>CM046664.1:42155333-42777601 GCA_025594165.1 Tamias sibiricus
CGCACCAAAATGAAGGGCAAGTACCACACCGGGACCGCCTTGTAGAAAAGGGGGGGGTTATTAAGGGAAGGGGAGAAAGGGGGGGGGGAAGGGGAAAGGGAGAAAGGGAAAGGGGAACAGGGAAGGGGAGAGTTGGTGAGAAGATGATGGCGAAAAGAGAAGAGAGAGGGAGTTCTGGACAAGCTGGGCTTAAGTACAGAGGGGTGGGAGCGTGACTTGTATGGTCCAGATTGGCTCAGAAAGGGAGAGCCCGCCCAGGGTTGAATTCCCGGGAGAGGTGAGTATTCCCAGGATCAGGAAGGGTGGGGACTCAGAGCCCACCAAAGGTGAATTCTCATGAGAGTTGGGCACTTCCGGGAAGGCACCTGGGGGTATGTCCTGCCAGCCTGAATCTTGTCCAACAGTATCTACCTACCCATCTATCCATATACGTAAGTGTGTATGTATATGTATATATACACATATATACATGTACATATAAAAGTTATAAATATATACACATGTATATTTGTAAATTTTTTTTGGAGGAGGAACTAAGATCACCTTGCAAGTTCCATGTTCTGTGGAATTTTTATGGCGGGATGGAGTTCTCCATTTTCCAGAAGAACCCCCAGTCCCCGAAAAATACTCCTTCTTAACTACAGGCTGTTTTTCTCTTGAGAATTTTTGGTTAAATATAAAAAGACTGCTGCTGCTAAAATAGAAATGCACTAGAATAAAAAAGTGAATCTTCACCTTTGGCCCCTGTGCCTGCCTCTGGAAGGCTGGATCACTGTCTGGGTGTCTCTTCATGACCCTGGAAAAGTTTCAAATGGGGATCCCGGGATGGACAGCATTCAAATGTATCTGAGCCAAGGACCTTGGGCTGGAAGGCTGGAAGCTCTCCTAGTAAAACCCAAAGGTGGTATGTGCTGATTACTTGTGATTCTTCTGAACAGGGGTGTTGTAGGGACAGATGAAGCAAGGCACCAAAAATAGCAGGAAATAGTTTTATTATTTGACTGCAGCCAGGTTCAGAGGGTACAACCTTCCCTGTAATCAATTAATCCCTGAACTCTGGGTTCAGAACTTTATACCCAGCATGTAATGGGAGGGGCTCAGAAGTTCACAGTTTACAGAAGTTCACATAAAAGCAGCTTTTTCTTTCACTGTTCTGGGCAAGTTAATCCTTCAAGGACAACACCTGAGAAGGGAAGAGCTTCTTCTCCCCTTTTATTCCTCCGCCTGCCAGCTGTTACCATGGAACCCAATTGGTAACTTCTCTTATCTTAGAAATGTAGACATCTCTGTGAAGCTCCAGCTCAAGGCCAGAGGCCTTGTTAAAAAATTTGTCCTTTTTTTTTATCGTATTTTGCATTTGCAAACACACTTCTACAAACTACTATACTGAATACATGTTTGTGAAAAACAAGTAAAGGGGTATCCAGCACAAGGAGTGCTGATTTCATCCAGGCCAGTGGCCAAGTAATAGAGCAACAGAAAAATAGGAAGTTTATTTACATTGAAATCTTGTAGAGACTCTTTTGCTGACTGTCCTAAAATCAGTCATGGTGAAGATTTCTGGAGAAGCCCAGTTAAAATTTTGTGTAAAGAAAGGGGTTCCACTACATGGGTCCATCCCTTCTGAGCAGCAAAGTGAGGGGAATAGTACTTGGAAGAGGAAGGCAGAGGTGGATAGATAAGAAACAACAAAATTCATACCCTTCACGATGAATTTATTGTAGTTAAATTCTCCACATTTAAAAAGAAATTCTAAAACATCTATTCAAAGGCTTATTTTTCTCATGTCTGTAAGTGAGAAAGAGAATGAAGAAGTTGAGTTCTCTTAACAAAATCTTATTTTAAATTACAAAGCATCCTGGAATGTTCTCACATTTTCTATGGCTTTCACAGTGAAAAAAGAAAAAAAGAGGAAGAAAACACACATACACATACAGGGACACATACACTCAAATAACTCATGTAAATGACAAGAGGAAGTTAAGATTTTAGCAGATACACCCAGAATGAGACATTTCAGCAATCCACATTATTTAAAATATTTTGTGATTGAACTTTCAATATTTCTATATAAGAAGAAAAGTCTGAAAGTTTGTTCTGTTCTCGTGTTTTGTTCTGGGTTCCATGGTCTACAGATGATTAGTCTTCTATTCCAGAATTGTGGATAAGAGAGAAGACTCTATGTACTGTCTGAGAAAAGGAGCACTTGCTTAGGGAATTGGAGAAGGCATGTAGATTCTGGGTTATGTTGAATCAAAAAGGTAAAGAATGCTTAGACTCCGACTTTTCTAAGCAGGTCAGACTGCATGTGTGATTTGGAGAGGGTAGAGAAGGAGATGTGGGAATACAGGGAAATCATGATAAAATGAGTCTGTGAGACACACTCTACTTTTCTGAAACTCACAGGCTTCTTTCTAAGCATTATATATCAGAGATGATTAAGTTCAGAGTACACACAGTGCCAAATGACTTGCCTCTATCATTTCTGTGTCCCATTCTTTCATTCATCCATTTCACTGTGACTTTCTATAGCCACACTTTCATTTCTTATTTTATTTTTTTTCATGATTTGGTTTTGCAGTTTGGTATTTGCACTTTCTCTTATGCTTCTATTCATGTCCTCAGTTCCTGTGCTGTCCACTTCACCCCAAAGTTCACATTTCTCCTGGCCATTACCATTTTTTCCCCTTATTTTTGGCTTTGTGTATTCAGAGTCCTCCATCAGGCCCTGTCTTAGAGGTTGATCTCAGACCTAAGGTACCTAGGAGACATCACATCTACTTCAAGAATGGGCTTTGGTTTGTTCATGAGGTGATCAAGAAGCCTGAGGAATGTTCCTAGGCTCGGCGCCTCAGAAGAGTGACAAAGCTGTCAGTGATTTTACTTTGTTACAGAATGCTGTTTAGATATGATGAAACTGAGGGGGAATAAGTACTTTGGTTAAATGGTTCTGACACATACATTTTCTAATTGACAGTTTATAGTCTTAACAAGGGCACACAGACTCATCAGATAAGATGAAAATCAGTGACATCAGTCTATGCTTTCCACACAATTCTGCTCCTGAAATGATTCATCCCCAAAAGGCTGGCTTTGATCTCACACTGACCAGTGCCTTTTCCATTCTGACTCTGTGACCCCTTCCCCTTGTTAAATTTGAGCTTGGGAGTTCCATTTATAAAAGTATTTTTAGAAGTCTGAGCTCTACTTAAAAATATCTTAGTTAACAACTGTAATGTGTACTCTATCTGTAACAGTATTCATAAACACACACACACACAAAAATTGATGTAAAAAAGCAATGCAGCCAATATGAAAAGCAGTATGGAGATACCTTGGAAAACTTGGAATGGAACCACCTTATGACCCAGCTATCCCACTCCTTGGTCTTTACCCAAAAGACTTGAAAACAGCATACTACAGGGACACAGCCACATCAATGTTTATAGCAGCACTATTCACAATAGCTAAACTGTGGAACCAAACTAGATGTCCTTCAGTAGATGAATGGATAAAGAAAATGTGGTATATACACACAATGGAGTATTACTCAGCAATAAGAGAGAATAAAATCATGGCATTTGCATGAACATGGATGGAGTTAGAGAATATAATGCTAAGTGAAGTTAGCCAATCTCAAAAAGCCAAATGCCAAATGTTTTCTCTGATATAAGGAGGCCAATTAACAGTCGGGTTGGGATGGGGAGCATAGTAGAATTAGAGGAACACTAGAATGGCCAATGGGTAGGGAGGGAAAAGGAGGGAGCAAAAGGGTGAAGAAAAAAAAAGATGGTAGAATGAGATGGATATCATTACCCTAAGTGCATGTATGAAGTCACGAATGGTGTGAATATACTTTGCATACAACCAGAGATATGTAGAAATGTGCTCTATATATGTAATATGAAATGTAATGCATTCTGCTGTCATTTATTATTATAAATGTTAGAATATTTATTGTTATAAAATGTTATAATTCTTATAAATGTTAGAATAAAAAATAAATTAAAAAAAGAAAGAAAGAAAAGCAATGGAGTGCTATGTATGCTAATAAAATATCTGAAATAACTAATATGAAAAATGCTAGAGTTAATTATCATAGGTATTCTCAGCAATAGCCATTAAGACAATGTTTGCTAATGATTTGCAAAATGTGATCTAGTTTTACAAAAGAAAAAAAATAAATGCAATGAAATACGCAAAAGTTTTAAAGCCAAGAAGTAAAATGTGCACAGAAAAGAATGAATGAAAGAATGAACAACTTGGTAGAATTATTAATGACATTTTATTGTTACTTTATTTCCAAAATGTTTTACATAAAATACATTTTCCTTCTAAAATGAAAATAATATAACATTAAATTAGAAAGGGCATTGTACCAGGGACACTGAGAGGCTGACTTTATTAAAAGCATGACTACCAAGACTTGCAGATGCTCTGTGGGTAACTAAAAACAGGATAAAGCTTGGCATCTTTGTCTTTGTTTTGTATTCGTCTCCTTTATTATCTTAAACTTTGTGACACTGCTCAGCTCTGTAGTGTAGACATGTTAATAATTGAAGGCATGTTCATATAAAACCTAGTAAAACAAGGCTTATTAACCCTAAATTATCCTCACCTATCTCATCCCCTGATGACTGAGGCAAGAATTTCAGCATCCTGTTTCAGACCCTGGAGTGGTAACTACAAGTCTCCAATCCTGGCCCCCTTTCAGGATCACAGGTCTGAGAGACAAAGGTCCTGAGAGCATGTAGAAATTGCCTCCTCAGGGTGATAGAGATGCCAAGATTTTACTATTCCTCTGTTATCATGTGTTGCCTATACATACTCACTAGCCTGCATTCTTATCAACTGTGCTACTTGGATTTTTCAGATAAAGAACTTTTTCCTCCCTTTAATTACCAACTTTCAGATTAATGTGTAGAATAAAAGCCATCTTCAACAATACCAATTTATTGCTTTTTGCTTTCTATTTTAAAAATACCATGACTATTTGAATACTTATTTATGTGGGCAAAAGGTTAATGAAACCCTTCCCCCAGGTGCCTGAGAATTTGACCTTCAGTTAACTTCTTCGCTTTGTTTCCCTAGAAACAGATAAAGAGAGTAAATTACTAAGCAACATTGCTTGTGGTACAAATTACTACTCATTAGTAAGTCGCATGTGGACTGAAAGAATAATACCTGATATGAAGTCATAGGTGTTGTTTTCCCTGAGTGCAATAACTCTGGGGACAGAATCCTTTAGGAGACATTAGAAGGATGTCTAAGGAGCTGTTCCAAGAGATGAGGTTTCTAAGACAGGGCATTTCTCATACCCTCCTGTGGTGACCTCCCCTTCTTGCACTTGAGTTGCCTGAGGTATGGCTCTTGGGCTTGGATTGAAGGGGAACATCCACTGGAAAGTGCTGATCCCTGTCCTATATTCACCCACACAGACTTGTCTGTGCCTATCTTAACCTGCAGAGTCTGAATGTCTAGTTGATCATTTGATGGCATTTTTTTTTTTTTTTTTTTGTGGTACCAAGGATTGAACTCAGGGGCACTTGACCACTGGGCCACATCCTCAGCCTTTTTTTTTTTTGTATTTTATTTAGAGACAGGGTCTCACTGAGTTGCTAAGTGCCTTGCCATTGCTGAGGATGGCTTTGAACTTGCAATCCTCCTGCCTCAGCCTCCCAAGTGCTGGGATTACAAGCGTGTGCCACCATGCGGGGCATCATTTGATAGCACTGAAGAGCTTCCTTCTATTGTGATATAATAAGATTTCCAAGCACCACCTTATACTTTCCCTGTCCAGATGAGAACTGAATTTCTCTGAGAAGATCTGGGTTTTTTTTGGTTGTTGTTTTTTTTTTTTTTTTTTAATTTGTTTCTTTTAGTTATACATGACAGTAGAATGTATTTTGACATATATACAAGGAGTACAACTTCACATTCTTGAGGTTGTACATGATGTGGAGTTACACTGGTCATGTATACATATATGAATATAGGAAAGTTATGTCTGATTCATTCTACTGTCTTTCCTATTCCCATCCCCACTTCCCTCCATTCCCCTTTGTCTAATCCAATGAAATTCTATTCTTCCGCAGCCCCACCCTCCCATTATGTGTTAACATCCACATTTCAGAGAGAACATTCAGCCTTTGATTTTTTTGGGATTGGTTTATTTCACTTAGTATGATAGTCTCCAGTTTCATCCATTTAATAGCAAATGCCATAATTTCACTTTCTTTATGGCTGAGTAATATTCCATTGTGTATATATACTACATTTTCTTCACCCATTCATCTGTTTATGAGCACCTAGTTTGGTTCCATGGTGTAGCTATTGTGAGTTGAGGTGCTATAACCATTGATGTGGCCAAGTCACTCTAGTGTGCTGATTTTAAGTCCTTTGGGTATATATCGAGGACTGGGATAACTGGGTCAAATGATGGTTCTGTTCCAAGTTTTCTGAGGAATCTCCAGACTGCTTTCTAGAGTGGTTGCACTAATTGTTTCTTTCTGGTGAAGAAATATAATCAGAAAATGAAAGATGGGCCGATAAAAACTTGTTACTATTTCAGAATCAGTTTCTAGGCTTTTCCTATAAGTAGAAATATATAACCTTAAAAAAATAATATAATTCCAATTAAAATTTGGCATTGGGAGAACTTAACTTCAGTGTTATACTTGAAGCTCTCCTCTCTTTTACTGATAACATTGGCAGGATGACTTATTTGCTGCATTCTCCTACACTATAAAAATAATTTATAACTAATGATACCAACAATTCTATTGATAATAATTTCATGTTTTTCTGTCCTCTGAATAGAGCCTACTAAGTTGTTGTGGACCTTATGCTATTTTCTAGATTACTAGAAACCATTGTTTTCTCTTATAGTTATCATATTTATTTGATAGAGAATTATGTCATTTTGTCCATTTATGTTCAACTTTTGTTTTCTTTATTGATTAATTTGTGTTAAATAGTTAAAATACTTAAGTGGTTCAAAATAAAAACTATGTTAAATATGTATATTCAAAAGTGTGACCCACTCTTTCTGGAATATATCATTTCATAAGCAAGAGCAAATTAGGGTAATTTGGCATGTTAACTCTGAAATCAGGCTGACAGGCATTTGATTCTCAACTGTTCTATATCCTGGGTGATTATTTAACAAGCCTATTTTATTTTTCTTATTTTTTTTCAATTAGGATAATAATGCTCAAAAACTACTGAGCACAGTTATGTGCATTATATTAATGTAGATGTTATAAATAGTGTTATATAAACTCTATTATAAATTTATAGGTAATGCAGATATCATATAGTACATGCTACTCATAAAAACATTCAAGAACCGGGCGCGGTGGCGCACGCCTGTAATCCCAGCACTTGGGAGGCTGAGGCAGGAGGATCATGAGTTCAAAGCCAGCCTCAGCAATGGCGAGGCACTTAACAACTCAGTGAGACCCTGTCTCTAATAAAATACAATAAAGGGCTGGGGAGGTGGCCCAGTAGTCTAGTGCCCCTGAGTTCAATCACCAGCACCAAAAAAAAAAAAAAAAAAAAAAAAAAAAAAAAAAAAAAAAAAAAAAATTCAAGAAATGACAGAAAATGTAGTGAAGAAAAACTTCAATTTATTGATCATATTATTATTAAATCAATCAGAAAGTTGATGTAGCTGGTGAGTTTTGGTGTTGTGAAAGAAGTTCTTAAAAAATAGATATTATTGCTGATAAATAACTTTGAATTATGGAGGTTCTGAGAAAAATGGACTTTCCACAAAGGGGAGTAATGGAAAATAAGGATTAAAATAGAAGAAAGACCAAGATTTTACCTGTTAATCTGTTCTTGGTGAATGGCCATGGTCATTCTCTCCATACTCATTTTTAGTCTGTTGGTCTGCACTGGTTCAACTGAGGTCCAGCAAGATTTCTGACTGATCTGACATCACTGGCTGTGGATACCTCCCTTCTCTCTCCCTGCAAATGAGAGAATGTCCCCTGTGAGGGAGTTTTTGATGCTTCAGTGTTGTCCACACTGCAGAGTTCATTTCTTAGTACTTTGACCCCAAAGCATTACTTTACTCCCAAACAGATGGCTAGAATGTGTCCGAATTCCCATGACTTTTAAAGATGGGAATGGAAGGAAATAAGAAAGACCTTGACTTTAAAAATTTAGAAAAAGTTTTGCCATTAAAGCTTGTGGGCCAAAGAGAGAACAAAGGGGAGACAGCCTAAGGGAGGGAGCCTTTTTCAGAGAAAGCAAAAATTAAAGAAGAATGCTTCCAAACCCACCAGTGTTAGGGCACAATTAGAGAACAAGACACAGACCTCCAGCGAGGGTCATGTGGGTGTTGCCAGAATTACAATTGCTCATATTTATGCGATTTGAGGATTTAAGCCTACTCTGTTCTCAGAGGGGCTCACCTTGGTCACCCTATAAAGTTACATCAATGGAATCATTCTTTGTGTATTTTTAAGCTTTATTTTCCTACTGCACATTTCCCCTTGATACATTGTGTTTTCTAAACCAAAAAACCTCCTATTCTCACCCTACTTTATCCATTTAATATTCTTTTGTTGTACATAACTAAAATGATAGAATTAACAAATCATCCAAGTTGAGAATCCCATATCTGCAAAAAGTACATGGCAACAGAAATAACATAAAACAGGAAAGGAAAACAAAAGGAAGAAAGAAAGGACAGAGGAAAGAATGAATTGAAAGAGACAGATGGGAGGAAACAGGGCAGGATAGAAAGGAAGAGAAGGATTTTTGCTTATTGTTCTTGGGTTCTACATTGTATAGCAGGGTAAATAGAAGCCCCCACTCCATGGTGTTATGTGAGGATTAAATGAGAGAGATAAGCTGTTTCAGTGGTGTTGTCATTTTTCTTAGAATTGTAGGAAGAAAGGATGAAAAGCTTTCAGACAGTGAATGTCTTAGAAACTTGAAGGAAGAAGAAAGAAGTCCCTTAACAAAAAGAGAGAGAAAAGTGCTTAAGTGGAGATCCGTACCCAAGCAAATTCACTCAGACAGGAAAGCTTAGGTATAAAGCTATATGTAGTCTATTTCAAAAGAAAAGCCTCTCAAGAGTGCAGTGGGAAGAGGGAATGTAGACAGGTTTGCATCTTGGCAAGCCTAAGTGCATTCAATCTATAAACCAGATAGGTAGGTCCTTACATAGAAGTCAAGTAGAGGATAGCTGAGGGGCCAGGGGATATGAAAGCTTGATTCATGTATTATGTTAACAAGGAAGAGAGCTTGTCCATGCCCCAGCTGAAGTCCTTTAATGCTTCCTTACGTGTCAAATAGCTATAGGAAGTGCCAGCCCTGTAGCATCACCTAGAAGTGACATGTTGAAGGCAGAAATGGAGGACCAACACAACTTTTTGCCTATTCAGGGTCTCTTAGGCAATGCCCAGAGGTAAAACAACCTACAGTGACAAAATTCTTAGGAGGAATAAAGAATGGTCCATATGAAATACTTTGTTACCTCAGTCCAAAGTAGCCATTTACCAATTAAAAAGTAAGACATGGTCACTTTGACCCCATTTTCTATAAGCACTCAAGATTCTCCTCATTCCCATTCCCTATCTTTGTCTCTCAAATTTTCCCCCTTTTTTGAAATTTGTGTTTCTTAGAAGAATCTCTTTCTTGTAGTCAAAATTTTAAGAATTGCTACATTTCTCATTAATGAATTTCTTGTCTTGTGAAAAGAGTTTTTATGCAGTCAGTTTACCCATTTTTGCACAAAAGGGATATGGTCAGATGTCAGCACCATAATACAAGTGTTCCCATTCACTGCCTATTCTTCACAATGAAGGAAATATAAGCATTTACTTTAAATTGCAAGGGCATGATTACTCGGAATTATATTCAGTTGTTGGCATTTGTAATAGAGTAGACCCTTGACATTTGCAGATTTAGTGTTCCAAGTTTTGTCTATTCATGAACCAATATGTCATGTTGTAATTTGTAATTTTGCTGAGGTTTGAATCTGAATTTCATACAAAGGAAAGTCTGGCAGTAACCTCTGAAGTGATAAAAGCTTTGTTTCCTTGTGATAAATGATACCTGAAAAGAGCTTGGATTATTGATACTAGGAAATATGGAGATATTTTCAGTTCTCACATGAGTTGTTCAAGACATTCATATGAGCTCTCTTCCACAACTTAATAATTCTTATGAATGAATGAACAATGGATTGCCCACCAAATAAAAATAAATTACTATTGGGATTAGATTATTCAGTATTGCTGAGATGCAGCAAACCTTTGGGAAAGGAGGCCGGGGCTACAAATGAAGAGACTTATGAACCGTGTAATTTAAAGGAGATTGTAATTTATCCAGAAGGCAAAGCAGCACTTAGATGAGTGTTTGAAGATAATGAATGCCAGAGTTCTATGTCTTCCTGATGCATCACTACTTTATCATCTGGTAAGTCAATTTTTCTCCACCTTGGTACATGGTCTTATGTGACAAGCCAGTCATTTTCTTGATTTAGACCAGAGTTTTCAGTTTCCATATCTTAGTCTAATTGTCTGAAATTATAAAATTAATTTTGTATATTTAATATTTAATTGTCTATATGCCAATTGTGTAGATAACTTTTTCTCTTAAAAAAAAAAAAAAAGAACAAAACCCTGGGCTAGGATAGTGGCTCAGTGGCAAAGCGCTTGCCTTGCACATATGAGGTACTGGGTTTTATCCTCAGCACCACATAAAGATAAATAGATAAAATAAAAGTATTGTGTCCATCTACAACTAAAAAAACTTTAAAAAAAAAAACCTGAAAAATCCTAAAATTGCACTTAGTCCTTCCAAATGATTTTAAAATGGAAGAAGAAGGAAAAAAAAAAAACTTCTTTTCATCCTTCTTTAGAAGGGTTTTTGTAAACATTAAAACCTTACGCTCTAAAGTAGACATTAGTTTTGTGTCACATAGAATAATTTTTATCGTTACTTTAATCTTGATTGCTTTTTGGATTTAACTTCACTGACTATATATCTAGTTATCAAATCTCTGTCTTCACCAACCTCAGTGTCTTTATGTAACAGAGAAATGCCCATTTATGAAAAGACTATGAGGATTAATTGAGAATCTGTCAAAACAGGGTTAAATACATTGGAGGTTTTAAATTTCTTACATTAAATCTGTGACAATCAGTTCCTCAATGATATTGTACAATTAAAAATAGCAAAAGTATCTGTCCATTCTCAAATTCTATAGTCTAGCACAGAGTGTACTACAGCGGTGCCCAACAAATGTGTGTTGCTTGTCCAAGCTCCATTTCAAATATAAATGTCTCTGGATGAACTGGCTATTATCTTCCACAAGAGGCATTGTATAACTCTGGCCTCACTACAAATGTCTTCATTCAGATGCAATCTCCCATGAAATGTTCTTTATCAAGCAAAAGTATGAAGATTCTCCCAGAAATAGACTTTTGATGAGCTGTTGAGATTCACACAAAACGTAATGGTGAAATTCTGTATATTTGAATCATAACTCTTGATAGTAAAATCACTACCATTATATACTGGTCCATTCAAAACACCATGGCTAATTAGGTTCACACACCTGACAGATGGCGTTTCTCTGTTAAATTGATTAAGTGCAATTTAATTACTGACAAAAGAATTCACAGCTAATTCAGGAAACAGATATGAAATTGATTCATCTGATGAAAGTACAGCTATAACTTGGCATCTGAATATAAATGGCATGTGGCACACTCTTTCTCGTTGCAAAACACTTATGCATGAAGAAAGTTGTCAACTGATTCACTGGGGCTTCTAATGTCTCAGAAATTAATTGCATATTTACAGAGCAAGGTATCAAAATTGATCTTTTATATGAGCTCTGCTGGTTTCAACCAATAATTAGTTAGTAGATATTTATATTGAAATCACAGTTCAGCCACTTGCTTGATATGAAACATCAAACAAGTGTTTAAATGTCCATTATCTGTATTTATTGTGTGTGTGTGTGTGTGTGTGTGTGTGTGTGTGTGTGTGTTGCTGGGGATTGAACCCATAGCCTTGTACATGCAAGGCAAGCACTATACCAACTGAGCCTTATCCTCAGTCCTCATTTCATTATCTGTAAAATGGGCCAATAACAATTTCTTTCTCAGTGATTGTTAGGAAGATTGAGTGAGGCAACACATGCATGTAAGGTATCTACCACTCTAAGCAGAAAACTTCAGAAATAGCTCAGCAATTATTGCTTTTGTATTTTCTTAATTATTATTTATATGACCAAGATAATATTCATGAACAGTTTTGATGACAAGAACTAAAATCATTAAAAAAACTAATAAAAATAAAATCTTCTAGGTGGTCCTAAAGTACATGCTAAGCATGAAAAGCATGCTGGAAACATTGTGCTCTCAATGAGCTAAACTTCTAGTGCAGAATGAAGAAAAGACTGTCCACATGAACATATTGACTGTGATCTAGATTTGAAGTCTGGAAGGATGCAATAAGAAAACCAAATTGAAGGTCCTTATCCTGAGGACATAAGGAGAGTCCATTTGGAAGAGGTGGCAACTGACTCAGTGTTGAAGGTGAGAATGACTTCAGAAAATGGAATGTAGGAGGGGGTCTGCAGGGAGAGGAAAGAGCAGCTCAAAGGCAGAGTGTGAGTGAGAGTTTTGAGCTTTTTCATGAACTGAATGTAAGTTAATGCTGCCTGGGCATTATGCAGAGAGATGAGATATGTTTAAAAATTTCTCTCCTAGGGAAGCTATAATTTAAGCATGGAGAGAAATAAAACCCAAATGGCATGACTAGTGTGGATACAAAGTGTGCATTATTAATCTAAAGCATAGATAAAATTAAAGTGATTAAAACTCTGTGAATCTTGAATTTTGACAAAGCTTAAAGTATACCACTTCAGAACATTCATGTAAGTATTGATGTGGCACTTTCAGATTTACTTGAAGATCCAAAAGATAATGGAATGTTCCAGAACAGAGGGCAGGCTATAAATGCTATGAACTTCCTCTTCTGTCATTTCAGTCTCAGTCTGGGGCATCGTCAGGCTGAGGACCAACATGTTTTAGGATCCACGCAAATTCCTGAGCATCCCAGAATATATGCATTGAGAGCAGTCTGTCAGCTCTTTCTCCTGCATGGAACTGGGAGGCACCTCAATCAGTTCCCACAGGAGGAGCTGGCCAAGGGGACAGTGCCACACTGCTGTCACTAATCTCAACTGCAATCATGGTGTGTTTTGATTGCCTTGAGGACTTCCTTGCATGTCTAGGCTTTGGTAGATGTCATGACTTGGAGAACCTCATATACAAAACCTGTTCATCCCAGGGGATTATGATCTGTGGGTTTTCTTTTCAGAGAACTAAGCAAGTATAATCCTGAAAATAAAAGTCTAAACATGTACACGTTGCAGCCAGCCATTCCTATGTTTCCCAATGAAGATGGTTCTAGTTGAGATTATAATAGAGTCATGCTAGGGCATGAGAATTAAATGGTCCCTGACTTTACAATCTCTATAGTGGCTAACAGTTGTGAAGAGGTCTACAACATGGAATCAGCCCACTTGCACACAGGATCCTTTCAACAGAGCATGTGGTTAAGACAAATGTCTCACCCGGTAATTGCTCTCCATCATCACATTTGTTTATGGGTTTCAGGGGTCTCCTGGGAGCAAGATTATCAGTGTTAGGAAGTTCACTTTCACCAACATTGCTCTCTATCTGTATGATCTCAAGCCATTCATCTGTGAGTCATTGTGCAAATAAAATGAAATCATATTTGTAAAACATTAAATGCAGTGTCAGGTATATAGAAGACATGCAGTAAATGTTTGATGCATTGGGCTAGAATATAAGATTTTGCAGAGAAAATGGTTCTCAAATAAGTCCTGAAAGGATCCTCCAGATACAAGCACCATACATTGAATTTCCACGGATAGGAAAGATTTTGTCTTCAGCATCATGCTCAGACCTTTGTCAAAATATGTACCAAATACTGGGAGTTTAGAGAACAATGAGAAACTTATTAGAAGAAATGATTTTTGTAAAAATAATACATATTTGATGGTGCAAGCCTAGGATACAGAATAGGATTTTAGGAATATATTTGGTCTGGCACAGGTACACAGTGGACCATCACACCTAAAGCTTTCCCAGGTTAGTAATTTCTTCATCATACTAGCTAGCAGGGGTCTTTATCAATAGAAATACAGAATGAAATTTTGTAAAGCAAGTTTTATCTCAGTCTTGTCATATTTGGTGACAGGATTCCACAAAACCGTCTCTTTTGCCTGTATGTCACCTCGATGCACTATGGCATCCAGCATCAGGTGCTCAGCCTGAAAAAAGTCCTTTTAAGTTTAGAATGCTTTAATACAATTGCTTTGTGGAGCATTCTCATGTCTTATCACAAGTAGCCTGAAGTTGATGAGAAGAACAGGACAGGTTTCTCTGTATCTTAGAGAATGCAAGTTACAATCAAAACTTTAGAATACAAGCCTTCTGAGCTATTACGGATAAGCTTCAAGACTCCCTATCCCTCTTTCCTCTTGGTCATGATGATATGATTTAGTTCCATGCAGCAAAGAAAGCCTGTTTCAGGTACTTCTGTTGGCTTTTTTTTTTTTTTTTTTTTTTTTAATTTTTTGGTGGTACTGGGGATTGAACTCAGTGGCACTGGACCACTGGGACACATCCCCAGCCCTTTTTTGTATTTTATTTAGAGACAGGGTCTCACTGAGTTGCTGAGTGCCTCGCCATTGCTGAGGCTGGCTTTGAACTTGCGATCCTCCTGCCTCAGCCTCCCAAAGTGCTGGGCTTTTTATGAAAAAAAAAAAAAAATCCTACAGTTAATAATGTCCTAATACAATATGTCTTAGGTCTCCCCAGAGCATATTTCTTCACCTGGAAAACTGGCCCTAGTTTTGGGCAGTTTACTTTGCTCAATCTGTTCACCAAGAAAAACAGATAGAGATACTCTTTGACTTATAACAAGGTTATGTTCTGAAAACCCATCACAAATTGAAAATATCAAATGTCAAACTGCACTTCATACACCTAAACTATTGAACATTAGAGCATAGCAACACAGGACACTGCAGTGTGCATTGCTTCTATTTCATTTTATTAAAGTCTGAAAATTGTAAGTTGAAGCATGGTAGACCAGGGAATGTCTTTCTCATATCTCTCTCTCTCTCTCTCTCTCTCTCTCTCTCTCTCTCTCTCTCTCTTTAATCAAGTATGTTGCCAAACTAAATTAGGAATTTAAAATGATCATATTCTTAAAAATAATCCTGTTTATCAAGATGAATTAAGGTGTGGTGAACAAAGAAGAAAATACTCCCTGTACTCGTCCTCAAATCCCAGGACTCATGGCAGCTCACACTTCTAACCTCAGTCTCGTCCTTCATCCTGAATGTCATTGACCTAGACACAAGTGGTAAGTGTGCTCTCATGAGGACAGCACTCACTTTTAGGGAAACTAATGAGTAGAGTCAAGTCCATGACACATATCTCAGTCGTAAACAGTCTCCCATCTCAGTTTTCTTGTGGTTTTTGTCATGTGCTTTCGTGTCTTTCCTCTCCAGCAATCCTTCCCACAGAAACAACATGCTCTCTTATCATTGTCTTTGTTTCTTCCAAAGACAAACTGATTAGAAGTTGATAAGTTTTATGCATATGGATGAAAATAACTTACTTCTTAGAAAAAGTGCTTATTATTTCTAAACTTATAATTTCACATACTATAGTTATAATTTTATTTCTTATAGTATAATTTCACATGAAATCCAATATTCAAGATGACTCTTATTTTGTGCTTTCTAAGATGACAACAATATTATTTAAGAAAAGTCCTGCTTATATAATAACACATTTATGAACTTCCAGCTCCAACTGATAAACTCAATATCAACTTTCATTCTGTCCCTATATTGGTCAGCTTTTTGTTACTATAAGGAAATACCTGATACAGGCCAACTATATAAAGTAAAAAGGTTTATTTAGCTCACAATGTTGAAAGCTGAAAATTAAAAAAAAATTCGGTGCAGACTATGATGAGGGCGCTATGACAAGTGGCACAGTACATGCAAGACGAATCATCATGCTTTAAACCAGGAATCAGAGGTAGCTGTGTGGGGTCAGGCTTAAGTTTTTGTAATAATCCTTTTTTGAAATATACTAAGGTGTGCTATTAGAACTACCTTAATCTCTTTCAAGCACATACCCCCAAAGACCAAAGTCACTCCCACTGGGCCCTATCATTTTAAGGTTCAAACCCTTTCCAATAGTGCTACCTTACAAATGGGTATATTTTATCATTTAAGAATAAATAGAAAACTAAGATGATGAAAAGAGCATCAATCATAACAGAAACTTTAGGGAAAATGGTGCCAATGGGAGAAACAAGGTGAGAAGTAGGTCTAAGATATGCGGAGAACTTCCTTTGGATGTTACAGGTGAGCTCATAGGTTGGGTCCAGCACTGCACACAGCTGACTTGCATTCCCTCTGAAATGTGAATATATATGACTTTATCCAAAGCACATCCTGGCAGGTAATCTGGGTTTAAAAACTCGTGTTCATGAAGTCTAATTACCACTCTTTTTGCCATATATTTAATTGGTAAGCAAATAAGCAAACAAAAAAATCACTTGGTGAAAGGAGGTTTCTTACATGTGTGAAGGAGGGCCTCAGAGACCATGGAAGAGAGTTCTACAGATAAGAGAATGAAATTTCTTCTTGGTGGGAGTAAAAGCTCAGTATACCTTTGTGGGTTTTGTTCTGTGGCACATGGGATTTATTAAAGGTGAACATAAGCTAGGTACCTGAAATGAACAGCAGTATCCTCAGACTCTAGAAAACAGAGTGTCAATTAGCATGAATGCAATGTGTCATCTGTGGAGCTGAAGGGACAGGGTACAGCTCCACTCAATGACAGGCAGACGACAATGATCCAGGAATTTCCCCATGGACTGAATGAGCAAAAGTTAGACTTAAAATTGTGAACCTATACAGTGATAATCAAGAGCACTGGTCTAAAATTCTCACTCTACTATATACTAGCAATATGACAGAGGAAGCTACTTATTTTGTCCACACCTTCTATCATACAAACATGAAAATCAGATGTGCCTCATATGACTCATGAAGGAATTAAATGAGGCAATAGTTTAACTTTATCTCTGGTATGCAGTAAAATCTCAACAACATTTTGAGAGTAATCACAGTGCTATAAAATAATAATAGAACCCTTTGCCTCATGCACAGACTTCCAGATTTAGCCTCTGATTTCCTTTTCTATTCTTCACCAATACAAGCCTGTCCCATCATCATGCATGTTGCACTTCTGTGGCAACACCAGAATGGCCAGCTCACTCTTCCTTAACTCTGTAATTCTTTTTACAGCATCAATTCCACTTGCTGTCCTTGAAAGGCTGTTTTCAAGTATCTTCCTCTGTTATCTGTTTATTCCAACATTTCTTCAAAGACACTTCCAATGTTACCTACCTATCATGGAAACTTTCCATGATACATTAGGGACAACCCTTTGGTTTACAAATTGCCTACAACTTTACAAAGTACCCTAACTACCATCAAGATAATTAATTTCCTGTTTCAGTTAGCTTTTTTACTGCTGTGGCTAAGAGACCTGACAAGAACAGTTTTAGATGAGGGAAAGGTTATTTGGGAGCTCACAGTTTCAGTAGGTCTCAGTCCATAGGCAGCCAACGCCATTCCTTATATCTCAAGGTGAAGCTAAACATCGTGGCAAAAGAATATGATGGAGGGAAGTGGCTCAAGATATCACACCAGGAAGCAGAGAGAGAACTACGCTTAATGAGGACAAAATACATACCCCAGAGACATGGCCCCAGGGACCCACCTCCTCCAGCTCTACCATGCCTGCCTGCAGTTACCATCCAGTTAGTCTCTATCAGGGAATTAACACAGTGATTGGGTTAATCATTTCACAGCCCAAATAATTTCACTTATAAAAACTTTCTTGCATTGTCTCACACATAAGCTTTTGGGGAACATGTAATAGACTGTCTATACCATAACATTTTCTTTATCACATTACTGAAAATCATGACTTATTGGCACATAGAAAAGATCTCTGTTGGACAGAGGGTCCTCGTGGTGATGTCAAGTGATTATTCCTCTCTTATCCAATAACTAACTAGAAGTATCATTCCAATGAGCAAGCACCACATTATTTTTTAATGAGGTCAAATGATCCTCCATGGCCCAAGCACTTTTGAGGATACTTCTTATTTTCTAAGGGAACATCTATATCTCAATAGTAGAAGAAGCTACTTCACTAAGAAAAAACCTGTCTCTGGTAGATGGCATAGTTCATCGATTTACTCATTCTCTAGTCTATTAATTTCTTTGTTCAAGTATTATTTAGTTATACTCTTTTCCTGTGAAAACACTAATGTAGTCATTAGTATACTAACATGACTACTAATGTGTAGTCAGTCATATCATACAGCCAAACAATCAGTAGCAGAAATATAAAATAGCCCAGGAAATTGCAAGAGTTATAAAAGAGATATACCAAGCATGTCTGAGGTAACAATAGTTAAGTTTTAAAACAGCATTACAATAGTCGTGTTTGAGCTGAGATTTGAAGGTGAATATAAACCAAGATATTAAAGAAGTGAAACATATATTCTAAGTGAAGCAAACAGTGTGTATGCATCAAATGAGGGAATTGAGCATTAAAATACTTGCACAAAGGTCAATATAATTGAAGCCCCAAGTTCAGGAGAAAGTGGAGAGAATTGCCTTAAAAATTTTCACTGAAATAAAACACCTTCTTCTGTCTCTCTCCTGTCCTCCTTTGGTGGACCATGCTACTCACATGTGAAAAAAAAAAAAAAAAAAAAAAAAAAAAAAAAAGGGCAGATAAATAGTTTCTAGAGTTCAGAAAGCAGCTAGGTGATACAAGAATTGGGAAATAATTCTCATCCAGATGGCTATTAAATACTTAGGATTATGTAGAGTTGTTCAGGGTACTATGTAAATTGGGTAGAAGAGTGAGGCTGAACAGAGGGAAAACACTGACATTAAAAAGGTATTAGTATGGGGGCTGGGGCTGGGGCTGGGGCTCAGTGGCAGAACGCTCGCCTCACACGTGCGCGGCCTGGGTTCGATCCTCAGCACCACGTAAGCATAAATGCATTACATTGTGTACAACTAAAGTAAATAAATAAATATTTTTTAAAAAGGCATTAGTACGGGCTGGGGTTGTGGCTCAGTGGTAGAGCGCTTGCCTAGTACCTGCGCGGCCCGGGGTTCGATCCTCAGCACCACGTAAAAATAAATGCATTGTGTACAACTAAAGCAAATAAATAAATATTTTTTTTTAAAAAGGCATTAGTAGCCGGGCGCGGTGGCGCACGCCTGTAATCCCAGCACTTTGGGAGGCTGAGGCAGGAGGATCGCGAGTTCAAAGCCAGCCTCAGCAATGGCGAGGCACTTAGCAACTCAGTGAGACCCTGTCTCTAAATAAAATACAAAAAAGGGCTGAGGATGTGGCCCAGTGGTCGAGTGCCCCTGAGTTCAATCCCCGGTACCACAAAAAAAAAAAAAAAAAAAAAAGGCATTAGTAAGACAGAGGTCCTTAAAGAAGACTGAAAAGAGGAAGGAGAAGGTAGGAAGGAAATCAGCATTATATGATGCCACATAGGCCAAGGTCTGTCAGCAGGTGTCAGAACAAGGAACAGTCAACAGTGACACCTGTCAGAATTCTACCCTTTACATACAAATCCACTTGTCCAGGGATGTAAGGATCCTTGGGAGCCCATGTCATGGTGATGTGAGATTTATTATGCTCATAATTTATAAGAAATTTTATCAGAAATAAAATTCTAAATCAAAATTTGAGTTTTTGAACAGGGTCCATATCAGATATGTGTTCCTATGCTGTCATGCAGCACACAGATAGAACTTCATGGCAATATCTTTATAAGAGAATTCTTTGAGTTCAACTTTCAGGTCTAAATGAGGACAGGTCAGTGAGTTCAATAATAATAACTGGCTGTTCTGCGTGAACTTTTGTTATTCTAAAAAGAATCTCCATCAGGAGCCAAATTCATGATTTAATACCACTTTGAAAACCTGTCTTAAAATATAGGTATCAACAGACACACACACACACACACACACACACACACACACACACACACACACAGTTTTGATGTCAGTGTACCTCTTTTTACCTCTCTGAAGAAAATTTGTTAAACATTTCTCCTAGTTTCTTCAATTTATCAAAGAAATTCTTCCACAACTCATGGTTTGAATAAACTGTGACTTCCTCTTTCCTTATTTCATAAATTACCTAATCATGCATCTGGTGGAATGAGGACTCATATCTGAATTGGCAGCTGGAAATTTAGTTTTTATCTACTTCCTCTTGCTCCTGCCTAAGATGGATAGTACAGTCATCCTGGAAAAATATTAATTAGAGAAAAATCTGTGCTTGAAACACTTTAGTTTTATACAATATTACTTTTTTTATTTTTTTTATTTCTCAATTTATTTTAAAAATATTATCACCTTTCTTAGCCTGTGCTGCTATATGTTAAAATAAAAATGAAATACTTTCTAGATAATGGAAGTATGTTGATTCATGTATATTACTGACTTTTTTCTATTGAAAGAAAATGAAAGAATTCTTATTTCAAATTTTGAATTGTTTATGAGAACCATACTTTTTTTATTATTAAGGAGTATTTAATTTCTGTCCCCCACCTCCACTCTGTCTGTCTTTCTCTCCAGAGACCTATTTAAGCTCTTTTTTTGGCAATGGATTCAAAAGAACAAATTCTTAAACCTTTATAGCCCAAATATCATCTTAACATAAGTAAATCATATCATAATGTTTCACATCAGCTTTTGAATCTATTGTTCCCTATAGAGTAATGGCCATCATGTAAGGAGCCACTTCTTAGTTTCATTTCAAAATTAGAAGAGAAAGTAATGCCTTCCTTCATGTGAGCTCTTTCCAGATGATGAAGTAATTGTCTCTGCACTATCTGACAGGGCCTCAAAGGTCTAGAACAGGTTTTCTTGCACTACTTTTCCAAGTAAAGAAACTGAGACTTGGAAAAAACTAAGATACCTAATGCAGATCAGGATATGACACAAACATCCCCTCTGAATGTGACCTTTGGATTCAAGATTACTAGTCCAAGTGCTAAACCTGATGGGCTGGTGATTTTTAACCAGAAACAATGAGATTTGAAGGCTGCTTGCTTCTGATCACAGGGCAAGTTTTTGTGTGTGTGTGTGTGTGTGTGTGTGTGTGTGTGTGTGTGTGTGTATCTGTCCTGTTGGACTTGATTCACTCACTGTCTCAGTGTTCTTTCTTGAATAGGAGCAATAACACCTATAGACCAATAGACCAATGAGTGAGAATTACATGAGAAAAAATAATAAAATGAATGAAGAATGCTGGCACAACATCTATTATATAGAAAATTAAAATATATATATAATTGATTGTGCACCTTACTTTCTTTTCACTACTCTAGACAGCTTCAAGGATGCAGACACTGAGCAAGGTAAAAGGTAGGATCACCAGGAGACAGGAGCACCCATCAGGTAAATTGCAAGAGAAGTCCCTCAGAGCCCCAGACCTCTGCTAAGGGGACTCCCAGAGGAGGCGGGGTGGGGGGGGAATTCACACTTCTAGGTGATATCACTCAATTCTGTCTGATATCAGTCAGAAATGTCTAGACCAGAGAGCTCTGGAGAGCAGCAGTGGCTTGGGTCTGTATAAATTTGGGTTCACCTAATCCCTGGCTAATAATAGATTTGGGTAAGTTTTGTGGGGTGAAGAAGCCCTAATAGGAGATGGTTAATTGCGGTTAGCTGACGGCCATAAGAGATGTTCTGGTTTCCACCTGAAAGAATCTTTGTATGCCCGTGAACTATGTGACGCACCTGTGGTCCTTGTTAAAGCTAAAGATATATAACCAGGTGAGGAGTCAGACTAAGATTTAGAGAGAAGTAGTTGTTGCTGGTCGGAGTCAGGCCGAGGCTGCCAAAGAAGAAAGAAGAAAGAAGAAGCTCTCTCTCTCTCTCTCTCTCTCTCTCTCTCTCTCTAAGCTCTCTCTAAGAAAGTAAAAGTAAAAGAAAGTAAAGTAAAGAAGTAAAGAGTCAGTAGTCAGAAGAAGTAAAGAGTCAGAGAGGTTGCTGAAAGAGCCAGTGTTAGAGTTTTGAGAGATTGCTAAAGCCAAAGAATAAAAAAACCTTCTTTCATCTTCATTCTGCCTCCGAGTTTTTCTCCCACAGTGTTGTTGCTCCAAGTCAGGAAGCAACAAAATGGTGGCCCATACGGGGACTCAGCCAGCAGATAAGAAAAGATAAGAAATAAGAACAAAAAGTAAAAGGTAGTGAGGAGAGCAAAGAAGAAAGCATAGCCTCTGACTCCATTGAGACCAGCAAGAAGAGAGATCAGAGAGGAAGGTCTCCGCCACTAAGCCGGTTAAGAATTATGAAGAAATTAAAAAAAGAGAAAGGACAGAGAGGAACCGTGAAGGTCTCCTCCACTAAAGAATCTTCAAAGCCATAAATAATCAAAAAGTGATTCTGGGAGCACAGTCTCCAACAAAAAAAGCCAGCAAAAGCCGAAGCGAAAAGCCAGTGAAAGCCGAAGTGAGTAGCCAACGAACATGATCAGTGCGTTACTTGATGAAACTAAGGGCAGCTGATTCGCTTAAAGAACTTGATGCGCTATGGAAACTTGGCTCATCAGCAGTAGGCTTGCCGCCTTAAAGCCGCAGCATCTCCTCAAAATTGGACGTCCTAGAACATCCCCTATTTTCTTCAAGTAAGATAGATGAAAAATATAAGATAGATGAAGAAACAAAAAAGAAATGTCATATTTTATTAAAACTGAAGGGGGGAAATGAAGAAGCCCTAATAAGAGATGGTTAATTGCAGTTAGCTGACGGCCATAAGAGATGTTCTGGTTTCCATCTGAAAGAATCTTTGTATGCCCGTGAACTATGTGATGCACCTGTGGTCCTTGTTAAAGCTAAAGATATATAACTGGGTGAGGAGTCAGACTAAGATAGAGAGAAGAAGTAGTTGCTGGTCGGAGTCAGGCCGAGGCTGCTGAAAAAGAAAGAAGAAAGACAAAGCTCTCTCTCTCTCTCTC
Organism: Tamias sibiricus; assembly: GCA_025594165.1. Classification (NCBI taxonomy): domain Eukaryota; kingdom Metazoa; phylum Chordata; class Mammalia; order Rodentia; family Sciuridae; genus Tamias; species Tamias sibiricus. Next base: position 42,178,499 of record CM046664.1, read on the forward strand.
TCTAAGCTCTCTCTAAGAAAGTAAAAGTAAAAAAAAAAGTAAAGTAAAGAAGTAAAGAGTTAGTAGTCAGAAGTAAAGAGTCAGAGAGGTTGCTGAAAGAGCCAGTGTTAGAGTTTTGAGAGATTGCTAAAGCCGAAGAATAAAAAAACCTTCTTTCATCTTCATTCTGCCTCCGAGTTTTTCTCCTGCAGCATTGTTGCTCCAAGTCAGGAAGCAACAGTGGGGTCTGTAAAATAAGTGAGTTTTAAATGACTAGGAATCTGTTTTAGGGGGCTGTCATTAAAACCACTGGATGTGTGAAACTTTGAGTTTAGTGCCCGCAGGTTCCTGATTCAACAGGTATCAACATGTTGTAAAAAAGTAAATAACATAGCACAAATCCACAAAAGCCGTCTTTGGCTCATTTGTGTAACAAGTATCACCAAAATAAATAAATAAATCAGACAGGAACAGCTTTTGTTTTCACTGCTATAAAGTTTATATTTTGATTTATATGCATATGTAAACATGGTTTTCTCTATGCATGTGTTGTTTCCTTCCACAAATGAGTTAAACATCTTACAGTGAAAACAATATGATAGTGTGGCAAAAAATGGCAATGCAAAAAGGAAGACACTGAGCATTTTCAAAATTATGAAGCAAAAGCTAAAAATCTCATATTAATTTTTATTTCTATTCAAATAAGGGAATTTTATTTATTAAAACACAATACTGCAATTTACATGGCTTTTGTAATACAGATATTTGGTTACCACAATCTCTGATAAACAATTGAAGAAATTCACATTGAAAATTTTATCCCCAAACCCGTCAGGGAACCCCGGCCACCAGACTGGAGTGATGCTGCTCCAACTCCCCAGCAGCACCTCACCATGTCTCTGAAAATCATTGTGTGGAGATCGAACTCAAAATATCACCCCCCACACCGAAGCCCCTATTATAGTGGACGTTACATGGAAACCCCTGGGTATTAATATAATTAATAAAACAGTCAAAAACATTGAAGCCAACCATAAACAGAAAATCATTTTATAAATTATAGAAAAGAATTTGAAAATGACAGTCAAGAACTAAGGATGGGTAACTTTTCCAAATTACAGAAAATTTTGCACATGGTGTTGTACCTTCTTTGTCCATCTGATGTTTGGAAGACCATTAGGGTCCTGTTCATGTATTTAAAAATTTAGAGTCAACGGGAGTGTGTGTCTCCCCCAGCCACATTGCTATTGGTGTCTATTTGAATAATGACTTGGTAAGATATGTCTAAAATATTACTTCTCTGAGAACATGGTTTTAAAAATTCTTCAAATTTAATAACACCTAAATTTGATGTCATTAATTATCAGTCCTTCTGCTTCTCAAATGTCAAGCATCTCTCCACTTAAATACCATTTTTTCTGAAAGTTCTGAAAGTTGCTTATTTTCCTTACTCTTCATGTTACTTTTTGGCATCTAACTTCATGTCCTGAGTACCTTTGAGACAAACTCAACCAAGCATAACTTTTCAATAATTTCAAGATGTTCTCACTTACTTTCAGATGTCTCTACTTATATTCCCTCTTGTTGAATAAAAATGATATCAGGATGGGCATAATATTTATTTTCTAAAAATAATCCAGTCCCTTCATTGGGACAATAAGTCAATCTTCTTCTGGTTTCATAGTTTATCCACTTAGGATTCCACCAAATTGTTTTCATAGTGGAAAGAGAAACACGTTTATAGCACAGTACAATATAATAAAATTTCATTTTTGGAAAGTCTGTGAAATGCTAGACAAGGTCAGTTGGTACCAGCATCATTCTGAGTTGTGTTATAGAAGATAAAATATCCTTTTTAAATTCTTACCTTTGCACACTCAGTCTTTGTAAGGACCTACAAGAGGATCAGAATACTAAAACAACCAAACAAAAACAAACAAATAATAATGATTGTCCAACATGCCATAAATTTAGCTCAAGAATCTTGGATATGCAGAGGTAAAGGGACATTTTTAATGGCCATCATAGTATAATTTTCTCCTTATCATTGCATATTGCCCTATAAACAGTGTGGCTGTCTTATTATTTCTGAAACACTGATCACTTGCTTGTTCCTTTATGCTAATAAGCAAGGTTTCAATTGAATCCATGCAAACAGAGTTTCCTGGCTGATTTTGAGTTCTCGCATGTTAATTTCCATGTTACTTGAGTTTGCATTTATGCTAATAATATTCTAAATCTAATAACCATGTGTTTATAGAATAGCAAGGATGAATACAATGTGAGTTAATAACATAATACAGTACTCTAGAAAATTGCTGACACAACGTAAAATAGCTTACTATAATTTCCCCAAACAAAATCTTTTGACTATATTAAGGATCTGGATGCTGACATGGGCAAAGTTAACTTAGAATTGCATCTTAAAGGTCATGTTATTATTCATTACTTCTTCATGTCTCAGATTTTTATTTTTATCTTAAAACCTGTGATAGTAACCTCAACATCAATTCTCACTAACATTTTTAGTGAGATACTGGCTTTTAAATTGTTTTGAAAATATGCATTGCATATGTTAGTTTATCAGAATCTCTTTTCTAAAAAATTCATACAATTTCTCAATGAAGTCACTGAAGCTCAGGAATCATAAACCTTTCTTTTCATGACCTATTAATCATACTGTGAACCAAAGCCAATGATGACTTATTTCTCACCAGGTGCTAGAGTCTGAAAAACTGGTAAGTTTTAGTGTTAGTCTACTTTCTATTACTGTGACAGAGTAACTGAGGTAATCAACTTAAAAAGAGGAAAGGATTATTTTGACTCAGCTTCAGAGGTTTCAGTCCATGGTGATTTGGTGCTCTTTGTTGCCTTCAGCCTGTGGCAGTCTAGTACATGGTGCTGGGAGCATCTGGTTGAGGATGCTTATTCACATCACGGTGGTTTGAAAATGAAAAGGGAGAGAAATTAGGGGCTGAGTTCCAAAATCCTCTTCCAGGGCAGGCCCCCAATGACCTAACTCCCTTCCCTAGTTCCCACCTTCTAAAGGTTCCACCACCTCCAAATAGTGCCACAGGCAGGTGACTAAGCATTTAACACAAGGGCCTTTGGAGGACACTTTTCCAAACTGTTACAGTTGTGAATGTCCTGAGAACAACAAAGCATGGTCTTTCTACTCCAGAAATCCATAAACTGTGAGGAATCATGCTATCAGCCAGTTAGTTGTTCCATAAGAATACCAAAATGAATCATGTGCACTGTTTGAGGAACTCATAGACTTGCCTAAAATGAGTAAGGGATGCAAGTGTTGATGACTACATATATAACTCATGCTTAAGTGAAACCTGGAGTTCATTATGAAGGGAAGATATTCTAAGCTGTACAAAGGCATCCTTGCTCTCCAAGTGGCTTATGAGCACTGTGGCTAGGCAGCTCAGAGCACAGAAAATAGAATAATGTTGGGCTTTAATCTCAGGATAGATGCTCTGTTATTGCATGATGTATATGAGTATTCTAAGCTTAGGAAAGATAAAAAGACCTATAATATCACTATAATAAAAGCCAAAGATAATTATTGCTTATCAGAGGAGCAAAACAGGAAGGTGGAGTAGGGAGTAAATTAGAAACCTATTGCCCTAATTATGTACAATATACCTAAGGAATAATTAGACTCATATTTAAGAATATACATCACTTCAAAATGAATAATGTAGTCCGAACATAGAAATACAAAATGAATTTATTTTAAAAGTTATATAAAAATAAAATCAGTATTTCAGCACACAGTGGAAATTACTTATAAAATTGTACCAGGTATCTATAGATACTTACTCTATTAAATCATACTATTTTTATAGTTGAACAATTCTAAATTATCTCTTTCATGTATGTGCATGAGTGCTGTGCACATGTGGTTTGGAATGAAAATAATTGCTGAGCAGCAGCTGGATAAAGTAGACCTTCTGAGACCATGTGTTCACTGTGCTATGTAAAGTACAAATGAAATGTGGTGTTGACATAAACATCTCATAATTTGGAAATCTTCCATGATAGCATCTGGGCTGCTTAACTTTATATTTTATAATCATGATATATTAATATATTGGGCTTCCTATGAGGTCACTGTACAAAGATTTGTAAACTGCCACTGAATTTTACGTCTCTGAAATAACTTAATGAGAAAGAAAAATAGAAAGGCATGTTATCTCCTCCTGGTTTCATCTAAGAGGCTGTTGCTAATAACTGATTTTTCTCTCATTATTTCAGACTTATGACAGATCTTGGCTGACTCCCAACAGATAACCTTTGAGCTCTTGAAATAATTTGCCTATTAAGAGTTTATTTGTATATCTAAGATGGTGGACCACACCACATTAGCATCACCAGATAAGTCTACCTTGTTGATTCAACTTGTGGTGTGTGTGTGTGTGTGTGTGCGCGCGCGCACGTGCACATACGTGCACGTACTCACACTTATTTTTACTTTAGGATGATGAATAATAGAGATCAAGCTTAGAGTTTCTGCATGCCTACACATGAAAACGCTGAACAGTAAGACTTGGTAGAACTTCTTTATTATTTTTAATATATATTTTTTTAGTTGTAGATGGACACAATATCTTTATTTATTTATTTATTTTATGCAATGCTGAGGATAGAACCAGTGCCTCACGCATGCGAGGCAAGCACTCAACCACTGAGCCACAACCCCAGTCAGGTAGAACTTTCATTGGTCACACTTTGAATGTGTTGTTGCACATTATTTCAGGAAAATTAATTTTATCCCATGCAACTGCACAGGAGAAGGGACATCTGGAAGCTCACACCTGGTTTCTATTGGATTTCTGCTTTCCCCCTTGCTAATTTTCATATTTAACCTTTCACTCTCATGAGCTGTAATCAAATATAACAGCTTTCTCCAAGTCCTGTGTGTCCTTCTAGTGAATCATCAAATCTGAGGGTAGTCTGAGGGATCAGCAACCCAGAGGTCAACCTAAAGACAATTACTGACTGATAAGCTGCCTTCTTGTGGACCCACTGGTTCTGCCACCTAGTATCTCACCTGAAAGCACCCAGTTTCTTAGAGCAATGACAGGTACTGTTAAAGACTCAGTTAATGTGTCAGTATGGGAACAACACATTGAATATTTGCAGTACTGTCTGCCAAGGTGTGGAATTTGTATTAATGTAACTTCCAATGCATACTGCAGTGTCCTCTAAAGAGACAACACTTGAGTTTAGAAATTGAGGGATGGCAGGTGGACGTGATCCATCTCGTTGTAAGTATCTGTTCCCCAAATATGCAATTAGTCATTCTATCCTTAGGACTCACGGAATAATGCATCTCTGTCTTCTTTTTTTTAACCTCTATAATACTCTCAAGAATCCAGTAACATTTCAACTGAACTTCAACTATAGCTTCCACCTAATGATTTCAGGTTTCTTAAGGTAATGGTCTAGCAGGCAAAGATAGGGAAAAAGATAATAGCAGGAGCAATCAACCAAGATTATTGTCCAGGACTTGCTAAATAATGGGGGTTCACTGTTGGTAATGGGGATTAATTATTGTAGCAACCAGTGCCTGACAAAGAGAAGATACTAGAGCTTTAATAGCTTTCTCAGGAACGATCAGGTTCATCCCACTAGAAAAGCAACGTAGGTTAGCTAACTGAAATGCAGATTAACTACTATGTGAATCTAGAAGGAAGGGTGAAAGAGGTATATAATAATTGTTACCAGTTGCAATGGAGATTGTAGCTTAAATTTTTAAATCCTTATCAGTAAGGTCTTGGTAGAAATCATCACTAGACAATATATGATATCCAGTTAATAGAGCCAGTTTGCGTTATATCATGTGAAGATCTTACATCAGATTATGTGAGGATCTCTGTAGTGCAAGAAATAAACAGAAATATACAGGCATAAATTTCATCCTCCCGCATTCACCTATGACAGCAGCCATGGCTGGAGTAAAATTTTCAAGCAGACTTCAACTTGCTTCTTGCTGAACAGTGTTACATCAGGTATGCACAATCCACCTTTAGTTCTTATCTATACGTATTAAAGCTCAGGAGAAACGAGACGCAGGGCAAAAGAAGGGCAAACATCTCTAAAACAGAATCAAATGAAAATAGTACATGATTATAATTCATAATAAAAATTCCATTGAACTGAATAAGTAAATAAGAGACAAGTGGAAGATTTTCCAGATAAAGATAGAGTGAAACTGGTTAAGGATGAAACTAAGGCATGAAGAAAAGGGGACTACCAATGAATGTTCCTTCTCTTCCCTTCCTCCTCCTCTTTCTTCTTCTCCTTCCTGTTTTTTCTCCCTCCTCTCCTCTTCTCTGGCTTGAAGATGGACAATTTCTGGATGTGTTCACATGGTCTTTCTTCTGGGTGGGGGAGGAGGGAGCAAGGGAGAGGGAGGGAAAGAGAGAGAGAAAATGAGCTCTGACGCATCTCTTCCAATTTTCTTTTATGACACAAAAGATCCCACTCTTATAACCTCATTTAATATTACTTACCTCCCTAAAGACTGTATCTCATGTAGCAGGGTTTTCTGTGTGTCTGTCTTATATCCATCCCACATATATTTCATGAGGGCAGGACCCTTGTCTCTGTTATTACCCATTTTATTCCCAGAACTTAGCAGTGTTTGGTACATAGTTGACAAATATATATGTTTGTTGCACAAATAAATGAGGGAATAAGTGAAAATACAAGGTGGTAATATCTTGGCCCTCTGAATTCACTTATGAACTCTCAGAAATTTCCATAATAAAACATGGACTATCTCAATATGATGTCAATTTTGAAGTCATTATTCCTTCTGTATTAAAGGAGTTATTAGTGACAGTGAAGGGAAATAATATGTCAGATATTTTAACAGAGTTTATGTTATTACTAGGTAAAATTCCAAGGTGAATGAGGGTCATAAGAGTAGTTAACACTGGAAAAAATGGATAAATGTGAAGGAGCCCTAATTAGGAAGGGCTGTTGCAGCTAGCTGGAAGCCATAAGTTCCACCTGATATGTATGTGACGCACCTGTAGGCACCCGCAAAGCTGAAGGTATATAACCGGGTGAAAGCGGTCCAAGTTAGGAGAACGGAGAATTCAGTCAGTCGGGCAGTCACTCGGTCGGTCAGAAGAATCAGAGCGGCCAGAACGTAGGCAGAGCGGTTACAGAAGAGAAACCAGATAGAAGACAGAAGAGAAGAAGTAATGACTGGTCAGAGTTAGGCCGAGGCTCCTGAGGAAGACAGAAGACAGAAGAAGAAGAAGAAGAAGAAAGAAGAGAGAAGAAAGAAGCTCTAATCTTTCTCTAAGCTAAACTCTATCTTTCTTTCTCTCTAAGACTCTAAGCTAAGAAGACAAGAAGAAAAGCTCGCTTTAATCTTTCTCTCTAAAAATCTTTCTTTCCCTCTCTAAGCTCTAAGAAAGTAGAAGTAAAAGTAGTAAAAGCTTCACTCTGCCTTCGAGAGTTTTCCTCCCGGTTTTCGGTACCAGGTAGCTTACCAGGTAGCTTACATAAATGGTTATGAGCTTAGATAGACTTGTCTATAAGGCTTTGTCACTTGAATAGGGGATATACAAGAATTTCTCCAATATGGACTAATGCTTGTTAATAGTATTGATTTAAATAATATGACTTAAATAATATATCTTACAAAATGATGACATACATTGCTCATGAAGTATTTAATATGTATTAATTTATTGAAATGGGTATTTTTATTTTCCTCATATTTGCTTATCAAAAAACTGAAAGAATTATTAAAACAGCATATCTGAGCTCACACAGGAAGTGATATCACTGAGATTCTAACCAAGGAAGTCTGACACCTGAGCTGGCTCCCTCAAATATAACACTCATCTTTACAGCATACATAGAAGATACACTATATCTTATCCCCAAATGACCTAGCATATATGCACAACTGATGCTTGCTACTGGATTAATTTCGTAGTCCTGTATTTTGAATTGCTTGTTTACAATGCGCTTTAATAGTGGTTATATTCTTTCAAACACCTATGTACTTTATTCTATTCCAAAATACTTAAGGCACACCCTGGAGGGGGAGAAAGCAAAGCAAACAAATAATTAGTACGCTGAAAAATATATTGTTTGAATGTAACATGATACATGAGCTAAAGTTACAATTTGGGGAGCATTTTCAAAGGAGATTTAGTTTCTTCTCTTTAAGTACTTCTTCTTATTCTGCCAGATGTATTATCAGTATTATTTCAGGTCTTAGTATTTGTTTATAAACATTTTTCTTATAATGGAAAATTTAAATAGAGATTAGTTCTAATGCATTGTAAATATAACCACCTAAAATTACTTTGTAAAACTTGGTGATTTATCCAATTATTTCAAGAATATTCTTAGAGCTCTGTGAAGATTTATTGACTTTTGCTATTTGAGATATTAATGCAAACAACCTTTAAAAATGCCTATTTGTAAACATTTTAATCAAAACATCTATGCTATCACTCAGTGGTAGGCTGTGGGAAGAATATTAAGTTACTAGACTCTAAATCATCCTTAATAGCTAAACACCACATTTAGCTTTTATCCTCAGAACCAATTTCCTTCTATTACATTGATACGAAGAGTGCTGTGGAAGAAAATGCTAAGCAGCTAAAACATGAATTAACTTAGCCTTGCAGAATTGATTTAATAATTTCATAGCCATAAGGTAATACCCTACACAACATATGACAATTTAATTAATTACACATTGCTGATATTAGAAAACTAACCCATTCCATAGTTTTGGAGAGCTCTTCCAATGATTTTGAAAAGGGATTTATGGAAAATGATGTAAAGGCCACAGACAATGAATGATTTTTTTAAAGGACATATAATTGACTAAAGTGTCAAAATGAGAAAATTACATGTGTGTTAAGTTGAATAACAATGACAACTATATAGATACTAACTGAAATAAAAATATAAATATAATTAGTATATTGAAGCAAAATGCAGAAAAAACAAGACTTGAAGATAAAAATATGTATTTGTTCTGTGGAGCAAAAAATATTGTACTAATAAGGTGGATGTGTATCTTGGAAACAAGTTAACTAGAGAAGAGTAAGATAAATAAAGTTTCACTAAAACATTTTGATGCTGAAAAAAGATTAAAAAACTACAGATTTGTTCTAAATTTGGATAAGCAGGAAAATATAGTAGAATTATATATTCAAGAAAATATTTTTTAAAACAAAGCTAAAATAGCTAGTTAATAAAATATTTTTAAAAATCTACATATCAACTCAGTACAGAAAATAAATAATTGTGTATGTGTATTTCATGTCTACATAAAAACATTTTGCTAGGGGAAAAGGATAAATGGTATAGAAGATGAATATGTAATTATTGTTGTCAGAAAATGTGACCACTAAAATATTTATTTGGGAATAGCATATTATTTTATAAAAATGCCAATATTTTCACGAAAAATTCTTGAATAGTTTCTATAGGTTCTGTTAATTACTGTGTGCTTTGCAATTTTAAGTATATTTTTTAAAATTATTTTTTATTCTAAGATGATATAAATGACAGCACAATGCATTACATTTCATATTACACATATAGAGCACTTTTTTACAAATCTCTGGTTGTATGCAAAGTATATTCACACCATTCGTGACTTCATACATGCACTTAGGGTAATGATATTCATCTCATTCTACCATCTTTTTTTCTTCACCCTTTTGCCCCCCTCCCCTCCCCTCCCTCCTCATTGGCCATTCTAGTATTCGTCTAATCCTCCTATGCTCCCCATCCCAACCCGACTGGGAATTGGCCTCCTTATATCAGAGAAAACATTTGGCGTTTGGCTTTTTGGGATTGGCTAACTTCACTTAGCATTATATTCTCTAACTCCATCCATTTTCCTGAAATTGCCATGATTTTATTCTGTCTTATTGCTGAGTAATATTCCATTGTGTGTATATACCACATTTTCTTTATCCATTCATCTACTGAAGGGCATCTAGGTTGGTTCCACAGTTTAGCTATTGTGAATTGTGCTGCTATAAACATTGATGTGGCTGTGTCCCTGTAGTATGCAGTTTTCATATCTTTTGGGTAAAGACCAAGAAGTGGGATAGCTGGGTCATAAGGTGGTTTCATTCCAAGTTTTCCAAGGTATCTCCATACTGCTTTCCATATTGGCTGCACCATTTTGCAGTCCTACCAACAATGTATGAGTGTGCCTTTTTCTCCACATCCTCTCCAACATTTATTGGAACATTAAGAACACAAACAACTTTATATAGCTTCCATTCTGATTGGTGTGAGATGAAATCTTAGAATGGTTTTGATTTGCATTTCTCTAATTGCCAGAGAGGTTGAGCATTTTTTCATGTATTTATTGATTGATTGTATATCTTCTTCTGAGAAGTGTCTGTTCAGTTCCTTGGCCCATTTATTGATTGGGTTATTTTTTTTTTTTGGTGTTATGATTTTTGAGTTCTTTATATATTCTAGAGATTAGTGCTCTATCTGACGTGCATGTGGTAAAAATTTGTTCCCAATTAGTAGGCTCTCTGTTCATGTCACTGATTGTTTCTTTTGCTGAGAAGAAACTTTGTAATTTGAGTCTATCCCATTTATTGATTCTTGGTATTAATTCTTGTGCTACAGGATTCTTATTAAGGAACTTGGGCCCTAATCCAACATGTTGGAGATTAGAGCTTACTTTTTCTTCTATTAGGTGTAGTGTCTCTGGTCTAATTCCTAGATCCTTGATCCACTTTGAGTTGAATTTTGTGCATGGTGAGAGATATAAGTTTAATTTCATTTTCTTGCATATGGATTTCCAGTTTTCCCAGCACCATTTGTTGAAGAGGCTATCTTTTCTCCAATGTACATTTTTGGCGCCTTTGTCTAATATAAGATAACTGAAATTATATGTGTTAGTCTCTGTGTCCTCTATTCTGTACCATTGGTCTACTGGCCTATTTTGGTGCCAATACAATGCTGTTTTTGTTACTATTACTCTGTGGTATAATTTAAGGTCTGGTATAGTGATGCCACCTGCTTCACTTCTCTTACTAAGAATTGCTTTAGCTATTCTGGGTCTCTTATTTTTCCAGATGAATTTCATGACTGCTTTTTCTATTTCTATGAGGAATGTCATTGGGATTTTGATTGGCATTGCATTAAATCTGTATAGTGCTTTTGGTAGTATGGTCATTTTGACAATATTAGTTCTGCCTATGCAAGAACAGGGTAGATCTTTCCATCTTCTAAGGTCTTCCACAATTTATTTCTTTAGTGTTTGTTCTGTAGTTTTCATTGTAGAGGTCTTTCACATCTTTGGTTAAGTTGATCCCCAAGTATTTTTTTTTTTTTTGATGCTATTGTAAATGGGGTAGTTTTCCTCATTTCCCTTTCAGAGGATCTGTCACTGATAATTAGAAATGCCTTAGATTTATGGGTGTTGATTTTGTATCCTGCTACTTTGCTGAATTCATTTATGATTTCTAGAAGTTTTCTGGTGGAATTTTTTGGATCTTCTAGGTATAAAATCATATCATCAGCAAATAATGATAATTTGAGTTCTACTTTACCTATCTGTATCCCTTTAATTTCTTTCGTCTGTCTTATTTCTCTGGCCAGCATTTCAATTACTATGTTGAATAGAAGTGGTGAAAGAGGGCATCCCTGTCTTGTTCCAGTTTTTAAAGGGAATGCTTTCAATTTTTCTCCATTTAGAATAATGTTGGCCTGGGGATTAGCATATATAGCTTTTATGATGTTGAGATATTTTCCAGTTATCCCTAGTTTTTCTAGTGTTTTGAGCATGAAGGGGTGCTGTATTTTGTAAAATGCTTTTTCTGCATCTATTGAGATAATCATATGGTTCTTATCTTTGAGTCTATTGACATGGTGAATTACATTTATTGTTTTCCGTATATTGAACCATCCTTGCATCCCTGGAATGAACCCCACTTGATCGTGATGTATTATATTTTTGATATGTTTCTGTATTCGTTTTGCTAGAATTTTATTGAGGATTTTTGCATCTATGTTCATTAAAGATATGGGTCTGAAGTTTTCTTTTTTTTTTTTTTTTTTTTTTTTTTTGGTACCAGGGATTGAACTCAGGGGCACTTGACCACTGGGTCACATCCCCAGCCCTTTTTTGTATTTTATTTAGAGACAGGGTCTCACTGAGTTGCTAAGTGCTTCCCCATTGCTGAGGCTGGCTTTGAACTTGCGATCCTCCTGCCTCAGCCTCCCAAAGTGCTAGGATTACAGGCGTGCGCCACCGCGCCCGGCTGAAGTTTTCTTTTTTTAGGTGTGTCTTTGCCTGGTTTGGGAATCAGGGTGATGTTGGCTTCATAGAATGAGTTTGGAAGTACTCCCTCTTTTTCTATTTCCTGAAATAAATTGAAGAGTATTGGTATCAGTTCTTCTTTGAAGGTCTTGTAGAACTCAGCTGTGTATCCATCTGGTCCTGGGCTTTTCTTGGTTGGTAGGCTTCTGATGGCATCTTCTATTTTGTCACTTGAAATTTGTCTGTTCAAATTATGGATATCCTCCTGCTTAAGTTTGGGCACATCATACAACTCTAGAAATTTGTCGATGCCTTCGGTGTTTTGTATTTTGTTGGAGTACAGGTTTTCAAAATAATTTCGAATTATTTCCTGTATTTCCGTAGTGTTTGTTGTGATATTTCCTTTTTCATCGCATATATTAGTACTTTGAGTTATCTCTCTCCTTCTCTTGTTAGCCTGGACAAGGGTCTGTCAATTTTATTTATTTTTTCAAAGAACCAACTTTTTGTTTTGTCAATTTTTTCAATTGTTTCTTTGGTTTCAGTTTCATTAATTACAGCTCTGATTTTAATTATTTCCTGTCTTCTACCACTTTTGGTGTTGGATTGTTCTTCTTTTTCTAGAGCTTTGAGACATAATTTTAAGTCATTTATTTGTTGACTTTTTCTTCTTTTGAGAAATGAACTCAATGCAATGAACTTTCCTCTTAGAACTGCCTTCATAGTGTCCTAGAGATTTTGATATGTTGTGTCTGTGTTCTCATTCACCTCTAAGAATTTTTTAATCTCCTCTTTGATGTCATCTGCAATCCATTGTTCATTCAGTAGCATATTATTTAGTCTCCAGGTGTTGGAGTAGCTTTTATTTCTTATTTTATTGATTTCTAATTTCCTTCCATTATGGTCAGATAGAATGCAGGGTAGAATCTCAACTTTTTTGTATTTGCTCAGAGTTGTTTTGTGGCCTAGTGTATGGTCTATTTTAGAGAAGGTTCCATATGCTGCTGAGAAGAAAGTGTATTCACTTGTTGAAGGATGAAATATTCTATATAAGTCAGTTAAGTCTAAGTTGTTTATTGTATTTTTGAGTTCTATAGTTTCTTTGTTCAGCTTTTGTTTGGAAGATCTATCCAGTGGTGAAAGGGGTGTGTTAAAGTCACCCAGAATTATTGTGTTGTGGTCAATTTGACTCTGAAACTTCAGGAGAGTTTGTTTGATGAACATGGATGCTCCATTGTTTGGGGCATATATATTTATAATTGTTAAGTCTTGTTGGTGTATGGTTCCCTTGAGCAGTATATAGTGTCCTTCTTTATCCCTTTCGATTGACTTTAGCTTGAAGTCTACTTTATTTGATATGAGGATGGAAACCCCTGCTTGTTTCCTCTGTCCATATGAGTGGTAGGATTTTTCCAACCCTTTACTCTCAATCTGTGGATGTCTTTTCCTATGAGATGAGTCTCTTGGAGGCAGCATATTGTTGGGTCTGTTTTTTGGATCCAATCTGCTAATCTATGTCTTTTGATTGGTGAGGTTAGGCCATTAACATTCAGAGTTATTATTGAGATGTGTTTTGTATTCCAGCCATTTTTATTTGTGGTATTTACCTTGACATGGTTTCTCTTCTGATTGTTTTTTTTTTTTTTTTTTTTTTTTTGCCTTTAATGTAATACCTCCCTCTGTTGATTTTCATCATTGTTTTTCTTTTCCGCTTCATGGAATATTTTGCCGAGGCTGTTCTGTAGTGCTGGCTTTCTACTTATAAATTCTCCTAACTTTTGTTTATCATGGAAGGTTTTTATTTCGTCCTCAAATCTAAAGCTTAATTTTGCTGGGTATAAGATTCGTGGTTGGCATTCCTTTTCCTTCAGAGCTTAGAATATGTTGTTCCATGATCTCCTAGCTTTGATTGTCTGACTTGAAAAATCTGCTGTGATACGAATTGGTCTCCCCCTATATATGATCTGATTCCTCTCTTTCACGGCCTTTAAAATTCTATCCTTGTTCTGTATGCTAGGCATTTTCATTATAATGTGTCTTGGTGTAGATCTGTTGTAATTTTGTACATTTGGTGTTCTATAAGCCTCTTGTATTTGGTTTTCCAAAGCATTCTTCATGCTTGGGAAGTTTTCTGATATTGTCTCATTAAAGAGAGTGTACATTCCTTTGGTTTGAAACTCTGTGCCTTCCTCTATCCCAATTATTCTTAGATTTGGTCTTTTGATGCTGTCTCATACTTCTTGGATGTTCTGTTCATGGTTTCTTACTATCTTCATTGTGTGGTTAACTTTATTTTCAAGATTATATACTTTGTCTTCATTGTCTGAGGTTCTTTCTTCCAGTTGATCTAGTCTGTTGGTGATGCCTTCAATTGTGTTTTTTATTTGGTTAATTGTTTCTTTTTTAAAGGATTTCTGACTGTTTTTTTTCAGAGTTTCGATCTCTTTTTTGAAGTAATCTTTTGCTACCTGTATTTGCCCTCTTATATCTTTGTTGTAGTGGTCAATTTTTGCCTGTATTTGTTCATTTAGGTCATTCTTTGATTCACAGATCATTTTAATTATGAACCTTCTGAACTCCTTCTCTGACATTTCGTCGACTTCACTGAGCATGGGTTCTGTTATTGTAGAATCCTGGTTTGTTTAGGGTATTTTCCTCCCCTGTTTTTTCATGATGTCTATTTGCTTTACTTTTTGCAGTGTAGATCTGAGTTATTACAGATTCTTCCCTATATTTTGAATACCCTTGAAGGTTGTCTGTGCCTCCCCTATCAGAATCTGCCACTGACCCTCAAAGTATGCTACCTGAAGCTCGGTTCACACTGGTTGGCGTGGGCCGAACTGGTTGAGTCTGAGCTCCTGTGGTGGTCTGGGAATAACCGCAATGGGGTGAAGGTCAGTGGGACTGCCCTAGGCCTGCCTGGGCTCAAGCAGAGTTGGCAGGTCTGTCCTTGCCTTCTCCTGCTCTGGGGTGGAGGACGGCGGGACTGGATGGAGCCTGGGTCTGGCGGCTCTCTGTTGTAGAACCCCAGGACTGCCCCGGGCCAGCCTGCACTCTAAGCAGAATTGGCGGGTCTGTCCTTGCTGTCTCCTGCTCTGGGGCAGAGGTAGGAGGGGCTGGTTGGAGGCTGGTCGTACACCAGCGGGCGTTGGCAGGACTGACCTAGGGCTGGCCGCGCTCAGGTGAAGGTCCGCGGGACTGCCCCGGGCCCGCCTGTACTCTAAGTAGAATTGGTGGGTCTGTCCTTGCTGTCTCCTGCTCTGGGGCAGAGGTCAGCGGGACTGGATCAAGTATATTTTTAATTATAAAGAATTTAAATATCTTTTACTTGGTTGGGTCCCAGCAATTGGCTGGCTGACCTACCATATGTGGTCAGGGGATGCATGTACAGAAATAAGCATTAGATTAAGAGGGTGTTAGTATGTGGAAAGCATGCCTGAGGCTGTGAAGATGGACCTGGAGATGAAGAGATTATGTTCAGGGAGAATAAATACCTAAGTAAATGTGTTGAATATAATGGAAACCAGATTGTAAAAGGAAGTTACAAGTATAGAAATAAATATGACTAGGTTTGGCTATGCAGTACTTTATTAGAATCTAAGATCTAGACTTAATATCATGGCTGTTGATATGTACACAAAATATAAAGTCAAATACAAAAATGTGGGGGTGGGGTGGTGGGTGCATTTGTATGTGAGTGTGCATATACATGTAGTTGTTTCCTACCTTTGTCTGCTGAGAGGGACTTGAAGTAGGATACCCAACAGCAAAGCCTCAGGGACCCTTGGGCCAGTGGAAGCATGGGATGAGTCTGCAGCATCATGTGTGTGATGCAGAGAGAATAAATTATCATTACTGTGGCACTTTCTCTTCAAAATACATATACCATAAGGAAACATCAAACAAACCCAAATAAAGGAAGATTGTTCAAGAAAATAGCCTGTATTAATCAGAATTAATCTTGTTGTATCAGAATGTGAAGAAGTGCTCAAAGAATAATGAGTCTTGTCAAAAGGATGGAGGAGGCAGCTTGAAGGATTTCCCACTGGTCCAGTCTGTGAAATAATGAAATTTAAAGTAAATAATGATCTCAATGAATTGGGACGTTAACAATCTTATTTAATATTGAATTGAATGGCAATGTAAGTGTCCACACTGATATAAATCAGTAGATAAGGGAGCTAGGTAAACTTCACCTTAGAGTAGAGAAAACTAATAGATGTGAATGGAGCAATCAGGTGAGAGCACCACCATTTGGTACCACCAGAGTAGTGGTTCAGGCAGAGAATTAGCAGTAGGTGCTATACGAATAGATGAAAGTTTAATGTGGAATAGGATATTTATACAGTGCCAAAAATCTCATACTTGATTCATGTTAATTAATATGTAAAAATAATTACTAATTAACTTTCCAGTATTTCCAGCAGAAACACTCAGGCATCATGGTAGCAAAGCAAAAAATCATATCATCTGTGAAAAAAAACAAATCAACATCATGCTCTCTTGATGCAAACAGATCAAACCCTCATTTTTATGGGACTTCTGTCCAAAATACATATGCCATGAGAAAATGGTAGACCAACCCAAACTGGGAAGATCACACAAGGACAATATCAAAGTAGGAAAAAATAAATAAAAAATGAGGAACTATTTCAGATTAAACCAAAAATAATCACAATTAATAAATCAAAGATATGGTTATGGCTAGGAATGTGAATCTATAGAAACAACTAAATATGGTAAAATTTAAGTGGGAGCTGAAATATTAATTTCATAATTTTTTGTACTGTTCTTATATAGGAAATATATTTTACAAGCATTAAGGGGTAAAGAGCAACATATGGACAACATGCTTTAAAATGGTTCAGAATAATAGTGTATGTGCCTGTGTGTGTTTGTGTGTGTGAGGGAGGTGGAGGAGGAGGGGGAGAGAAACAGAGGGAGAGGGAGAATGATTTGCAAACATACACAGAAGTAGTAGAAAAAAATAACACAAGCCCATTACCCAGAGTCAACAAATAATAATATTTTGAAATATGTTCATTGCTTCATCAATCTATTTTATCTTGCAGAATTATTTTATATAAATTCCCAAACATTTTGCTTTTTCAGATGTTGCTATGGTTTCCATCTTAAGTGTCCCCCCGGAGCACACGTATTAAAGGTTTGGTCCCCAGCCTGTGGCACCACTGGGAAGTGGTAGACCCTTTAAGAGTGAGGGCCTACTGCAAGGAAGTTAGCCTTGCTTCTGATCAGGCTTTCATAATTAAATGTGATGTTAGCTCTATATTACATAGGTTTTTATAGATAAGGTTATGAGAGTGAGGAAGTTTCTTTTCACTTCTAGTGTATAGATTGACAGAATTTTGAAAATGTTTTCTCTGCTCTTCAACTTATATAACAATATAATGTAAAATTTTCCTTTAAGTAATTTTCCTTTAGTCTTATTGATATGGAGAATTACAGTGATTGACTTTCCTTTTATGTAAGAGCCTTGTATGAGGAAGTAGCTAAGATGGCGACTGGCTGAGAGACAAAGAGGAGGCATTTAATTGTTTACACCCGATCTTAATATAATTAACTAAGAATATTTCTGTGCCCGTGTACACTGTGTGATGCACCTGTAAGTTGAGCTTATGACACATGTATACTTGTTAAGGTAAAAAGTATTTAAAGAGACTGTGGGGAAAATACAGGGTGATGGAGAATACAGAAGAGAGAGCAGAGAAGAAGAAGCAAGAATAAAGGAACCAGTCATTCCCAGTCTGCCTCTGATTTTTTTCCCACAGTATCCTTGCTGTAGGCGGCAACAAGTGGTGGCCCATAAGGGGAGTCAGCATGGCAGGTAAACTGAGGAACCTCGGTTAAGAGCGAGGGAAAATGGGATCAAAAATGACAAAGACCTGAATTTTCAAGGCTATTGAGGATTTGTCAGAGATAGCTGAGGAATACGTGCTCTCAACTGGACCTGGGACTCAGGAGAGTGTTACTGAGTCAGTTAGGACCAGTGAGAGTAGTATTAGTGAGGAGGAATTAAGTGAAAGTGATCTTGGGAGTACAGTCTCCAATAAAATGAACAAAAGGAAATTAAAAAGGACCAAGATAGAGGACCGTCAAGTGGAGGAACCACTTGTGCCCTCTGCTCCCCCATGGGAGGAATCAATTGTAGAGACTATTAGGGGTCTTTCTAGGCACTTGCGTGTCCTTGAGTGTCAAGCAGAGACTTTCAAGGCGCTTGTGTGCCCTTGAGTGTCAAAATTCTAGGGGTCTTTCTAGGCACTCGCTTGCCCCTGAGTGTCAAAATTCACAGGAACTATGGGATCTGCCAGTGTTTGAAGATCAAAATGAACAAAGGTACCATCAATATCTAGATTTCAAAGCTATAAAAAAATTTTAAAGAAGCAACAATGACATATGGGCCACAAGCTCCTTTTACTATAAGCATGATAGAATCTCTTAATACTTTGAATTTAACTCCTACAGATTGGAAAGGCTTATGTAAGGCAGTATTGAGCGGTGGACAATACTTAGTTTGGAGATCTCAATTCCAAGAGCTCTGTGTTGAAACCGCTCGTAGAAATGCGGCTGCAGGATTTCCAGATTGTAATGTAGACATGTTAACTGGAGAAGGGCAATATGCTGATGTACAGGTTCAGATTCAGTATGATCCTGGAGTTTATGCTCAAATATACACCACAGCTGTTAGGGCATGGAAAACTTTACAAGGATCTGGTGATTTACAGGGTGGCTTGTCTAAAGTAATTCAGGGACCCAAAGAACCATATGCCAAATTCGTTGATCGACTTTTGCAAACAGCAAACAGAGTTTTTGGAGATGTTGATCAAGCCATGCCATTAGTTGTTCAGCTGGCATATGAAAATGCCAACAAGTATTGTCAAGATGCTATCAGACCTTGGAAATCTAAAAAGGACCTTTCTGTATATATAAAGATTTGCAGGGACATAAATGATGCATTTATTACAGGTAGCGTACTCGCAGCAGCCATGAGAGGTGCTTCTCCTCTTAATTTTACAAGAAGGGCTTGACCTAAAAGTTATTATAGTCAACCAGGTTATTTTAGAAAACAATATCCCCAAAGAAGGCGAGAGACAATAGAAATAAAACCAAGCTCGTTTCGTGCCCCAGGCCGCTGCCCCAGGTGTAAAAAAGGAAGCCAATGGGCTAGTGAGTGCAGATACCCAAATGATATTTATGGTAACATTTTGTCTGGCAATTCAAAAAATGGGGCACGGGGCCCAATGCCTCGGGGCCCACAAATATACGAGGCATTGGAAAGGGAGTATCCTCAAACGTCTATCCAGAAGATTCCTCGACACAATCCCTTTTACCCATTGACACCCTTGTCAGAGGGACAAAAGGAAGTGCAGGGCTGGACCTCTCTTCCACTGCCCGAATAGTGCTAACACCTGAGATGGGGGTTCAACTGATTCCCACGGGAGTCAGGGGACCTCTTCCCTTAGGGACTGTAGGACTTATCCTGGGGTGAAGTTCTAAAAGCTTATTCGGACTTCAAGTTACTCCAGGTGTGATAGATTCCGACTATCAAGGAGAAATCAAGATTATGCTCAGTTCACCTCAAGGTATTAGCTCTGTTAACCAAGGTGATAGAATTGCTCAGCTGCTTCTTCTTCCCAGTCTATATGACTCATTTAAGTGTATGCCTCAAAATAGGAAGAATAGGGGATTTGGTTCCACTGGCTTGGGACCTATGGCCTGCTGGGTTCAGGATTGTTCATAGAGGCCTATGTGCAAAATAAAAATTCAGGGAATAGAGATGGAAGGGTTGATTGACACTGGGGCTGACTCTTCCATTATTAATTTACAACAATGGCCCAAACACTGGCCTTTACAGAAGGCTTCAACTAGTTTGAGAGGCTTGGGATATTCTGATAGCCCAGAACAAAGTGCAACAGTTTTAAAGTGGGAGGATGATGAAGGGCATCAAGGAACATTTCAGCCTTATGTTCTGTCCAACTTGCCAGTTACCTTATGGGGAAGAGATATATTAAAACAAATGGGAGTACACCTCGCAACCAAGCCTGTAGGTGTTACAAATAAAAGCTGGAGTTTTATGGAAAAACAGGGATATGTTCCAGGTAAAGGACTAGAAAAAAATCTACAGGGTGATCCTAACCCTATTGAGCTTAAAGGAAATTGTCATCAAAAAGGTATAGGATTTTTTTTTAGGGGGCACTGAGAAAACAATTTTGAAAATACCATGTCTTTCTGATAAGCCAGTTTGGGTCCCTCAGTGATCCCTATCTAGAGAGAAATTACAAGTGGCCCATTTACTAGTTCAAGAACAACTAGAGGCAGGACATATAGAACCTTCTATCTCTCCCTGGAATTCCCCCATATTCATGATTAGGAAAAAAATCAGGAAAATGGCAATTGTTACATGATCTTAGAGAAATCAATAAAACCATACAAATTATATACAAATTATGGGCCCTACCCAACCTGGACTTCCTAATCCTGTAGCTATTCCTAAAAGTTTCCATCTTATAGCTCTTGATATAAAGGATTGTGTTTTTTTTTTTTTTTTTCCTATTCCTTTACATCCTCTGGATGCCCCCAGGTTTGCTTTTTCAGTTCCCTCTATTAATAATGATGGACTTGATCAAAGGTTTCAGTGGAAAGTTTTACCCCAGGGTATGGCTAATAACCCTACTATGTGTCAAATCTATGTAAAGTTATTCAGCGTATCACCAACAAGTACCCCGAGCTTATGTGCCTCCATTATATGGATGATGTTTTGCTTGCTCATCCTAACCAAGAAGTCTTATTCACCATATTTAGCGATATATCAGAAAACTTGAAACAATATGGACTAGACATTACTGAAGAAAATGTTCAGATTAGATCTCTAATATTATATCTAGGATTCCAAATTATAAATACTTTTATTAGGCCTCAAAAAATCTTAATAAATAAGGAACATCTAGCTATTCTTAATGAAAATAAGCCAGTATGCTATCCTAAAGCTGAGATCCCAAGGCTTTCTGCTTCTCAGATTCGGAACCTCAATCCTGTTTTTCGAGGATCTGGACCAGCTCTTACTGGACTTCATAATTTGGGAAATACTTGTTATATGAACTCAATATTGCAGTGCCTATGTAATGCCCCACATTTGGCTGATTATTTCAACTGAAACTGTTATCAGGATGATATTAACAGGTCAAATTTGTTGGGGCATAAAGGTGAAGTGGCAGAAGAGTTTGGTATAATCATGAAAGCCCTGTGGACAGGACAGTATAGATATATCAGTCCAAAAAACTTTAAAATCACCATTGGGAAGATCAATGACCAGTTTGCAGGGTACAGTCAACAAGATTCACAAGAATTGCTTCTGTTCCTCATGGACAGACTCCATGAAGACCTAAATAAAGCTGATAATTGGAAGACATATAAAGAAGAAAATAATGATCATCTCAATGACTTTAAAGCTGCAGAACATGCTTGGCAGAAACATAAGCAGCTCAATGAGTCTATTATTGTTGCACTTTTTCAGGGTCAGTTCAAATCCACAGTACAGTGGCTCACCTGTCACAAAAAATCTAGGACATTTGAGGCCTTCATGTATTTATCTCTACCACTACCATCCACAAGTAAATGTACATTATAGGATTGCCTTAGATTATTTTCCAAAGAAGAAAAACTCACAGACAACAACAGATTTTACTGCAGTTATTGCAGAGCTCGACGGGATTCTCTGAAAAAGACAGAAATCTAGAAGTTACCACCTTTTCTTTTAATACATCTGAAACGTTTTTCCTATGATGGCAGGTGGAAGCAAAAATTACAGACATCTGTGGACTTCCCTTTAGAAAATCTTTTCTTGTCACAGTATGTTATTGGTCCAAAAAACAGTTTGAAGAAATACAATTTGTTTTCTGTTTCAAATCACTATGGTGGGCTGAATGGAGGCCACTACACTGCCTATTGTAAAAATGCAGCAAGACAGCGGTGGTTTAAATTTGATGATCACAAAGTTTCTGATATCTCCGTTTCTTCTGTGAAATCTTCAGCAGCTTATATTCTCTTTTATACTTCATTGTGACCACGAGCAACTGATGTAGCCACATGAGGAGATATAGGTTATGAGCTAGTTGTAAAAAATTGAGTAAACAATTCTTGAAATGCTTACAAAGATAATGGATAGCTAGCTGCAGCTGGTTTTTAATTACACAGTGCCAAGTCAAAAGGGCCAAGATGAAGTTGTTGCGGATCCCCCTTTTACATAGTGGAAAAGAGGTAATTTGTTATCAATCCGTGCACCTGCTTGAGTTTGTCTCTTTTCTGACAAGGGGACCTCATCTTTGCCTTTTCAGCTAAGAAACTTTTAAGCTGCATGCTTTTTCCTTCAATAAACTCACAACTTAAGTCTCATTCCTCCCGGCCAGGATGAGAGGATCTCTCTTTAGTGTGCACACAATTGTGTTTTTCTTTTTTATATATGTCTTTATGTCTGTGTGTCTGTCTAGATTTCATGTAAATGTGATGTCACAAATAACAAAAACCGAGCGCTCATAAAAATTAATTAAAAATAATAATAATAATAAAAGAATGGATCCAAATACCTTTAATTCATTTAAGTCAAAAATATTCAAATTGGGTAAACAAATAAAAAATGAAGGTACCTTCAAACTTAATTTATAAGTATCTCTAGGACTTCTCTTCAGCAAGGAGTATGACTAATACTGTTCAGCCTGATATTTTGGTATTTGACTTGGGATTATTTATTTGTAACTAACTTTGTGTATTAATTTACAAAGTTAAATTGTTTAAACAGGTATATTCATAAAAGATTGCTGTATTAATTTACAAAGTTAAATTGTTTCAACAGGTATATTCATAAAAGGTTGCTGTGTATGCAGAGGCTCAAAAGTTCAAGCTAACAAAATATTTTTTTCTAATATGCTCTTAGCCTTTCTTTAATCTATCTTAAATGTAATATTTTGTCAGCTAAATACTCTCAGTCTTTCTTTAATCCGTTCTGAATGTGATATTTTGCCAGCTAATGTTCGTGGGAGCTCAAGCAGCAATGTATGTGAACAGAGATCAACTTCAGAACTAAAACACCTGACAACTCGCTTCTTGACTCAGTGCTGGAATGGCACTGCCTTTCCTCTAATGATTGTTGCTTGAGTTTCTAGGCACATCCCTATGCCAGTCTTAGCAGGCCCTGAAGATTTACTGGTGGCATTGTCTAGACATAAAAGAGACAGCTGCTGCTGCTACAGCTACAGGGGTCGCAATTGCTACAAGCATTCCTACTGCTCAAGCATTAAACAACTTCACCAGCAGTATGGCCTTTGCTCTGCATGCACGGGGCCTCCTAGATCAACACCACATTTTGAAATTGTCAATCAACGTGTTGATCTTCTCCAAGAGCAAGTGGACATTTTGGCAGATCTTTCTACTATAGGATGTTTAGGACATTACACAGGACAATACCTTATGGGTATCCCCTTTCTTAACCCTAATACGGCAGCTGATTTGTCTAGAGAACTCAGTACGTTACTTAATGGAACTTAGGGCAGCTGATTTGTCTAGAGAACTTAGTACGCTATTTAATGGAACTTGGCTCGTCAGCGCAAAGCTTGCCGCCTTAGAACTGGAGCATCTCCTCATGATTGGTTGGCTCGATTGGACGGCTGGTAGTCAAAGACGGGAAAGTCTCATGTGGCCGACATATCAAACCTAAGACAGGAGTCAAGGGCACAGCCTTGATTATCCGATAACGGGTAAGAATGTTGGTTGTACATGTAGACGCCTAAGACAGGCACAGTTGATCCTGATGTGGTGAGGGTCATCACCCATCCATTTAAGCTATCCCTCTTTTAAAACAAAAGGGGGGAAATGTAAGAGCCTTGTATGAGGAAGTAGCTAAGATGGCGACTGGCTGAGAGACAAAAGGGAGGCATTTAATTGTTTACACCCGATCTTAATATAATTAACTAAGAATCTTTCTGTGCCCGTGTACACTGTGTGATGCACCTGTAAGTTGAGCTTATGACACATGTATACTTGTTAAGGTAAAAAAGTATTTAAAGAGACTGTGGGGGAAACACAGGGTGATGGAGAATACAGAAGAGAGAGCAGAGAAGAAGAAGCAAGAATAAAGGAACCAGTCATTCCCAGTCTGCCTCTGATTTTTTCCCACAGTATCCTTGCTGTAGGCGGCAACAAGTGGTGGCCCATAAGGGGAGTCAGCATGGCAGGTAAACTGAGGAACCTCGGTTAAGAGCGAGGGAAAATGGGATCAAAAATGACAAAGACCTGAATTTTCAAGGCTATTGAGGATTTGTCAGAGATAGCTGAGGAATACGTGCTCTCAACTGGACCTGGGACTCAGGAGAGTGTTACTGAGTCAGTTAGGACCAGTGAGAGTAGTATTAGTGAGGAGGAATTAAGTGAAAGTGATCTTGGGAGTACAGTCTCCAATAAAATGAACAAAAGGAAATTAAAAAGGACCAAGATAGAGGACCGTCAAGTGGAGGAACCACTTGTGCCCTCTGCTCCCCCATGGGAGGAATCAATTGTAGAGACTATTAGGGGTCTTTCTAGGCACTTGCGTGTCCTTGAGTGTCAAGCAGAGACTTTCAAGGCGCTTGTGTGCCCTTGAGTGTCAAAATTCTAGGGGTCTTTCTAGGCACTCGCTTGCCCCTGAGTGTCAAAATTCACAGGAACTATGGGATCTGCCAGTGTTTGAAGATCAAAATGAACAAAGGTACCATCAATATCTAGATTTCAAAGCTATAAAAAAATTTTAAAGAAGCAACAATGACATATGGGCCACAAGCTCCTTTTACTATAAGCATGATAGAATCTCTTAATACTTTGAATTTAACTCCTACAGATTGGAAAGGCTTATGTAAGGCAGTATTGAGCGGTGGACAATACTTAGTTTGGAGATCTCAATTCCAAGAGCTCTGTGTTGAAACCGCTCGTAGAAATGCGGCTGCAGGATTTCCAGATTGTAATGTAGACATGTTAACTGGAGAAGGGCAATATGCTGATGTACAGGTTCAGATTCAGTATGATCCTGGAGTTTATGCTCAAATATACACCACAGCTGTTAGGGCATGGAAAACTTTACAAGGATCTGGTGATTTACAGGGTGGCTTGTCTAAAGTAATTCAGGGACCCAAAGAACCATATGCCAAATTCGTTGATCGACTTTTGCAAACAGCAAACAGAGTTTTTGGAGATGTTGATCAAGCCATGCCATTAGTTGTTCAGCTGGCATATGAAAATGCCAACAAGTATTGTCAAGATGCTATCAGACCTTGGAAATCTAAAAAGGACCTTTCTGTATATATAAAGATTTGCAGGGACATAAATGATGCATTTATTACAGGTAGCGTACTCGCAGCAGCCATGAGAGGTGCTTCTCCTCTTAATTTTACAAGAAGGGCTTGACCTAAAAGTTATTATAGTCAACCAGGTTATTTTAGAAAACAATATCCCCAAAGAAGGCGAGAGACAATAGAAATAAAACCAAGCTCGTTTCGTGCCCCAGGCCGCTGCCCCAGGTGTAAAAAAGGAAGCCAATGGGCTAGTGAGTGCAGATACCCAAATGATATTTATGGTAACATTTTGTCTGGCAATTCAAAAAATGGGGCACGGGGCCCAATGCCTCGGGGCCCACAAATATACGAGGCATTGGAAAGGGAGTATCCTCAAACGTCTATCCAGAAGATTCCTCGACACAATCCCTTTTACCCATTGACACCCTTGTCAGAGGGACAAAAGGAAGTGCAGGGCTGGACCTCTCTTCCACTGCCCGAATAGTGCTAACACCTGAGATGGGGGTTCAACTGATTCCCACGGGAGTCAGGGGACCTCTTCCCTTAGGGACTGTAGGACTTATCCTGGGGTGAAGTTCTAAAAGCTTATTCGGACTTCAAGTTACTCCAGGTGTGATAGATTCCGACTATCAAGGAGAAATCAAGATTATGCTCAGTTCACCTCAAGGTATTAGCTCTGTTAACCAAGGTGATAGAATTGCTCAGCTGCTTCTTCTTCCCAGTCTATATGACTCATTTAAGTGTATGCCTCAAAATAGGAAGAATAGGGGATTTGGTTCCACTGGCTTGGGACCTATGGCCTGCTGGGTTCAGGATTGTTCATAGAGGCCTATGTGCAAAATAAAAATTCAGGGAATAGAGATGGAAGGGTTGATTGACACTGGGGCTGACTCTTCCATTATTAATTTACAACAATGGCCCAAACACTGGCCTTTACAGAAGGCTTCAACTAGTTTGAGAGGCTTGGGATATTCTGATAGCCCAGAACAAAGTGCAACAGTTTTAAAGTGGGAGGATGATGAAGGGCATCAAGGAACATTTCAGCCTTATGTTCTGTCCAACTTGCCAGTTACCTTATGGGGAAGAGATATATTAAAACAAATGGGAGTACACCTCGCAACCAAGCCTGTAGGTGTTACAAATAAAAGCTGGAGTTTTATGGAAAAACAGGGATATGTTCCAGGTAAAGGACTAGAAAAAAATCTACAGGGTGATCCTAACCCTATTGAGCTTAAAGGAAATTGTCATCAAAAAGGTATAGGATTTTTTTTTAGGGGCACTGAGAAAACAATTTTGAAAATACCATGTCTTTCTGATAAGCCAGTTTGGGTCCCTCAGTGGTCCCTATCTAGAGAGAAATTACAAGTGGCCCATTTACTAGTTCAAGAACAACTAGAGGCAGGACATATAGAACCTTCTATCTCTCCCTGGAATTCCCCCATATTCATGATTAGGAAAAAAATCAGGAAAATGGCAATTGTTACATGATCTTAGAGAAATCAATAAAACCATACAAATTACAAATTATGGGCCCTACCCAACCTGGACTTCCTAATCCTGTAGCTATTCCTAAAAGTTTCCATCTTATAGCTCTTGATATAAAGGATTGTGTTTTTTTTTTTTTTTTTTTCCTATTCCTTTACATCCTCTGGATGCCCCCAGGTTTGCTTTTTCAGTTCCCTCTATTAATAATGATGGACTTGATCAAAGGTTTCAGTGGAAAGTTTTACCCCAGGGTATGGCTAATAACCCTACTATGTGTCAAATCTATGTAAAGTTATTCAGCGTATCACCAACAAGTACCCCGAGCTTATGTGCCTCCATTATATGGATGATGTTTTGCTTGCTCATCCTAACCAAGAAGTCTTATTCACCATATTTAGCGATATATCAGAAAACTTGAAACGATATGGACTAGACATTACTGAAGAAAATGTTCAGATTAGATCTCTAATATTATATCTAGGATTCCAAATTATAAATACTTTTATTAGGCCTCAAAAAATCTTAATAAATAAGGAACATCTAGCTATTCTTAATGAAAATAAGCCAGTATGCTATCCTAAAGCTGAGATCCCAAGGCTTTCTGCTTCTCAGATTCGGAACCTCAATCCTGTTTTTCGAGGATCTGGACCAGCTCTTACTGGACTTCATAATTTGGGAAATACTTGTTATATGAACTCAATATTGCAGTGCCTATGTAATGCCCCACATTTGGCTGATTATTTCAACTGAAACTGTTATCAGGATGATATTAACAGGTCAAATTTGTTGGGGCATAAAGGTGAAGTGGCAGAAGAGTTTGGTATAATCATGAAAGCCCTGTGGACAGGACAGTATAGATATATCAGTCCAAAAAACTTTAAAATCACCATTGGGAAGATCAATGACCAGTTTGCAGGGTACAGTCAACAAGATTCACAAGAATTGCTTCTGTTCCTCATGGACAGACTCCATGAAGACCTAAATAAAGCTGATAATTGGAAGACATATAAAGAAGAAAATAATGATCATCTCAATGACTTTAAAGCTGCAGAACATGCTTGGCAGAAACATAAGCAGCTCAATGAGTCTATTATTGTTGCACTTTTTCAGGGTCAGTTCAAATCCACAGTACAGTGGCTCACCTGTCACAAAAAATCTAGGACATTTGAGGCCTTCATGTATTTATCTCTACCACTACCATCCACAAGTAAATGTACATTATAGGATTGCCTTAGATTATTTTCCAAAGAAGAAAAACTCACAGACAACAACAGATTTTACTGCAGTTATTGCAGAGCTCGACGGGATTCTCTGAAAAAGACAGAAATCTAGAAGTTACCACCTTTTCTTTTAATACATCTGAAACGTTTTTCCTATGATGGCAGGTGGAAGCAAAAATTACAGACATCTGTGGACTTCCCTTTAGAAAATCTTTTCTTGTCACAGTATGTTATTGGTCCAAAAAACAGTTTGAAGAAATACAATTTGTTTTCTGTTTCAAATCACTATGGTGGGCTGAATGGAGGCCACTACACTGCCTATTGTAAAAATGCAGCAAGACAGCGGTGGTTTAAATTTGATGATCACAAAGTTTCTGATATCTCCGTTTCTTCTGTGAAATCTTCAGCAGCTTATATTCTCTTTTATACTTCATTGTGACCACGAGCAACTGATGTAGCCACATGAGGAGATATAGGTTATGAGCTAGTTGTAAAAAATTGAGTAAACAATTCTTGAAATGCTTACAAAGATAATGGATAGCTAGCTGCAGCTGGTTTTTAATTACACAGTGCCAAGTCAAAAGGGCCAAGATGAAGTTGTTGCGGATCCCCCTTTTACATAGTGGAAAAGAGGTAATTTGTTATCAATCCGTGCACCTGCTTGAGTTTGTCTCTTTTCTGACAAGGGGACCTCATCTTTGCCTTTTCAGCTAAGAAACTTTTAAGCTGCATGCTTTTTCCTTCAATAAACTCACAACTTAAGTCTCATTCCTCCCGGCCAGGATGAGAGGATCTCTCTTTAGTGTGCACACAATTGTGTTTTTCTTTTTTATATATGTCTTTATGTCTGTGTGTCTGTCTAGATTTCATGTAAATGTGATGTCACAAATAACAAAAACCGAGCGCTCATAAAAATTAATTAAAAATAATAATAATAATAAAAGAATGGATCCAAATACCTTTAATTCATTTAAGTCAAAAATATTCAAATTGGGTAAACAAATAAAAAATGAAGGTACCTTCAAACTTAATTTATAAGTATCTCTAGGACTTCTCTTCAGCAAGGAGTATGACTAATACTGTTCAGCCTGATATTTTGGTATTTGACTTGGGATTATTTATTTGTAACTAACTTTGTGTATTAATTTACAAAGTTAAATTGTTTAAACAGGTATATTCATAAAAGATTGCTGTATTAATTTACAAAGTTAAATTGTTTCAACAGGTATATTCATAAAAGGTTGCTGTGTATGCAGAGGCTCAAAAGTTCAAGCTAACAAAATATTTTTTTCTAATATGCTCTTAGCCTTTCTTTAATCTATCTTAAATGTAATATTTTGTCAGCTAAATACTCTCAGTCTTTCTTTAATCCGTTCTGAATGTGATATTTTGCCAGCTAATGTTCGTGGGAGCTCAAGCAGCAATGTATGTGAACAGAGATCAACTTCAGAACTAAAACACCTGACAACTCGCTTCTTGACTCAGTGCTGGAATGGCACTGCCTTTCCTCTAATGATTGTTGCTTGAGTTTCTAGGCACATCCCTATGCCAGTCTTAGCAGGCCCTGAAGATTTACTGGTGGCATTGTCTAGACATAAAAGAGACAGCTGCTGCTGCTACAGCTACAGGGGTCGCAATTGCTACAAGCATTCCTACTGCTCAAGCATTAAACAACTTCACCAGCAGTATGGCCTTTGCTCTGCATGCACGGGGCCTCCTAGATCAACACCACATTTTGAAATTGTCAATCAACGTGTTGATCTTCTCCAAGAGCAAGTGGACATTTTGGCAGATCTTTCTACTATAGGATGTTTAGGACATTACACAGGACAATACCTTATGGGTATCCCCTTTCTTAACCCTAATACGGCAGCTGATTTGTCTAGAGAACTCAGTACGTTACTTAATGGAACTTAGGGCAGCTGATTTGTCTAGAGAACTTAGTACGCTATTTAATGGAACTTGGCTCGTCAGCGCAAAGCTTGCCGCCTTAGAACTGGAGCATCTCCTCATGATTGGTTGGCTCGATTGGACGGCTGGTAGTCAAAGACGGGAAAGTCTCATGTGGCCGACATATCAAACCTAAGACAGGAGTCAAGGGCACAGCCTTGATTATCCGATAACGGGTAAGAATGTTGGTTGTACATGTAGACGCCTAAGACAGGCACAGTTGATCCTGATGTGGTGAGGGTCATCACCCATCCATTTAAGCTATCCCTCTTTTAAAACAAAAGGGGGGAAATGTAAGAGCCTTGTATGAGGAAGTAGCTAAGATGGCGGCTGGCTGAGAGCCAAAAAGGAGGCGTTTAATTGTTTACACCCGATCTTAATATAATTAACTAAGAATCTTTCTGTGCCCGTGAACACTGTGTGATGCACCTGTAAGTTGAGCTTGTGACACATGTATATTTGTTAAGGTAAAAAAGTATTTAAAGAGACTGTGGGGGAAACACAGGGGGATGGAGAATACAGAAGAGAGAGCAGAGAATAAGAAGCAAGAATAAAGGAACCAGTCATTCCCAGTCTGCCTCCGATTTCTTTCCCGCAGTATCATTGCTGTAGGCGGCAACACTTTTATAATTTTTTTAAAATATGTATTAATTGTACAAATTAATGGGCTTTATTGTGACATTTATATGTGTATTAGTCAGCTTTTTATTGCTATAACTAAAACACATGTCAAGAATAACTCAGAGGAGAAAGATTTATTTTGGCTCATCCACTCTCCCTTCTATCCTCTTTTATCCTCCTGTCTCTCTCCTCTTCCCCTGACCTCAGGTCCAGTCCCTAATAGTCACCTTTCTACTTTCAAGTCAAAAATTTTGCCATTTTTTTACATGTATGGGAGAAAGCATGTGATGTCTTTCTGTGCCCGACTTATTTCACTTAGCAAGATGACTTTCTGTTCAATGATTGATTTTCTAATGATGAAACAGATTTATAATTGAAAAAAACACCCAATTAAATGTGCTGTAACATTCTTTTTAAACATCGTTGGATTTAGTTTGCTAAAATAGCAAAGAATTTTGAAATAAACTGGCTTATAGTTTTGAGTGTGATATGTTGGTATGTTTTTCTCATATTAGGTTTTGATATCAGAGTTATATTGGTTTTTGAAAATAAGTTAAAGTGCTAATTCCTCTATTTTTTGGTGGTACTACATAAATAGTTGTTAATTCTTTGAATGTTTTATAAAATTCTCTGATGAGGGCTGGGGTTGTGGCTCTGCGGTAGAGCACTCGCCTAGCACGTGTGCGGCCCGGGTTTGATCCTCAGCACCATATACAAATAAACCCATTGTGTACAACTAAAGCAAATAAATAAATATTTTTTTTAAAAAATTCTCTGATGAATTCTAGTGAGCATGGAATTTTCTCATGATTTTTAAATTATGGATTCAGTTATTTTACTAGTTCTAAAGCTATACAAAATAGTCTCCTCATATTTGTTAGTTGCAGTAATTAGTATTTAAAAAAATTGGTCCATTGGTTATGAAATCCATGTGTGTAGAACCATGAATAGGAAAGCCTTATTATCATTGTGTTATCTCTGTAATTATATTTCATTTTGTTCCTGATATTAGTAATTTGTCTTCTTTTTTTTGTGCCACTCTTACTAGAGACTTCATACTTTTATTGATCTCTCCAAGAACAATTCTTTTGTTTCACTGATTATTTAAATTTTACTATTTTTTTATGTTTTCAGTTTCCTTGATTTTTGCTCTTTATTATTTCCTTTGTCTCTTTGGAATTTGTTTGACTCCTCCTTTTCTAGTTTTTGAAATGGGAACTTGTATTGTTGATTTTAAGATGTTTCTTATTTTCTAGAGTTTACATTTAGTGCTACAAAATTTCCCCCTCCCCAGCACTGTTTTAGGTGGATCCTACTCATTTTATTTAAATGTGAGATGGAAGCTTCAAAAGTTTTGAGTATTGCTTTTGGGTAAACTGGTGGGTATTTGCAGGCTTCAGTGACTGAGTCTGTTTCTCTGAATCTAAGTGATGAAGGTTGCACATGGTGTTCCATTCATTAACTGCCAATCAACTGAGAAACCTGTTCCTGGGGGCTGATATTCTACTTAAAGAGAATAATGAGGCTATTTGTGAAAGGAAAACATCGGGCAGTTTGCAGAGTTTAAATAAGGATATATTCAATAAACTCCCTGATAAGAAAACAAAGCTACACATTTATCTAACCAGGAATTTAATAAAACAATTTCAATACCTATTCAATATGATTCTAAAGGCTTTATATATGAAATTATGGCACCTGGCACTTAGTTCATATTCACTGTCTATACAGAGGTTTGTCATTTGCATGATATTAAACTGAAGGTTTAATCTTAGTTACAAAGTTCTTGGTTTTCAACGATGTGGTATGTATTAGCTTTTCGTCACTATGATCAAAATACCTGACATAGAAGTCAGGCACAATGGGATGGTGCACACCTGTAATCCCAGCTGCTCTGGAGGTTGAGGCAGGAGGATCATGAGTTCAAAGCAAGCCTCAACAATTAAGCAAGGTGCTAAGCAACTCAGTGAGACCCTGTCACTAATAAAATACAACATAGGGCCAGGGATGTGGCTCAGTGGTCGAGTACCCCTGAGTTCAATCTTCGGTACGCCCCACCCTCCAGGGAAAATAAAGAAACCTTGATATAAACCACTTAGAAAAGATTTATTTGGACTCAAGGTTCCAGAGGCTTCAGTCCATAATTTGTTGACTCCATTACTCTGGGCTTGGTGAGACAGAACATCATGGTGGAAGTGCATGGAAGAGGAAAGCTGTTGACCTCATGGCAGCAGGGAGGCATAGTGAGACAGGGAAGGGTCCAGGGACAAGATACAGCCACCAGTGACCTACTTCCTCTAACCATGCTCCACCTGGTTACAGTTTCTACCATGTCCCAGTAGTCCATTCAGTGGCTTAATCTATTAATAAGGTCAGAGTCCTCATGATCTAATCACTTCACGAAAGCCCCACCTGTGGAAATTTCTGCCTTGGGAATTGTGATGGTTAATCTGAATTTTCAACTTCATTGGATTAAGAAATGCCTAAGAATTTTGCTTGCATTGATGAGGGTTTCCAGAGATAACTGGCATGTGAAAAGTAAACTGAGTAGGGAGACCCACCCTGAATGTGTGTGGCACAGTCCAAGCAGCTTGGGGACCAGATGGAAGGAGGGTGAAAGAAGGAGAAGTCAATACAGACGTAAACTCCTTTTTTCTTCAGCAGGTGCTTGGATTGCTGCTGTTATTGTTCAAAGACATGGTACTACAGCAATGTCTCTTTAACAAAGTGGACTCTGACCTGCAATTCTCCAGGAAGTTTCCAAGCCTTCATTCTAGGACTGAGGCTGCATAGTTGATTTCTCTTCTGAGGATTCAGTTTGTTGGACTGAGCAGCTACTGGTTAGTCCATCTCTCCAGCCTGCAGACAGCCATTGTGGGACTATCCAGCTTCTGGTAATGTAAACCAATCTAATAAATCCTAATCAATGCCTTTTTAAAATCTCTCTCTCTCTCTCTCTCTCTCTCTCTCTCACACACACACACACACACACACACACACACACCCTGTTGGTTCTGTTCCTCTAGTGAACCCTAATATAGGAACACACTTGTTTTGGGGGAGCACATCATACTTCATACCCAAACCATAAAAGTATTTATTCTCAGTGATCTATGAACCAAAGTCATTGTTATTATTAACTCAAACCTATACAGAATCACTTTTTGGAAACATGAATACATTAATATGGATTGATAATTTTTACTTTTCATATTTAATAAACTACTTGTCTTTGAATTTTCTTCTTGATACAGTCAGAATATTTTGGAACTCATGTGAAATAGCTTGCTGACAACAAAGAAGTTTTGTTTGTTGTTCTGTTTTTATCTTTGTAATTGGATGACCAACAATTTATTGCAAAAAAAAAAAAAAAACTTTCTCAGAAACAACCCATGAATGAGGGATGATACCGCTCTAATGGAATAAGCTTACAAATGATTATTTCTAGACACTAGTTGAGGATCAGATGAAACAGATGGAAATAATTGATGGTGTCATGCCAGAACACCGAAGATGCTTCCTGCCAGATGTTGAACATAATGAATGTTTAACTCAGAGGCTAAAAGTTTCATTTTATTTTCATATTAGATGTATGACTTGCCTGCTTTCTTGTAGGAAACATACAGGTATAATGCTGGTTACTTTCTGAAAAGGTCTTTCAGACAATCTGAAAGGCTATAAATAGTAATTTATTTAAAACGGCCATCTAGACAAAGGTAGTACCACATTTCCTGCTCTCAGAAAACTTGGCACACTGAAGAGAGGTAGCAGGGCTATGCTACTAGCAAAAAAAAAAAAAAAAAAAAAAAAAAAAAAATTGTTTTGTTGGTGGTGACATTGGGAAGCCCAGGAAGAAAATCTTGAGCCAAGGTGCTGCTGTTACACTGGGATGGTCCCTGCTGGCAGGGTTCTCGGAACACCCTGGCCCAGCAGACTCCCGGTTGTATAGGTGAAACCCAGAAACAGCCTGAACACTCAGTGGTGACTTTTTCTTCTCAAGGCAAACAGAGTCATCCTACTAAAATCTCTCTTCTGGATTGCTCTTGAGTGTTTTAAGAAACTGCAAAACAAACAAAACAACTCCCCCCATGCATATATTTTAAACTAACTGATACACACATGTACATATACACATATATAACTACATCTGTGTACACACACACACACACACACACACACACACAGCATTAGTTAAAAACAACGAAATAATAATATTTAGAGAAAAAAAATTCAAAGAAAAATTGATGAAACTCACCTGAACTGATTGTCCTTATGTCTGATATAAAGAATTTGCTTAGCATTTCAAAAATTTATTTGTCAGTTTCATAGACTTGTTTGCTCTTGTCTACATTTTGAGGGATAAAATAGTTGCTGATATTAAAGCTAGTTTACTTGAACTAGACAGTTATTTAGGTTTCTAATTTTTAATTATCTAAAACACATAATCATTTTGGTGTAAACAAGAGCAAATATGGAAGGAAAATATAACCTAATCCCATGATCCAGAAACAAATATATTGTGTACATAATTCAAAGACTATCATCATAAATACATATAGTGTGTGCATGTTTGTAAGTTATCTGACATGAAATATTTGCTGCTGTACCATACACAGCTTTGACTAAACTTAAAATGCCTTTTTTTCACTCAAAGAACATTTTTCCACTTCAAAATACACATAAATAAAGCTTCTTAGACTGCAGAATGTATATATATATATATATATATGTGTATATAAATATATTTCTGTATACTTATATATTTTATTTTTTATTTTTAGATAAAACACTTTAATCTAGAAATACATTTCACCATTCCATTAATATAAACTGCTGGATGCTCTACATTTGAGTCTAACTCTACATATTTTTATAAATATAAATATAGTAATTAAATTGTGGCTGGGTGTGGTGGCACATGCCTGTAATCCAAGCACCTGGGAGTCTGAGGCAGGAGGATCATGAGTTCAAAGCCAGCCTCAGCAATGGCGAGGCACTTAGCAACTCAGTGAGACCCTGTCTCTAATAAAATACAAAAAAGGGCTGGGAATGTGGCCCAGTGGTCGAGTGACCCTGAGTTCAATCCCAGGTACCAAAAAAAAAAAAAAAAAAAAAAAAGTAATTAAATCGTGCATGCCTAAAAATATCTATAATGTTCCATTTAATCTTAACATGTTATTAAATTATAATTTCAATTTATAACATACATATGAATATATTGATGTTAACATCAGTTATTATAATCATTTATTACTATTATATACTTAGATAAACTATTTAAAATTAATATATGGTTATAAATTAGTTACATCGTATTTCAGATTCTTCTCTGACTCCATTGTTAATGTCCTTTAGTGACTTTAGTGATATCTTTCTATTGATGTGACTATTGTTTGCCAGATTCACAAGAACTCAGTATAGTCAACATTATAACATTTGCTTTTCCTTCCCACTTGACATTTTTAATCATTTTATTTGGTGGCTGTTTGTAGCTATTTTCTGTAGAGAAGGTTAAAATATATATTCAGTCCAATTTATCAACATGCTTGAAAAAAGCTCTCTTGTGTCCATTGGCTACACATTTTCAATTATATTTAAAATAGTCTTATAGATTCACCCTGAATTAGTTTTGGGATGAGCAATTTGATGAGTGACCGAGGTCTTTCATTTTTCAATTGTCTCCATTGAATTTTAGAAAAGTTAATTGCCCTTCCTTCTATTTGAAATTTAATAGTTATCATTTGAATAGTTTCCTCACACACAGACTTTGAGTTCAACCATTTGTCTGACTATTCCACAAGTAGTACATGATATTTTGATTACTGTGACTTAAACACTCCTAATCCTAGTTCAGTTTTTCATTGGAAAAATTTTACTTTAGAGACTTCTAAATTCTTCTCTCCCATTTATTCATCCAGGAAAACTTGCAATCATTTTGTTGGATTTTATAAGAAATATTTTTAGAAAAAGGGTCACATATTTTAGGTTAAGAACTGGAACATATTGCTTCTCTGACATGTGATAACATTAATAGGAATATCAATAAGAAGAATAAGAATAGTACCTTTAAGATTTTGTGGTAATTAGATGTTTGTGGAAATTTTAATATAATCATCAATAAATGTTCAATAAATTCAATAAAAACATGATACAGTTGGGACATGGATAAATTTTGAGTCCTTTGATGCAAGAAAGTGACACATCTCTTATACAATAATCTTAATTCCTGTCCCTGATTGCATATTGTTAGTATCATTCATTTTAATTATCTTATATTTGTATTTTTATGAAGCATATAATATTTTTGTCATTATATTTTTGAACTAGTTATTTAGAACAGAAGAAAAGCACATTTTTTTGTTAAAATGTCTGTTATATTGAGCCTAGAATATCTCCCAAAGTCTTGAGTTTTGAAGACTTGTTCCGTGATGCAGAAATATCCAGGAGTGCTTTTTTTTGGAAACTGACTAGATCATGAGTGATTGGACCTTATCAGTAAATTAATCCACTAGATGGAATAATAATTCCCACATATTTCTGGAAGGTAGTGGTCAGCTGTAAGTAGGTAGAGCATAGTTGGAGAAAGCAGTCGTTAGAGGCATGACCTTGGGGACTATATCTTATCCCTGAAACCACCCCCTGCTTTCTCTCTCTCTTTCTCTGCTTCCTGACTGCCATGATCTGAGCAGCTTTCCATTGCCAAATCTCTCTGCCATGACGTTTCTGCCTTGGAGCAGGCCAACCATGAGCTGAAACTGTGAGCCAAAATAAATCTTTCCTCCTCCAAGCTGTTTGTTTCAGGTATTTTTGTCAAAATGATGAAAAGCTAACAGAAAATCCCAAATATTAACTCTCATATTATTTCTCATTTTCTTAATTTAATTATTTTCTTGAGATTATCAGGTACTCTTAGGTTCTCTTTTCAAGTCTCAATATTAATTTAACATTTCATAATTTTTCCTGTTTAAGTTGGATAGTAACTCAGAAAATGAAATAATTATGACATAAATTGCCAATATACAAATGAGGCATCAAACTAGACTATTCATATGAAAAAATATAGAACAGTCTAATACCTAGTTTGGGGAGCCTAGGTAAAACAGGCCTGGTAATGCACAGATCATGGTAACCTATAGAATATTTTTCTGAGTAATTTGGTAATGCTAAATATATTTCTTCAACTTAACATACATTTTTTTCACATTATGCATTTCTATAATGAAGCTCATCTAGCAGTGGTATGTATAGTAACAATCATCAATCTGGGGTAATTGTGACCATGGAAACCTATATAAATACATGAATGACTTCATTTGACACAATGCAATAAAATCAGCAATGTTCCAATCACAAATCATCTTCAATGTGATGTAATGCTATATCCAATAGTTTTTTAATGATATATTTACTAGAAATTTATACTTTTTAAAATATTTAATATTATCATATGGCCACAAATATATGTGATCCATAATCTAAGAATGTTTATAATTCTAAAAATAAAACAACAAAAACACATAATGGAAATAGGTTGTGTATATGTATTTATCCCTAATAAAAATGAGAGTGTCTTGTCCTTCCCCATTTAGACCCATTTTGGCATAGTATCAAATTCAATACATTTCCCATACTATGATTTTGAAAAACTTCTTTAAATAATGTAACCCTCTCCTCACAGCATCAGCAACAATTTACATTATTCACCTCCATTACTTTTGCAATTAAGAT
The DNA here is from genome assembly GCA_025594165.1 of Tamias sibiricus. Taxonomy (NCBI): domain Eukaryota; kingdom Metazoa; phylum Chordata; class Mammalia; order Rodentia; family Sciuridae; genus Tamias; species Tamias sibiricus. The sequence goes on from CM046664.1 coordinate 42,217,111, forward strand.
AATGTTAAGAAGGTACATTGCTGTTTTCAGTAATATTTATTTGACTATTTCTTATTCTGAGAGTATTATCATGTACTGATCAAGAATTTGGGATTTTTCTTCATTGAGTTGCTGTTTTTATTCTTTGTTCCAATTTTCCATTGGGTTATTTGTCTTGTATTTGGTGATCTGTGTATATTCTTGTTAATGTTGAATAATTTAAAAAGCAACAATATAAGTTTAGATCTCTCAACATATTTTAAAATTAAAGCCTACATTTCCCAATAGCTCAGGTGCAAGTACATAAATTTGCAATGAAAACTAAGCTATATTTCAGTAGAATGATAACAAAAATAGGGCCTATAGCCTATGCAAACCTTCAGCATGTAGCAAAACTGTAGAAGGATTTTAAAATATATTAGCAGCTGGGTGTGGTAGCATATTCCCATAATCCCAGTGGGCCGGGAGGTTGATCAGGAGGATTGCGAGTTCAAGGCCAACTCCGCAATTTGGTGAGGTCTTAACCAAGAAGGACCTCACTTTTTCTTAGAGAGAACTTGTCTCAAAATAAAATATAAAATATAAAAGGGATGTGGATGTGGCTCAGTGGTTAAGCATCCCTGGGTTCACTGGTAATATACATATTACCAGTGGTAGAGATTGCATATATCTATATATCATCTATATATCTATATATATATATTTATTTTTTAAGCATTTTGTTATCAATTTCTTAAAGTTCAAAGTAATTCATTAAGCCAAAAAGTAGAACAAATGTTAAAAATTATATGAGCAGAATATAGTGAAATAAGAAACAATCATGTATAAGAAGGAATTACTAATACTCTGTAGTAGGCAGAATAATATTGCCCCCTGTAAAGATATCCATGCCTTGACCTCCCAAACTTGTGAATGTATTACCTTCCATGGCAAAAGGGACTTTGCAGTTATAGTTAAATACCTTCTGCTTGAAGATTACCCTGAGTTATTCTTGTGAAACCAGTATGATTACAAAGGACTGTGTATAGGAATGAAGAAAGCAAGTAGTGAGAGAAGAAGTGCTGACAGAGGAGAGATGGGAGTGGAATTACAGTGTGGGCGCCACAAGTCAGGTAATGTGGCCAGCCTCTAGAGACTGAAAAATCCAAGCAAACTGGATTCTCCCTTAAAGGTTTCAGGAGGAACACAGCCCTGTAAACACCTTGATTTACTCCCATAATTCCCATCTCAGATGTCTGACTGCCAGAACTCTAAGATAATAAATTTGTAGATTTTCTAAGTCACTGTGATTATTATGTAGAGCAGCACTGTGAAATAAATAAAACCACATTATTTTTCCATGAAAAAGACTAATAAAATGGATAAGGCTCTGTAGGATTTAACAAGTTAAAAAAACAAAAGATAGAGAGAAGTATAAATTTTCAATATGAAGAACAAAAATGCCAGATATCGATCTGAAAAATACTTAAAAAAAAAAAAACACAACACTAAGGTATTATTAACAAATCTCTATCAATTAACTTGACAAGATAAAATGGATGTAGCCCTGTGAAACCCAACATACCAAAGGTGGCACTAAAAGATATCATAAGTAACATTTCTAGTCCTAATAAAAAATCAAATTTATCATCAAAACTATGTTTACATTTTGAGGGTATATCCCTAAAAATTATAGAGCAAGTGCTTCTGAAAATTTGCTCTTTCATAACAGCAACCCAAAATTGTCATAATCAACTTTTACACATCTCTGAAAATTAATCAATTGCTTTCAGCAAATTGTACAACATTTAATCAAGAAAAATGGCTGAATCTTGGTAAGAAAATTGACCTTTGTGGTGTTCCCATTCCCTGATCCTGAGCTTAGTTATAAGCCTAATAAATAATAGCTCACATTGCTCATACCAGTGGGAGCAGAAGAGGAGTTTGTAAACCTCCTTCAAAACTTCATTTCCAAGGAATTGTTATTATTTGACCTGTCTGCTAGTTTCCTAGAGGAACCACTTGAAAAATTTATTTCAAATCACTCCAGTCCTCCCAGGTCAAAGAGCCTCTCCCTAGGGGCAATTGTGAAATGTTTTAATGCCACAGTATCCTGAGATGATGGACAGCAATTAAGGTAAGTAATCCTCTAACTAAAAATCTCAAAAGGAAAAGCAGAGAAAGGAGATGTCTATAGCAGCTTTGAACCAGTTCACCATGTTCCTGGGGTTCTAGATGGCCATGTGCATGCGTGGGGCCCTATTATGTAATTGTTTTTAGTTGACTGCTTGTGCACTTGGTATCAAACCTAAGGATACATTGCCTAATCCAAGCCAAGGAAGACTTATACCTATGGTTTTGTTCTAAGAATGTATAGTTTTGGCTTCTACATATTAGTTCTTTTACCCATTTTTAGTTCATTTCTGTACATGAAATGTGTGAATCCAAGTAGTATTGGATATATGTATGGATCCTCAATTGTCATACCACGCAATGTTAAAAACTATTCTTTCTCTGTTAGATTTTTTTCATTCCCTTATTGAAAAACAATCAACTATAGAAACAGACCATATTTTTGTACTGTTCCACTGATTGGTATATCTATTATTGTGCTAGTAACACACTTTACAAGTAGCCTTCTTATGTTTTGAAATATAGCTAAGTAAGTTCACCATTTTTTCTCTTATCAAGATTGTTTTGGTTATTCAATTTGTAGTTTCTGAAAAATTTTAGGATTATCTTGTCCATTACTGCAAATGAAGAATTTGGAATTTTGGTAGAGATTGCATTAAATCTGGAAAGTATGCCATCTTAATAATATTATAACTTTCAATCCATTAACATAGTTTATCTTTATTTAGGTCTTATTTCATTTCTTTGAAATATTTTATAATATTTCAGTGTACAAATTTGACTTTTGTTTGTTTATTCCTCAGTATTTTATTATCATATCATTTTAAGTGGAATGTCTTTCTTATTTTATTTTTGGATGATTTCCTTGCTAGCATATAGAAATACAATTGAATTTTGTAGACCTAAAATGAAAGAGCTATAAATATATGTTGCTAAAAAAAATACAGGTATAAATCTTTCTTGCCTTGGATTAGGCAAAGTATCAAAGTATATGATACCAAAAGCACAAACAACCAAATTAAAAAAATAGATAATAGGACTTCAGTATTTAGAACTGTAATGCATCAAAAGCATGGTGATGAGAGTAGAAATTTAACCTATAGAATGTGGGAAAATATTTGCAAGTTGTTAATCTACTAGGTATCTAGTATCTAGAATTGGGAAAAAGCTCATAGTTCAACAATACAAAAGACACCCCAAGGTTAAAAGGTCAAATGATTTGAACAGACATTCTCCAAAAGAAGATATACAAATGAGCAATAAGTACATGAAAGGATACTTAACATTCTTGGTTATCAGTGAGAAGGAAGTCAAAATCACAGTGAAATAGTGCTTTGCCCACACTAGGATGACAAAAATAAAAATAATTAAAAATAAGCATTTGTAAGGTATGAAAAACTCGGAGCTTACATTCACCGCTTAATAAGTATGTAAAATGTCATGTAAAATGTTGTGGCCACTTTGGAGGTTATTAGTAGTCCTCAAGATGTTAAACAGGGTTACCCAGAAATATATCCAGCAATTTCATTCTTAGTTATGCACCAAAAAGATTATAAACAAAAACTTGTACATGAATATTCATAGCAGTATTATTCATCATAGCCAACAAATACACACCCAAATATTCATCATCAAAGAAACACAATAACAGATGTGAGATTGTCTGTGTGTGTGATAAAATATTTTAACCATAAGAAAGAAATTATCATAGGTGAAAATTGGATTAGATAGGGTGAGGTGGGGTAAACTGTCTTAGACTGGAGAAGGAAACATCTGCCTCAGCAGTACTGACCTAAAAATGTAAACCCAAACCTGACTTGAATGAAGTGTTCAAGTCACTGTGAAAATCTAGTCATCATGTGATTGGGCAGTGGGAACTTAACGGGTTTTTTAACTCATGGTTTCAAAGTTTGAGCAAGAGATATATGGTCTTCAAAAGTCTCATGGGTCGATGCCCTTGTTGTCTCCAGAGTAATTAAAGATGTCAACTGCTTTAATTCTTTCCTTATTCTTCACAGACTCCATATACATAAGCTGAGAACTTTCTTCTATTTCCATAATTGTGCATACCCTAGTTTACAGAAAGTTTAATAACTGTGCCTTTCAAGATGTACTCAAGCCCAAGTACTCCATGACTTTATCTTCGTGTCCTCCATTACATAATCATGCATCAGAAACAATTCAAAAAGTTGATGTCTAATTGTAGCTTGTTTGGATGGATAATTTGATTTTTGTTCATAAAGGTAATTTTGTCAAAAATGTTAACTAGCTTCCTTCTTTACCAGGACCAATTTTGATTTTTATGAATGCATTTTCTTGCAGCCTTAAGCCTTGTTGGTATTCTAATACATATCTGAGATTTGCATTTCAGCAATTTATTCAGCATATAGTGTCAAAAGATCTTATTAGTTTGATTCTAGAAATAATTTTGCCTAGTCAAGGGAATGCAGCTAAATTATATGCTTTTGTCAGATAAATCTCAAATCTTATCTCAGATAGTTGTAAGGATGTTTTATGGTATTGCAATAATAAGATTTTTATTATAAATTTCAGCTTTCTCAATTTTTCAGCTAACTATAGAAAAAAATGACAGAAAACATAGCTGAAATAGGTAAATGAATGATGCATAACATGAACAAAATAATTCATTTTTAAAATTAATATCTAATGTTAAAATAGTAATAATCTTAGTTTCATGCACATTCAAGTAAAATTATGCCAGTAATTAATTAACAATTATCTGACCTACCTAAAAAACGTTTTTATTACACTAACATATCAGGCTTTTGTGATAAATTCTTTATACATTTAGAATCCAATAAAATTATTTTTACTCATGACACTTCTTGTGTCCTAAAATAACCACTATAGCAATTAGAACTCTAAGATTAAATTGAACTAAGGGGAAAAAAGCAAGTTCTCTCTCCAAGAAACTCTTATCTATAAATATAATTACATTTAACAAATGAAACAATATTTTGTATATTACATGTCACTAAATATCTTCAAACCTAGCCTCTCATTTATGTTTTAAATGCTTTTTGAATATAAGGACCTATAATGCCTATTAGTTCAGAAGAGGAAGGCTCAAAATTTGAAATGTTTACAAAGGCATAATATATTTTATACTCAGGAGATGTGTGTGGTCTTTCCCACACACTTTAGAAAAATTAACATTAGAATTTGGTTCTGATTGACCCTTCTGTGCCAATCTGGTGATTTTTATGGATAAAACTATGGAAGTAGAACTTTCATTATTAATTGTCCTTTTCTAAATTCCATTTGAGTCCTTCAATTTGTCCAGGCTACTCTTCCACTTAATGTTTTCCACTTTTTATGCTGAACTTTTGAATTCTTAAAAGCACATTTATATTCCTAATAACATCAAAGCATGCTATATATATATATTTTAAGATAACCACTTGCTTTTGGAAATCATGCTTTTCCTTGCAACTTTTATAAATGGGGCCATAGGGATACTTCACTCCCATTCTTTCCCTTCTTTTCCTTACTGTATATACCAACACTAAATTATTCTACTTAGATATTTCTATTAATAATTTGCAGGAAATTTAGTCAGTGAATATGTATCTGCAAGACTACTACAATTGGGTAAGAATTTCCCAAAGCAGAAGAAATTCTAATCTCTGGTACATTAAGGCCATCACCAATATCTTTACTGTGATTACCCAGCAGGAACAGGATGAAACCCTATAACCCCATCCCCCTGACAAATTTTTGTTTGGTCATAAAGACTGATCATAGCACACAGCACATGAGTGTATGGAAATGTTGATTGCTCACAAAATGAGGCTTTCTGGGGAGAGCAGGGCAGGCTTTTAGGGCAAGTCCAACAATGTTTGAAGGCATTAGTGTGAGGAATCTTGATTGAGACTTCATGGTGGTTCAGGGTGGATCTGGGGTAGGAGTTCCACCCAAGGACCAAGGAATGAGCAGTTTACATTTCTGAGTAGCACTAAAGGAGGGACACACAGCTTCTCATCAGTTTGGCCTGGAATGCAACAAAAAGGGAAAGGGAGTGGTGGGGCTTGAAGACTTTCACTCAAACACCAACAGTGGAGTCAGACTCTTTACTGAAATCCTTACTGAAACCTACTGCACTGTGGTTACTCAGGACAAAGGGCTCCTAACTTGGCTTCAAGTCTTGTGTTCTGTGGTCCCATGTTTAATGAAGAAAAATTCCCTCTTTGAGGTCTTTTTACCAAGACCCTTCTAAGAAGCTGGTTATGATCTCAAATATTCATGTCACCTGTGAACTCTATACCAACTTCCCTTAGGGATTGTCCACTGTTACCTGCAGTCCTCCAAATTGCTTTGTCCTCTCCTTCTTTCTTTGGAAAAAAACTAATGCACCTTCCTTGTTAATTTTGGCTTTCACAAGAAGAAAGTAAGAGGGACTGTCTCCATGCCCTTCATGTCAGGCAAACCAACCTCCTCTTAGTCAGAGGAATACAGTGTGCCTGCTTGGAGAAGGAAATGGACAGTACATCAATAACTTAATTGATCTTACTTCCCCATAAGTTACAGTGTGAAAGCCCTTGGCATGCACTGGGGCACTGGGTCCACACTCAAATTCTGTGGATCTCACTCTCTTCCGTATGGTATAGAATAGGGTCCTCCATTCTTGGTCCTCATGCTTCTTGTAGAAAGTGAGGGAGCAATTTCCATCAGCATCTTTCTCCTAGCAATTGTCAGTCACAGAGCCTCCCATGTTCTCTGAATCTTATCTTTGGAAAAAGGCTCCAAGAGATCAGCCCCCATTTCTTTTTCAGGGTTGTCATTCCCCACTCTTTCTGTGTGAACCTGGAAGTTTCTTGAACTATCACACCTATCTTTGTACCTGAATCTCTTTCAGTTTATTGCTAATTGCCATGGAAAAAACAACAGTGGTTAGGACAAATAGACATAGGAAGAAGTTACCAAGATTAGAATACTTTCATGGTGATTTTCATCTATAACTATTGAATCTCATGTTTGCAAATAAAAGTTCTTGTAGGCATCTTACGTTACTTCTCAGGTAGGGAGCTCACTAATTGTTCTATACTGCCTCATCACTTTAAGTGGTTAGTTATATCACTCAAGTATATACCTAGTATCTGAAGATTAAATTTAGCTTTAAAAGTCAACAGGAGGGGGTGGGGTTGTGGCTCAGTGGTAGAGCACATGCCTAGCACGAGGGAGGCCCTGGGTTCAATCCTCAGGACCACATAAAAATAAATAAATAGAATAAATGTATTTTAAAAAGTCAACAGGAATAAAGAATGAAGGAATAGGAGAAGAAAGGAAGGAAGGGGAAGTAGGAAGGGAGGGGAGAAGCCAGTGGTCCCCCTTGCTGCACATAGGCAATCTATAGTTCTTGGGTTGTATGATTTCATCATCCCTGGCAGGTTTGTGATATGAATCCCTACATATATATTCTCACAGGTAGTTTGATTCCACCATCCTGCTGGCTTTTGGAAATCTATGATAAATGCATAAGAAATAGACATCACACTAATATTATCTGTAAGGATTATTTTGCAAATAAATAGAAAGTTTAACTTTGTTCTCATAGTTCATGCCTGTCACTTTGTCGTGTTGTTTTGATTGCTAAATTAATACTGTCCATATTTACCAAGTAATAGACAAAAATAAATCATTATAAATTATAGCAGTCAGAAAGCACTTTTTTTGCTGATAGTTTAAAAAGTTACTTAAGAGATATAGAGCTGCGTCATATTTGAAAATACATAATTCTCCCCTACTTTTGGCAAATATTCTAAAACCATGGCCTCCAACTGTCAATCTTGCTGCTTCATGTCTGTCCACTTTCACTAGATTATTGTGTTCCCTGAGAATACTGAGAACAGTATAGTTATAAAATGGGACAACTAAAGGAATGTGTTTTATTTTTTTGAAAATACACCAATTTTCTCTGCTTTGTTCATGTGAAGCCATGAACAACATTAACCCCATACTTCTCAACTATGCTCATGTAGGTTTGAAACAAATGCTGGGATTGACCAGATTTAGAGTAACGTGATGTCATCGTCAAGTTTAGAAATAATCACATTGTAACTGGTTCAAGTTAAGAGGGACTGCTTCCACTAGAGGTAGAGTAGCCTCACAAAATGCCAGCAATGAAAATATCCCTAATCATTCATTCTTTTTCATAGTGTCAACCTATTATAATGTTAACATTCCATAATAATAATATATCACATCTGAAGGAGACAGGGCATAAGAAAACAAACTCATCAAGTGGGAAAGTAGAACTGAAGTTTTCAGTGCAGTCACAAGAACATTTTTATTGTTTGCTATATATTTACAATAGTCAAGGTACTTAAGGTTATAGATGTGAAGCCATGAACAGCATTAACCCCATATTTTGTAACAATGCTGCTGTGGAAATATGAACCAAAATGTAAAGGAGAATGAAGTTTTTATGGCACAACTGACAAATAACTGGAGAAATTTCTACCACACAGACTATGTGGTACTCAGTCAAATGGTGAGGTCCTGTCAGAAAAGAGCACTAAGCAGTCCCTTCTCAGATAGCATGGGCTGGTTCATTTGCCCCACATCATCTGCCTATGAATAATTCTTCTGCAGCACTGGTGCAGCCTTCACAGTTTCCAGAAATACAATGAATCTGCTGATCAGTCTGGGAATGAGGTGGGATTTTTCTAAGTTCCCAGGTGAAATGAAAATGAAATAGCAGACCTTGGAAGGATAAAGTACATGGGATGATTTGAAGTTTTCAGATATATTTGTGCATTGTTTTCAGCAAGAGATAAAAACTACTTATTACTTTCACACTAAATTATGCAGTAGTAAACCCCTTTCCTCATGCTAAATTAGCTCAATAGTAGGATTAAGAGGGATTGTTCTTCAGGCAGATAGAATTAGACACAATAAAAGACTGTGAAACAGCTGATATTTATGTAGGTTCAACATCTGACCCTTCACTGTAAGATCTAAGATTATAAATAAATATAAGGTAAACTGTGGTTGAAATTCTGAATATTTAGCAACCAGTATGAAACAGGTGTAAACTCTTAGAATGATTCTCAAGCCTCACATAAGAGATGCTGGCCATGGTCATGGCACCGAGGAAAGGTCCTGTGTCTCCACCCCTTCCGTCAGCTGGTTGCCTTGATCACAGCTGAGTGGACCAGACTCCTCCTAAGTAATGAATAAAGAGAAAAAAGAAACAGATCACTCGTTTAATAGGATAATAGCCTAAACTCAGAAGACCCAAGAAAAACACTTGAGGAAGAGGAGGAAAGAAATGACAATAGTAATGAATGATTGCAAGAAATAGAAGAAAGTAGAATTCTATGTGAGCCAACATTAAAGAATATAAGTACTTGGACATGCTGGTATTGAATACTTGGGTTTTAGCCAATAGTAGCTAGGGGATAAATGCCATTGAAATGAGACTGAAGTTCAGTTATCTTTCGATATCATGAAAGCCAGTCTCATTCTGTCATGTGTATTTGCTACATCCAATGACTTCACAGCCCCTTCCACTTCAAGACTCATGGGACATCTGCATTTTTACTTTCGCCTTCTTTTATTCTGGAAAGTTTGGCTTTCAGCAGCTCACCCAGTCCTGCACAAATGTTGACTCATACCACATTTCCCTAACCTCCTTTGCTGGCTTCACTATTTCTCTCAATTCCGAGGTATCAAGGTCCTACTCACAAATCACCACTTTTGTGGGGCCTTCCTTGATTTCTGCAAGTGATGATTTCTACTGCATTCTGCACCACTGAGCCCACAGCTTGTTACATTTCCCCAGAAAATTACAGCATTCTGCTTATAATGTAGTGATTTGTACCTTACTTATTTCATGGACTAGAGAGCAGTTATTTAACAGCAAGAACTTGTTCATGTTTCTTTGGATAGTCTCATATTAGGGAATAAAGCAATAATATGTTCTATATAATATTTTAAGAAAAGACATGCAAAATTGAACTAGGAAAAATTGAAACCTTTATCTCATATCTATTACTTAGTGATCAAATACTAGTGGTTGGGAGTAATCATCTTCCCTCCTTTACTTCCTTTTTTGTCTTTGTTTCCACTCACAAATCTATATTTCACACATCTGCTTAAACAAGGTGATGTTAAATGACAGCTTTCGCTGATTTCCCTTGTTTTCATGGTTGACTTCATCTTTAAAGCATTAAAATCAGGCACTCTTTTGAAAATAGTAATGCCTAATAACCTTCATATCTTGTGTTTTAGTTATTACCTCAAAATTAATAAATGATATTGATTGCAGTTTAATTATGCTTAGATCACTTGACAAAGTAATATGATATCTTATTCTCCAGTTGCAAACCAAAATGATATGTGACTTAAACGTGAAATCAAATTTAAAGGTTTTCCAAATTTCTGAGAATTTATGATGCTCTATTAATAATTAGAAGCATTATTAACCATATAGTTATTCATGTCAAATATTTTAATGACTTGTATACATTACATTTTAAAAAGTTTTATCATTGTAAAGAACCATAAATAACTGCCATTTTCTTCAATAGTTTTTTTATGGAATTCTATACTTTTACATCTGCCAACTAGCAAATTCTCCCCTGAAGGGAAAGAATTTTACAGCTTTATATTTTTTAATAAAATTATTAGGTTTTTATCATATAGAAAAAGTCTTTATACAAATAAATTTGAAATTTTGTAACAATTGCAACAACAAAATAATAGCATTAATCAGTTTATATTTAGAAAGTCCAAGTAGATTCCACAGATTAAGAAATATTTTGGTTTTAATGTAGCCAGAACTACAATATAGTATAAGCCAGATTTCAGTTATTTTCTTAATGTACAGTTATTTTCTAAGTTAACCAGTTGTCAAATTATTACTAGCTGTTATTCAAAGGATTGATATAATCCCCCTTTCAGCATTACGGTTCCATATAAATTTATATTTCTACACACCTGACCATTGTATATGCTCAGATTGTTGGGGGTAATCAGGATAGGTTTTAATGACAACATTATGCCACTTACCCCTTTTCATTTTGAAGACCTTAAAAGGGGTCATTTAATGCAGGAGCCCTGTTTGGGGAGATAGCTAAGATTGCAGTTGACTATTGGGCCATAGACATTTTTGGGCATTTCCGCGTTCCGTAGTCTCACAGGACTTGGTCTGGGATCTCGCGGGACTTGGTTGAGGATCTCGAGAGATTTGAACGGTGACTCAGCAGATCGAGCTAGCGCCATTGCTGCTCGGGCGCATGGGAAGAGACCAGAGAGAGAAAAGACAGGGTTATCGCTATTGTATAGATATATTGTAGTTTCTTGCAAGATTAAAGAATATTTTCGTCTCCATCCTGTCTCCGGACTCCTTCCCGCGGCGCTGCCGTTCCAGGCTGCAATCCCTTTCCGGCGACTACAGTTGGTGGCCCGTACGGGGCATTCAGCACGGCAGGTAAGAACTGAGAAACCTCGCAGGAGTCTCTAGTCAGAGCGGTTAAAATGGGTTCGAAAATATCTAAGACCCAAGTGTACGAGGCTCTTGATGAATTCTTTGATATAGATGAGTCTGTCGTTAGTGAGGAGGATTTAGAAAACAGTGAAGGCCGATCATGAAAGCGTAGATTCCGCTGAGTCAACTAAGACCAGTAAGGAGAGTATTAGAAGCGTCCCCAAAATGACAAAGATCTGAGCTGCTAAAGCTATTCAAGATTTATTAGAGATACTTCAAGGATACATGGTCTCAATTGAACCTGGGACTCAGGATGTTACTGAGTCAGTTAGGACCAATGAGAGTAGTAGTAGTGAGGAGGAATTAACTAAAGGTGATTTTGAGAAAATGAACAAAAGGAAATTAAGGAAGACCAAGATAAGGGATCATCAAGTGGACGAACTTGTGTCCTCTACTCCCCCATGGGTGAAATCGATTACAGAAAATATGAATGGTATCACTAGGCGTTTGCATACCCTAGAAACAGAAATAAAAAGTCTTTCTGAGCGCTTATGTGCTCTCGAGGGTAACTCACAGATACGTTGGGAACTGCCAGTATTTGAACATGAAAATGGACAGAGGGGCCACCAGCCAGTAGATTTCAAAACAATAAAAAATCTCAAAGAGGCAGTAATGACTTATGGACCCCAAGCTCCTTTCACGTTGAGTATACTGGAGTCCCTTAACACCTTTAGCTTAACCCCCGCAGACTGGAAACGTCTATGTAAAGCAACATTAAGTGGGGGACAATACTTGGTTTGGCGATCGCAATTTCAAGAACTTTGTATAGAAACAGCTAAAAGAAACGCAGATGCAGGGTTTGAAGACCATAATATAGAAATGCTCACAGGAGAAGGGCAATTCGCAGACGTACAGGATCAAAAATATTATACCCCAGGAGTATATGCTCAGATAAACGCAGCTGCCTTAAAGGCATGGAAAACTGTACAAGGACCTGGGGATCTACAAGGTAGCTTGTCCAAAGTAATTCAAGGACCTAATGAACCATATGCTGAATTTGCTGATCGACTTTTGAGAACTGCAGGTAGAGTTTTTGGAGACATTGATCAAGTTATGCCATTAGTTGTCCAATTAGCGTACGAAAATGCTAATAAGTATTGCCAGGAAGCCATCAGGCCATGGAAAAATAAAAAGGATCTTTCCATATATATACAATTATGTAAAGATATAAATGATGCCTTTGTGACAGGGAATATGATTGCAGCAGCTGTGAGAGATGCTGCCCCTCAAAATTTTACAAGAGCTCAACATAGACATTATAATCATTCAGGATATTCTAGGCAAAATTATCATAATCAATCAGGCTATTCTAGGCAAAATCCTAAAAGAGAAATAAGACCAAATTCATACCGTGCTCCAGGTTGCTGCCCCAGGTGTAAGAAAGGAAATCATTGGGCCAATAAATGCTATTCAAAATTTGACATCCATGGAAATCCTTTGTTCAGGAATTCAAAAAACGGGGCACGGGGCCCAATGCCCCCGGGGCCCACAAATGTACGAGGCATTGGAGGAGGAGTATCCTCAAGCATCCACTCAGATGCTTCCCTGACACAATCCCTATTACCCATCCACTCCCTCGCCAGAGGAACAGGAGGAAATGCAGGATTAGACCTCTGTTCCACCGCCCGAATAGTGTTAAAACCTGAAATGGGGGTTCAACTGATTCCCACAGGAGTCAGGGGACCTCTTCCCTCAGAGACTGTAGGACTTATTATCGGGCAAAGTCCAGAGAGCTTATTAGGTTTGCAAGTGACCCCAGGCGTAATAAACTCAGACTATAAAGGGGAAATAAAAATAATGCTTAGCTCACCCCAAAGTATAAGTTCTATTAATCAGGGAGATAGAATTGCTCAGCTGCTCCTCCTTCCAAATTTACATAAGTCATTTAAAATGAATATGCCTCTAAATAGGAACAATAGAGGATTTTGTTCCACTGATTCAAAACCCATGGTTTGCTGGGTTCGGGACTGTACAAGGAGGCCTATGTGTAAAATAAGAATCCAAGGAATAGAAATGGAGGGTCTTATAGATACTGGAGCTGATTCTTCCATCATTAATTTATGTCAATGGCCCAAACACTGGCCTCTGCAAAAAGCTTCAACCAGTTTAAGAGGCTTGGGATATAATAACCTCCCAGAAAAAAGTGCGGTAATTTTAAAATGGGAGGATGATGAAAGACATAAAGGCATGTTTCAGCCTTATGTTTTACGTAATCTACCGGTTACTTTATGGGGAAGAGATATTTTACAACAAATGGGAGTACACCTTGCAACCAAACCTGCAGGTGTTAAATGTAAAAATCTACAGAGTAATCTTAACCCTATAAAAAATCATCAAAAAGTACAGGGTAAGCTTAACCCTAAAAGAAATCATTATCATATAGGAAAAAGACATTTTTCTTCGGGGCCACTTCGAAAATAATTTTGAAAATACCATGGCTTTCTGATAAGCCAGTGTGGGTCCCTCAGTGGCCCCTATCTAAAGAGAAATTACAAGCGGCCCACCTACTAGTTCAGGAACAATTAGAAGCAGGACATATAGAACCTTCCACCTCTCCCTGGAATTCCCCCATATTTGTGATCAAGAAAAAATCAGGAAAATGGCGATTATTACATGATCTTAGACAAATTAATAAAACCATGCAAGTCATGGGCCCTACTCAACCTGGACTTCCGAATCCTATAGCTATTCCAAAAAATTTCCATGTTATTAGTCTTGATATAAAGGATTGCTTCTTTTCTATTCCCCTACATCCTCTGGATGCCCCCAGGTTTGCCTTTTCAGTTCCTTCTATTAACAATAATGGCCCTGATCAGAGATATCAATGGAAGGTTTTGCCACAGGGAATGGCTAATAGCCCCACCATATGCCAAATATATGTGGACAAGGCCATCCAACCCATTAAAAATAAATATCCAAACCTCATGTGTCTACATTACATGGATGATATTTTATTGGCCCACCCTAATCAAAAAATCTTATTTAATATATTCAGTGACATGGTAGAAAATTTAAAAAAATACGGATTATATATAGCAGAAGAAAAAGTTCAAACCAGATCACCCATATTATATTTAGGATTTAAAATCATGGATACCTTTGTTAGACCCCCCCAAATTTTAATAAATAAAGAACATTTGACCACCCTCAATGATTTCCAAAAACTACTGGGAGACATTAATTGGCTTCGCCCTACACTAAACTTCACTATTGGCCAACTAAAACCTTTATTTGACATCCTTCGAGGGGACCCTGATCCATCCTCACCGCGAACATTGACTCCTGATGCTAGGAAATCTTTAAAGGTAGTAGAAAAAGCCATCGAAGGAGCTCATTGTGACAGATTTGATTTAACTCAACCGCTGATATTGATTATTATTTCTTCACAATATACACCCACAGGAGTATTTTGGCAACAAGGGCCTTTATTATGGATACATTTGCCTGTCTCTCCTAAAAGCATAATTGAGTCTTATACCTCCATGGTGGCTAAACTTATTCTTCAAGGACTTAAAACTTCTACTAAAATATTTGGCATTCACCCTGCTACTATTATTACTCCCTATTCATCATCACAGATTGAATATTTATGCTTCAACAATAATGACTGGGCTATAGCTAGATGCTCTACCTCTGCAAATTTTGATAATCACCTTCCTAAGTCTCCTATATTATCTTTTTGTATTAATCATCCTATTATATTTCCACAGGTAATAAAAAATCAACCTATTCCTAAGGCATTTAATGTATTTACAGATGGGTCCTCAAATGGTACTGCTGCAGTAGTCACTACAAAAGAAAATATGACTTACATAACTGCACACAAATCAGCTCAACTAGTGGAATTGGAAGCTGTGGTAAGAGCTCTGGAAAATTTTAGAGACCAGCCCATAAACATTTTTTCAGATAGCCACTATATTGTACAAGCCGTCCCAAAATTAGAGTTAGCAGGACCAATAGCACCTCATACTCCAGCTTTTAAATTGTTTTATCAAATACAAAAACTTTTGTGGGCAAGAAAACAACCTCTATTCATAGGCCATATTAGAGCACATACTAATTTGCCTGGCCCCCTCCATGAAAGTAATCAAAAGGCTGATGAACTTACAAAAACAATATTTATACTTTCAGCGCTACAACAAGCTACTTTATTTCATTCCCAGTTTCACGTCAACAGCACCACCTTGCAACGTAGGTTTAAAATCACAAAGGAGCAAGCCAGAACAATTGTAAAAGATTGTAAATCTTGTATGACACATTTGCCCAATCCTCATTTTGGTGTTAACCCTAGAGGATTAATGCCCAATCATTTGTGGCAGATGGATGTTACTCATGAGCCAAGTTTTGGAAAATTGCAATTTATTCATGTAACCATAGATACATGCTCAGGCATGATTTTTGCTTCCTTACATTCCGGAGAAAAAGTTAAAGATGTCACATCTCATTGTTTACAAGCTTTTGCTGCATTGGGCATCCCCAAAATGCTTAAAACAGATAATGGCCCCGCATATACGTCCTCATCTTTCAAAGAGTTTTGCGCAAAATTCAACATATCCCATAAAACAGGCATCCCATACAATCCTCAGGGTCAGGGCATTATTGAAAGAGCAAACCGCACACTAAAAGTTATGTTGTTAAAACAGAAAGAAGGAAACTGGAAAAATCCTAAGGACAGATTGGCAGTTGCCCTGTTTACCTTAAATTTTTTAACTTTAGACTCTGATGGTTATTCTGCTGGAGACAGACATTGGAACCCACATCAACAACATAAACCTTTGGTTTACTGGAAGGATGTTCTTTCAGGTACATGGAAAGGTCCAGATCCAGTGTTAATTTGGGGGAGAGGATCTGTTTGTGTTTTTCCAAAGCATGAATCCTCTCCAATATGGATACCATCTAGATTAATAAAGCAAGTACCAAATCAAAAGGATCAAGATGAAGTTGTTGAGGAATCAAGATTAATAAAAAAGGTACAAAATCAAGAGGACCATGATGAAGATATGGAATGATTCCCTTAAAAGAGTCCTTCAAAATACATCACAACTTAAGTGTCATTCCTCCCGGCTGGGACGAAGAGATCTCTCTTTAGTGTGCACACAATTGTATTTTTTTTTCTTTTTATATATGTGTTTATGTCTGTGTATTTGTCTAAATTTCATGTTAATGTGACGTCACAAATATATGTTTGTATGTGCGTCTGTCTGTCCAGTCTGACATCAAAAATAACAAAGCGCTTGTGAATATAATATATATATATATATATATATATACGTATATATATATATATATATTGATCCCAATAACTCTAATTCATTTAAGTTTAAGAGTATTCAAATTGGGTAAATAATTTAATAAGTGAAGGTACCTTCAATTTTGTTTTATAGGTGTCCCAGGGATTTCTCTTAAGCGAAAAATATGACTAGGGCTATATAACCTGATATTTTGGTGTTTTGACATAAGGTTGCTTATTTGTTATTAACTTCATTTGTTAATAAATGATTAATTTCAATCATTTCAACACGTAAAGGACTGCTGTGTATGCAGAAACTCGAGAGTTCCAGCTAACAAATTATTTCTCCAAAGTGCTTTTAGTTTTTCTTTAATCTATCTTTAATACAGTAAATACCCTCAGTCTTTCTTTGTTTTGTTCTAAATATGATGTTTTGCCAGCTTATGTTTGTGGGAGCTCAGGCTGCAATGTGTGTGAGCAGAAATCAACTTTAATTTTCTAATCTAATAATTCTATTTTTTAGTTTGACAACTCGCCTCTTGACTCAGTGCTGGAATAGCACTGCCTTTCCTTTAATAATTGATGCTTGAGTCTCTAGGGAGCGGGCCCTGAAGATTTGCCGGTGGCATTGTCTAGACATAAAAAAAGACGGCTGCTGCTACAGATGCAGGGATCGTGGTCGCTGCAAGCATCCCTGCTGCTCATATGTCAAACAACCTCACCAGCAGTGTGGCCTCTGCTCTGCATGCATGGGGCCTCCTAGATCTACGTGTTATAACAAGTGGACATTTTGATCTTTCATTGTTTGGGACTTCATGGGACAGTAACTTGGGGGTATTTGTTTAGACAACTCAGTGTGTTACTTGATAGAACTTAGGGCAGCTGATTTGTTTAAAGAATTTGATATGCTATGCAATTTGGCTTGTCACTAAAAGGCTTGTTGCCTTAAAGCCGCAGCATCTCCCCACAATTGGACGGCTGTTAGTCATCTTACACAGTCGATCCTAAAGGGCTCCATTGGATGGCTGGTTAGCCAATGACGGGTAAGATCCCCAGAGGGGGACAACCTAAGACAGGCACAGTCGCACGGGATAGTCTCATGTGGCCGACATATCAACCTAAGACAGGAGTCAAGGGCACAGCCTTGATTATCCATTGACGGGTAAGAATGTTGGTTGCACATAGACGTCCTAGAGCATCTCCTCTTTTAAAACAAAAGGGGGAAATGCAGGAGCCCTGTTTGGGGAGATAGCTAAGATTGCGGTTGACTATTGGGCCATAGACATTTTTGGGCATTTCCGCCTTCCGTAGTCTCACAGGACTTGGTCTGGGATCTCACGGGACTTGGTCGAGGATCTCGAGAGATTTGAATGGTGACTCAGCAGATCGAGCTAGCGCCATTGCTGCTCGGGCGCATGGGAAGAGACCAGAGAGAGAAAAGACAGGGTTATCGCTATTGTATAGATATATTGTAGTTTCTTGTAAGATTAAAGAATATTTTCGTCTCCATCCTGTCTCCGGACTCCTTCCCGCAGCGCTGCCATTCCAGGCTGCAATCCCTTTCCGGCGACAACAATTTAACACACATAATTATCAGTAGGCAAATTGATAAGGCAGTGTAGACGGTGCTAGATGTGGAATCCCATGTAAGGTGAACCACTCCTTCCTCACTGGATAGAGGATGAACAAGTGTCTGCTTTCCTTTACTCATATGGCCCGTAGGGAAGAAGAATTTCACCACACAATGAGAATGAAAACATGTTTGTTATTGTTTTTGTTGTTTATCATAGTGACCTGATCATGGAAGATGGTAATAACAATGGTTAAAGGACATACACAAGGAATGGAGACAAAGTCCTAAGACCTTATGTAAGTGATGGGTGAAATTTTGCAGGAAAGTGAATG
Source organism: Tamias sibiricus (assembly GCA_025594165.1). Taxonomy (NCBI): domain Eukaryota; kingdom Metazoa; phylum Chordata; class Mammalia; order Rodentia; family Sciuridae; genus Tamias; species Tamias sibiricus. The sequence continues at coordinate 42,235,848 of CM046664.1, forward strand.
AATGGGCATAGGAGCAGTCTGTCTTCAGCTATAATTTTAAAGGGATTTAGAGCTTGATGAGTGCATGTTTTCATTAAGAGGGCAAATTACCCAGGTCGGACCAGAAGCTGGGAAGTCTCGGGGGAAATGAGGTGAGGAGAAGACCCGTGAAGAGATAGCAGGTGATGAGGGTTGAGGCCAGAAGGCAGGAAGCACAGAGAAGGGATTTGCATGCTGACAAAGGGACAACACCACACATTATCTGCCTTGTTACAACAAGTCAATTTACCCTGAAGTGCTGTTTTAGTCAGCTTTTTTATTGCTGTGACCAAAGGATCTGACAAGAACAATTTTAGAGGAGGAAAACTTATTTGGGGTTCAAGGTTTCAGAGATCTCAGTGCTCAGACCGCCAGTTCCATTGCTCTGGGCCTGTGGTGAGGCAGAACATCATGGTGGAAGAGCGTGGTAGCACAAAGTGGCTCAGACATGACAACCAGGAAGCAGAGAAAGAGAATCCTCACAAAGGACAAAATATATACCACAAGGGCATACTCCCCAATTATCTACCTCCTCCAGCACACCCTACCTGCCTACCATTACCACCCAGTTAATTCTTATCAGGGAATTAAGATGCTCATAACCCAATCATTTCACCACTAAACTTTTTGTATTTTGTCACACATGAGCTTTTGGGGGACATCTCATATCTAAAACATAACAAGTGCTAATTATCACATTTTACAATATTTCCACTTGCTCTTTCCAAAATACACAGGTAAATCCTAAAGGAGTTAGATATGCTTAAAATGAAAGAAAAACCAACCTACTTTCAAAAATATGAAATTAGAAAAAAACTATTCACACTGAAGATTGTTCTACAGATGCTTCCATCATGTCTAGTTTGAAAAGAATATTAGTTATTATTTATAACTAGGCTTCTACCACATTTTGTAGGTGAAATGATGAATGAACTACTCACTAAGTACTAGTTTTAACATAACATAAATTAGCATGACTTTTATCCCTCCCCCTTTTGTTTTAGTTTTGGGCCCAAACTTAGTCTCTTTGGTTCCTGTTTGCTGATTTCCTTTGATATTCTTGGTGATGAGTGACAGTCACTTGAGTCTCTCAGCTATCATTTGCACAAATAAAACCTGACATTGCTTTCAAAAGACAGTGTCAATACTATATCAATTTTTTTCTCAGTATAGGCTCACACAGCTGCAGTAACCAAGAGAGACAAAAACTGTCTTCAGCCATAATTTATACAATCCTAAAATGGAGCAAAATGTTCTCCTGATGAACACCCTGCATCCCCTATAAACAAGATGATATGTCACCAACTTTGTCATTATTTGCTTCATTTCTCTTTTCTGAAATCCCCAGAAAAGTTCTGTTCCTTTGCTGACTTGTTGACTTTTTAACCCAACTTCTGGTGAGGTTGTTCTATAAAGCTAATATATATTTGTTAAGACACTCTCTTAAAAGCATGTGACCAGATGGAAGTTGATAAACATTTGGAAAGAAAAAAAATGTGTTTATTTTCCTGTCATTATGAAAAATATTCTGTATCAAAGCCAGTGTCAGCAACAGCGAGGTGCTAAGCAATTCAATGAGACCCTATCTCTAAATAAAATACAAAACAGGGCTGGGGATGTGGCTTGGTGGTTGAGTGCCCCTGAGTGTAATCCCTGGTATTCCACACCCTTGCCTCCAAAAAAGAAAAAATATTTTATTAACATTTCAGGTTAAAAAAGACTACTAGTCATAGTTTAGAATATTTAAAAAAAAAACATGAATACAAAATAAGAAATAAGGATAATCTGGTGAAGAACCTCAAAGGAAGTTATGCAGCTCACTATTCAAAAGTGGGAGTCTGTGCACTGATGGAAAAAGGATGTAAAGAGGTGAGATTAGTTCCTTTTACTCTTTCTATGTAGAGATTATTTGTAGTCTAAGATCATTTATCTAACAAAGTAAGAAGCTCTGAAGTTCTCATTCTTCTGAAATTTGGGGAAGAGTTTATCAGCATGAACAAAGCAAACCAATAAAAGAGCTATGTCTTCAGGATTAGAACTTCTAAGTACAGCAGGAAGAAGGAGGCAGAAAAGAGCCTTGCAATCCATTTATCTTCACAGTCAAGCACATTGATGAATACCAACACCTTCTACAATAGTGGCAACGTGATTTCAAAGAAATACATGTGTGCAGATTGAATGTGAAAGAATAAAAATGTAGGTAGAGGATAAGGGGAATAGGATGTAGGAAAGTTTAAACCTGTTTGTGAATCAGAATTTGCCGTAGAATGGTAGAAGTCAAAAGTGGTAAGCTCAAGAAGTGTCTTAGAAATTCAATTCCTAAATATTTTATGGACTACTCTTCTTCTCCTAATAGTTTCTACAATACAAAAGTGTTGCAAATATAAATTTAGAAAATGTTGATTTTGAACAAGTTAAATATGTATTTCTTCTGAAGAACAAAACAGTGTCTTTAATGTACTAACAGGAATTGTTCGTTTCCCAACAAATCAATAGCATGAAAACTTTCATAGTTCTGTTTGACTATAGAGCCACTTTTTATAAATGTCTATGAAAATCTTCCAGTATTAGTCCACCACATATAATTTGGGAAAATCTTTCTCATAGAAATTATCATAGGTCCCAACTAATGTTTGGTTTAGCCAGCAGTCATTAAAAAATTGGAAGCAAATTGAGATAGAATTTTTCAAGACAGAATTTAACAAAATCTCACAAAGATCCCTAAATAAAAGTCTTGGTATCCATAACCTAGTAGATGTACATTTTCTTCTCTGGAGACACAATTCCTCCAAAGGGAAAGTGCATTGCTGAGGAACGATCACATACCTTAATTACAGAGCAAAATTAAAGGCAAGATGATTATTTTCTACAGGATCTCAAGAACTGAATAGAGTTCTGGGAAGACTGAAGTCCTGACTAATAGGCTCCTGACTTCCTTAAATAATAAGTTGAGAAATAGAAGAGAAAGCAGCTCTGGATGTCCCCAAGGCTATTGGGGGTCCATGGTTTTCATTGTGTAATGTTCTTTCTGGTTGGATCATGGAGAGGATTGAGGGATTGAGGTCTTGAGTCTTCTCTCAGACTGATTCTTGATCTGGCTGCTAGGAGACTTCAAAGAGAGAGGAGTCAGTTTCTCAACCTTGGCCAACTGAGGTCAAAATAAATGGAGGGAGATAATAAGACATCTATTATGAATATTAAAGTTCAGAAAAAGAAACATTTTGTAATAAAGAAGATTGCTGGATAGCCAAGCAAGGGCGCACCACCCCATACAACTTCTCCCTCAATGGAAACACTCCCCCACCTAGGGAGTGTCTCTGCCCAGGACAACATAAACAATGTCCTTCCTTGAGGCAAAAATAGGTTTACAAGGTCTCCTCATGGGTACAGGCTCTATAGTGAGACTTCATAGTCTTTGGAAGCCATGACGTGTATCTTCCTCTCTACCTACTTCATATAGAACATTGTGAACATGGGCAGAATTTTTGTAAAGCCTTATTATAAATGACTAAATATTTAAGTCCAGAAGAACAATAGCATTATCTCATTGTTTCTGGAATAATTAATAAATATAAATACCATGTTTGTAATTTATATGCTGATTTACATAAAGTTTATGGTACCTCTCATTCATTTAACGTCTTTGTGTGTGTGTGTGTGTGTGTGTGTGTGTGTGTGTGTGATTTACACTTCATTAAGCAGTCTTCTCATCCTTCCTGACAGGATGTGGGTGCTGAATTCCACTGTGTATCATCTATTAGGAACCTAAGTTTTGTGATAAAATGCCTTAGCATTGTGTTCAAGAAAAGCTTTCTTTCTAATTGGGTTTGGAATAGTATTACCAATAATACCATTGTTAATTCTGAAATGTTATAACAATAGGAAGCAATTAATGATGGCAATGAATACCAGTAATTTGATTTACTAATATTAAGGTTTAGATACTGTAAAGCAGAAAAATGCTACCATGGTTATTTGTTTTGGCTTTTATTCTCAACTCATAGGTCTGTCAATGGGGATGAATATGAGAAAATATGAAGAATGTCCCTGGAAATGATTCCATTTTGTGCCCAATCCTACAAAATATAGTCAGAACTTTATATGTAGTTTAGGATACTTTCTCTGTTGTGTTCACATAACACAAGTTTCTTTATGTAGAAGCACTAATAAAAGACAAAATCACAAGAAGTCTAGTTTGGGCTTTAATTATGATTCTAGAACCCAACAGCTGTCTGGACCAACAATGGTGCAGAATGTTCCCTCCACTGCCTGAGCAGGTAATATTTAATTTATGTAGCATGCAGAAAACAGAAGTGAGGTACAGAGACAGCCTGAGTAGTCATGTCTCAAATCCTATTTGAACTTAGTTTGAAAAGATGGCCTCTTATGATTGGCTGAGAATGAGCTACTTGTTACAAGAATAACTTACAGTTCACTATGCAAAGAGAAACCTTTGAGTCAAACTTAAAATGTAGGGAGGCAGCTATAGGAAAAACTTAACAGAAGTCTCTCTCTTTTTTCAAACATTCCTTATGAAGATTTTGATTTTGAAGAAAAAAAAAAATCAAGGGTCAATTGGGCACTACTTCCAGGTCAAAGTCCTGTGGAAGTTTTGAAATAAGCAATAGTTTCACAAGTACAATGTTAACAAGAGGGTACTTGAATCATATTCACCCCTTTATAGGAAGGTTTGGTAATAGGCTGCCTTTGGATATCAAAGACACAGTACTGACTTTGATGGCATTGCCATGATGATATCTCTAAACAATAGTGTCTTTAGGTTGTGAACAGGACCTGAGAGACCACCTCTGTCTGTGCTCGAGAGAGCATGTTGTGATAGTCTGTGGGGATCACAGATTCTCAATCGTTGAAAGTGTCCTCACACCACTATTTCAGACGAGAAAAAATGGAAATGAAAGTAGGGCAATTACCAAAATTAACCGAGAAGACAAACACACAAGAAAAACTTATATTCTTATAATTTTCTTCCCAGGAAAGAATTAGGTAAAATCTTTATATGTATTCTTTCCTTCATGCATCACATGCTACATTCATTGATTACAATTGTAAGGATGTAACTGGGAGTACCCCTCTATTTCCTGAGTTGCAAATACCTTTCTTAGTCAATTCCTGGCGGCACTGCATTATGATGAAATAAAAAGTGCAGAAGTTTAATATAGTTCTCTCTCCAAATCAGAGAAAAATCCAGTTGTCTTCAGTCCTACATCAGTTTTCTGGCTGCAGCTGACTACAGATAGACTGGCATGCAAAATCCAGTACTCTACCACTTGTAATAGCTGTCCACATGCTTTAAATGCTTCCTGTATAGTATAATTTGGCAAAGTTGTACATGTGTTAACTCACTGAATTCTCACTACAATTCCATAAAGTAGATTATTTTATTATTTCCATTTACAATTGAAGAAACCAAGGCATACATATAGAAAATAAGAAAATTGCACATTGTTTTAAAACTTAATGGGAGAGTCGTGATTCAAACCCAGGGCAATGAACTTTAGAGTCATTCCTTGATTATTAATTCATTATTAATTATTAAGTTCGTGGCTTTTTTAGTGCTATTGATGAATGTGAGGTTTACAACTTGCCCAGCGGTCTTAGAACTTTAATTTTTGCTAATTCTCCAGTCCTGTTTCCGGGAAAGAGGAATTTCCAATAACACAGATCAGAGCTCCTTTGTGTAAAGCTTCTTTGATTTCTAATCTCAGTCACTTCCCTGAAATGCCAGGCTGCTCTGGGTTAGGTGGGGATATGGCAGTGGAGAAAGTGACAGTAGCACATGTAATTTGCCCTGAATTGATACTGAATACTAACATCCCACCCACAGAATGGGGCAGCTTAGCTGCTGCCCTGGTGCTGAGGGCTCAAGGAGGAGTTCTCAAGAAAAGATCAGTATGGATTTCTGAGGTAGATTGTACAGCAGGTGGAGAAGGGAAGTCAGGGGCTAAGAAGCAGGATCAGATCTTTGTGGCAGAGCACTGCATGCTACTAAGGAACACAGGGCATTTTGTGCTCTTGGTGGGAGGCTCTAGAGAAGCATACAGTGACACAGCATTAAGGGCTGAGTTTTCCATACCAGCTGTTCTCCAGGGAGGTGGTCAGGAGCCCCAGTCACCTGTAACTGCAGAGCAAACCAGCTTACCCTCAGTGGCTATTATGGTTTGGATGTGAGGTGTCCCCAAAAGCTCACATGTGAGACAATGCAAGAAGGTTCAAAGGAGAAATAATTTGGGTTGTGAAAGTCTTAAACCAATTAGTGAATTAATCCTCAATAGGGATTAACTGAGTGGTAACTGAAGTGGTAGGGTGTGGCTGGAGGAGGTAGGAATTAGGGGTGTGGCTTTAGGATATATATTTTGTATCTGGAAAGTGGAGTCTCTCTCTCTGCTTTCTGATCTTCATGTGCACCGCTTCCCTCCACCATACTCTTGCGCCATGATGTTCTGCCTCACTCTGAGTCCCTAAGAATGGAGCCAGTTTTCCATGAACTACGAAACTGTGAGCCCTCAAATAAACTTTTCCTCCTCTACAATTGTTCTGGTTGGGTCTTTTAGTCACAACATGAAAAATGCTGACTAAAACTGTGGCTCAAAGGACACTGGTACAGGGATTCTCTTGATCCAGGGAATTCTTCCTCTGGTCAAATCTGAACTCTCACTTTGATGTATTCAACTTATGCTGCAGTTTCTCCTAAGGCAGTGCTTCTAGCCTGGGTCCCAAATCTCAGATGATCATCAAGTCCCTGCCCACATAGAATTTGTTGATTTCCCTTAGGCTGTGGGGCCAAGCCTAGGCAGGGAGGGAAGGGATGGTCTGTCTCTTGGGTGGCCCCTTGAACCACACCTGTGATTCCGTTGTAGGTATTTTCCCAAAGAAGACAACCAGCACAGCAGAGATGGTTGAAATCTAGTGTTCCAGTCTTTATGACATCTTTTCCACAGGTCAGGCTGCCCTGCCTGTAATGACTCTGACCTAATCAAGTACATTCCACACCAGGGACCCCAGAGGAGACTCACTGTCTCATAACCTGGCCCTGAGAGCTGGCCTGCTTTCTCAGCCTCACTCCAGCCATGTGCTCACTCAACTGCAGTTTAAATGTCAACATCACAATAGCAAAATAAAAACAAAAATGAACCCACAAAAATAATGTAAGAATATAAGTTTGGTTACATTTGGCAGGTGATTTTTCTAGCGTCTGATATACTTCTCTCTTTTTGTGGCCTGCCTGTACCTCTGGAGGTGTTTTGGCTCATGTCTGCTAGAGAATGACTTTATACACGGAAATTTCAGGTGGGCTACAGGCAGTGGTCCTGTCTCACATAGAGTAATGGTCTGGGCCATTATGAAGGGACCAATGAATGGGCACAAAGATCTGTTTATCTGTTGGGACCTTACACTGTCTGCCAAGGGAATGGAAAAGCTCTGGCTTTCTGGCTACTTGCCACATTACCACGCCCTGTTACCTGACCTAGGCTAAGCAGGGGGCGTGGCTATGAGAACTAGAACCACCCTGTTGGTCACTGACTGGCTATGGCCCATTATAAAGCATTGTCCACCTTTTCAATAAACGAGCTCCTGCATTGACTGACTGGACTCCCTGGTATGTTCCTGAGCCTTTTAAAGGCGGGTGGAGGGAATATTGGCGGCCTTCGCTTTCCCAATCTAGGCTCTTCCCTGGGGAAGGCCTCTCTGACCTCTTTTGCTGGACAAAAGAGGTCCATCCCGGGAACAGGGAGGTTAAAGTCCCCAGCCCCTTATAACTTCATGACATTTATCCTTCTTCCAGAGGCTAAAGTTGCCCATGCAGAAATGTTCCAGGTGTCCTTTTTCCTCCTGGGATGCAGACATCAGGGCTGTGCAACCTTTCATCTTTATAGTATCTCTCTGATATCTTGCTGGAAGTTTCTCTCACTGACTGTATATGATCTTTTTTTTTTTTTTTTTGGCTTTTTTTTTATTTTTATAATTTTTAATATGTACAACTCATAGTGCATATATTTAGTATCTTTTTACATACAACTGTTTGTATACAAAGTATATTCGTACAATTTAGGTCTTCAATCACGCATTAAGGAAAATGATATCCGTCTCATTCAACCACCTTTTTCCCCCCCCTCCCTCCCCTCTTGCTCCCTCCCTTACCCTCCCTTCCCTTGACCATTCTAGTGTTCCTCTAATCCTCCTATGTACCCCATCCAACAATACTTTGAAATAGCCTCCTTATATAAGAGAGAACATTTGGTACTTGGATTTTTGAGACTGACTAACTTCACTTAGCATTATGTCTTCCAACTTCATCCATTTACCTGCAAATGCCATTAATTTATTTTCTTTTATTGCTGAGTAAAATTCCATTGTGCGTATATACCACATTTTCTTAATCCACTCATTTACTGAGGGACATCTAGGTTGATTCCACAACCTAGCTATTGTGAATTGTGCAGCTACAAACATTGAGATAGCTGTGTCACTGTAATATGCTGTTTTTAAGTCCTTTGGGAATAGACCCAAGAGTGGGATGGCTGGGTCATAGGATGGTTCCATTCCCAGTTTTCCAAGAAATCTCCATACTGCTTTCCATAACGGTTGCACCATTTTGCAGTCCCACCAGCAATGTATGAGTGTGCCTTTTTCTCCACATCCTCTCCAACATTTATTGTTGCTTGTGTTCTTGATGGCTGCCATTCTGACTGGAGTGAAGTGAAATCTTAGAGTAGTTTTGATTTGCATTTCTCTAATTGCCAGCGATGTTGAACATTTTTTCATGTATTTGTTGATTAATCGTGTATCTTCTTCTGAGAGGTGTCTTCTCAATTCCTTAGCCCATTTATTGATTGGGTTATTTGTTTTTTTAGTGTAAAGTTTTTTGAGTTCTTTATATATTCTAGAGATTAGTGCTCTATCTGATGTGCATGTATTAAATATTTGTTCCCAATTAGTTGGCTCTCTATTCACCTCACTGATTGTTTCTTTTGCTGAAAAGAAGCTTTTTAGTTTAAATCTATCCCATTCATTAATTCTTGGTAGTAATTCTTGCGCTACAGGGTTCTTATTAAGGAACTTGGGGCCTAATCCAACATGTTGGAAATTGGAGCTTACTTTTTCTTCTATTAGGTGTATTGTCTCTGGTCTAATTCCTAGGTCTTTGATCCACTTTGAATTGAGTTTTGTGCATGGTGAGAGATAAAGGTTTAATTTCATTTTGTTGCATATCGATTTCCAGTTTTCCCAGCACCATTTGTTGAAGAGGCTATCCTTTCTCCACTGTACATTTTAGGCACCTTTGTCTAATATAAGATAGCTGTAATTAAATGTATTAGTCTCTGTATCCTCAATTCTGTACCATTGGTCCACCAGTCTGTTTTGGTGCCAATACCATGATGTTTTTGTTACTATTGCTCTATAGTATAATTTAAAGTCTGGTATGGTGATGCCCCCTGCTTCACTCTTCTTGCTCAGGATTGCTTTGGCTATTCTGGGTCTCTTATTTTTCCAGATGAATTTCATGACTGCTATTTCTATTTCTTTGAAGAATGACATTGGGATTTTGATAGGAATTGCATTAAATCTGTATAATGCTTTTGGTAGTATGGACATTTTGACAATATTAATTCTACCTATCCAAGAGCAAGGTAGGTCTTTCCATCTTCTGAGTTCATCTATAATTTCTTTCTTTAGTGTTCTATAATTTTCATTATACAGGTCTTTCACCTCTTTCGTTAGGTTGATTCCCAGGTATTTTATTTTTTTTGATGCTATTGCAAATGGGGTATTTTTCATCATTTCCCTTTCAGAGTCTTTGTCGCTGATGTACACAAATGCCTTTGACTTATGTGTATTGATTTTGTATCCTGCAACTTTGCCAAATTCGTTTACTAGTTGTAAAAGTTTTCTGGTAGAGTTTTTTTGGGTCTTCTAGGTAGATTATCATGTCATCAGCAAATAGTGCTAATTTGAGCTCTTCTTTTCCTATCTTGATCCCTTTAATTTCTTTCATCTGTCTAATTGCTTTGGCCAGAGTTTCCAGTACTATGTTAAATAGCAGTGGTGAAAGGGGACATCCCTGTCTTGTTCCAGTTTTTAGAGGGAATGCTTTCAATTTTTCTCCATTTAAGATAATGTTAGCTCGGGGCCTTGCATAAATAGCTTTTATTATGTTAAGATATGTTCCTGATATTCCTAGTTTTTCTAGTGTTTTGAACATAAAGGGGTGTTGTATTTTGTCAAATGCTTTTTCTGCGTCAATTGAGATGATCATATGATTTTTGTCTTTAAGTCTATTGATGTGATGTATTATGTTTATTGATTTCCGAATGTTGAACCAGCCTTGCATCCCTGGGATAAACCCCACTTGATCGTGGTGCACTATCTTTTTGATATGTTTTTGTATCCGATTTGCCAGGATTTTGTTGAGGATTTTTGCATCTATGTTCATTAAAGATATGGGCCTGAAGTTTTCTTTTTTGGATGTGTCTTTGCCTGGCTTTGGAATTAATGTAATATTGGCCTCATAGAAAGAGTCTGGAAGAGCGCCCTCTTTTTCTATTTCTTGAAATAGTTTGAAGAGCATTGGTATTAGTTCTTCTTTGAAAGTCTTATAGAACTCGGCTGTAAACCCATCAGGTCCTGGACTTTTCCTTGTTTGTAGCTTTTTGATGACATCTTCTATTTCTTCGCTTGTAATTGATCTATTTAAATTATGTATAGCCTCCACATCCAGTTTAGGCAAATCATATGACTCTAGAAATCTGTCAATGCATTCAGTATTTTCTATTTTATTAGAGTACAAGTTTTCAAAGTAATTTCTAATAATATTCTGTATATCTGAGGTGTTTGTTGTGATATTCCCTTTTTCATCACGAATGTTAGTAATTTGAGTTTTTTCTCTTCTTCTTTTCGTTAGCATTGCTAAGGGTCTGTCAATTTTGTTTATTTTTTCAAAGAACCAACTTTTAGTTTTGTCAATTCTTTGAATGGTTTCCTTAGTCTCAATTTCATTAATTTCTGCTCTGATTTTAATTATTTCCTGTCTTCTACTGCTCTTGGAGTTGGTCTGTTCTTCTTTTTCTAATGCTTTGAGGTGTGATGTTAAGTCATTTATTTGTTGGTTTTTTTTTCCTCTTAAGGAATGAGCTCAGTGCAATGAATTTTCCTCTTACTACTGCCTTCATAGTGTCCCAGAGATTTCTATATGATGTATCTGTGTTCTCATTTACCTCTAGGAATTTTTTGATCTCCTCTTTGATGTCTTCTTCAACCCCTTGTTCATTCAGTAGCATGTTGTTTAGCTTCCAGTTGATGGAGTAGTTTTTCTTATTCCTTGTTTTGTCGTTGATTTCCAATTTCATCCCTTTATGGTCCGATAGCATGCAGGGTAGTATCTCTATTTTTTTTATATTTGCTGAGAGTTGCCTTGTGACATAATATATGGTCTATTTTGGAGAAGGAGCCATGTGCTGCTGAGAAAAATGTGTATTCGTTTACTGAGGGATGAAATATTCTATATATGTCCGTTAGGTCTAAATTGTTAATTGTTTTGAGGAGGCTTAAAGTTTCTTTGTTTAGCTTTTGTTTGGATGATCTATCCATTGGTGAGAGAGGTGTGTTGAAGTCCCCTAGAATAACTGTGTTGTGGTCTATTTTACTCTTGAACTTAAGAAGCGTTTGTTTGATGAATGTAGGTGCTCCATTATTTGGGGCATACAGATTTATGATTGTTATATCCTGTTGATGGATGGTTCCCTTAAGTAATAAGAAATATCCATCTTTGTCCCTCTTGATTAATTTTGGTTTGAAGTCTACCTTATTTGATATGAGAATGGAAACCCCTGCTTGCTTCCGCCAGCCATGTGAGTGATAAGACTTTTCCCAGCCTTTCACTTTCAGTCTGTTGATGTCTTTTTCTATGAGGTGTGTTTCTTGGAGACAGCAAATTGTTGGGTCATTTCTTTTAATCCATTCTGATAATCTGTGTCTTTTGATTGGCGAGTTTAGGCCATTAACATTCAGGGTTATTATTGAGATGTGATTTTTATTCCCATCCATTTTTATTTGACTTATGGTCTTTAGCTTGATTTGGTTTCTCTTCTGGTTGGTATTTCCTTTAGTTTAATATCTCCCTTTGTTGATTTTCGTTATCATCTTTCTCTTCTTCTTCATGAAAAAATGTTGCCCAGGATGCTCAGAAGTGCTGGCTTTCGAGTTGTGAAATCTTTTAACTTTTGCTTGTCGTGGAAGGTTTTTATTTCATCTTCGAATCTAAAGCTCAATTTTGCTGGATATAAGATTCTTGGTTGACATCCCTTTTCTTTCAGAGCTTGAAATATGCTATTCCAGGATCTTCTTGCTTTTAAGGTCTGGGTTGAAAAATCTGAACATAATCTGATTGGTTTCCCCCTATATGTAATTTGCTTCCTTTCTCTTGTGGCTTTTAGTATTCTCTCCTTGCTCAGTGTATTAGGCATTTTCATTATAATGTGTCTAGGTGTGGATCTGTTGAGATTTTGTTTGTTTGGTGTTCGGTATGCCTCTTGAACTTGGTTTTCCATTTCATTCCTCAAGCTTGGAAAATTTTCTGTAATTATTTCATTAAATAGATTACTCATTCCTTTGGCTTGAAACTCTGCCCCTTCCTCTACGCCAATCACTCTTAAGTTTGGTCTTTTTATGCTGTCCCATAATTCCTGGATGTTATGTTCATGATTACTAACAAGTTTTGCTGTATGGTTTAAATTCTTCTCTAAGACATATATTTTGTCTTCATTGTCTGAGGTTCTATCTTCCAGGTGGTCTATTCTGTTGGAGATGTTTTCAATTGAGCTTTTATTTTGGTTTATTGCTTCTTTCATTTCTGGAATTTCTGTTTGGATTCTCTTTAGAGCCTCTATTTCCCTATTGAAGTAATCTTTTACTTCCTGTATTTGTTTTTGGAGTTCTTGTCAAAATGATCTTTTGCCTCCTGTACCTGCTCCCTCATCTCATTTTTGAGTTCATTCTTAAGTTCCATAAACATTTGGCATATGTAATTTCTAAATTCCATCTCTGGCATTTGACCAACTGTGCTTGCCATGACATCTGCCAATGAGGTATCTTGATTTGTTTGTGTCATTTTCTTTCCTTGTTTTTTCATGTTGCTTGTGTGTCTATTCTTCCTGCACTGTGGGACCTTGACTGTTTCGATTTTACCTTAAAGCCTTATGTTGTTCCTGTAGTACAATGCTATCAGATCACCTTATAATTCCTTTATACTTTTAAAACCTAACACTTTCTATTCAGAAAATCCAAGTTTGGTCACAATGTATAGATTTTGTTATCCCAGATATTATTTCCAATTTACTCTGTACGTTTCTGATAGGGTTTTATAGCTTCAAGTATTGGATACAGAGGTGTTATGTTTAGGAAGAAGGAAGTGTCTTGAATTGTTCTTTCTTGGAAAGTATGAAAAGAGATATCTATTGAAATGGTTTAGTGGAAGTGGTTTAGTATCAGTAGACGATGGAAGAAAGAGAATGGGGTTGACAATTAGGTAAAAAGATCAATTTATATATATAGTAAGTTGGAAAAGAAAAAAAATGATAAAGAGTAGGAATTGGTGTAAGAGAGAGGAGAGAGAGAATCAAGGAAATAGAGAGTAAACTATATATAACACCACTTTGCTACCCAGTTCAATTGCACCGGTTCTAGAAATCCCAAGTTTTGCGTATAACTTGTTTTTGGCTCTGTTTAGTATGCACTGGCAGGATGTAAACATGAAAGATGAAGGAGGAAGAAAAGATACAAGGGTGAGAAGGAGTAAAAGAATGAAAGAAAAAAGGGAGCGGAAGCAGATAAACACACTAACAATCAATGCGGAAGGGAAAAAAAAAAAAAAAAAAAAAGCAGAACAAAACAAAGCCAAAAAAGAAAAAGAAAAATAAACAAACAAACATACAAACAAACAAACAAACAAAAAAAAAACCCTCCCTGCAATCCAAAAAATCAAGCAGACCAATAAAAAGAAAGGGAAAAAAAAAAAAAAAAAAAAGTCAAACCCCAAGTCTCAGACAAAACGGGCCCTGGGAAGCCCCCCTCTTTTTTTCCTTTCCAGTTCAAACCAATTGCTATTGGATCACAGTCTGTGATCCTGTCAGTGAAATCAAGGCTGCATCCTAGGCCAGCGGCTGCACGGTTCAGTGAAGGAGTGGCCCAGGGGGACTGTGTGTGTCAGCAGATGAATGGCGCCGGGAAGGGGGATCTTCCAGAAGGCACCCCCTCCCCAAGCCCACCCACAGTTGCAGCCCCCCGTGGCCGCCGTGCCAGCCTCAGAAACGCCTTCCCCTGCTGACCAACCAAGTCTCACCCAATTGTGCGTTGTCTTCAGAGAGCTGGAGAGTCCCTGGGTGGATGCAGCAGTCGCTCTCCGTCTCCTCCCCTTTGTCAGGACCAGCCCCTGCAGCTTTCAAAGATGGCGGTGCTCTCCTTCCAGTCAACAGCTGCTCCGCAGACTCCCAGACTCCCGTATCCTTGCCGATCGCACCGGGAAGCCACACCTGTGACTGTAGTGCAGACAGCGCTGCTTCAGACTGTAGCCCGCTCCACTCCGCCCCTGTTTGCTGATCGCAGATCTCTGCGCCGCTCTGTCCGGGGCCCCAGTACCGAGGGTCGCGTCAGGCGGAGTGTGGATTCGAACTGGTGTGTGGACCCGCGGTCTCCCGTGGCTCCCCAGCACCAATCCCGCCGGCTGTTATCGCTGGTTTTTATCGCCGGTTTCACGCTGGTGTGCAGTGAGTTTGGCTGGGGTTGCAGCAGTAGCGCGGTCTCCTCACACTGACCTTGTTTCGCACGGCCTGTGCACCGCCCAGGTTTTTTGCAGGAGCCTCGCGGCTCCAGCCGCTGCAGACAGTTTGTCTCTTTCTCTCTCTGGTAGTGGTAATCAAACCATCCAGGATATCGGTATTTTCAGTCCATATATATATAATGAAAGGCAATTTATCTGCTTTGTTGGATTCTTTCCACGGAGCTGTCCTGAAGTGCGGCTTCCTCTAATCCGCCATCTTGGATCTCCCTCCTGTATATGATCTTTAATTCAATTATTCTATTCATTACATTCCTGTCAAAAATACCAAATTATTCTAAATATTCAAACTGTATATGATCATAATAAAGCCTTTTTACTTTGTAAATTTTAGATTTTCTTTCTGACCCATTTTAGCAATTACTTTGCTCGTTCAAACTATGCCACAGATGTAGATCTAAGTAGGTTATATTATAGATTATAAGAAAGGAATACAATCAGTTATGTGATCCACAGGATTGTATGAAGAAAATACCTTGCTAAATATGAATTTTTTTCCATAATTTTTGGTTCTGGGACCTCAGTGAGTTTTCTGCTTGGGAAATAATGGGAGCACTTTTTTTTTTTTATAAAAAAAAATATATATATATATATTCATATGTATATATGTATACATACACACACACACACATATACATAAAAGCAGAGACAAAATCTATCTTGAGAACAATATTTTATTTGCACATGTGCTTCTCAATGTTCAAAGAATTCATAAATGTTCTTGCTCTAAAAGTTTTAAGCAACATCAAAATGCATGTGATAAAAGCATATTTGACCAAGCCTGTTTTTCACCCTAGCCATCTCCCTACATCCCTTCCCTGCGTCATGATGCACACATTCTACAATGGGTAGTACAGTGTCTTCCTTACTCAGGAGTACATATGGAGGTACTAATACTTTTTATTCTTATCTGTACATATCTTTTATCTCTTTCTAACTAACAAATGTTTCAAAATATATGTATACAGAAACCATGTTCAGGACAGTACATATTTCCTCATCGTAAGGGACTTCGGATAACTTATTTCCTTCTTTTATAATAAAGCTATAAAATATTGTGTACCTATTGGCAGGGGCCAATTACATTCATCCCCTCTTTTTCCTCTTTTTCATATTTGAAATCTATGAAGTTGGATTTATAGATATGGGATTGTTTGTTAAAAGTTTGTTCAAAGTGTGCACATATTCAAAATTTTGATACATATTGAAATATTTCTCCCAAATGATTCTACCATTAAAGGTAACCCTAAAAGTGGATTGCTTTTATCACTGAAATTTTCACTAGCACTGTACTCTAACACTGAGTCATCTAATGCTATAAGGGGAAGAGGTAGTACCAATTAGGGGCCACCTCTCCGAGGTTCTCATCCCTCTAAAATTGCTGCCCTGTAAAATTTTGAGGACATGGTGGTTCTGTAATATTTTCGAAAGTATTTTTTTTTTAGTATACCTGGTCCAGTTTATGTATTTGTTTTTAGTAGAATGTTGATACAAAGCATCTCATCAACCATTTCTGGAAGCAAATATTTTATACAGTACTTAGTCATAGAAAAAATAAAAGATATACACGGCACATATATTGATTATAGAGGTTAAAATAGGAAAAGATTAATGGAAATTTTACATGTAGGAAGTAAAAAAGGTGCATAAAATAATATCAAGTAACAATGTAAAACAACACATCCTAACTTTAATTTCCTCTATTTGTAAGTATAATATGTACCTCTATTGTCATGGAAAAATTAAATGAATAAAATTAAAATATTTGGGGTAAGATTATTATAGCAATTCCTATAAAACTGTCATAAATTTCCAGAGATATTTTCTCTAAACCATTTGATATTTCATCATAATGTCTGAAATAAATCAGAGACTTTTTACTTTCAGAAATACAACAGGAAAAGTCTACTAAATTAAAGAAATCATTGGTTTGGTGTCAGTGGAGAATAGCAGAGGAAATCAGAAGTAGGCCACTAACTCTCTGGAGAGGAGTGAAGCTGAGCAAGCTGAAATGACTTCTGGGGCTGCTCTTACCCCTGGGGTCCATTGTTGATCCTGAGCAACAGGCAGGAGGCTCAAAGGTTTCTCACAAGCTGTAGAAAGACAAAATTCAGAAGAGATGTAGGTTACTTGTATAGGCTAGAAGGCCTGAGCACATGCTTTATTTTAAATTTTAACTTTTACTTTTTTGTTTCTGGAACTACGTAGCATGGAAAACTCAAACATTTCAGCATAAAGTCACTGAAAAAGTAGCCTATCGCTCAGAAATATTGTGAAAGAAATATTAAATTTTCTGACCCACCAGGAAACACACTACAAAACTAATATGTCCTAGGATGACATACTAGATGTAAAATATTATTTGACAGAATCCAACAGTAGCCCAGCATAAAACTCTTAGCAAACTAAATGAGAAGTTACTTCTTTTACTCTGGCGACTAGACCCACAGTCATACTACACCGCATGCTTCATGGTAAAATGGTGACAGCTCTCTCTGTGACTGTCAGGGACCATATAGCATGCTCCCTGCCACCACTGGATTTGACAGAGCCCTGGAAGCTCTAGCCAGGACCAGAGGTAAGAGAAATAATGAAAAGGTATAAAAACCATATAAAAAGAAAGAAAATGTCTATTATTCATGGATGATGTGGTTATTTAGAAAGACAAATCAAAAAGAGCCCACAAAACAATAAACATGAAAATGTAGCAAGGTAAATTCAATACAGTGTCCACACAGCAAAATAAGCTTATTTCTATTTATCAGTATTGAATAAGAAATGCAATTTATAAAACATTTTAACATAATTTAGAAAATATTAAGTACATGGGAATAAATCAAAAGAAATATGTCAAAATCTTAAACAACATAAAACTATAGGAAAATTATAAATAAATAAATAAATAAATGGAGGTATACTGTATTTAAAGTTTGACAGATTTCATATTATAAACATATTGATTCTTCCTGAAATGAACTACAGATACAATGCAATTCTAATACCACACAGTGTTTTTAAATATAAAACTATGAAAAAAAATCTAAAGTTTTATGAAAATTAAGTTAAATATTACATTTAGAACAATTCTGAACAAGGTTAAATAGAATAAGGAGGAGGAGGAGGAGGAGCAGTTGGAAAGAGAGGGATAGATTAGGAAATGAAGTAAGAGAACAACAATAACAGAAGACTCACAAAATCAGATAGTAAATCTTATTTATACAGTGTGGTATTAGTTATATGTTAACAAATCAATTAGTAAACACAATAGAATTGGAAACAGACCCAAATTCATGTGGATTAATGATAGCAATAATATTGAAGTGCCATTGAGAAAAGATGGTGATTTCATTAAACTGTGCTGGGTTACCTGGATGTGCAAATAGAGAAAATGACCCTTAAATTCATATAAAAATCAGCCTTTGCAGTTCCACCAACAATGTATGAGTGTGCCTTTTTCTCCACATCCTCTCCAACATTTATTGTTGTTTGTGTTCTTAATAGCTACCATTCTGACAGGTGTGAGATGAAATCTTAGAATGGTTTTGATTTGCATTTCTCTAATTGCCAGAGAGGTTGAACATTTTTTTATGTATTTGTTGATTGATTGTATATCTTCTTCACAGAAGTGTCTGTTCAGTTCCTTAGCCCATTTATTGATTGGGTTATTTGGTTTTTTGGTATTAAGATTTTTGAGTTCTTTTTATATTCTAGAGATTAGTGCTTTATCTGACGTGCATGTGGTAAAAATTTGTTCCCAATTAGTAGGCTCTCTGTTCACCTCACTGATTGTTTCTTTTGCTGAGAAGAATGGAAAGCAGTATAGAGATACCTTGGAAAACATGGAATGGAACCACCTTATGACCCAGCTATCCCACTCCTTGGTCTATACCCAAAGGACTTAAAAACAGCATACTACAGGGACACGGCCACATCAATGTTTATAGCAGCATAATTCACAATAGCTAAACTGAGGAACCAACCTAGATGCCCTTCAGTAGATGAATGGATAAAGAAAATGTGGTATATATACACACAATGGAATATTACTCAGCAATAAGACAGAATAAAATCATGACATTTGCAGGTAAATGGATAGAGTTAGAGAATATAATGCTAAGTGAAGTTAGCCAATCCCAAAAAGCCAAATGCCAAATGTTTTCTCTGATATAAGGAGGACAATTCACAGTGGGGTTGGGATGGGGAGTATAGGAGGATTAGAGGAACACTAGAATGGCCAATGGGGAAGGAGGGAAAGGGAGGGGGCAAAAGGGTGAAGAAAAAAAAAAGATGGTAGAATGAGATGGATATCATTACCCTAAGTGCATGTATGAAGTCACGAATGATGTGAATATACTTTGCATACAACCAGAGATATGTAGAAATGTGCTCTATATGTGTAATATGAAATGTAATGCATTCTGCTATCATTTATAACAACTTAGAATAAAAAATAAATTAAAAAAAATAAAAAATAAAAATCAGCCTTTAGGTAGGTGACTATGTATGTGCATTTAAAAGAAAAAAAATTGAAACTTTCATAACAAAACATAAGAGAATATGTGCATGTCCTTCATACAGGCAAAGACTAAACAGTTCACAAAGAATACCACCCACAAAGTCATGTTCAGGCGTTGGTTACATGACTATTATATGAAAATTCATCAATATATGCATTTTATGATTCATGCATGTTTGTGCATACATGTTTTGATGTATATATAACATATCAATAACATTTACAATGATAATGCAAGTTTTGTTCTTCAGGGAGATTACATTTCTCTTTTAAATATTTCAGCAAATTTCTTATTAAAAATTTGAATTACCTTAACCACACAAAAAAACATACAACTCAATGACAGGAAAATAAACTTTAATATACATTCAATTCCCAGAAAGCATTCTTTGAAAGGAGATATTTTAATAGACATCTTTGTGTTTTAACTCTACCTAAATGTTTAAACAAATAATATAATGCAAAGCTAAAACAGTTGAAATAAAACCATTTAAGCATAGAAAAATGGGGCCTCTCTTTGAGGAAAGATTAAGACTGTGACAATATATGAAAAACTTCTCCTGGATTTTATGCACATATTTTTAATTAAAAGGTTTTGAACAAATGCAATGATTTAGCCACAACTATCAGGAACTTGTTCTTTTGCATTTCTCAGCACAATATATGAATAATCATAATGTCACTGAAAAATATCATTCCTTTAAAGGAAAGATTGAGGGTATAGAAATAAATTTTATGAGAAAAGATTAAGTGAGTTGAGCTTTTTGAAGAATAGAAAAGTAAATGGAATATTTAATAACCATTTTCAACTTTAAATTGGCAATTACATGTGAAATAAGCTATGAATATTTCTCTAATTTACAAAGAACTATTAGAAGCATTTGACTTATTTTAATGTTGGAGATTGACCACTGTCAGTGCAGTGGGAGGTAGCCTCGTATATAGCAATTTTGAGAGCTCCAATATTAGGTCAAGAAATCAGAAGGATCCTTCTCTTCAATACCTATCCTACATAGAGGTACACAAAGAAAGCCGTGAATTTTGACCTTTTGTCTAATGCTGTGTAATTTTATATCCTATTCCATGACATATCCATTTATTATAGCATGATACATTTTAAGCAATTTTGTTTGAGGATTTTTTTCTTTTTAAATTTTGCAAAAAATTATAATTAAAATAATGTGCCATTTTGTATAAATTCATAAAATTTCCCAGTTTGACAAGCATTGGCTGGGGGTGATGTTCATTTTGGAAAGAATAAATTATGCATGTATGATTGTATATACTTTTGTGGCACTGGGGATCACACCCAGAGCCTCATAGGAGCTAAAATATTGCTCTACCACCATTCATCCCCAGACCCTGTAAAGATTTCAAAAGATAGATTATTCTACTGTGCAACACCTCTAGTTAACAATACTGTATTCTGCACTTCAAACTTTATTAAATGGATAGATTTTTTGTTTAATGTTCTCAAAATAGAAAAATAAAAACAAAAGGGACAGGAGGAAACTGGGAGGTGTTGGATGAGTGTATTACCTTAACTGTGCTGGTGGTAGCACCATGGGTATCTATAACTAAACTCATCAAACTGTGCATGACGAACAGGTATAGCTCTTTGTAAAGTTGCTAAAACAAAACAAACCACTGGTGCTTCAGAATGTGACCTTGTATGGAAATAGGATAATATGGATGTAATTGGCTTAAATGAGGCCACAGTAAACAAAGTTGGACAAACCCTTAACTCAGTGTGACTGGTCTTCCTTATAAGGAAAGAAGACACAGACATGTGAGGGGAAGAGTACTGTGCCCTGCAGAGGCAGACAGGAAGAGCTCAGATGAAAGGCAGGGGATGGCAAGAATAGTGGGCAAATGATCAGCAGCTAGAAGGAAGCTAAGGGGACTCTCCCCTATAGGAACCAGAGGGAGCACAATGCTTTGACGCCTTGGTCTTCCAACCTAACACTGTAGGAGAGCCAGGTGCCTTGGCACAGGCCTGTAATCCCAGCAGCTCCAGAGGCAGAGGCAGGAGGATGGCAAGTTCAAAGCCACTAAGCAACTCAGTGAGACCCTGTCTCTAAATAAAATACAAAAGAGGGCTGGGGATGTGGCTCAGTGGTCGAGTGCCCCTGAGTTCAATCCCTGGTAACAAACAAACAAACAAACAAAAAAACCTGTAAGAAAATCCATTTCTATTTTTTAATGACAATTTAAAAAACCACTTTATTATAAGGTGCTATTTTGTGAACAATCATAGCAATGTAGCAGAAATTTATTTTAAAACACTAGGAGCTTCTCTCATAAATACCTATAAAAAATGTAAGCTATTGGAAAGTTTTAGGTGCAGAGGCAAATACAGATTTCTATGGCCCTGATCTTGGGAAGTTTTTTCCTAGCAAATCTCCCCAAGGGTGAAATGCCAAGCATAGCTCATTTGTTATCCATGTCCACATGTTCTCAAGTCAACACTGCTGCATCAGAGAAAGAAACAGCTTACTGAATGAGCACAAATTTGTTAAATTCATCTAAAAGATTACTTTTTCCTTAAAACTACCATCTTAGAAAGTAGAACTGCTTGAAGAAATTCTAAGAGAAAAGTTTATACCAATAAAAACATACATCACAACAGATGAAAGACCTTAAATAAATGACATAATATTATTTCTCAAGGAACTAGAAAAACAACAAACAATCTAAACCCCATATTAGTAGAAAAGATAAAATAGTAAAGATTAGAACAAAAATACACAAAATAGAAACTAAAAATAAAGTAAAAAGCATCAACCAAATAGTTGATGTTTCAAAAAAATATAGTCAACAAACTTTTTGTTAGACCAATTATGAAAAATAGAGAAGATTCAATTAAATAAAATTAAGAAATATAAAAAGTAGTATCACAGTTGTTACAACAAAATGCAAATGATCATGAAGAATTATTATGAATAATTATATTTCAAGGAAATTATAAAATCTAGACAAAAATGCATAAATTCTTGGCCACCTACAACCTAGCAAGATTGAAGAAATGGAAAACCTACACAAACCAATAAAAAGGAAACAGACTGAATAATTTAAAAGTATAATTTAAAAGTATGAAACAGGAGTAAAACATTTTCCATCACCAAAGAAAAGCCCAGGATTTGACTCCTCTGCTGAACTTTGCCTAACATTTAAAGAAGAACTAATACATTTTTTTTTCTGTCAAACTATTAAAAAAAATTGAAGATGAAGGGATTCTTTCAAACTTACTGTATGAGGTATATTTTGCTTAGCTTTCCACTGCTGCAGCCAAAAGACCTGACAAGAACAATTTTAAAGGAAAAAAGTTTGTTTAGGGATCAGAGGTTTAGAGTTCTCGGTCCATAGACAGCTGACTCTCTTGCTCTGGGCCAGAGGTGAGGCAGAACATCATGTCAGAAGAGTATGGAGGAGGAAAACAGCTCAGAACGAGACTTCCGGGAAGCAGAGAGAGGGCTCTACTCACCAGGGACAAAATATATAGCCCAAAGTCACTCCTCCCCACCAGCAACCTATTTCCTGTAGCCACACCCGTCCTGCCTACCTTTGGTACCCAGTTAATCCCTATCAGAAAATAAATTCACTGATTGGGTTAAGGCTGTCGTAACCCAATCATTTCACTACTAAGACTTCTTGTATTGTCTCACACCTGAGGTTTTATTTGGGGGGATGCCTCACATGTGAACCGTAACAGTAATATATTACACTGATTTCAAAACCAGAAAAGCACACAGCAACAATTATCCCTGATGTACACCACAGCAAAATATCAAACCTAATTATAGCCAACTGAAGTCAACAGCACGATAATAAGGTAATTCACCATAATCAAGAAGAGTTTATTTAAGAGACATAAGAATAATTTAGCACAAATAAATCACTATATGTCATGCATCATATTAACAGAATGGGCAAAACCCTCGTGATAGATGTAGAGAATTCCTTTTACATAGTTTACACACCTTCATGATAAACTCTGAACAAGTTAGGTATAGAAGAAATGCACCTAAATACCATAAAGCCATTTAAAGAAAATGCACAGTTAACATGAGACTGAATAGGTAAGTCAAAAAGCTTTTCATCAAAGATGAAAAAACAAAAACAAGGATTCCCCCTCACTTCTATTCAACACTTTACTGAAAATCCTAGTCAGAGAAATAAGGCAGGAGAAAGAAAGTGCAACCAAACCAGAAAGGAAAAAGATAAACTGTCCCTCTTTTCAGATTGTATGAGCTTACATATATAAAATCCTAGTGTTGGGGGCTGGGGTTGTGGCTCAGTGGTACAGCACTTGCTTTGCAAGCATGAGCCACTGGATTCTACACTCAGCACCACATATAAATAAGTAAAGTAAATAAAGGTATTGTGTCTATATACAACTAAAAAATATTTTTAAAAATCCTAGTGTCATCACCAAAAGACTCCTCAGACTAATAAACAAATTCAGTAAGTTGCAGGACATAAAATCAACATAAACATCAGTAATATGTCTACATGCTAAGAGTGAGCTATCTTGAAAAGAAACTAAGAAACATCTCTAATTTTATGTGGGTCCTCTATCATGGTTATAAAATAGTAAAATGCATTTAAGATTACATTTAAACAGTAAATAATATTCAGATTATAAAAGGAGCCACATAACTCAGCAGCAAGTCATCATCATCATCATCATCATCATCATCACAGTCATTATCATCATCTGATTAAAGATGGGCAAATGACCTGAACAGACATTTCTAAAATGATAAAGCTAGAGAAAAAATATGGAGAAAAGGGAATTCTTAAAACACTGTTGATGTGAACATAAGTTAGTACAACCATTATGGGAACTCATGTAGAGATTACTCAAGAAAAAAAGAAAGAAAGAAAACTGGAAATAAAACTAGTATGTGATCCAGCAATTCCACCACTGGGCATATAAACAAAGGAAATGAAATCAATATGTCCAGGAGGTATCTGCACCCTCATGCTTATTGTAACATTACTCACAGTAACCAAGATATGGAATCAACTGTCTACTAGCAGATTAGACGTTGTTGCATGCACATGCAATGGACTACTATTTATTCACAAAAAATAATGAAATCCTGTCACTTGTGACAGCACAAATGAATCTAGAAAACTTTATTTTAATTGAAGTAAGCAAAACACAGAAAGACAATACTCACACGATCTCACGTATGTGGAATCTAACACTACACTAGAATGGTCAAAGGGGAGGGAGTGCAAGGGAGGGAGCAAGGGGGGATGGAGGGGAAAAAAAGAAGAGGTGGTAGAATAAGATGAATATCATTATCCTAAATGCATGATTGAAGACTTGAATAGTACGAATATACTTTGTATACAAACAGTGTTATGTAAAATGGTGCTCCTTATGTATATTATGAATTGTAATGCATACTACTATTATAAATACAACAACTTTGAATTTTAAAAATTTTTTTAAAAAAAGGAAACACACACACACAAAAATAAAATTGTATTTAAATAGAGAGAAGCAAAAGAAAAAGGTTAGCAGAGTCTGGTGTCCTTAGGGGGAGGGAAAAGAAGGATTTTTTTGGATAAAATTATTATTTTGATGTTTCTGTTATTTTTGGACAAAGTCTAGATAATTATAATCATAGAGGAGGAATAAATTTCAGAATCTTCTGGACAGCAAGGTAACTTAGTTTACAATGTGATATTCCATTCTGGAAAAACGTACAAGGAGTGAATGTTTTGTGTATCACCAGGAAAAAAAACACAGCTATGTTATATAATGCATTTACTAGTTAGTTATTGTTTACCTTTCCTACAATGAATACTTTAGAATATCATGTTGTACAAGATAAAGAAATACAATATCAGCAAAATTTAAAAGTAAATGTAAAAAGTTGAAAAAAATATTCAGTTGTCATGATCATGGATAGCTTTTATTAGCAAATCACCCCAGAAGTCAAATGCCAAGTGTATCTATCTTATCACTATTTATCCACATGCTCTCAATTAACAACAGCTTCATCAAAGAAAGAAATGACTCACTGAGTGAGGGTAACTCCAATAGTTCTATTTGTTTTCTTTCAAAACTACCACCTTGCAAAGCATGTCTATTGTTCAAGGTTTTCCGACTCTGGTCAGATCTCAGCTCTTGAGACATTTCAAAATACTAATGAACAATCTCACCTTCATATAGCAAAAACTCCAGTCCACATAGCAAAAATTCCAGTCCATGTACCGCTGATCCTTCAGCGCCTCAATTGTTTCAAAGCTCTGTGTGCCTGTTATCTGAATTCAGGTTGCCCTCAGTCTTGCAAATTTTGGTTGGAAGAAGCACCACTTATCTCCCTTATCCCTTCATTCCCTCACATTGACGTGTTTATTACTTAATTCATGGTAACAGTTTAAGAACCACAATGTTTCAGGAAAATATATGTGTGTTTTTAACTCTGGAAAATGAACCACCAAAGGTAACCATTCACACCTATGGACAAACACAAAAACAACAAAATCTGAAAACGAATGCGTGAATCAGAGGTGGAATGGGAACATCAACCCATCCACAGCCCTCACTAGGATGCACTCGATCACTTAGGTGCTGTGGAAAGTGGCAATGTGCAGAACCAGAGGCAGAAAGTATGTAACCTGAGAGAGATTTATTGCACACAATGTAACATATTAGAGAATGTTTCCAGTCTATTCAGGTATAAACCAAAGTGGCATCAATTAGATAGGAACATAACTATATTAATTTAACATACCAACAAATAGAAGTTGCAACACAACAAAGGACTAACTACCAACAAAGGACAATGCAAACACAAGCAAAGACAATTGATGATAATTTTAGTAAATTTACTCAGATGTGTGAGTAATGGAGAAGCAATGAAGACAAAATGAAAAGTCATGGAGAAAAGATAACCATGTTTCATTATAATTAATTAATAATAATATATGGTCCTTCAAATTATGACAAATAGAGGGTAACTTAAAAAGTGAAAATAACAACATTAATGAAGATAAAATTCAAGTATTATTTTACCACCAAAAACCACTGTCAAAATAAATTCTGTTAACTAATATTCAATTGATTCTTGACACTTTCTAGATCAAGAAAGGAATTGGACTCTTGTTTAAAAATTTCTTTCAAGTTAGTTGGTTAATGATTCAAACTTCAATTATGCTTCGGTAAACTGATGTATAAATAGTTTATTCTCAGATATTTAAAAAGCAGACAATGTATGAGCCATCCTGGAAATGACATATGTCAATCATCTATTGTGAATTATACTTAAATATAAAATAATCTCACTTCAGTATTCCACAGTTTGAAAGTTACTCCATCACTTTTAACCTTAATTCCCTCTCTTTTATCAGTATAACCTTTAAGGAAAATACTATAAAGATTATCACAAAAGAGTTATGAGATTATTATGTATAGAAAGGATCATATATTGTAGGGACAAAATAACTGGTTATTGCATTGTTTATTAGTATTATTATTACCATTGTATTTACGTGCATTTCCTGGGAAATTATTCCAAGGTTGGACATTCTGAAAAAATTATGTTAATTTGGTGTTAGCACTGAAGCACATATTTTATCTTCTTCTCTAGATTGTGTAGGGTTATGTCTTGTCCATTAATGTTACAAATAATTACATGGCACTTTTGTGTCTAGAATTCTGTTAGAAAATGTTCATTTAATTTGAGCTTTTGGAGAGAATGTTTGTACATTTCAGTGCTTGACAAAGTGGCATTTTATATTAAATGTGCAGATCACAGATGTCTTCAAAAAACCAGAGCTATATTCATTAATTTTAAGTAAAAGCATATAAACATCAGAACCTTTAATTAAAAAACTAATTGGAATAAAGCATTTTGTACATAAAAAGGGAATAAAATATTTCTTAAGAGACAAACATGAAGATTTATCATTAGGATACAAATAAAGGAATATTGGACAATTATTTGCATTAAAATAAAAGATAGTTCCTATTATATATCAAGTACTGTACCAAATATTAGATCTCAAAATTCGTCTCAGCTTTTTAGCTAAGGTATAGGCATTTGCCAAACTGTGAACAATGTATTTGTAGATCTGGAATGTTTCTTAAAATGTCACTCAAAATTTTATTATGTTAGTAACTTTGTTAAAGCTCTTTTTCCTTAATATTTATATGCATAATTTCATTAGCTCTTGTGGACTTTCTGGACACTCTATCACTAGTAGGATCTTCATCGCCTTAAATTCTATTGTGCAATATTATCATTATAAGAAAGATAGTGAATTATGATAGTGTTACAAATTAGTTAAGAGGAAAGATTTTGGGAGCATCCTCTTTTTGATGGTCCTAACATACTATTTAACCAAAATATATTTGACCTAAACCAGCCTCCATATTTCAATGATAGGTTTGGCCCAAAGAAGATAGTGTACATAGTGAACTGTAATCTAGCTTTATGTGTAAACAAATTGCAACCTAACATAAGAATACAACAATACAAGTAAGTAAGTGAGTCTCAGGCAATATAGGAGCTGAACTTCTAGTGGATCATAGAGTGAAAGCTGCAAAAATATGACCATATAAGGCAAATGCCAATCCAGCCAATCAGATTATTTCTGTAAGTCACTCTTTTTCTTGCTATAAATATAACATGTACATGTGGCAGGGTGAAGCATTTCAAACCATGTTTAGTCTGGAATGGTGTCAAATTATAGAACCTTTTTCTTGCCTAAATAAACAGTAAAATTTAACTCTTAGAACTTTTTCTTTAAAGACATCACATTTTGTCACTATTGTATATTTTATTTTTCCCTGTTTACTTAAATAATTAGCAAACTTTTTTGGAAATTTACAAGTAATACTTTGGTTTTAACTTACTTAAAATGGTTCATCTGACACATTGTTGAATTCAGCTTGCAATACATTAATATTAGCTATACTTTTCCTTTTGGTTCTTAACATATCAGTAACAAACTTGTGCTTTTCAAGAACAGTGTTGATGGGACTAATTTTACAATAACACCTTAAAGAACTAAGAAAATACCCTGACCTGTTACTATCTTAATTATGGACTCACTTCCCAGGCAGCTTTCTTCTTTATTTAGTTTCCAACTGACAGTCCTGAGGAACAAAACTTACCATAGTTCTTTGGGGAAAAGAGCTGATGAAGTTTTCAAGTTGAAAGTGAAGGAGTTATATATATATATATATATATATATATATATATATATATATATACACATATGTATATATATATGTATATGTATATATGTGTGTGTGTGTGTGTGTAATTCTACAAAACTATTTTAAGAATAAATTGAAGAAAAGCACTCAGGATAATATTGCAGTCATGATAAATGGCATTGTAAATTGTATCCTCAAGTGCAGGTATTTCTTTTAAAGCACAAATATTTTTAAAGGGACTTATGGGAACCACAATTAGACAATTAGACGTATGCACATCCTCACTGGTTCTGTGGTGATATGAAAACAGCTTTTCTTTATACCACCCAGAATAGGAAGAGTCTTTAATAATATGAAAAAATATTTTGTTTAAGAGGTTGATTCTGCCTCCTTCATTAGCACTCTTACTTTTTTTTTTTTTTCACTCTTACTTTTGGACCTCTGTTTTATTGTTTTTTTTTTTTTTTTTTACATTTATGACCAATTGATTTTTTTTACATTTTTAAATGTTTGATTTAATTCATTGTACCTATATTTCACACATACATGGAATATAATATGCTCCATTTTAGCTCCTAGTACTTCTTTCCTTCTCTTTCTCCCTGCCGGATTCCTTTCCTCTACACTATCAGTCTTCTTTCAATTTGTTTAGCATTTTTAAATTGGTGTTTTAATAGATAAACATAAATGTGGAATTAACTGGGACATACTCCTATATATGCATAAGTTAGTTAGTCCCATTCTTCAGTTCCTCCTTTTCCCATTCCTCCTCCCTTTCCCTCAATCACTTTTTTCTATTCCACTGTTCTCTCTTCCACTTTCATGGGCACTCTCCCCATTTTCCCCTTTTTTTCATTCTGCCCTCTACATGAGAGAAAGCATTCAACTCTTGACTTTCTGAGTCTGGCTTGTTTTACTTAGTATGATGAACTCCAATTCCATCTATTTACTGAAAATGTCATAATTTCATTTTTATTTATGACCAAGTAATATTCTATTGTGTGTGTGTGCACGTGTGCACGCGCGCGCACACACATACACACACACACACACACACACACACACACACATTATCTTTGTTCATTCATCTTTTGAAAAGCTCTTAGAGTGGTTCCATAACTTGACTATTGTGAATTGCACTGCTATAAACATTAATTTGCCTGAATCATGATAGTATGCAGGAATTAGTTCTTTTGGACAAATACCAAGGACTGGGACAATGGGGTCCTATGGTGACTCCATTCCTAGTCTTTTGTGGAATATCATAATGCTTTCCAACGTGGTTGTGCTAATTTGCAGTCCCAACAACAATATACGAGTGTGCCTTTCCCCTCATATTCTTACCAGCATTTGTTATCATGTGTATTCTTGGTCATTGCTATCCATGCTAACTGAAGTCAGATGAAATCTCAATGTAGTTTTAATTTTCACTTTCCATTTTGCTAGGAATTTTGGTAATATATTTTGGTCATTAGTATTTCTCCTTTCAAGAAATATCTGTGCAGTTCTTTTGCTTACTTATTTATTGGATTGTTTGATTTTTTTCTTTTCTTTTCTTTTTTTTTTAGTGTTAAGTTTTTTTTGAGTTCTTTATGTACTGGATAATACCCTCCCTGTTGGAGGAGTAGCTGGCAAATATTTTCTCCCATTCTGTAAATTCTCTATTCATGATTGTGATTTGCTCTTTTTGCTGTATATTGCTTTGGCTATTTGGGGTCTTTTATTTTTCCAAATTAACTTCAGGACATTTTTTTCCCTAGTTCGGTAAAGAATGTCATTAGTATTTTGATAGGGATTGCATTGAATCTGAATAACACTTTTGGGAAAATGGCCATTTTGACAACATTAATTCTGTACATCCAAGACCATGGGAGGTCTTTCCATTTTCTAAGGTTTTCTTCAATTTCTTTCTTCAATGTCGAATAGTTTTTCTTATAGTATTCTCTCACATCCTGTGTTACTTATTCCAAGATACTTCTTTTAAGGTTGTTGTGAATGGTGTAGTTTTCCTAATTCCTTTTTTCAGCAAAGTTACTGTTGGAGTATAGGAAAGCTATTGATTGTGTATGCTTATCCTGTATCTTGCTATTTTTTAAAATTTGTTTATCAGTTTTAGAATTCTGGTAGAATGTCTTGAGTCTTCTCTACAAAGGATCAGCAAACAGAGATTTAACTTCATTTCCTATTTATATCCTTTTAATTTCACTATCTAGTATGATTGATCTGGCTAGAGTTTCCATAACTATATTGACTATGAATGGTAAGAGTAGATTTTTTTTTTTTTTTTGAAGCTTGCTTGTACTTTTTTCAGAGTTTGCTTCATGCTCCTTTTCCCTTTGCTGGTTTTGCTCTGTATGCTTTTGCTATAATAAATCATAGCCATGAATATGACAATATGGTTAAGTGTCTTTTGTATTTGAAAAGACTTTTCTTTGTGTTCTAAAATATAGCCTATTTTAGAGAAGGTTCCATATACTCTGAGAAGAAAGTGAACTCACTTTTGATGAACAAAATATTCTACAGATGTCTATTAGCTATATTTGATTAACAGTACTTTTTTCTAGTTCTGAAGAGTTCTTACTTAGTTTATGTCTGGTGAAAGAGCTGTGTTGAAATTACCCAGTATTATTGTACAGTGGTCTATTTGTTTCTTTTTATGAGTACATTTTGTTTTATGTACATAGGTACATTGATATTTGGGGTATAAATACTTACATTCATTGTATCTTGTTTATGGATGATTTCCTTAACCCATATAAAGTTACCTTCTTCACATCTTCTGATTTTTTTTTTTTTTTTTTTTTTTTTTTGCTTAAAGTCTGCTTTGTCTGATATGAGAGTAGCTATCCCTGCTGCTTTCATGCAAATGGTATAGATTTTTTCCATTATTTCACCTTCAACCTGTGGATGTCTTTGCCTGTAAGTTGAGTTTCTTGTAAACAACATATGGTTGTGCCTTGTTTTTTAAGTCCATTCTGCCAACTTACATGTTTTTATTGGAAGTTTAGATTATTTATATTCAGTGTTATCAAAGAGTATCTTGCCATTTTAATTCATTTCTAATGCTTAACTCAAACTTGATTCTCCTTAAATTTATTATTCTTCTAGTGAAATTCATCTATATACTGGCTCCAATATTTACTTTTTATTTCCTGTGTTGTACCAAAAATGTTGTATCCAGCATAATGCCAATTAAAACTCCAAGCCACATCACACTTGAGCCAATAAAAAGCCTTTATTAAGCTGATCAGCAGCCACCATCCTCACACATCACACAGTGTGACAAGATGGCACACAGGCAGTGATTTTTCAAGGGTTTATAAAGAGCAAAATCATAGAGGGCGGAATATTCAATTGCAGGATTTCAGCCAATGCAAGCAAGCCATAGTACAGAAGCTGAATCTAGGCAGTTAGCAAGACAAAGCAATGGGTACAATAATATTTCCCATGGGACTTTCCAGGTTGATATAGCAACGATCAAGTAGAACGGAATGGGGTCATGATGACCCTAGTTGAGTACATGTTAGAGAATGGTTACTAACGTCTAGACAATCAATCTCTGACAAGGTATTTGCCCAGGAAAAATGGAAACCAAAGAGAGCAATTTTACATTGTATAGGAATTGCTGTTTTTATGCTGTCAAGCGTATTATGCTAGGTAACGATTAATGGGTACACAGGCAGGACTTTCTGTATTCTATTATTTCTGAGAAACAGAACTATTTCTCAGAACTCCTAAGATGGCTGCTGAAGAACAAGATGGAGTCCCTTTAGTTCTCTTATCATACCTGTCTGTGAAATATTTCATTGAGTATGTTTTATAGTGCTGGTTTAGTGGTTATGAATTCCTTTAGTTTCTGCTTACCATGAAAAGTATTTATTTCATCTTCAATTCTTAAGAATAGTTTCTTTGGATATAGTAATCTTGATTAGCACCTGTTATTCAGGACTTTTGTATATTATTCCAAGTCCTCCTGGCTTTTAGTGTCTGGGCTAAGAAATCAGGAAAAGTCTAATTGCCTTACTTTCAAATGTGACCTGTGGCTTTAATCTTGTGCATGACCCTATTTTTCTTCTTTTTACTTTAGACTGTAATTTTTCATCTTTTCTTTTTATGCCATTTTTTTTCTTTTCTCTCCCTTTTAGTCCCTCTATAGTGTAATAGTAATTTTACTACGTTTAATACTAATTTCTCAGTCTATTCAAGAACATTACTAAAATTTTATACTTGGATTAGAGGAACTATGAAGAACATTTTCAATAGCCTTTTTTTACCCTAAAGTTCATCAGCATATGGTTTTGATCTGGAGTGATTGCAGTTAATAAAGTTTAATATCTTATCTAAAAGAGGTGTTGATCCTGGGTATAGCAGAGCTACTTTTAGAGCTAGTATAGCTGGCAGTTGTAAATCACTGAGCACCTGCTCCTCTCTCTTGGGGCTTAATTGTAGTGGATCTGTTTAAGCACATGGTGACTGTCTGCAACCCAGGGGCCTGTGAATGGGGGCTCTGAGTGGGTGGTCTGTGGCACAGAGGACTCCAACCTGTCTGGATCAGCCTAATGGGGTTTTACTTGTCATTTCCACAGGAGTATGTTGTTCATCTAAGCTCCTCCAGAAACTGTTAGCACTCCCCAGGAGTTATTTGCTCTCAGGTTAACTCCACCAAACTCCTCTTGTCCAAGGCCAGGAGGAGGGGTTCCCATAATATGCAGCTACCAGTTATCTCTCTACAAGCTCCCTCTAGATGGATAACTGAAACAAGCCATTTCAGAAGCATTCCCTCTGGTTTGATTTGTTACTATGTAAGTGGGAAGAGGATGTATTGATTTAATTTCTTCCAGGGAGCCTGGCTAGCTGTGGACTCTACAAAATGGCTACCCTACCCAACATAACTTTCATTGTCTGTGGTGTTCCTGTCCTGTTTTATGTGGACTGATTTTCTTTCCAGATGTAGTTAAGATGTAAGCTTATGGGCTTTGCTTCTCCCTCTTTTTCTATTACACTCTCCCATCTGATTCCATCCTTGTCCTGGCTTGAGGTCAAGGGATTCTTTCCTTACTTTTCGCTCTGCTAACCAAATTCCAAGTCCCTCCAGATCTCAAGCTGTCCAATATTGAGTTTTAATGTGTTTGTTTTGTCACCCACCTCTCTGGTCAGCTGCTCATCTATTCTTTTACTGCTGGGTGTTTGGAGTTGTTGCCTAGATCCACTCCATCATCTTCTGAGTATTGTTGGTTATTTATATTGGCTATTAAGAATTGTACTGAGAGAAAATTGAAAGGCCAAGTGTTATAGGAATCAAAACGGCTATTGAAAGAATTTTTAATAGATTTATAACTTGATCTTGAAATTAAAACATAAAATTGTACTAAAATTAATTTTAGAATCAACAACCTATTTTTATCTTATAGAAAATTTATCATTCCAAATCTGAAAAATTCTGTTTCCTACATCATTAAAATGGTTGTTTTTATAGCATGGTTTTGGGGCTATTTTTAAGTTTTCTAGCTATATAAATACTGCTTTATCTGAAACAGTACAGAAAATAAAAGCATTGACTTGTTCATAGTCACTGGTAGAAGCATCAGGTGAAATAAATATTTGTCTTAAAGACTCTTTATGAACTCTATAGTTTTTTTTTTATGTACGCTTTTTGTTTACCTAATGGATTAAATGAAATTTCATGCAAACCAACATATAGTAGGCTTTCTAAAAACATGGCATCACTTTTTTCTTTGTAGAAAATAAAACTCATAGGAATAAAAAACAAAATCTGACACTATCACAAAATGTTTCTACCAGATAACTTATAGAAAAGAGGCTCTCCCCCCATTTTTAAGAGAAAACGTAAATGTATATTCTGTGTTGTAAATTTAATTAAACCACTAAGTTTTTTTTTTAATTAACATGGTATTATTTATCTATGAAGTACTCAGAACTTTCTAGGACATAGACAGAGTGAATCAAATATAGCAAGAATGTTGCATATGACCAACATTTACAAATAATATGTCCTTGCAGAATAAAATCAATTATAGTCTCTATTAGATATCAAAATACCTGAAAATCAATTAAATGATGCTTTTATAACAACTGCGTGAAGAGTGCTGTTCAATCTTGAGAAATAGCTTCTCTCGTATCAACTTTATTCAAGTTATACAAGCCACATATGTTTCTGAGGCAAAGCAAACATTTGTTCAACCAATAAACAAGGTTCAGCAAATGTAAGCTCTAAACTTCCCATTTTATGGCAGGACTTAATCCACATGGGTAAAGAATTAAAGCAAGATGATAAGACAATGTATACTGTTCTGCTTGTCCATCTCATCTCAATGTATTAGTTTCAATGTGAAGAAAACTTAACAGAGGCTCAAAATAGTGGAGAAACGTCTCCACCAGGAAGCAGCTAGCCTCCAGAGGGTAAGAGTTATGTTCTAGATCTATCTCAGTATTATCCATTATATCATATATCTTCATCATCATGGCTTCTTCAGTTCCTTGAGGTATTCATTTGCTCTATAATGAACTTAGTTTATGTGTCCTATGAAAAACATGGGATGGGTATCCTAATATAAAGGTTAGTGAAGATAAGAGTCTGTCTCATTTGTAACATTCATTCTATAGAACTATTCAAGATTAAATTCAATAATTCAATACATAGATTGTGATGGATGAGAACTCAGTCTTAGATTATAAATATTGCTACTGAATTTTATCATGTTCAATGAATAATAAGTATTCTCTTAATCCCAGTGCTCAGATCTCTGACATTCTGAATTATTTAGACAATGTACAATCTAATATATGCAATTGTGTCTCTTGTACCATTAACTGTGTACATGTTCTAATTATGGAGATTACTCCTGCGAGGATGGAGTGTGCCACAGCTAAGTATTCTTAACATGTTGTCAAATAATGTGCCTTCTTCATGTGGGTTTTAGGTAGTTGTTTCCTTATCCCTGTTGTGTATAAGGGGTAAGAGGGAAAGTGAGAGACAAGGTCAGATGTACAACTCTGGTGACTTCCAAAGGTTTTAGTGTTCTTTTTGGGAAATGACCTTGTATTTCAAAATTAGTGATCAGTGAAAATGAAATAAAGGTCTAATAAACTGCCTGATATTACAGTGGGAAATTACTATGATACTTTGCCAAAAAAAAATAGTTTTCAACTCAAGTGCAATTGTTTTCTAGGTAAAAACTAAATGGATAAATATGACATCTTGTTGAATATTGTTTTTAATTCAAGTTTATTTACAAATCAGTGTCTGTCTAAATGCTGTTTAGATGCCCATCACTGTTTGTGATCCCCCTCCCACCATATGCGTACTTATGTGTGCTTATGTGTGAGGGGAAGTAAATGCTTTTGTAGGAAGGAGTGGGAGGCAGAGAAAATGGAAAATGTTGTTTTATATCCTCCTAAATTTCCATTATTTGAAGACATTGAAAAGCATTACACCACACTTTCATAAATGGCAGGTACATGTGTTACAAAAACCATCAAAAACATAATGTAGCTCTTACCATAGAATATAAACTGAAATAGATAATGGAATTTTAAGAAAAATACCATGAGATATTGTTCTGTCACAGGCAGTCTTACAATCTCAATGAGAAAGCAAGAAATGATTATAGTACCTTACAATAGCAAACGAAACAGTAGGTATTTGTTCAGAAGCTAGGAAGTTCCAGCTTCAATGCCAGTGAACTCGTTCTCTACATTATGGAGACTCTACATGAACATAAGTCAGAAAGAAGAAATTGCAAGAATGAGAGTAGAGAGTGAAACTCCTAACAGAAACAATACCAGTTAGGTTATAGCAGAATCAAATTATCCATTTAATTTTATTTTTACTGAAAGCAGTAATTATTCAAACTTAAAATACTTTCCTTTATTTTTACCAATTATAGTATTTATTAATATGTCAGTAAAAGCTGAAGTTTTCCCCTTTATCCTAGCTGCTGAGGCACTGCTGACTATGAGGCAAGGTGCTGCACATCCCAGGTAGCAGCACCCTCACTGCCAGTGTGAAATTGAGATCACTGTGAATCTTAGTCATGTTCCTCTTTTGATCTGGATGGAAGATTAAAAGGCAATTAAAAGCTTGGGGTTGGCAAAGATTTTGTTTTGGAAATTACACAAAATGTCCTAACTCTAAAGAAAAAAAGTAGTAAATTAGACTTCATCAAAATTAAAAATATCTGCTCTTTCCTAGGTACCATTAAGAAAATGAAAAGCCTAGATACATTCTGACTGGTGTGAGATGAAATCTTAGAGTGGTTTTGATTTGCATTTCTCTAATTGCCAGAGAGGTTGAGCATTTTTTCATGTATTTGTTGATTGATTGTATATCTTCTTCTGAGAAGTGTCTGTTCAGTTCCTTGGCCCATTTATTGATTGGGTTATTTGTTTTTTCGGTGTTAAGATTTTTGAGTTCTTTATATATTCTAGAGATTAGTGCTCTATCTGACGTGCATGTGGTAAAAATTTGTTCCCAATTAGTAGGCTCTCTGTTCACCTCACTGATTGTTTCTTTTGCTGAGAAGAAGCTTTGTAATTTGAGTCTATCCCATTTATTGATTCTTGGTATTAATTCTTGTGCTACAGGATTCTTATTAAGGAACTTGGGGCCTA
Organism: Tamias sibiricus; assembly: GCA_025594165.1. Lineage (NCBI taxonomy): Eukaryota > Metazoa > Chordata > Mammalia > Rodentia > Sciuridae > Tamias > Tamias sibiricus. The sequence goes on from CM046664.1 coordinate 42,273,048, forward strand.
ATCCAACATGTTGGAGAGGATGTGGAGAAAAAGGCACACTCATACATTGTTGGTGGGACTGCAAAATGGTGCAGCCAACATGGAAAGCAGTATAGAGATACCTTGGAAAACTTGGAAAGGAACCACCTTATGACCAGCTATCCCACTCCTTGGTCTTTACCCAAAAGACCTGAAAACAGCATACTACAGGGACACAGCCACATCAATGTTTATAGCAGCACAATTCACAATAGCTAAACTGTGGAACCAACCTAGATGCCCTTCAGTAGATGAATGGATAAAGAAAATGTGGTATATACACACAATGGAGTATTACTCAGCAATAAGACAGAATAAAATCATGGCATTTGCAGGAAAATGGATGGAGTTAGAGAATATAATGCTAAGTGAAGTTAGCCAATCCCAAAAAGCCAAATGCCAAATGTTTTCTCTGATATAAGGAGGCCAATTCCCAGTCGGGTTGGGATGGGGAGCATAGGAGGATTAGAGGAACACTAGAATGTCCAATGGGGAGGGAGGGGAAGGGAGGGGGCAAAAGGGTGAAGGAAAAAAAATAAAGATGGTAGAATGAGATGGATATCATTATCCTAAGTGCATGTATGAAGTCACGAATGGTGTGAATATACTTTGCATACAACCAAAGATTTGTAAAAAAGTGCTCTATATATGTAATATGAAATGTAATGCATTCTGCTGTCATTTATAACAACTTAGAATAAAAAATAAATTAATTTTAAAAAAAAGAAAAGCCTAGATACAGACTGGATGAAAGTATTTACAATACATGACATCTGACCAAGAATCTGCATTCAGAATAAATAAACTTGCAATTAAATAATAATAAGTCTTATCATACAGTTAAAAAAAGATGGGCAAAATTTTGCTAGGACATTTCAGAAAATAAGATATAAAAATGACCAATATGTACATGGAAAAATGTTCACTGCCATTGACTGTCAGATTAAATTAATTAGTATTGATCTACAAGTACATATTCACTAGAAGAGGTGAAGTTTAAAAGGCTGACTGTCAATTTTGTTGAAGATGGGGGATAAATGCAACTCCTAAAATGTTACTCTTGGAAATATAAAGTAATTCATTTTGATGAATGATTTGGAAGTTTCTTCAGCTAAGCCTACCCTTACCATATGAATAATTCCTCTCCTAGGTAGTTACCCTACAGAAAGGACATGCTATGCAATGAATATTTTTTATATTTCCAAAAATAGAGTTGTACATGAATCTTTGGAGTAGTTTACCCATAATAGCCAAAAATTGGAAACGATTTAAATTTCCAACAATAACTGAATGGATAAAAGCATTAGAGTAAATAGATTCAGAATATTAGTGAGAAGTTCAACAGGACTTAACTATTGATTCACAGAACTATGTGGATATGTACAAAAAGCATAAATTAAAAAAAAAAAAAAGAAACAAAAGTCCTTTTCCTTTGGGTATTTGGTATTCATTAACAAACTAAAAGTAAAAGTATCAATGGTATAGGCCTTGTGTCAAGAAATGAAATTAAACAAAACAGTTGAGCTACTTTTATGTATTATTTTTGCCATTCTGATAAGAAAGGAATATATATGTATGTACAAGTTATGAAATAAACATTGTGACATTGGATGATTTCTTCTGCATAGCCATATGCATATGCATATGCTATATTTTCATTCAAAAATATAAAGATGAATATCAAAATGCCTGCTACTAATTACAAGTTTCCCATTTCTTTATTTATAACATGAACAAACAACTAAAAACAAATCAAAACAGTTATGACAAGTCAAGGATTGAGACTGTGTGGAAGGAAAGAAAAATCTTTTTATTTTACCATCGTCAACAGTACTTTTAAAAACAGGTTTCCCCATGATTTCATTTTGCACTGAGCCCTAAAGATCATGTGTACAACCCTGTTGAAGACCTAACACCCCTTGATTCTTTCATTAGATTCTTCCCTGAACACTGAGTCTTTTTTTTGAGTGGTTTCTATCCACTTCCAGTATCTAATGAAATGCACATATCCTAGAATATGAAATATCTTGCTTCTTCAGCAGTTGCTGAAGGAGTGGGATAGTATAACTCTAAATTTTAGGAGAGTTATTTATTCTTAAAATGAATTGTAAACAACAGAAGACAGAGAAAGACAGAGAAGGGAGAGAGCAGAAGATGTAATCCATGACTGACACACTTTCTAGGAACTGAGCTGATATGCAGTTTTTCCTTTTAACCTGTCTGAAGACTTTCACAGGCTTTGTGGATTCCTCTATCAAGAGACTGGCTATATCATTTCACAGCTCATCCTGAAAGAGTGACTAGCATAAAAAATATATGAGTATCAGCTTGTATCAATTCTCATTATTCTCTTTAAAAATCCCCTCCCATCATGGTCATTCACTAAGAGTGTATCTCTCAAATAATCATTAGCTCAAGATTTCAGCTGTTTCTTAGTAACCCAGCCAATAGAAGAGTAGTCACAAATTAGATACTCAAGAAGGGATTCTGGATTTGGGTTGCAAATCTGTCTGGAAACAATCAGTCCTTTTTTTATACTAAGTGAAATGGTAATGCACATTGCATGTAGTGGATTGGCAATTATTCCAGTTTTAAACTGCAGTTAATTGGAATTCAGTAGAAGTGTGAGGGAAAGGGGTGGGAGGTTAGCAGCTACCTCATTTTTTACAAGGATGCAATCATAATGTACACATCATGAAGAGATAACTGTCCTTACAGCATTACAATTTTAGAGATCTAAATTAATTAACAACCCAAGGTGTGTTCAAAAAGCCCAAAAGCATTTAGGGCAGCTATAAAGAAACTCATTCTTTCTATCTGAGTTGAAATCAGAGAGATCTTTTAAATGTGGTCTGACTGCAAAAACAGTAAATAGTCTTCCGTGTCAAAGTTGGAACTGTGGTTAGAAATTAGTGGTATGCAGATATTTGGGTAAATGACAATAAAGGTCGGCAACTTCATATTTTCATGGACTTCCTTGGCCATCAGAAACTATCACTTTAACTTCATTAAGAAAGAATGACTTCGCCTTACTTGGAGAGTGACCTCACCTAAAATGGGTATCTTGTAAGACATTGTTCTCTATTATTGCATGTTAGCCAATTCCCAGTGAAGACTCAGCAGACTAGAGTATGGAAGTCAAATTTCCCCTAAAAGCCTTCCTGGAAAGAGTTTTAGGACTTGGTTAATATGTACAGCAAAGTATGGGGCATTGCACAGGAAATTGAGTGGAAGGGTATTAGATTATTAAAGTGGGAAAATATTAGTTAAGGTAAAAACTGAAGCAAAACACATGGACATGGGGCATTAATACCATTGCTGTCATGTGATGCTTCAGGAAAAACACTTGGAATTAATTGAGATCATTTGTTGGCATTGTTCCTTTAAGATGTAAATACAAAATCGACTGCTGTAATACAGGAGCCCTGTTTGGGGAGATGGCTTAAATTGCGGTTGACTATGGGCCATGGAGATTTGGGCATCGTCGCCTTCTGTAGTCTCACGGGACTTGGCCCGGGATCTCGAGTGACTTGAGCCGAGATTGCTGATCGGGTCAGCGCCATTTTGGTGGTGTGTGTGGCGCTTGTTAGTCGTTGTTAGAGCCAGAGAGAAAAGTTATCAGAATAAAAAGCTGTTTGTTTCCAGTTCGCCTCTAAACTTCCCGCGGCTTCATTGCTCCAAGCGGCCATCGCTTCAGGCGGCAACACTGTAAGTCAAATCATGAAGCCAGAATTTCTCCTTGATATAATACTGCAAAGAGAAGTAAAAAGATAAACTAAAACTAGGTAAGCATGTTAGAATTTCACACAATGTGTGTGTGGTGTGTGTGTGTGTGTGTGTGTGTGTAGTGTGTATTTCCAGTTCCAAGGTATGTGGTTAACTGGCTGGGCCTTGCTTAATTTGCACACTAATAAGAATTTAAGAGAGATCATATAAAACATGAAGAGCTCAGCTGCCACAGTACAAAGTGTTGGTTCCTTGTGTAATTTCCAGACATAATTCAGCCTGCTTCATTAATGGAAGATCTGATTAAGTGATCAAAGGGGAGTTTCAGTCCTCTTTAGTAAGAACCCAGCAACACCATCACAAATTTCTGAAGTGCATATTTCTCTAATATTTTTTCAAAGGGACTTATGACCATTTGTAACTATGTACTGAATACAGGGAAATACTTCTGCATATCCAATTATTAATTATGATGTTAGAGCTAAATTTTATATGAGATAGTATAAAGCTCCATCGTCATTCTCTTGATAAGTTTGGAAACAATAGAGGCCAAGTGATTAGTGATTTTTCTAAGGTTGTCCTGAATCTTTCTCACAATGAATCCATTGGACCTCTTAATACACCCTGTGGTTGTCTCTAGTGCTCAAATTCATAACCAGGACAGATATTCTTTGCAGAAAATTTGCTCTAATCCATGGTCTGTAGAGTAGGAGCTGTTGTGCATAAGAAGAGAAAGCAGAATTCTGTGTAGCCTAGCTACCACCAAGACAGTAAATAGAAGCATAGCTGGAGAAATTACAAAGTTTTGTACACAGTAGAAATTTTGAAATATGCATGATGGAGGACCTCCCCATATCTTCATTTAACTCATCTATGTGGCTTCTGTAAAAGCCAGATGAGAGTAGGAATCTATAAATGTAAGCAGGTGTAGCATAAGTGTATGTACTGTGATGTTAGCACAAAGTCCTTCACATAATATGTATTTTTAAAAAATTGTATTTTAAAAATATTTTCTCCTTGGCTAGTTTACAGTGTTGTTGGACGGGGGTACATAGGAGGATTAGAGGAACATTAGAATGGTCAAAGGAAAGGGAGGGGAAGGGAGGGAGCAAGAGGGGAGGCGGGGGAAAGAAAAAAAAATGGTGGTTGAATGAGATGGATATCATTATCCTAAATGCATGACTGAAGATCTGAATGGTACTTATATAATTTGTATACAAACAGTTGTATGTAAAAAGATGCTATATATGTCCATTATGAATTGTAATACATACTACTATTATAAATAAAAAAAGAAAAAAATATTTTCTCCTTGATACCAATCAGTATAGAGAATCAATGGCAGTTTAAATTTTAATGGCAAGGAGAATATTTCCCCTTCACTATCTTGCTCCAGTCAATGTAAACTCTTATTATTGTGAAATATACAGGGACATTGTACATTTTTATATTTGATGGAATAGCAGATAGCTTCATACTTATGTTAAATTGGAACTGATTGGAACTGATGAACACTAAGTGATAGGTAGGTGCATAATTTATATAAAATTAGAATATATGTAAATAATGTTTGTTTTAGTGCATGTGTGTATGCAGCAGAATTTTAAAAATTTCATGAGAATGAGAAATTTCAGAAGGTTATCTTTTTGTGAGAGGAGATATCAAGAAAAAAAATTATGAAAAGGAAATCTAAATACAGTGTTTTAAATTTTACAACCTACATACATAAAGAGCAGGCATGGGATTGTCTATATTTTTCTGTATTTTGCAAATGTTTCACCTAAGAGGACAATAGTGGAATATTTCTTATTTAGAGCATCCAAAGGAGCTCCTTTCCTTGAATAATGGGAATAGGAAATACCCCAAAAAAGAGAGGGATATTTAGGAGCTCAGCAGAATTGTAAGAGAAAAGGGCACTGTGGAAGACATCAGAAACACTCCAAGCACTGATGTGCCAGCCATTATTCTAAGAACGGCCCATGTATTAATTAACTTAGTATCCAAAATAGTCCTAACATTTTAATCAGAGATGTTATTATGGGTGAATGAGGTTGTTACTGTTCCTGAATCATAAAGCTAAGAAGTGTCAGAGCTCCAGAGACTGTACCTAATTACTACAGACAAAATCTAGAATGTAAGGCTCACATAAAAGTATCATGTTAGGTTCATCTTTTCCCTTTTGAAATTATATTTACATCCATATTATCTCAATATACATATAATACATACATATGTGTGTATTTATGTGTATATATGTATATATATACACATACACATATATATGTGTATATATATATATTTATATATATATATTTCCAAATCATCTATCCTTATACTTATATTGTAGAGGGTTAACCATTATGCATTCTTCCTGTTAATTTGGAGTATAAACTTGTCACATACTCTCTTGGCCTATGTCCATGGTTAAGTGGACGTTTTGGCCTTTTTTTTTTTTTTTTTTTTTTTTTTTTGCATAGGTGGGGTTTGGGGAGGGATTGTCACAAAGAATTAACAGTTTGAAACATTCGGAAGAACTAATTAAACTTTTTTTTTTTTTTAACTTTCTTTATTCCTCTTTTGGTTTTGTGTTTGGTGTCTGGACAGTGCTAGGGAACAAACCCAGGACCTTTCATATGCTAAGCATGTGCTCCTCCACTCTTTCACAACCCCAGACCTGGTATCCTCAGATTTCTGCCATTTTACTTTGTGTTGCTGTCCCTCCCACAGTTTGAAAACACTATTGAAGTACAACAGATATATAGGTAAATGTTTGTCCTGTTTAGATTTAACGAAATTTTACCCAGTTCAAAAAAGAATAATGACTGCACTAAGCCATGCCCCATCTCTAATATGTTTTCCATTTGCAAAGATTTTATATTAGTATCCTAATACTCAGCAACCATGGATAACTTTGGCCTGTTTTTGAAGATTATAAACATTCAATAAATAATATTCACTTTTTTTCACCTGGCTTTTATTTACTTGATAATAGTTTTTAAGATATCTCCTTTTTATTACATGTAACTATATAATTGATTCATTTTTATTTTATGACTATATCACAAATTACATATACATCTATTACTGATATATGTGATTTGCATCATAAGATGAATATGCTTGTTATCTGTTTTGGACTCTTTTGAGTAATTCTGCTATGGATGTTCTTGTAAATATTTTTTGTTTTATCAACTTATATTTTCTAGGCAAAAGGATAAACTTAATCTTATTTTCCTTCACCCTGTAAATGAACATTTCTTAGCTTATGTAAAATCAGAACAGCTTTTACTCTAACGTTAGTTTTTTCTCACTTCTCAAGTAGGACCTTTCTGAATACTTTGCCCAGTATTCTTTGAATTATGGTGATTTGGGGCTAATTGGAACACATATTATTTCTGGTCCTGTGTGATCTCAATATGTTTTTGTTTATTTCTTTCCTTGGTGTCGGATAGTGTTCGCCAATTCATATGCTAATGATTGATTCTATTAGTTGAATAATCAAAGGAGAGCTTCTTCATTCTCCAAAGCTTTCATGCTGTAATCTATTTGTAAACTATAGCAGTCTTAGCTTTGTTGGACTTCCAACTCTACCTGTTCAACTCAAGGAGAGCTCTGAGCTGCACCTGGGTTCCCTTGACATCCCCTCCTCAGGCAGTAACTTGGGAGATGGTGGGTCTCACTTTGTTTCTCCCCTGCCTGGGAACACTGTCCTGAACTGGCTAATGAGGGTAATAAAATAATTTTGTGCCTTTTGATTAGCTAAAAAAATAGGGCAAATCTATCTTAATCTCTTGCAGATCAGCAGTCCATGATGTTCTATTTTTATCTAATTGTTCATTGTGGGTAGATGACATTTATAACCAAAAAACTTGCTGACATTCCTGATTAGGTTTTATAGATTATCTATAAAACCCTTGAAATTGTTTTTCCTTTAAAAATAATAAAATGTTGGTCTATGTCTTTCACTTTTAAACATTTTATTTACATTTCTACAATACTAAGATTTTAAGAATATTGTTGAATATAACAAATGGAAATATATTGAAGTGTATGCTTCATCTTTGGTTACTGAATCTTACATTTACTGTAGATTATTATACATTAATCCTTTTTCAGGTTAAATGAATACATTTATTCCCCATTTGATATTAATTCCTGTAAATATTAATGGATATAGAAATAATATTTAATACACCATTAGTATGATGAATTATATTAATATATTTTATGATTTTTATGTATATAAATTTTAATGAGGTTTTTGCAATTATATTTTTTGAATATTTAAAACTTGTTTTTTTTTCTTGTGTTTATCTTTATTCTTTTTGTCTTAATGTTATTCTTTTTATGTAAACATGGTACTTTCAAGATTTCTCTTTGTCATTAATGTTATGCAGTTTCGCTTAAATTCTTAAATCTAAGGGAAATCTTTAATCATTTATTTTTAGGCATCACTTTTGAATATAAGTTTTACTCACTTTAATGTTTTCCTTCCAATAATTTAATCAGGTATACTTCAAACATTCTAATCTTCTATCTTTAAACTTTCTACAAATATAAATAAATATAAAATTAATGTGTGTGTGTTTTGTATGATATCCTTAGGTCTATATGCAACTGCATGTTTAAGGCAATTTTTATTTTGTGATATCTTTTACATAGAAGTCTCTTAGGATGAACCTCTGACCTGGCATTCTTTAGAGGATGAAATTCCTGTTATTTTGTTTCTGCTTTTTATTCATGATGAATTTTTTCCTTGGCATTTCTTCCCTATGACTGTTTTTGTCGTTGCTATTTGTGCATTGACTCTCAGAGCTTTTTTAATGTGCATGTGAGATGCCTGGACCTAACTGTGGATGGTGCTTCTCAGAAAGATTTGTTTTCATCTCTTTCACATTAATCTCTATCCCCATGTACTCTTACTTTTTCCCAAGTCATTATGACACCTAGTGAGTAGTGTAAGTTTAGACTATTTCTATATGCCTAAGGTAATTTCAAAATTTTAATTTCTTATATGACTCTATTAAATGAAATAATATCTGAAAACTTCCTGAATCTTGGGAAAGGTTTGGATATCCAGGGACAGGAGGTCAAACACATATGAGCAGAAAAGATCTTCCCAACATATTTTAAGCAACCTGCCAAAACACAAAGAAAAAAACTCACACAAAAAAATTCCAGTCACATTTAAGTGACCCTCATTAGACTAACAGGGATTTTATAATAGAATCCTAGCAACCAGGAGGATAGGTAATGACTTTTTCTACGTTCTGAAAGAAAATAATTGCTAACCAGGAATACTATATCCAGCAAAGTGATCCTTCAGAAATAAAGAGAAATAAAGACTTTTAAAGAGAAGTAAAAGCTGAAGAAATCCAGCATCATCAGACCAGCCATATAAAAGATGTTTAAGGCAGTTATATATTTAGAAACAAAAGTAAAAACCACCGCCATAAAGATGTGAAAATATGGTAAAGTAGGCACACAAAGGAGAAATGGAAAAGTTCAAATTTTATCAACATAATAAACTATTAAACAACAAATGAACAATAAAGAAAGAATAAGATTAACAATATTCAAAAGAAACAGAAGAAATTTAACAAAATAACAGGAGTAAATTGTTGCATATTAATAATAACTTTGACTGTAAATGTACTAAATCTCCTAATTAAAAGATGCAGACCAATTGAACAGATACAATAATAAGATTCAACCAAATACTGCCTACAAGAAACTTCACCAGTGAAGACACACATAGACTAAAAGTGAAGGACTGGAAAAGGATATTCCACCCACATGTAAACCAAAAGTGAGCAGAAGTAACTATACTTATATAAGGATACTTAATTATAATAATGTAAAAAGATACAAAGAAGACCACTAGACAGAGTTTAAAGGGATCAATTAAAAAGAGGCAATAACTATAAATATATATGCACCCAACACTGGGTCCAGTTATTTTATTCAATTACACAAAGCAATGATTATTAGATCATAATAATTAGACTTTAACACAACAAGCATTGAGGACTAGCAAACTGAATATATCAGCAGATCAAAAAGATTATACCATAATCAAACAGTAAATTACATACCAGTAAAGAAATGATGGCTCAATCTACACAAATGAATTAATGTAATGCAAAACAACAACAGATTGAAGGGGGAATAAACCTATATGAACATCTAAATGGATGCAGGGAAAAAAAACTTCAATAACATTCAACATAGCTTATGATACAATCTCAGCAAATTTGGTATTAGAAACATACCTCAAAAACTGACAAACACACAGATGATATCATGCAAACTGGAGAAAAATAAAAATTAGTTTCTATGAGATCTGGGACAATATAAGGATATCCACATTTGCCACTCCTACTCAGTACAGTACTGGAAGTCTTAGCCAGAGTAACTAGTCAAGGGAAAGCAACAAAGCCAGCCAAAATAAAAAGAAAAAAATCAAATTACCCCTATTTATTGGTAAGATGACCTTATATGTATGAAACCCTAAAAACTCTAAAAAACTGTTGTAACTGATAAACAGATTCAGTAAGTTTCAGGATCCATAATCAACTTAAAAAAGAGTAACATGCTTACATTCCAATAGTGAACAATCTAAGAAAGAAATTGAAAAGCAATACCATTCACGGTTGTTAAAAAATATCTAGGAATAAATTCAACCAAGGAAGTGAATGATATCCACGACGAAAATCGTAAAATACTGACAAAAGTAATCATTGTGGACATGTACAAACAACACACACACACACACACACACACACACACACACACAAAATGGAAAGATGTCCCATGCTCATTGATTAGAAGAATACTGTTAAAATGTCTATAATACACTAACAAAATTATTGGAAAACGTCCACGATGTCCAAAAATTTCTATACTGCCAAAAATTATCTATACTTCCCAAATCAATCTACATATTCAATGTGATTTATAAAAAAAATGCCAATTCCATTCTTCACAGAACTGTAAGAAACAATCACAGAATTCACTTGGAATTACAAAATACTCAGAATTGCCAAATCAACCCTGAGCAAAAGAACAAAACTAGAGGCATCAAAATACTGACTTCAAAACATCCTACAAACATATAGTAATTAAAAGATTATAAAGGGACACATAGAAGAGTGAAACAATATTTTTTAGAAATATGGTAATTAATCCATGTATTTACAATCAGCTGCTTTTTGACAAAGGAACCAAGAACACACATTGGTAAAGAAATGGTCTCCTTAAGAAATGGTGCTAAGAAATATGTATGCACATATACAAAAGAATGAAATTAGAACCTTACCTCTCATAAAATAACAATTAATCAAGGATCTAAAAATAAAACCTGAAAGTACAAAAGAATTATAAGGAAATATGTAAAGACATTGATATAAGCAAGGAATATTTATTTTGGATAAGAAGTATAAAGTTCAGACATGAAAAGCTAAACTAGGAAGATGGGATTATATCAAACTAGGATGCTTTTGCTAAGCAAAATCAACGGAGTGAAGAGACAACCTAGAGAATGGAAGAAAATATTGGCAAGCTATTTACCTAACAAGGAATTAATGTCCAGAATATACAAGCAACTCAACAACAATAAAAAAATCTGAGTAAAGTATGGTGAAATTGTCTTAATAGACATGTCTTAAGTGAAGATCTGCAAATAGCCAATGAGTATGTGAAGAACTAACCAGAATCACTAATCATCAGTGAAATGCAAACCAAAACCATAATAAAATATCATCTTACTCCAATAAAAATTATTGTTATATTTGTTGCATATATATAATATATGTATCACAATATATATGTATATAATTCTCTTTCTCTATACATATATAGAGAGGGTTATATTCATATGTATATATGTATGTATATATATATATATATATATATTTTCATACAGTGTTGGTGAAAATGTAGATGAGTACAATCATTATGGAAAACACTGTGTGAATGCCTCAAAAAATAACCGAATATAGATCTACCATATCATTTGTCAATCCAATTACTGGTTATATGTCCAATGAAAATGAAATCATTTATTGCAGCACTATTCACAATATCCACAGTATGGAATCAACTAAGATTTCCATTGATGGATGAATGGATTATAATAAATGAAGCATATGTACAAAATGGATATAAGAAGATGAAATCCTGTTATTTACAACAACATGTTTGGAACTAAGGGACTTTATGTTAAGTGAAATGAGTCAGGAACAGACAGGCAAACACCACATGTTCTTGTTCATTTGTATAAGATTTAAAGAATTGATAACATAGAAGTGAGAATAAAATAAAGGTCAATTAGGGATTAAGAAGGGAAGAAGAGTAGGAACAGAGAAAGGGTGGATAATGAATGCCAAAATACAGTTAATAAGAGGAAAGTATCTCTAAAGTTGTATAGAACAGAATGGTAAATACAGTATATAGCAATTAATTACACATTCAAAAATGACTAAGGAGAAGAGTTGAAGGTTCCAAGTTCATAGGAAGGATATATTCGAGAAAAAGGAAAATTCCAATTACTCTGATTTCATTATTATATATGCATGTATCATATTGCAATACTCTATCTTATAAACAAGTACAAGTATTCTATGTAAAATTAAAGTTAGTATCATGAGAAAATTAAAAAATAAAAGAAACATTATGTGGTCTTCAAGAAAAGAAAATGATTTACTATACGACCCTGTAATTTTATACCCAAGAACTTTGAATGCATAATGCTCAAAAAAACCTTTTACATTAATGTTCAAATCTGCATTATTCATACTGGTCAAAAATGGAAAGAAAAATGTCTATCAAGTGATGAACAAACAGACAAATGTGGTAGATGCATCCATGGAATAATATTTTCTCACAAAACTCACACTTGCCAGTACATGGATGAATTTTGAAAATATCAAGTTACATGAAATAGGCCAAACATAAAAGACCACATATTTTATGAGTTCATTTAAATTAAATATCCAGCATGCAAATCCATACAGACAGAATATAAGTTAGTGGTTCCCTAACATAATAAATCAATGAGAATTGGCAATGCATGGTTTCTTTTACAGGATGAAGAAAATTTTACAAAATAGCAGTAGTGATGTTCATATACCTTGGTGAATATACCAAATGTGTTAGTAGGGTTTTGTCACTTAAAAAAAAAAAACACTCCAGAAAATCAACTTGGAGGAGAAAAGAATCATTTTGGCCCATGAGGTTTCTGTCCATGGTAGACTGGTTCCCTTTTTCCTGTGCTTATGGTGAGGCAGTTCATCATGGTGGGGAGGGAAGAGTAGAGCAATGTTGCTTCACTCATGCTGGCTGGGAAGAAAAAGAGGGCAAGGAAGAGGCCAGGGACAAGATACACCCTTCCAGTTCATATTCCCAGTGATCTACTTTCTCCAATGAAGGCCAATCTCCTACAGGATCCACCATCCCCCATAGTCCATTCCATCATGAACCTGTGAAGGGATTAATTCATTTATGAGATCAGAGTCCCCATGATCCAATCACCTTCCAAAAGCCCCACCTTAAATCATTGCTGCAGTGTGACCAAGCTTTCAACACAAGAGATTTTAGGGGACAATCCAGATGTAAACTACAACTCTAAATGAAAACCAATGAACTAGCCACCTGATAATTTAAAAAATAAGCCAAAAATGTTTAATCTGTAATTCTGTGGTTGTGATAAAAAAAATATGCTATATTACTATTTAATGTAGTGAATCAAGTTAAAGGAAAACATTTGTAAAAATTGCATAATTAAAAGGCAAAGGGATTATTAAAAATTACTGATTGAGGCATTCAATCAGTAATTTTTTATTTAAAAAATATGATTAAGATTCAGCACTTAGAGCCATAACTTTTACAAAGTAACAAAATACCAAGCAGTAGAGGTTACATATTACTTGATTTAACTAAGAATGATCCTACCAAACCACATCCTATTGTACATAAAGATCCTGAATCACAGAGAATAGCTTATTTCTATACAACTCACATTATTGCTATTTCAAGAGAATTGTAAGTCTGTTTTAAGTAAATGAGAAAATTCTGATATAAGAAAATGAGTGACACAAATTTCAGTTTTCCCCAATACTGTCATTATATATATTTTTGGCTCTGTATTCCATCAGATTTAAGTTATGGAATAAGACACCTGCAGTACCCCATGACTTCTATCTGTAATCAAAATAAACTGTTGTAGAAAGTTGCATAAATTCTGCTTGTAGAATGCAAAAGATTTTATTAACTGGGATTTGGTATGGGAATAAAGTGAAGTCTTGCTCATAAATACAATATGGTTAAAATGAATTCTCTTGACAAAATAGTAAATCAACTATTAATTACATTAATGCAGTGGGTGACACCATCTCATTATTAAAGGAGAAATTCATGTATGCAAAAATTTGTTTTCATAATTTATAAGTACAGATGTTGCTGAGTTTTTACAAGTTTATCTTGTTTAAAACTATAAAGCAAATCTTTCATCCCTCAACTTTTAGCTATCTAAGCAAATATCTCATTCAGTCTTGAGACTAGAGGGCTCCCATGCTTTGTACCAGAAATCCTTTCCTTTGTTCAGTACCGATCTCTTTAGTGACATCTAATCCATAAAGCAGGTCTTCAAATTCAAGTGATTAGTGTGACACAATGTAAGAAAATAAATTATTTCACCTTTTTTTTTAAAGATAGAGAATCTGGGGCTGGGGCTGTATCTCAGTAGCAAAGCGGTTGCCTAGCATGCATGAGGCACTGGGTTCGATTCTCAGCACCATATACAAATAAACAAATAAAATAAAGGCATTCTGTCTATCTACAACTACAAAAAATTTTAAAAAAGATAGAGAATCATAAATCACATTTTCTGAGTAAAAGAGTGTAGGTTCAACTATCCCAAAGACAAACATATTAGTTTATATTTGGAAGTATAATTATTTCTTTTTCTATTTAACCACCTTAAATTTTGGTATCAAATGTCTTTCTAACACTAGTCTTCAGTTAGATTTCATTGGGTTTTCACATTGGTAAATAGTTATCTGGTACCTGCTGGTAGAAGCAATTGTGTGCTCAACACTATAGACAAACCAAAGAAGAGTACACTATTTTATTCTTAAAAGGAAGCAGAGGAGACTTTAATTAATAAATATATGATGCCACAGGGTTTTAATTGACCTTCTGTCATGTAATCCTGTGAATTCATGACATGGTTACATTTTGTTTTGTTTTGTGAAAATGAAAGACCCAGAGATATTAGATAATTAGTTCAGTTTACACAGACAAACAACTGAGACTTAATTTGGTTCTGAACATAAAATGAATTATTTTCCCCTTCTAATATTATTTCCTGGAGCCACAATAAATACAAAGAATGAAAATTGTTCTAAGGTATAAATTTCTATTTATTTCTTTTATTTCCCCAAATAAAATATGATACATATGTCACTCAATAATTTGCTATTCAAAAATAACCGTGAAACTTGTACCAATAAGAGCTAACATTTTATTGTTGTTCTTGTTTTTAAACGTTCACTATATGCCATTCACTCCTCTAATTGTTTTTGACCTGTTAATTCATGTAATCAGTAAAATCCTGTGAGTTAGAGACTCATATTACATCCTTTAAACAAAGGAAGACTTTGAGGACATTGATAGGGCTGGGATACAGATATGAACTCAGCAAGTCTGACTTAGGTTTGGAGCTAGTGTTCTTATACACAACACTGTCTTTTCTCACATACAGGTTTTACTTACATTATTTTATTTCTAAAAGATTCCACAAAGAAGTTTAAACTTTAAATTGGTTGTCATGTGATAAAAAAAAAAAAAATTAACTGAATGACTACCAACAAAATTGGTGATAAGCACAAGCCAATGACACAGGTCCCAGTAAATTTAAGAGGGATGTTTTAGTGTTTGACCTCATTAGTGTACAGAAATTAAGTCTACTAGTTGCACTACTCCTATAATAATAATAATAATAAAAATAAGAAAAGATAAAAGTTTTCCTAGTATTTGAGGCAACCTAGGAGCATGAAGTGGAGGAACCAAGGTATACAGATGGAAGAACTGAAACCAGAAGAAATAGAACTAAAGCAGAAAACAGAAGACAATTTCAAAATATTTCAAGAGCTCTCAGTAGGCATTAAATGTATAAAATAACTGACTGTGATGTTTAAAGATACAAACCAGTAAATAATAATGTCCTGGAAATTGTAAACACAATTTCCAAAAGAAAGCAAACATAAATAACATAAACAAAAAATGGATACATATGAAATTAATGTGTTTTTAAAAATCCAGACAACCAAGTTAATATGAGACAAGACTGAAAAAAATTGAGAAAATTTCAAGGTGGGAAGAAAAGCTTGAGAAAGTCCAAGCTCTTTTTTTTTTTTTTTTTTTTTTAATCAAAAAAGAGAATAGGACGGATTAATGGAAGATAACAACTTAAAAAACAAGATGTGAACATTTTCTCAACAGAGAAAATATTTATCTTCACATTAAAAGTATTTATCCTTAACTAAGGAAAAAAGCCCCCAAATGATAATGTGGTACATATAAATGCTCTATGATGGATAGCCTGGTCTCTGAGGAAAAAGAAATCATTAAAAGTTTTAAGGGGCCAAAAGAGCATCAATTTTCCTGCAAATGAAGCACTCAGAATTGCACAGGACTCATACTAGAAATATTGATTTGTGATTACTAAAAAATATAAAATATTTCACATAAAATCAATCTATTTATCTGATTTTTATATTTAATAATCCTTTGTATGTGCATAATTTTACTACTATGCTGGTCTTCTTGAAATATGCAGTGAACATTA
This sequence comes from Tamias sibiricus, assembly GCA_025594165.1. Taxonomy (NCBI): domain Eukaryota; kingdom Metazoa; phylum Chordata; class Mammalia; order Rodentia; family Sciuridae; genus Tamias; species Tamias sibiricus. Next base: position 42,289,639 of record CM046664.1, read on the forward strand.
TGCATAATTTTTAATATCACAAATGGGAGCATTCTCCATGTATTTCACTGAAATTTGCTCTTTTCACTCAAAATTGCTCTATTTGAAGAATGAGAATTTATTCTTTTTTTTTCTTTTGCACACAATTGCTTTCTGTGAGTATAACACAATTGATTTATCATTCTCCTTATCAGGGAATTTTGATGTAGCTACTTAAGCTCTCTTATGGTTATTGCTTGTATGGTATATATTTTCTAATTATTTTACTTTCAATGTGTTTGCTTCTTTTTATCTAAGGTATGTCTCTTGCTGGAAACATGGTAATGGATTTTTCTTTTTAACACAGTCTAACAATCTGTGCCTTAGATGAAAATTTAGTCTATACATTTAATATATTATTGATGTACTTAAAGTTTTTCATTTTCTATTTTTATCTATACATTAAAAATTTTTGGTTGCTCTGGTTTACTTTTACTGTCACCTTTTAAAAATATTTTAATAAATCATTTCAATACCTGTGTTGCTATCTTAGTTCTATTTTGAGTTAATTTTAGTAATTCCTCTAGAGTTTCATCTTTAATTTTTTACAATCTACTTTTTTTCACTAAAATAGTTTTGCACCCCACCATGCTATCATTGCCATGTATATTTTAGTTATGTTATAAACCCAACCACACAGAATCCATATTTTGCTTCACAATATGTATGTGTGTATATAAGAATATGCAAACATAGTTATTTTATTTTTCCCCACATACCATTTTCAATGCTGGTCATTTACGCTGGGGATTGATTTTTGATATTAGGGTTTTGTTTTAGAATTTTGTTTTGTCTTTTGTTTTAAGCAAACTTGATTATGATGTGTCAGGCTTGTATATTCTTTATGTTGGGTTAATGGATCTTATAGGATCTGTAAGTTAAATATTTCATCAAATATGGGATAAGTTCAGCCTTCTTGTTTTCAATCATTTATGTTACTCATTTTTATTTCTGCTCTCTTTTTAAAATTCCCATTTTATGCAAGTTGAAACATTTGATATTTTCTCAAAGGTTTCTGAGGTTTTGCTTATTTTTATTCAATCTCAGTTCAGATCAAGTAAGTTCTATCAATATCTCAAGTTTCCTGGTTCTTTCTTAATGTATCTAGATGCTATTGTTGTAATTTTCAATTTCTGAATTTTCATTTAAAATGTTTCATTCTTATTTATTGTCTCACTTCAGCATATTTTAATTGATTGCATAAATCTATTTTATTTGATTTTGATAATATATTGGTAATAGCTATTTTGAAGTCTTTTTAAATCCAAAATTTGGGTGCATTCAAATACAGTTTCTATCGAAAGCATGATTTTTTTTTTTTTTTTCACTAAGTGTAGCTTAAACTTTTCTGTTACTTTCTAGATAAACATTTTGTTGTTTTTGTTGAAAACTGTGTTTTGGGGTTACATATTGTCACAACTACCAATTCTGTTTCCTGAGGGATGTTGGTTATTTTTACCTAAATAATGTGCCTAGATTTAAGCTTCCATGTATGGGTACTTGTTGAGTTTGAGTGTTTGTATCTTTTTACTTTAAATGCCAGCTTCTCTTCTTTGACAGGTCAACCACGTAGTTATACAGTTTAGTAACCACCCATTCATTTGAGTATGGGAGTACTATGGGTGGAATTATGTCCCCTAAAATTCTCATGTTGAAGTCCTAGTTCTTGTAACTCAGAATGTGACTGTATTTGGAGACAGTGCCTTAGAGAGATAATTAAAGCACAATGAGGTCATTTGACTGGGCTCTATTCCAATGCCTGGTGTGCTCATTAGGAGAGATTAGGTTACAGATATACACAGAAGATTGATCCTATGGAGGCACAAAAGAAGATGATCATTTACAAGCCACAGAGAGGGGGCTCAGAAAAAACTAATCATTTGTCTGCCTTCCCCAACTGGAGCTTGGACTGAGGGTACAGAAGTGGAAATGAAGGAAGGAAGGAAGAAATGAGATTCTATAAGACAGGGTGATAGAGCTATCTGCCTGAGAATATGTATCATTCTTTCATAAAGGGGAAAGGCAACTCAGATGTCACAGGTATGGGTTTGGGGACTGTATCTTCCTTGTTTAGAGAAAGATCAGTTACTTTCTAAACCAAATGGGTCAGAACTACCATTCTTGTGGGCTGAAAAGATTGTGCTACCTCAATAGCTCAAGAACACTGAGCATCTAGACGAATAACATTGTCCGGGAAGCTTACATCCAATAGAATTTGCTCAGCTGGGTTGCCAAAAGGTGGAAACATTTCACCCCTTTATTCTGTCAAATTTTTCCCTTTTTGAATGGGAACGTTTATCTCACATTTGCTCCATCATTGTATTTTGGAAGCAGATAACTTACCTGGTTTTACCTGTTCTTAGCTGAAAAGGAATTTGCCTCAGGATGATTTATTCCTCAAGTCTCACCCATATTTGATTAGGATAATATTTAAATGAGATTTTGGACATAGATTTGATGCCAGGTTAAGTCTTTTGTGACTGTCAGGGTGGGGGGAGTCCGCTTTGCATGTAAGAAGGATAGGGATTCTGGGCATGCTCTAAGGCAGAATACTGCAAGTTGAATAGTGTCCCTGAAAATTTTGTACATTGAGAACTTAACATTAATGACTCAGAATGTGACTGAATTTGGAAATGAGCCCTTTGAAAGAGTTATTAACGTAAAATCAGCCCATATGGTGGGACCCTATTCCAATATGACTCGTGTCCTTATTAAAAAAAAAAAAAAAAAAAGGATCAGGACACAGATACACATAGAAGAGTGGCAATGTGAAAGACACAGAGGAAAGCTCACTTCAAGCCAAGAGAGGGCTCAGAATAAAACCAACTCTGCCTGAAACTTGATCTCAGTTACAGCAGTCAGAATTGTGAGAAAATCAATTTCTGTTATTTATGTCACCCAGTCTGTGTTACTTTGTTATAGCAGCCTAGTACTAATTCAGGTACTTAGCACTTCTAGTGCTGCTTCCCTCTGCCAACTGAGCTATATGTAGACTGTATAGAGCATTCTAATTAGCAACCAGCTCCAGTCTCTCTTGGCTTTCACTTTTCCTTCTGTATCACAGGATTCCTCACTTTCAAGTTTGCATCGTTTAGTGGTAAGCCATTCATTTATGGATAATCTCAGTTCATCTAGGGCCTTCTCACTTTGCATTAAAATTTCTGGCTTTTCTAATGCTTGTTCTGAATCAAATCTGCAAACTTGAGCTAAGGAAGCTTTAGCTATTCCTCATCTCTTCTAAATCAGGTCTGCTTCTTTTAGCTGGTAAAGCTGTGGGTATTTAATCATACTTTCCCCAATGAAGTCCAGTCTATCACCTCTTACTGCATGGCTGCTGGTTTTTGCTACAAGCCTACAAAGTTGGAAAGTCCACAGTATTTTTTGCAAATCAAGTAGAGAGTTTGAGTAGAAGTAGGCCCTGACAAGAAATCCTCATACTCTTGCTATCTTATCCAAATGAGAATCAACTCTCGTCAATCTGTCAACTTCTTTTGACCAAATTCCTGTGTTATGGAATTTTTGTTATTGTTGTTGAGAAATTTACCCAGGCTTTTCCATTTTGCTTTCTGTAGAAAGGAATTTCTCAACTGTTTAATTTAATTTATTTTATTTTATTTTTTAGTTATAGGTGGACACAATACATTTATTTTATTTATGTGTGCTGAGGATTGAACCCAGGGCCTCACACATGTGAGATAAGCACTCTATCACTGAGCCATAGCCCTAGCCCTCTCAACTTTTTAATGACATTTTCAATAGTTAATTAATTGTCACATAACTCTCTTCTTTGATAAGATTCTCAGAGATACTCCCATTTTCAATGATATTTTACAGCATTAATCACAATTAATACCATGAATGCTTTTGAATTCAACAATTTTGTATTTGTATATATAACCATTTATCTAGAAAAATTTGCATAGGCGCAAGGAACAAAAATATTTATGGATCTTTATGATATGACTATAAAAAACAAATACTCTGAGAGTTGGATATCAGGCAGGTTAAATGATGTGTCACAAGTAACTTAATGTGAAGTTACTTATAAGTTTTTATAATATTGCATTAGCAAGTATGTAATCATACTTATGCTTTGAAATATTATATGTATCTATTTATACACACACCTAGAAATATACATGTTAAATGAGGAGAAAAATAAACTTATTGCCATGGGTAGATATCAGTTTTCAATCTAAGTATTTTTTAAATGTTTAAAGATTTTGGAATAGAATAGAATAGAATATACCGATTTGTATCATTTAAAATTGAAGGAAACAATTTGAGTCAAACACAAGTAAGTTCCTACATTTTTCTACATTTGAGGGATAAGAGGAATTTCTGGGCCTGAAAAGCTCATTAGCTTACTTCCAATTTTATGTGCATCCTGTTAAGATTTTACTTCGTAAAACAGTTGGCAGACATGTCCCTTTGAATCATACTTTAATGCTGAGAGTATGTCTATGAAATTGCAAAACAAGGAGACTTTTCTGGTGAGGTTACAACCCAGCCTTCTAAATTCACCCTTATTGATTTTGGTTGGCCTTGTCTCCTCCATTCTCTCCCTACTGGGTTTCAAGTACACTCTGCTTTAACTTTGGATTTTCACATTTACAGAATGTTTGGCCATCGGCAAACCCAGGAACTGGGTTTGTGGTTGGGTATTAATATTTTGTGGGCTTGGTTCTCCAGGGACTGAAGTACATGTATGCTTTACCCAAAGGCAACAGTCTCTGAATGTTTGGTCAATTTATGTTTTATTTTGTTTAATTATGTTTTATTTATATGTAATTGAATTTTTTAAATAAAGTCTCCCTTTTATTGAGTAATCGCCTAACTTAGTCAAATACTGAAAAAACACTATTATTGTATTTTAAATTGGGAATGGATAAAGCAGCCCAAAAAAGTAACATGGACTATTTTACATATCAAGTATAAATGGGAGGTTGTCTATACCCTAGACTCTTGAGATTTTTAATTAGGCCCTTTTGATAAACATTCGGATCTTAATCTAAAATATTACTAAGGATCATTTCCTATGATATTATTATAAAATCACTGATTTTAATTGCTAAGTCAGAGATTGCTTTTCTGTACCATTAGCATGTGGAAAGAAACCCACATGCTAACAAGTCTAACTATGCTGATATATGGATTGGAGGAATCCAGTTACTACTTTAATCAAAGAGATCAAGTTTTTATTTGAACTTCATGATGAAAACAGACCTCGTCTATTTTTAAAAAGGCCTTGTTACTTAGTATACTTAAACAGCAAAATTTGTCCTAGAAGCATAGATTCTACATTATTTTAGAACCTCATAATACCAAATACTTTTAGGCTACCTGTGTATATAACCCAGGTATGTGAGGTCAAATAATTCACATCACTAGGAGTATATGGTGCTAATTATAATGTGAGTTATTGATACAAATTTACATGTAGAGATTTTCTAGCTTCTCAAGTCCCAAAGATGCACATATAAGAGAAAAATAAAAACATTCCACTCCATATTACATGCTGATAGTCTAGCTTGAATGGATGGCCTCACCTGGTTCCAGGGCATCTTCAAGTAGAGGGAACCAAACTGATGGAGTTACACAGAGAAGGCCCTAGTCATGATTCCACCTCCCTGTGGAACATCCCAGGGAGTTCTCATACTAAGAATATTGAATTAACCAGTGACTTCCAAGCTTCCCCAGGTAGGTTCAATTCTATTGGGTGTCAAACACCCAAATGGAAGTGGAGAGGTACTGGGTCAGCATAGTTATTCCTCATGACCGGCCCATGTCTGTTTTGAGCAGCCTTTGAAATTGACCTGCTGGGCTAGATAAATGGCATCACTTGCCTATGACTGTCATCAACTCATACAAGAATGGATGGCAAAGTCAGGAAACTATCCAGGGTAAGATGAACCTAGAAAACCTTTGATAAGGCAAGCCCATTTAAGATGTAAATAATTTCACTTTTTAAATCCAGTGGGATACAGTGGTTTTATCTGGTTATCAGATGTGGAGAGATCATAACCAGAAGGAAGTTTGTCCTATCTACTAGACATAGGTGACTAGAACATTAACCACTCTGATGTTCTGATGTATATCTTCACAAAGGTGAGAACATACCTCAGGGAGAGAGATGTCAAACAATGGATTTCAAATTATTCATTCAGATATTCAACATATTAAATCCCCTCATGGTTAAAGAGAAGAACGGATAATTAAAAAATTCTTTTACTAAACCAGCTATAGTAAGTGACCTTAGGAATCGGCAAAAAGGAGTTGACAGTGATCCACTGAAATATTTATTTGGTCTAAAATGTCTTCCTTTCACTATTGAAATGGATGACATCAGAAAATCATATTCAAGAAGTGAGGTAATTTTGCTTGGAGGTCTTGTGATTTGTGGCAAGACTACTGATTAAATAATTTTTATATAATCCTGCTCAAAATTAAATTTACAAGGAAGTGAAGTGGTTTATATTGTAAAATGCATGTAGACTTAGCACTATTTGTTTTCAGAACTGAAGAGGCAAAGGTCATTGGTATCTTGGTTTATGATGCTGAGCACTGGGACATCAGGCGCACGCTGGTAGACAGGCCTAGCAGGAGTCTGTCTCGTGGCTCCATCATTGCTGAATACTCTCTTTTCCCTCTGCTCTCACCCTTCCCCTTACAAAGACAAATTCTATTATTTTTATATCCCCCAAATCCTTTGTAAAAACATGACTTATCTTTTGTTTTCGGCTTTGCCTTCTTTTCTCTTCTCCATCCCTAGTATTCTCTTTTGTCTTTACCAACTCTTTGAGCCTTAAAAAAATGTGTTTTTTTAAAGATGTCTTTGAGAAGGAGAGATCCAGCCGCCAGTTTGCCTGGCCTGCAGGGCCCAGAGTGGCAGCTCCCTGCTGCTGCACGCAGGGCCCATCCTGAGGATAAGCCCCATCCACTCTTCCACTGTGCCATTCTGCAAAAGGCCAAAGGTACAGCCTTGACTCCACTAACAGGATTGCTGACTGGACATGAACCGGGTCAATTGGCTTAATCTGGAAGGGAAATAAGAAGGGCTTCCAAGGTTCCATTTGGCTTGAGACTTATTCCTGGTTTAAACGTTTTTGTTTGTTTGTTTGTTTTGTTGTTTCTTGGGGGGGGTTGTTTCTTAGTTTTGGGGGTTTTTTGTTTTGTTTTGTTTTGATTGACTGTGTGTTTGTTTGCTTCTGTTCCTCTTTGCTTTCTTTTTTTCTTCCTTCTCACTTTAGCATTTTTTTTCCTTCCTTCATCTTCCCTATTTACACCCTGCCATTGCATACTCAACAAAAGCAAAAACAAGTTATACGCAGAAATTGGGATTTTTTGAACGAGTACAATTGAAATATATAGCAAAGTGGTGTTATATATAGTGTATTCTCTATTTTCTAGACTCACTCTCTCTCACACTACTTTCTACTCCTTCGTCACTTTTTCTTCTTCTTCTTTTTTTTTTCTTCTTTTTCATCTTTCTTTATTTCTTCTCTCAACTGCTGCATAAATTAGGTTTATATATAAATGGGTCTTTCCACCTAATCATTCACTCTTTCCTCTCTCATCTGCTGATACTAAACCACTTCCATAGAACTCTCTTTTCATACTTTCTAAGAAAGAACAAGTCAATACACTCACTTCCCTCTTACTAAACATATCACCTCTGTGTCCATTACTTGAATCTATAAAACTCCATTAGAAGCGTACAGACTAAATTAGAAACAATATCTGGGTTAACTAAATCTGTACATTGTGATCAAACTGGGATTCTCTGAATAGAAAGTGTCTGATTTTAAAGTGTAAAGGAAATATAAGGGGACCTGATAGCATTGTACTACAGGAGCAACATAAGGCTTTAAGGTAAAATCGAAATAGTCAAGGTCCCATAGTACAGGAAGAATAGACGCACAAGCAAGATGAAGAAAGAAGGGAGGAAAGTGACACAAACAAATCAATATACCTCCTCAGTAGATTCCATGGCATGCAGAGTTGGTGAAATGCCAGAGATGGAATTTAGAAATTACATTTGCCAAATGCTTGCGGAACTTAAGAATGAACTCAAAAATGAGATGAGGGAGCAAGTACAGATGGCAAAAGATCATTTTGACAAAGAACTCCATAAACAAATACAGGAAGTAAAAGATTACTTCAATAGGGAGATAGAGGCTCTAAAGAGAAACCAAACAGAAATTCCAGAAATGAAAGAAGCAATAAACCAAAATAAAAGCTCAATCGAAAGTATCACCAATAGAGTAGATCACTTGGAAGAAAGAACCTCAGGCAATGAAGACAAAATATATACCCTAGAGAAAAATCTAGATTACACAGCAAAAATGGTAAGAAACCAAGAACAGAACATTCAAGAATTATGGGACAACATAAAAAGACCAAACATAAGAGTGATTGGAGTATAGAGGAGGGGGCAGAGTTTCAAGCCAAAGGAATGAGTAATTTATTTAATGAAATAATTACAGAAAATTTTCCAAACTTGAGAAATGAATGGGTAAACCAAATTCAAGAGGCTTACCGAACACCAAACATACAAAATCACAACAGATCCACACCAAGACACATTATAATGAAAATGCCTAATATACTGAGCAAGGAGAGAATACTAAAAGCCACAAGAGAAAGGAAGCAGATTACATATAGGGGGAAACCAATCAGACTATGTTCAGACTTTTCTACCCAGACGGTAAAAGCAAGAAAATCCTGGAATAGCATATTTCAAGTTCTGAAAGAAAAGGGATGTCAACCAAGAATCTTATATCCAGCAAAATTGAGCTTTAGATTCGAAGATGAAATAAAAACCCTCCACGACAAGCGAAAGTTAAAAGATTTCGCATCTCGAAAGCCAGCACTTCTGAACATCCTGGGCAACATTTTTCATGAAGAAGAAAAGAAAAATAACAATGAAAATCAACAAAGGGAGATATTAAACTAAGGGAAATACAAACCAGAAGAGAAACCAAATCAAGCTAAAGATCATAATTCAAATAAAAATGGATGGGAATAAAAATCACATCTCAATAATAACCCTGAATGTTAACAGCCTAAACTCGCCATTCAAAAGACACAGATTATCAGAATGGATTAAAAGAAATGACCCAACAATTTGCTGTCTCCAAGAAACACACCTCATAGAAAAAGACATCAATAGACTGAAGGTGAAAGGCTGGGAAAAGTCTTATCACTCACAGCCGGGCGCGGTGGCGCACGCCTGTAATCCCAGCACTTTGGGAGGCTGAGGCAGGAGGATCACGAGTTCAAAGCCAGCCTCAGCAATGGCGAGGCACTTAGCAACTCAGTGAAACCCTGTCTCTAAATAAAATACAAAACAGGGCTGGGGATGTGACCCAGTGGTCGAGTGCCCCTGAGTTCAATCCCCAGTACCACAAAAAAAAAAAAAAAAAAAAAAAAAAAAAGTCTTATCACTCACATGGCCTGCGGAAGCAAGCAGGGGTTTCCATTCTCATATCAAATAAGGTAGACTTCAAACCAAAATTAATCAAGAGGGACAAAGATGGATATTTCTTACTACTTAAGGGAACCATTCATCAACAGGATATAACAATATTAAATCTATATGCCCCAAATAATGGAGCACCTACATTCATCAAAGAAACTCTTCTCAAGTTCAAGAGTAAAATTGACCACAACACAGTTATTCTAGGGGATTTCAACACACCTGTTTCACCAATAGATAGATCATCCAAACAAAAGCTAAACAAAGAAATTAAAACAATTAATAACTTAGACCTAACATACATATATAGAATATTTCATCCTGCAGTAAAAGAATACACTTTTTTCTCAGCAGCATATGGCTCCTTCTCCAAAAAAGACCATATATTATGTCACAAGGCAACTCTCAGCAAATATAACAAAATAGAGATACTACCCTGCATGCTATCAGACCATAAAGAGATGAAATTGGAAATCAACAACAAAACAAGGATTAAGAAAAACTACTCCAACAACTGGAAGCTAAACAACATGCTACTGATTGAACAAGGGGTTGAAGAAGACATCAAAGAGGAGATTAAAAAATTCCTAGAGGTAAATGAGAACACAGATACATCATATAGAAATCTCTGGGACACTATGAAGGCAGTAGTAAGAGGAAAATTCATTGCACTGAGTTCATTCCTTAAGAGGAAAAAAAAAAAACAACAACAAATAAATGACTTAACATCACACCTCAAAGCAATAGAAAAAGAAGAACAGACCAACACCAAGAGCAGTAGAAGACAGGAAATAATTAAAATCAGAGCAGAAATTAATGAAATTGAGACTAAGGAAACCATTCAAAGAATTGACAAAACTAAAAGTTGGTTCTTTGAAAAAATAAACAAAATTGACAGACCCTTAGCGATGCTAACGAAAAGAAGAAGAGAAAAAACTCAAATCACTAACATTTGTGATGAAAAAGGGAATATAAAAACGAAGACCTCAGATAAACAGAAGATAATTAGAAATTACTTTGAAAACTTGTACTCTAATAAAACAGAAAATACTGAATGCATTGACAGATTTCTAGAGTCATATGATTGGCCTAAACTGGATCTGGAGGCTATACACAATTTAAACAGATCGATTACAAGCAAAGAAATAGAAGGTGTCATCAAAAAGCTACCAACAAGGAAAAGTCCAGGACCTGATGGGTTTACAGCCGAGTTCTACAAGACTTTCAAAGAAGAACTAATACCAATGCTCTTCAAACTATTTCAAGAAATAGAAAAAGAGGGAGCTCTTCCAGACTCTTTCTGTGAGGCCAATATTACATTAATTCCAAAGCCAGGCAAAGACACATCCAAAAAAGAAAACTTCAAGCCCATATCTTTAATGAACATAGATGCAAAAATCCTCAACAAAATTCTGGCAAATCGGATACAAAAACATATCAAAAAGATAGTGCACCATGATCAAGTGGGGTTTATTCCAGGCATGCAAGGCTGGTTCAACATTCAGAAATGAATAAACATAATACATCACATCAATAGACTTAAAGATAAAAATCATATGATTATCTCAATAGATGCAGAAAAAACATTTGACAAAATACAGCACCCCTTTATGTTCAAAATACTGGAAAAACTAGGACTATCAGGAACATATCTCAACATTATAAAAGCTATTTATGCAAGGCCCAGAGCTAACATTATCTTAAATGGAGAAAAATTGAAAGCATTCCCTCTAAAAACTGGAACAAGACAGGGATGCCCCCTTTCACCACTGCTATTTAACATAGTACTGGAAACTCTGGCCGGAGCAATTAGGCAGATGAAAGAAATTAAAGGGATCCAGATAGGAAAAGAAGAGCTCAAATTAGCACTATTTCCTGATGACATGATAATATACCTAGAAGACCCAAAAAACTCTACCAAAAAATTTTACAACTAGTAAATGAATTCGGCAAAGTAGCAGGATACAAAATCAATACCCATAAGTCAAAGGCATTTTTGTACATCAGTGACAAAGCCTCTGAAAGGGAAATGATGAAAACTACCCCATTTACAATAGCATCAAAAAATAAATAAAATACCTGGGAATCAACTTAACAAAAGAGGTGAAAGACCTCTATAAAGAAAATTATAGAACACTAAAGAAAAAAATCATAGAAGAACTCTGAAGATGGAAAGATCTACCTTGCTCTTGGATAGGTAGAGTCAATATTGTCAAAATGTCCATACTACCAAAGGCATTATACAGATTTAATGCAATTCTAATCAAAATTCCAATGTCATTTTTCAAAGAAATAGAAAAAGCAGTCATGAAATTCATCTGGAAAAATAAGAGACCCAGAATAGCCAAAGCAATCCTGAGCAAGAAAAGTGAAGCAGGGGGCATCACCATACCGGACTTTAAATTATACTATAGAGCAATAGTAACTAAAACAGCATGGTATTGGCACCAAAACAGACTGATGGACCAATGGTACAGAACTGAGGACACAGAGACTAATACATATAATTTCAGCTATCTTATATTAGACAAAGGCGCCAAAAATATACAGTGGAGAAAGGATAGCCCCTTCAACAAATGGTGCTGGGAAAACTGGAAATCCATATGCAAAAAAATGAAATTGAACTTGTATCTCTCACCATGCACAAAACTCAATTCAAAGTGGATCAAGGACCTAGGAATTGGATCAGAGACAATACACCTAGTAGAAAAAGTAAGCTCCAATTTCCAACAGGTCGGATTAGGCCCCAAGTTCCTTAATAAGAATCCTGTAGCACAAGAACTTTTACCAAAAATTAATGAATGGGATAAATTCAAACTAAAAAGCTTTTTCTCAGCAAACGAAACAATCATTCAGGTGAATAGAGAGCCAACTAATTGGGAACAAATATTTAATACATGCACATCAGATAGAGCACTAATTTCTAGAATATATAAAGAACTCAAAAAACTTTACACCAAAAAAGCAAATAACCCAATCAATAAATGGGCTAAGGAACTGAAAAGACACTTCTCAGAAGAAGATATAATACAATCAATCAACAAATACATGAAAAAATGCTCAACCTCTCTGGCAATTAGAGAAATGCAAATAAAAACTACTCTAAGATTTCATTTCACTCCAGTCAGAATGACAGCTATCAAGAACACACACAACAATAAATGTTGGAGAGGATGTAGGGAAAAAGGCACACTCATACATTGCTGGTGGGACTGCAAAATGGTGCAACCACTATGGAAAGCAGTATGGAGATTTCTTGGGATAATGGGAATGGAACCATCCTATGACCCAGCCATCCCACTCCTGGGTCTGTTCCCAAAAGACTTAACAACAGCATATTACAGTGACACAGCCACTTCAATGTTTATAGCAGCACAATTCACAATAGGTAGGTTGTGGATCCAACCTAGATGTCCCTCAGTAGATTAGTGGATAAAGAAAATGTGGTATATATACAAAAATGGAATTTTACTCAGCAATAAGAAAGAATAAAATAATGGTATTTGCAGGTAAATGGATGAAGTTGGAGAATATAATGCTAAGTGAAATTAGTCAATCTCAAAAATCCAAATACCGAATGTTTTCTCTGATACAAGGAGGTTAGTTCACAATGTGATTGGATGGGGGTACATAGGATTAGAGGAACACTAGAATGGTCAAAGGAAAGGGAGGGCAAGGGAGGGAACAAGGGGGGGAGGGAAAAAAATGCTGGTTGAATGAGATGGATATCACTATCCTAAATGCATGATTAAAGATCTGAATGGTACTTATATACTTTGTATACAAGCAGTTGTATGTAAAAAGATGCTATACTTGTGCACTATGAATGAGTAAATAAATAATTTAAAAAAAGATGTCTTTGATCTGTTAGTTTTATACCCTTCATTAGATATCAATAAAACACACAAAATAAGATATGTGACTTGTATTGCCAAAAATGTCTTATTTGACAGAACCTATACCAGATATATAATTTTAAAACTGTAATATGAAACCCAGTTTAGAAACTAATCAATAATTTCAACTTTGAATAGTCTTTAGTGAAACACCAGTACAAATTCAAACTGAGAATTATCCTATAAGAGAAAAAAGTCAGCTATTCTAATCTTTAATTTTTCGTGATTCTTCAAGGTTTGTTTCTACATAGCATTATATCAATAGAAAGCTACAAATCTAAATGATATTTCCAAATTTATGTTTCTCAGAATTCAAAATTAAGAATTTATGACTTCTGGAAAAAAATTCCAATATTTTAAAGTAGACAAAGTAAGCTTTATAAATTTTTTGTGTGCTAGGAAAGTATGATTAGTTACAATGATTTTTCTTATCACATTTTTACAGTGTAATAATTCTTTTTTCATTTAATTCTTATTTAAATATCTCAAACTTATTTTTAAAAAGACTCCAGAGATTTATTGCTTGTTGTCATTGTAGTCATCATATCATCATCCCGTGTCATTGACACTTCACTTAACATGACCCTAGTTCCCTTGGTTTTACTGAATTTTAATTTTTCTTTATTATTTATTTATTTTGGTACTGGGGATTGAACCCAGAAGCACTTAGCCAATGAGCCATATCCCCAGCCCTTTTTATTTTTTATTTTGAGACAGGGTCTCACTAAGACACTCAGGGCCTCAATAAATTGCTGAGGCTGGCTCTGAATTCATGATCCCTCTGCCTCAGCCTCCCAAGCTGCTTGGATTACAGGTGTGTGCCACCACACCTGGCTATGAATTTTTTCTTATATTCGAGCCCACGTCATCTATATTTCAGTTCTCTGCCAGTCCAAAATATTTTCATATTCTGAATATCCTTTGTTGTTGGTGGTGGTCTAGTAGGTGTTTTCTTGTGACCTAATGCAGAATCTGCCATATTTATTGACATAATAATTAGTGGAAGTGCTTATGTAGTGCCTAAGCACTTTTTCTGATAGCTGTTGAAAAGAGGTATTACAAGCTTTCAGTGAATGATATTACATCATCTGTAATGACTTTTAAACATTGACATTCTTTGATCCTTGATACATTTTTTACATATTAAAATAAAATGTGAGTTTGTGACCCCAAATTCATTTGATTCTAATTGGCAATAAGTCATTCAAGATAACGTTATGCATTTTAATGAACTTTATGGCGTTCATTCCTTACATGTTTACATGCCTTCTAAGGCCTCTTTTAATTTGCCATTTATGAGTGTAAGTTTCCATAAGCCATATCTTTAAATTCTCAAAGTCTAAAGTTCCACCATAGGTTTTTAAGTGCTAAACTTAAAACTCACAACCTACTTATCTAATTCCATTAATTTCTAATCCTTGAACAAGAATCAACTAGGAAGTATACTATTGCATAACCTAGTTGAGGGTTTCATCTGGGCCTTTTTCATCTTTTGGCTCGTTTAAATTCACACTACCAATACACACAGCATATTTCAATAACTGTTGTTTTGAGTGTTTGTTGAATATTTCTGTTTTTAGTTTTTGATAATTTTATCTTAATAAAGTTTTAATTGTGGAAAAATTTAGTTATCTACAAAACTCCACCTACTACTATTAAAGTTGAGACCTAATTTCTAAGTTATATTACAAAAGCATCTGAAATCATTTCAATGAGCCTCAGACTTTCTGCTTTGTTATTCTAAACCAAACTGAGCAGATAAGATATATATCCCATGAGCTAAAGATCCTTTTTTCCCTTCAGACCTGGCCCTGAACTGCCATACTAACTAATGTTTTTTTAATACAGTATTGCTATTATAAAAGATGCAAGGAATTCATTACTTTTCTGTAACAATTTGTATGGATTTATTACTTAATTAGTTTTTTTACCTTTATTTGACAGGGGTTATTGAGTGCAGCTTATACCTCCATAAAAAACAGAACAAAATCTAAGTAATCTTTTATAAGGTCTCGCATTAAAATGCAATATAACCAGACAGTAAAATGTATTAACACACCTCAGAGAGTTTTCAATTTGTCATATCTTTCGAGCAGTTGGGAAGATATGTATTCAAAAAGTGATTTATTTCCTGTGAGGGAACATAACCACTCAACAAAAAATGAAATTAATTATTTCTACCCAATTGGAAATGGTCAATACCTACACAACACCATGTTAAATTGTAATGAAGCTGGAGGAGCTTTATGAGAAAGTAGAAATGGAGACCAGATGATATTGGAGGAAGTAATGTTAACCATAACACAGCGAGTATTGCAGAAAATTTATAGAGAAGACTGGCTCCTAATTTGATGCATGTTAGAGCTCAGTAATGTAATTGGTACTCTTGTGATTATCGTTATCCTCATATTTATCTGTAACTGACTACCAGGACAAGAATCTGTTTTGCAGCCAAGGTAGTTGATGCAGACATAAAAACAACCATAACCAAGATAAAGCCAAAGCTATTTATGCAAATGCAATCATAAATTTTAATATGAATATTTATTTGCCATAAAATAGATACTATACATTCCACCAGCCATCAGACATTCTTCAAGTCCCTTGAAATTACTCACCCTGTGTAGACTGCAGAAAGTCTGATACTATTTTCTGAATGCCCCATCAAGTTTTACAAAAATCTTTTTGGTTTTACAAGAATCTTTATGTCTGTGGGATGTCACAAATTCATTTGAATCACATCACACAGTTTTGATGTCATGTGCACCATATGTCTGCTGTTGCCACATCTACATTTGCTTATGACTAGACTTCATGGAGACACACTGTCATGTGGTTTAGTTGAAGACAGTGGGTGTGCATTTTTAATTTTGTTTCCTTACTCATTCTGTCTTGTTTTCTGAGGGATTTGAGAGATGTGAAACAATTTTCCCAAACAATCCTCTGTAGATTTGTATAAAATTGAAACTCTACAAAGCATGTTCTCTTGACTTCAATGAGATTAAATTAGAAATTAACAAGAGAAAGAAATTTGGGAAATCCCCAAGTATGTGGAAATCAAAGAATACATTCCTTATGACCAAAAGGTCAAAGAAAAATTTATAAAGGCAGCACATCCTAATTTAGTTCTTTGAAATGATCAACACATGGTCAATGTTTAGAGAGATGGTACAGAGAGGCCAGAGAAAGATGCAAATTATTAAAAGCAGCAATGATAGATGTGAAAAGAAATTGTATAACAATTAATTGAATAACTTAAATGAAATGAACAAATTCCTAGGAAAACAAACAACTAAAACTGAATCCAGAAAAAACAGAAAATCTGAATAGGCCTATAGTAAGTAAAAAGATTAAATCATTAATTACAAGTCTTCCAACAGAAAAGCCCAGGCCCAGATGGCCTCCCTGGTGAAATTTGTATTGCTTATTAAAGAAATGACACCAATTACAAATTCTTACAAAAAATTGAATAGGAAGAAACACCTATCATGAGGCCAATATTACCTTTATACACCAAAACTAAGAAATGACAAGAAAACTGCTTATTAAGTTCCTTATGAAAGCAGAACAAAAAACTCACCAAATTAATAATAATGCTAACCCAAAAAACATATAACAAAGCTTTATTGGCAATAACTAATTGAATTTATACCAGAAATGCAAGTTTTGTTTCATATACAAAAATCAGCCAAAAGAATGAAAGGCAAAAATACACATGATCATTTCTGTAGACTTAAAAGTGATTAGCTGGGCACAGTGGTACAGGACTGTAATCCCAGGAACTCAGGAGGCTGATGCAGGAAGATCAAAAGTTCAAGGTCAGCTGGTCAGCCTCAGCAACTTAGTGAGGCCCTAAGCAACCTAGTGAGATCATTTATTGAAATAATAAATACATAAATAAAAAGGAATGGGGATGTGACTCAATGGTTAAGCACCCCTGGGTTCAATCTCCAGTATCCACAGTATCCAAAAAAAAAAACAAAAAAAGTATGATTATTTGGCAAATCCAATACACTTTAATTGTTAAAACACTCAACAAACTAGACATGAAAGGGAACTTCTTCAGCCTAATGAAGGGCATCCAAAAAAACCTAAGGCTAACATCATGCTAAATGATGAAAACTCCATAACCTCTCTCCCAAAGATCAGGAACAAAATAAGGAGACATACTCACATCACTTCTGTTTAATACTGTTCTGAAGATTCTTTCCAGAAAAATCAGGCAAGAAAAGAAAACAAAAGACATCTAAACAAAATATCCCTCTGCTGATAGCACAATCATATATAGAACCAATTAAACTAAAAGAAGATAGAACCAATAGTGAAGATACAAGATAAATATACAAAGCTAATTATAATAAATAATCTGGAAATTAAACTTTAAAACAGTTGCATTTAAAAAAGTATCAGAACAATGAAATAATTATGAATATTTTTAACAAACAGTACAATATTGTATATTGAAAACTACAAAATATATTTGAAAACAACAAAATTGAAATTTTTGAATATTTTCAATATTGCATATTGAAAACTACAAAAATATAAAATATAACTAGAGGGAAAATATCCCTGTAGAAATATTTTGAAACAATATTGTTAAGATAGCTATCTTACCCAATTGATCCACAGATTAAATGGAATCCCTATCAAAATTCCACTGCCTTTTTACAAATATTGAGAGTCTAAAGTTAAAATGAATATGAAAATACAAGTAATTCATAATAACAAAATATTTTTGAAAAACAACAAAACTAAAAGGACTTGAACTTCCAATTCAACATCTTACTGCAAGTCAGAGTAATCAAGACAGTGTGATATTAATATTAGGATCCCAAAACACAGACAACACTTTTGATCTATTGATTTTGATATTTCAAATTCAGATATGCATGGCCAAAACATTGTTTACTTGTATATTTCCAAAGAAAGCATTTTTAAGCCCTTGCCTGAACTGTGTATTATATTTTTAAAATCTTTATCATTTCCAACAATAGTACAAAGACAATCCAATAAGGAAAGAATAATTTTTTTTAACCAAATGTTGCTTGGACAACTGGATACCTATTCAAAAAATGTTATTGGAACTCTATGCAAATAATTGGCAAGAAATAGATTTAAATTTGATCAAAAACCTAATGTAAGAGCTAAAACTATAAAACTCTTAAAAGAAAACATAAATGTAGGACTCATGATCTTGGATAAGACAATAGTATCTTATATATGTCAAGAAAAACACTAGCAACAAAGGAAGTAAACAGATAACTCAGACTGCATCAAAGTTTAAAATTTCTGTTCTGCAAAGGACACCATGAAGAAAATAACAAGATGATCCACAAAATGGGTAGAAATATTTTCAAATAATTTCTCAGATAAGGGTCTTATATCTATAATGTATAAAAAAATTCCTGCAACCCAGTAAGAAAAACCATTAATTAAATAATAGACAAACTCTAGACAGGGTAAAGAGGTGGGAGGGTAAGGGAGAAATGATAGTGGAATTAGAGGGCCATCATTATCCAGAGTACATGTATAAAGACATGAATGGTGTGAATATACTTTGTATACAGAGATACGAAAAATTGTGCTCTGTATGTGTAATATCAATTATAATGCATTCTGCTGTCATATATAACAAATTAGAATAAAAAGAAACAGAAAAATTAGAGATTAAAAAATAGTAAAAATAAACAATAGGTAAAGGATGGGAATAGACAACTCTCCTAGGAAGAATATACATATGTTGAATAAATGCTTCATAAGATTCTTAATAGCATTAGTTCATCAAGGAATCACAAAATTACTGTGAGAAACCATTTCATATCCAATAGATATCTAGATACAAAAGATCAGATAATATCAACCATTGGTGAGGATGTAGAGAAATAAGAATCTTTGTACACTGCTAGTGAGAATATAGAATGGTACAGCCATTTTACAAATTTGTTTGGCAGTTCCTCAAATGATTAAATGAAAAGGTTCATATGTATCAGTCTTCATACAAATGAAGTTGTTATATATATCTCCCCATTCATATCTTTTTTCTCTTTCTCATGTGCATTGAGAGTCACAGAGATAGAGAGATGTTTGTATTAAAGAATTGGCTCACTCCATTGTGATGGTAGAAGCTGACAAGTTTGAGATCTTTAGGGAAACCTGTGGACTGGAAACTCAGACATGATGCCATGTTACAATCTTGAGGCAGGAAACCATATTTTTGGCTCTTAAGGCCTTTAACTAGTTGAGTGAGGCCCACCCAAATTATCATTTATAATTTACTTTAAATCAACTGAATGTAAAAAAATCACATCTGCAAAATACCTTCATAACAAAATTGGGACTGACATTTGACCAAAAACTTGGCACTATGGATACTATGCCTTACCCAGGTTGGTGCCTAAAATCAGATTCTTTGACATATCAATTATACTCCTACTGGGTATATGACTGAGAGAATTGGAAAAAAGTCACATCCAGACCATATGAGAAAGTTCAGCACTATTCATATTAGGTAAAAGCCAAAAGAACCTCAATATCCATTCACTGATTTTAAAAATATACAAAATTTGTTATATAGAGAAAGCATACAGTTATTTGGCAATAAAAAAGAATAAAATGTTACATCATGCTCGAACACAGATGGAACCTGAAAGCATTGTGCTAAACAAAAAAGCTTGTTTCAAAAGATCACATATTTTATTCTATTTTTATGAAATGCCCAGAATAGAAAAATTTATAGAGACAGAAAATATATTGGTGATTTCCTAGGGCTGACGAGAAAGTGCTAAGAAGGAGGGATGGAGAAGAACTGAGTGTGAGCCCAAAGGCTATTGTGGTGATGCAGAATTCTACAAATATCAAAAGTATTGAATTGTACACTTTAAATAGGTGGAATGATTTATATATTATATCTCAACAAAGCTGTTTTTAAAAATATGCTGAGTGTCACCTTTGTCCCAGCTCCTTCCAAGAATTTTTCTTGATATTCTTAGGCAATGTTATTATAGTCCCATTAATATGCATAAAGTTATTTTCCTAAGAACAGAGATTTCAGTAATTCTCTCAACACTAGGATACCCTGATGAATGCCTTACACACAATAAAGGCTCAGTATGTGAATCCATAATCATAACATAAGTAAATACTTGAGTTATTTGTAACTCTTTAAATGAATTTTATAATAAAGTTCCCCAAGTTATTAAAAATGTATCTAAGATATAAAATATGATGTACAAATAATGAGTGTTTAAAACCATTGAAATAGATGATTATAATCATTTTCTAAGAAACTAAAGTTCTAAAATGGCTGTGATGTACAGAAGACCTGAAGGCATTTTTTTATGGAAATACCAAAACATCTTTCTCAGTTTGGAAAATGAACTGAACTTATTTAAAATATCTTTGGTGTAAATGTGTTTTTATTATAATACTATATTATTTGGGTTTTGATTTGACAAAGAAGGCATCCTTATTATAGAATAATTAGAAAATAAACTGTTGGGTATATCTGAACTATATTCCCTTAACTCAAACATGAATGCTATAAATATATTTGTCTATTTTATTGTGATAACACATATGCAATACAAATTATGATCTTAACCATTTTTAGGAGAATAATTCAGTGGCATTAGTGTCTTCATATAGTTGGATGTAAATATGTCAAAAGGAAGAAAAATATTATGTGCTTCTATTGTGAATAACAATGCTCAGAGAAATTTGTGGAAACTTTGGGCAGAAAAGCAGAGAAAGGACATTGAAACTAGGGAAACTTTGTTTATTTTGTATTATGTGCTATTTTTTAAATCTAGTTTTGTTTTAAAGAATGCTGATTGCTTTTGAGAAGTTCAGATATGTCTATAGGCATGAAATAATACAGACCACTCAACCTGAGTCTTAGTGATTTGTGATAAAATGAGACACAAAAGCAAAAGGTAACTCTCGCTTTCAGGTAAGTTCTTTTGTGTAGATGTGCTCTTGAGGACCATTCAGCACATTATAGATTCAGGGCCAACTGCTCATAGTAACTGTATATGCACATCACGTTCTGAAGAATGACAAGCTGACTGTACAAAATAAATTTTTCCCCTTCTGATGTGTGGAAGTTTTGACACCATGAAGGAAGTTCCATTTAGAAAATTCACATGGGAACAGCAAATCTCTACTTTATATAAACAGATGAATATTAAAAAAAAAAATAGGGAGAAGCCCAGTTAATTTTTTATGAAGCTAATATTTTTTGGATTCTAACACCAAAAAAATAAATAAATAAATAAATAAATAATACAAGAAAATAAAACCAATATAAATTCCACTTATTAATATATGTAAAACTTTTAATAAAAATGAAAGATTCTAACCATCAATGTATAAAATAAACCTTTTCTGTGCATATTTATTTTCAGTATCAAAAAAAATCAATTGAATTTCTAAGACTCTTCATTAATAAATTAATGCACACAAATCATATGGACAAAGAGATGGAGAAATAATACAACAAAATTAATGCATATATATATGACAAAAACTTTTCACATACTAGGAATTCAGAATCGTCCCTTTTTTTAGGTGAATATGACTATCAGAAAAGTGACAGGTTTATAAATAATGGGGATTAGGTCAGAAAGGAAATGTAAGCTCTTGAAATTACTAGTCACAGTTATTATTGAGATTCCAAATTGTTTTTAAAAAATGAGACAAAGACAACAACAAAAAATAACATTAAAAATAAAAAATACTGTCTTTTTTTTTAAAGATGGGCATTATATTGTAGAGAAAAACCAGATGATGAAGTAAGCAAAATCTTAATATTAGTAACTCACCAGACACATCAGAAATAAAATGAACCTCTGAAAGATTGACAGATTCCTATATCTCAACACTAACTAGATAAAACACTTACCAGACTAAAGGCTACTATTTACAATAAAAAATATCAGTTTAGGTTCTATTAAGATTTAAATGGTAAGATAAAATACAGCATAAACAAAGAAGGTTGACCCCAGACTGCCAAGCACTTACTTTTCAGAAGAGGATATCCGAATGCTTAAGTCCAATAATAGTAAGGAAAATACAAATTAATATGAACAAATCATTTTACATTAGCATAATTTTCAGAAGTGCTTGTCTGATAAAACCAAGTGTTCCCTAGGATGGAGAGACATGAAATCTCCAACAGTTTTGGTGGGAATACAAATTGATGCAACTATTTTTAAAATTTTTTAGAAAGCACAAAATCCTATGTGACTAAACTTCAGATATATTAGAATGTGCAACTGGAGAAAGCCTCTTCTCCACACAACTGCCTGTTTTAAACACTGTGTATTAAGAGAAAATTTGAGGTCTAGTAAGGCCAACAAATGCGATGGTTATAGATTCTTTATTACTCAGAGTTTCAAGAGTAAAGGGAATGGTACATACACCATGGGGAAGGGCATAGGGGGAATCAGCGGGGTCAGTCACAAGGCAGAAAGGAGACCTTCTGTGTGGGGGGGAAGAAATATGTGAGGCAGGGTAAGCAGACTTAGCATTGACTAGTTGGAATAATTTGAATGGACTGTGGAGAAGAACTATCCTTATTTGTCTGATACATGACAGGTGTATAGTGGCCTATGTATGTCAGACTTAAGTTCCTATCTCAGGGTAATGATAAATGTGACATGCCACTAGAAAATAGAAAAGTGGAGGGGCAGGGAGGGTGCATGAAGGCAAAGGGCAACGACAACTTCTTGGGGAAACCTGGAGACAGACTTTGTGTCTTCAAGTCTCAGAATCCTCTGAATTCAGTCTCATTCAGAGCAATAAAATTCATCAGCTAACCAGGAGGTTAATTGAATCATTTTGATGTGCTGGAAGGACTTGGAATTGTTTTTATTATAATCTAAGCCAGAGTAATTGCTACTATGACAGCCAAACCAATGCCGTATCAGAGTTGAACTAAAATTAAACAATCAATCCCCTAGAATTTGCGTCTAGTCAGCTAAGCAGGCCTGTCTCAGACATTTGTTTAAACAATCTCAAGTAATACCACTTTAAACTTAACACAGTTTAGATTTATAGACTCTACCAATTAGTAAGTTATGATCATTGGGTTTCTAATTAAATGGGATTGTTCCTTTTCTAGGTCCTGATAGCTTAACTTCCAAGAATCTGCAATAGAGAAATTCTGGCATAAGTTATCAAGTAAGTCGATAAAGTTGTGTTCATTCAAATGAATACAATAGTGAAAAATTGAAAATGGCCTAAGTTTTCATCAGTGAGAAAATGGATCATTGAACAACTAAATATTAATGAAGTAGAATTCCACATAGAAGTTAAAATAAATGCCTTAAACCTACACATATCAAGTGGATAGTTCTCTATTAAAATGTAGTTACAGAATAATATATATTACATTTTAAAAATTAAGTATATAAAATATGTGTTGCTATGAAATTATAAAAAGTATAACAACAGAAAAATCTCCAGAAAGTTTATTTCAGAGATGGCACTTGAAATATTTAACATCTAGCATAATAGGAACATTAATCAATGAGAAACAGATGCTGGCAATGTATTAGGGCATGATTTTTAAGGCTTATTGCTAGATCAGATGTAACCATTTTAGTCACAACTTCCTTGGGAAATCTGGTAGGTCAGAATGGACAATCAGAGTGACAACTAAGCAATCTGGAACCTGGGTAAGAAGTTGGAGAAAGAACCCAGGTGGTTTTATTTTATTACTGATCATGAAAGCATCTCAGTGTTTCAAATATCTGACATGGTATCCAGACTGAATATCAACTCTGATAAGAGAGGAAATTGTTGAATAAGATTTATAAAATTGGGTCAGGTGCTATGGCACATGCCTGTAATTCCAGCTACTCAGAAGGCTGAGGAAGACAAATTGCAGGTTTGAGGTCAGCCTGGGCAACTTAGCAAGACCTTGTCTCACAATAAAATATAAGACGGGTTGAAAATGAAGCAGTGTTAGACCACCCCTGGGTTTAATCCCAACTATTGAAAATGGGAATATATTTTTATTGATTTATATTTATGTATGTATGTATGTATATAGGGAGAAAGCAGTAGATGCCTTAGTGGGAGATATTAGGTTTAAGACTCTACATACATGCATACATATATATACACATATGTAAGCCTATTATGTTTTATACATAGATATGTTGTATACCTACATAAACATATACATGTGTGTATTTGTGTTTCTTTTGTTTTTAAGAGTTAATGATTAAGATCAGCCTTATATCTTGATTTTAGCTGGCAAATAAAAATTACACATACATATATACTGTACAACATGATGTTCTGAAAATTTTTTAAAATATTTTTTCAGTTGTCAATGGACCTTTATTTTATTTATTTATATGTGTTGCTGAGAATCGAAACCAGTGCCTCACACATGCTAGGCAAGTGCTCTTCCACTGAGCCACAACCCCAGCCCTTGAAATTTGTATGTACTATGGAATGTTTGAACCAAGCTAACTAGCGTATATATTTCCTAACAGAATTTATTTGTGGTGAGAGTTTTTAAACTGCTGAAATAAAGTTAACATGTTAAAATTTTAGATGGGATTTCCAGTAAAATTAGCACAAAAGGTTTATTTTTCAAAACTCTGCTATATATAAAATCGTTATTTTAGTAATAATTTAAATGGTGTGACTAGATTCAAAACCAAGAACAGGAAAATTAGGGATTAGATAGAACACAGAAATGCTTAGTTCTGGCCAGAAATTTTGCTGTGATTCTCATGGTGCATGATTTACAGACCAAGACTGGCATTCAAGAATAGAGTACAAGAGATAATTTTGAGGTATTTCTGTTAATATCAGACAGAATAAAAACAATGTCACTATCTCCACATCTGTACGGATGGGGAGGAACCTAGCCAATTCAGTAGAACAAAAAGGAAGTATGGTAAGAACAATTGAAAGAAGTGGTCAAATGGTCATTTTGGGCAGGTTATAAAACAATACACAGTAAATACAATCAAATTTGGAGAAAAACTATTAGAAATAATTAAAAATTCAGCAAAAATCTTAGAAATGAGTATGAAAAATAAATCAATGATATCTGACACCAAAACACAAGAGCAATGATATTTAATTAAAATAACAATCACATTGGTATAACTATAAAAGTGACTTTTTTAAAAGCTATAAATCAAATTCACAAAGTATTATTAAAGAAAGGAGTTTGAATTGCAATTTGAATAAATACCATGTTCGTGGATGGGAGGAATTGTTATCTAAAAGCTAGCAATTATCTCTAAATCGTTTAATGAAATTCTAATCACAATATCAAAAGGCATTTTATGGAATTAATGGAGACAGTTCTAGAATTTATATATATATATGTATATATTTATGTATATATGTATTTCTTTTTCTTTTTCTTTTTTTTTTTTTTTCTTTTTTTCTTTTTTTTTTTTTTTTTTGTACTGGAGATCGAACTCAGGGGCACTCGACCACTGGGCCACATCCCCAGCCCTTTTTCTGTATTTTATTAGAGACAGGGTCTCACTGAGTTGCTAAGTGCCTCACCATTGCTGACGCTGGCTTTGAACTTGCGATCCTCCTGCCTCAGCCTCCCAAGTGCTGGGATTACAGGCATGCGCCACCGCACCTGGCTAGAATTTTTAGTTAAAAGCAAAGGTAAAAGAAGTAATAGTTGGAAAAATAAGCTTGGGACCTTGTGAAAGGCGAGTGACCACACCAAGAGACAGAGATCTGCCAAGAGATTTTACTGGGAAGCAGCAAGGTGGCTACAGGAGGAAGGAGGCAGTGCGGAGCGGCAAGGAGCAGAGAGCAAGGAGTAGAGACCAAGGCAGGGAGACAGGGAGGGACAAGCCTCAGTGCAGAGAGAGAGAGAGAGAACGTGCAGGCTTCAGTTTATATCTGCTGTTTGGGGTATCTTTCATATGTTAATTGGGCAGTGAGGGTCTGGAGATTGTGAGACCATCTTACTGGTTCTAGGCTCATCAGGCACTTACCATTTTAGGTTTAGGTAAGTGCCTATGTACTTTAGGTACATAGGTTTGGACACTTAGGCTTAGGAGGTGTGTGCAGCTTGGACTGGCCTTGATAGGAGCATTGGTGGGAGAAGGCGGGGCAGTGGGTATAGCACCATCCCTGGGTGGGGGTCCTCTCTTGGGGAAATGGGAATCTACTGATATTTCTAACACCTTGCCTTACAATGACTCATGATTAATTATAAAACCTTATTATTTAACCATTCAGTATTGACACAGGAATGCACATACCCCACACTTATATACACAAATGAAATAGTATAAAGAGTCATGAAGCCGAGGTACACAAGAGTCAAGACATGAGGCATCACAAGTTGCATCATGAGCAGTGGGGAAATAGTGGAATATATAAGAACCAGTGCTAGGACAATCAGTAGTTTCATTAGAAAAAGAAAATTACATTGTCAAAACTCCTAAATAATTAGGTTCTGCTTGCCTCCTACAGGTCTCCTGAGTATGAAGTCTATAGTATTACATTCTAGTTAATTTTCAAAGCAGTCTTCAGTTGTGAATTGGACCACAAAATACTACTCTTCTATATTATGTAAACTTGGTCATCTCTTTGTCATTCAGGAAAACCATCACATCTTTTTTTTTCTGACATACAAGTTTATTTCTTTTTCTTTTTTTCAAATTTATTTTTTATTCTAAATTGTTAGAAATGACAGCAGAATGCATTACATTTCATATTATACTTATAGAGCACATTTTTACGTATCTCTGGTTGTATACAAAGTATATTCACACCATTTGTGACTTCATACATGCACTTAGGTAATGATATCCATCTCATTCTACCATATTTTTTTTTCTTCACCCTTTTTCCCTCTTCCTTCACCTCCCTCCCCATTGGCCATTCTAGTGTTCCTCTAATCCTCCTATCCTCCCCATCCCAACCGCACTATGAATTGGCCTCCTTATATCAGAGAAAACATTCAGCATTTGGCTTTTTGGGATTGGCTAACTTCACGTAGCATTATATTCTCTAGCTTCATCCATTCCTTGGGATAGATTCAAATTACAAAGCTTCTTCTCAGCAAAAGAAACAATCAGTGAGGTGAATAGAGAGCTAACTAACTGGGAACAAATCTTTACCACATGCACCTCAGATAGAGCACTAAACTCTAAAATATATAAAGAACTCAAAAAACTTTACACCAAAAAAACAAAAAACCCAATCAATAAATGGGCTAAGGAATTGAGAAGACACCTCTCAGAAGAAGATACACGATTAATCAACAAATACATGAAAAAATGTTCAACATCGCTGGCAATTAGAGAAATGCAAATCAAAACTACTCTAAGATTTCACTTCACTCCAGTCAGAATGGCAGCTATCAAGAACACAAACAACAATAAATGTTGGAGAGGATGTGGGGGAAAAGGCACACTCATACATTGTTGGTGTGACTGCAAAATGGTGCAGCCAATTTGGAAAACAGTATGGAAATTCCTTGGAAAACTGGGAATGGAACCACCTTAAGACCCAGCCATCCCATTCCTGGCTCTAGTCACAAAGGACTTAAAAACAGCATACTAGAGGGATAAAGCCACATCAATGTTTATAGCAGCACAATTCACAATAGCTAGGTTGTGGAACCAACCTAGATGCCCTTCAGTAGATGAATGGATAAAGAAAATGTGGTATATATACACAATGGAGTATTACTCAGCAATAAGAGAGAATAAAATTATGGCATTCACAAGGAAATGGACCATCACATCTTTTGTGCTAAGCTTCATGTTTCTTTTATGGTCTTGCACACCAGGAAGGGTAGAATCCAATGGTGACCTAATTTGATAATAACCTGTAGTAGATGTTTCAACATTTCCTTTGTCTTAATTCTTTGTGTTATGCATTTTTTTCCTTAATGTAATGCTACTTCAAAGCATTGGTGAAAAGCTTTATTATGAATACATATTTATAAATCAATTCAGTGCAATTAGTATACAATTAGGATTGCAATTTTCTGTTTTCCATTTCCCATTCATTTTTCTATCAATGGTTATTAGAAGGTACAGAAGTTTTTGTTCAGGTCTCATGTTACTAGGGTTCTATAAATGACCTGTGTTTGAGCTACTTCTGCAAACTTCTATTCCTGACAGAATCAGCCTGGAATCAAGTTTATTGTAAGTTTCCAAAGATCTCTAATTATAGAAAGGCTCTCAGTTTTCAGAATGTTTGGATAACCTTGTCATTTGTTTTCTATTGAGGAAGAAAGCAGATAATGGAAAGAGACAGAAAACTGGATAGTATAAATTATGCTTTCTGCTTTTGCTTCCTTTCTACATTTTTTCTTTTTTTTTTTTCTGTTTGGAACAGTTACAAAATATTTTATTTAACTATTAATTGAATAAAGGTTTAATTGAATAAAGTATGTGGAAAAGATACTACTAGTAGTTCAAAGGAGAAATCAAAGAACCATAGCTTTGTGTCAAGTAAAGAGATGATGGAATTATTTTATAAATGGAAGCAAAATTGGCATTTTCTGTAGGTCGGGGGAGTGTTATTCCTATACCAGTCAGAAGCTATTTGGATGTCTGTTACAAAAAAGAGTAATTTAAAAATAGATAAGGATATTTCACATTCTTATTAGTTTCTCCAGTTTTTAGGATTACAAAAGATCCTACTCAGATATAAAAGTAGAAATCCTTGTAAACCAAATAAAGTCCAATAATCTCTACATACTGCAGCATTTCATAGACAGAATGCCCTACTAGTCATTTTCACTAATTTAAAGTCTTCAATTTCTCCTTACAAATCAAGTACCAATATAAGTGTTTAAAAAGTATGTAGTAGAGTTTTCTTCTTTTAGAGTCATTAGAAGCACTTGGCCTTTGGTGACCAGTGAAATCTTTGTGTTTACCCCTTAATGATTTCTCTAGTTGACACTTTAGGTAACTTAATCACTCCCTTCTATAAGCATTTTTAATATTGAATTTTTTTAGTGTAAGCTTTACTTTTTCATAGAGGTAATCATAATGATCTGTAATATACATCGACAAATTATACTATGCCTACAACACTGGCTAAATTTTAAAATATGACAATAGAAAATGTTTGAGTCAATGTAGAGAAAGCAAAACTTATATACTGTCATTAGTCATAATATTATAAAGCCCCGCACGACAGTTTGCTAATCTTTCAAAAATGAAAAATAGTATATATATTTCCAAAATTTCACATTCAAGCACTTAATAATGAATCCCACTATTATATATAATTATAATGCACCAATAAAATATGGAAGAGTTTACATATGACTGTAACCTCAAGGTGTGTGCCACACCCCAAAAAATGTTCTTTAAGTGTGAGAAACTGGTTATAAAATCAGATTGTATTTCATCCAATGGAAATAGGTGGCTTATTTAACTTATACATGGTAATATTGACAAATACCAAAAAATACATATTTTTAAAATATATTTTTCCTTGTTGATGGACCTTTATTTTATTTATTTATTTATATGTGGTGCTAAGAATTGAACCTAGTGTCTCACACATGCTAGGCAAGCACTCTACCGCTGAACCACAACCCCAGCTGCCCAAAAATATATTTTAAGACATAAAAGTTCATAAAATATGCATCATGTGATATCTTACTATAAATAAATAGCTACCCCAGGGAAAGGAAGCAAGGGTTGAATATGTTTACATGTGTGCATGTATATACTAAATACAAATATAACCTTGTGTAATTTTTATTGCTTTTTAAGGAAGCTATGTAAAAGTTAAAATAATCAATTTGATTCAAATAAGGGGGGAGGAAGGAAATTTTTCTTCTTTCCACTTGCAGTTTTCAATACAATATATACTTCTATTTTACATTTGTCATTTAAAATGAACCAAGAGAATTATTTAGGTATTGGTTACTGTGTTAGTGTTTTTTTATTCTTTTTACTTTTTTGTATTAAAAATATCATTGTTGAACATTCATATAAGTCAGTCTATCTGACTATCTGATGTCATTAAGAAATGAATCCTGAAATGGGTGGAGAAGTAGGCGATCTATAGGCTCCAAGTGTCTTGAACCTCAGCTGAGTCCTCTAGCCCGGGAAGAGACTTTTCTGGGAGTCTCTGCCATCCCTCATTTTCCAGATGCTACAGCCTCATTTCCCATCTTCCCTAGGAGGTCCAGCCCTAGGGGAAGAGAACTAATACATTTCAGGAGCATCTTGTACTCCAACTGCAGAAAGTAGCTGAACCTAGAGAATATTGTATAATGAGGCTTTGGACAAATTAATTGAATGGATTCATTCTCAACTATTTACCAACCCTACCTTTAACTACCAATAAAGGGGTTGTTTTTCAATGAAAGAATCTGTTCATTCTTACTGTGCCCATGAAGAAGTTTCTGTTTTCTATCTTCTCAACACAGACATAGATACCTACCAGTACCTAAGAGAAAAAGATGTGTGCTTCGAATGTGGATAAATATTTATTTAGAACTGATACTACCATTCAGCTGTACAAACAGTTGTAGTTTGGGTTGCAAGTAGGCCAATCACTTGGATTAGATTAGCGTAGGAGTTGTTCCTTGCTTAGCCCTTGTGTATTTACTTCTGTTGGATTTCTGGGATCAAATTTAAAGGGTATCTGATGACTAATGCTTTCTTGGATTTTTCTCCTGAGTTTCTGAATGGAATTCCATAAGTGGCAAACTATCTGTTATTTTCAACAATAATTTAAAAATTAATTTTGGAATAATAAGTGTCTTTTCCCCATGGAATAAAAAAGGTAAAACTGAGTATATGTCTCTATTTGGACATTTTGTCATCCCCAACAGAGAAAATGAATATTACTACAACTGGGTATTATCTTTTTTGTTCTTTTTTTTCGTTTTAAGAGAACATCTTCCCATTTCTTCTTCTCCTCCTTCTGTTTTGAATTTTATCTAAAAACTTTGCTTTTAGACCAATTCTAGAGTAGCAGTCTTCACAAATATTTTCAATATTTTGAGGACTTAATGATTCCAATTCTTCTACTAAAATAGAAGAGCCCCTGTTATGTACTTCATTGAGCATTATGTCCACATTGTCCTGTGCTCTGAGTTTTAAGCATATAGATTCTATTACAGGTTTTCTTTTCTTTTTTTTTTTTTTTTATTCCTTTGGTACCAGGGATTGAACTCAGGGGCACTTGACCACTGGGCCATATCCCCAGACCTTTTTTTAAATTTTATTTTTATAATTTTTAATATGTACAACTCATATTGCATGTATTTAGCATCTTTCTACATACAACTGTTTGTATACAAAGTATATTCTTATAATTCAAGTCTTCATTCATGCATTTAGGAAAATGATATCCATCTCATTCAACAACCTTTTCTTTTTTTTTTTTTTTTTCTTTTCTCCCCAACCCTCCCCCCTTGCTCCCTCCCTTACCCTCCCTTCCCTTTGACCATTCTAGTGTTCCTCTAATCTTCCCATGTACCCCCATGCAACATTACTATGAACTAGCCTCCTTATATCAGAGAAAACATTTGGTACTTGGATTTTTGAGACTGACTAACTTCACTTAGCATTATGTCTTCCAACTTCATCCATTTACCTGAAAATGCCATTTTTTTATTTTCTTTTATTGCTGAGTAAAATTTCATTGTGCGTATATACCACATTTTCTTAATCCACTCATTTACTGAGGGACATCTAGCTTGGTTCCACAACCTAGCTATTGTGAATTGCGCAACTACAGACTTTGAGATAGCTGTGTCACTGTAATATGCTGTTTTTAAGTGCTTTGGGAATAGACCCAGGAGTGAGATGGCTGGGTCATAGGGTGGTTCCATTCCCAGTTTTCCAAGAAATCTCCATACTGCTTTCCATAACGGTTGCACCATTTTGCAGTCCCACCAGCAATGTATGAGTGTGCCTTTTTCCCCACATCCTCTCCAACATTTATTGTTGCTTGTGTTCTTGATAGCTGCCATTCTGACTGGAGTGAAGTAAAATCTTAGAGTAGTTTTGATTTGCATTTCTCTAATTGCCAGCGATGTTGAACATTTTTTCATGTATTTGTTGATTAATCGTGTATCTTCTTCTGAGAGGTGTCTTCTCAATTCCTTAGCCCATTTATTGATTGGGTTATTTGTTTTTTTGGTGTAAAGTTTTTTGAGTTCTTTATATATTCTAGAAATTAGTGCTCTATCTGATGTGCATGTATTAAATATTTGTTCCCAATTAGTTGGCTCTCTATTCACCTCACTGATTTTTTCTTTTGCTGAGAAGAAGCTTTTTAGTTTAAATCTATCCCATTCATTAATTCATGGTAGTAATTCTTGTGCTATATGATTCTTATTAAGGAACTTGGGGCCTAATCCGACATGTTGGAAATTGGAGCTTACTTTTTCTTCTATTAGGCGTATTGTCTCTGGTCTAATTCCTAGGTCCTTGATCCACTTTGAATTGAGTTTTGTGCATGGTGAGAGATAAGGGTTTAATTTCAATTTGTTGCATATGGATTTCCAGTTTTCCCAGCACCATTTGTTGAAGAGGCTATCCTTTCTCCACTGTACATTTTTGGAAACTTTGTCTAATATAAGATGGCTGAAATTATATGTATTAGTCTCTGTGTTCTCAATTCTGTACCATTGGTCTACTAATCTGTTTTGGTGCCAATACCATGCTGTTTTTGTTACTATTGCTCTACAGTATAATTTAAAGTCTGGTATGGTGATGCCACCTGCTTCACTTTTCTTGCTCAGGATTGCTTTAGCTATTCTGGGTCTCTTATTTTTCCAGATGAATTTCATGTCTGCATTTTCCATTTCTTTGAGAAATGTCATTGGTATTTTGATTGGGATTGCATTAAATCTGTATAGTGTTTTTGGTAGTATGGACATTTTGACAATATTAATTCTACTTATCCAAGAGCAAGGTAGGTCTTTCCATCTTCTGAGTTCATCTATAATTTCTTTCTTTAGTGTTCCATAATTTTCATTATAGAGGTCTTTCACCTCTTTCGTTAGGTTGATTCCCAGGTATTTTTTTATGATATTGTAAATGGGGTAGTTTTCAACATTTCCCTTTCAAAGTCTTTGTGGCTGATGTACAAAAATGCCTTTGACTTATGTGTATTGATTTTGTATCCTGCAACTTTGCCAAATTCATTTACTAGTTGTAAAAGTTTTCTGGTAGTGTTTTTTGAGTCTCCTAGGTATATTATCATGTCATCAGCAAATAGTGCTAATTTGAGCTCTTCTTTTCCTATCTTGATCCCTTTAATTTCTTTCGTCTGTCTAATTGCTCTGGCCAGAGTTTCCAGTACTATGTTAAATAGCAGTGGTGAAAGGGGGCATCCCTGTCTTGTTCCAGTTTTTAGAGGGAATGCTTTCAGTTTATTTCCATTTAAGATAATGTTAGCTCTGGGCCTTGCATAAATAGCTTTTATAATGTTGAGATATGTTCCTGATAGTCCTAGTTTTTCCAGTGTTTTGAACATAAAGGGGTGCTGTATTTTGTCAAATGTTTTTTCTGCATCTATTGAGATGATCATATGATTTTTATCTTTAAGTCTATTGATGTGATGTATTATGTTTATTCATTTCCGAATGTTGAACCAGCCTTGCATCCCTGGGATAAACCCCACTTGATCGTGGTGCACTATCTTTTTGATATGTTTTTGTATCCGATTTGCCAGAATTTTGTTGAGGATTTTTGCATCTATGTTCATTAAAGATATGGGCTTGAAGTTTTCTTTTTTGGATGTGTCTTTGCCTGGCTTTGGAATTAATGTGATATTGGCCTCATAGAAAGAGTCTGGAAGAGCTCCCTCTTTTTCTATTTCTTGAAATAGTTTGAAGAGCATTGGTATTAGTTCCTCTTTGAAAGTCCTATAGAACTCGGCTGTAAACCCATAAGGTCCTGGACTTTTCCTTGTTGGTAGCTTTTTGATGACCGTCTTCTATTTCTTCACTTGTAATCGGTCTGTTTAAGTTGTGTATAGCCTCCATTTCCAGTTTAGGCAAATCATACGACTCAAGAAATCTGTCAATGTTTTCAATATTTTCTGTTTTATTAGAATACAAGTTTTCAAAGTAATTTCTAATTATCTTCTGTATATCTGAGGTGTTTGTTGTGATATTCCCTTTTTCATCATGAATGTTAGTAATTTGAGTTTTTTCTCTTCTTCTTTTTGTTAGCATTGCTAAGGGCCTGTCAATTTTGTTTATTTTTTCAATGAACCAACTTTTAGTTTTATCAATTCTTTGAATGGTTTCCTTAGTCTCAATTTCATTAATTTCTGCTCTGATTTTAATTATTTCCTGTCTTCTACTGCTCTTGGTGTTGGTCTGTTCTTCTTTTTCTATTGCTTTGAGGTGTGATGTTAAGTCATTTATTTGTTGTTGTTTTTTTTTTTTCCTCTTAAGGAATGAACTCAGTGCAATGAATTTTCCTCTTACTACTGCCTTCATAGTGTCCCAGAGATTTCTATATGATGTATCTGTGTTCTCATTTACCTCTAGGAATTTTTTAATCTCCTCTTTGATGTCTTCTTCAACCCCTTGTTCAATCAGTAGCATGTTGTTTAGCTTCCAGTTGTTGGAGTAGTTTTTCTTAATCCTTGTTTTGTTGTTGATTTCCAATTTCATCCCTTTATGGTCTGATAGAATGCAGGGTAGTATCTCTATTTTGTTATATTTTCTGAGAGTTTCCTTATGACCTAATATATGGTCTATTTTGGAGAAGGAGCCATGTGCTGCTGAGAAAAAAATGTATTCGTTTACTGAGGGATGAAATATTCTATATATGTCCGTTAGGTCTAAATTGTTCATTGTTTTAAGGAGGCTTAAAGTTTCTTTGCTTAGCTTTTGTTTGGATGATCTATCCAGTGGTGGGAGAGGTGTGTTGAAGTCCCCTAGAATAACTGTGTTGTGGTCTATTTTACTCTTGAACTTGAGAAGAGTTTCTTTGATGAATGTAGGTGCTCCATTATCTGGGGCATATAGATTTATGATTGTTATATCCTGTTGATGAATGGTTCCCTTAAGTAGTAAGAAATATCCATCTTTGTCCCTCTTGATTAGTTTTGGTTTGAAGTCTACCTTATTTGATATGAGAATGGAAACCCCTGCTTGTTTCCGCCGGCCATGTGAGTGATAAGACTTTTCCCAGCCTTTCACTTTCAGTCTGTTGATGTCTTTTTCTATGAAGTTTGTTTCTTGGAGACAGCAAATTGTTGGGTCATTTCTTTTAATCCATTCTGATAATCTGTGTCTTTTGATTGGTGAGTTTAGGCCATTAACAGTCAGGGTTACTATTGAGATGTGATTTTTATTCCCATCCTTTTTTTTTTTTTTTTTTTTTTTTGTGGTACCGGGGATTGAACTCAGGGGCACTCGACCACTGGGTCACATCCCCAGCTCTTTTTTGTATTTTTTATTTAGAGACAGGGTCTCACTGAGTTGCTAAGTGCCTCGCCATTGCCTAGGCTGGCTTTGAACTCGCGATCCTCCTGCCTCAGCCTCCCAAAGTGCTGGGATTACAGGCATGCGCCACCACGCCCGGCATATTCCCATCCATTTTTATTTGTATAATGGTCTTTAGCTTGATTTGGTTTCTCTTCTGGTTGGTATTTCCCTTAGTTTAATATCTCCCTTTGTTGATTTTCATTGTTATCCTTCTCTTCTTCTTTATGAAAAATGTTGCCCAGGATGTTCAGAAGTGCTGGCTTTTGAGTTGTGAAATCTTTTAACTTTTGCTTTTCGTGGAAGGTTTTTATTTTATCTTTGAATCTAAAGCTCAATTTTGCTGGATATAAGATTCTTGGTTGACATCCCTTTTCTTTCAGAACTTGAAATATGCTATTCCAGGATCTTCTTGCTTTTACCGTCTGGGTAGAAAAGTCTGAACATAGTCTGATTGGTTTCCCCCTATATGTAATCTGCTTCCTTTCTCTTGTGGCTTTTAGTATTCTCTCCTTGCTCAGTATATTAGGCATTTTCATTATAATGTGTCTTGGTGTGGATCTGTTGAGATTTTGTTTGTTTGGTGTTCGGTATGCCTCTTGAACTTGGTTTTCCCATTCATTCCACAAGTTTGGAAAATTTTCTGTAATTATTTCATTAAATAAATTACTTATTCCTTTGGCTTGAAACTCTGCCTCTTCCTCTATGCCAATCACTCTTAAGTTTGGTCTTTTTATGCTGTCCCATAATTCTTGGATGTTATGTTCTTGATTTCCAATGAGTTTTGCTGTATAGTCTAAATTCTTCTCTAGGACATATATTTTGTCTTCATCGTCTGAGGTTCTTTCTTCCAAGTGGTCTACTCTGTTGGAGATGCTTTCAATTGCACTTTTATTTTGGTTTATTGCTTCTTTCATTTCTGGAATTTCTGTTTGGTTTCTCTTTAGAGCCTCTATTTTCCTATTGAAGTAATCTTTTACTTCCTGTATTTGTTTTTGGAGTTCTTTGTCAAAATGATCTTTTGCCTCCTGTACTTGCTCCCTCATCTCATTTTTTAGTTCATTCTTAAGTTCCCTAAACATTTGGAATATGTAATTTCTAAATTCCATCTCTGGCATTTGATCAACTGTGTTTGCCATGGAATCTACTGATGAGGTATCTTGATTTGTTTGTGTTACTTTCTTCCCTTTTTTTTTTTTTTCATGTTGCTTGTGTGCCTTTTCTTCCTGCACTGTGGGACCTTGACTATTTTGATTTTACCTTAAAGCCTTATGTTGTTCCTCTAGTACAATGCTATCAGATCCCCTTATAATTCCTTTACACTTTTAAAACCTAACACTTTCTATTCAGAAAATCCAAGTTTGATCACAATGTACAGATTTGGTTAACCCAGATATTATTTCCAATTTACTCTGTACACTTCTGAAGAGAATGGCCCAGTGGAAGAGCTGCTCAGGGGGGTCAGCAGATGAATGGCACCGGGAAGGGGACCCTCCAGAAGGCACCCTTTCCCCACACCCACCCACAGTTGTAGCTTCTTGTGGCCACTGCACTGGCCTCAGACACGCCCTCCCCTGCTGGTTACCCGAGCCTCACCCAGGTGTGTGCTGTTTTCAGAGCGTTGGCGGCTCCCTGGATGTCTGCAGCTGTTCTTCCTTTCTGTCTTTTCCCCTTTGTCCAGGTCAGCCACTGTACTTCTCAAAGATGGCGGTGCTCTCCTCCCACTCAACAGCAGATCCACAGACCCTTGTGTCAGTCCAGAGTGTGCGGGATCGGCTTGGCAAGCTGTGCGAAAGAGCTCTACGTGGACACTGCCCACGCCTCTAGGCTTCTTTCTATCCCTCCTCGCTGATTGTTTTCAAAGCCACTGGGTGGATGTCTCCTTGCCGAGATGGTATTGGGCAGCTGCAACTGCAGCGCAGAGAGTGCTGCTTCGGACTGTGGACCGCTCCGACTCTGCCCCTGCTCGTCCTGGTCCGGAGAACGTTGTATTTCACTGTCCAGAGGTGCACGAATGTCTCGGCTCCCTTTCAGTTGCAAGAGAATTGCTAGTAACGCGCTCAGACTTCCCACTCAGCGTCTTTTAGCAACTGTGTCCATAGAGCACCTCCCTCCTGTCGGCCATCTTCTGACAATGTCCCACCCAGCCCTTTTTTGAATTTTATTAGAGACATGGTCTCACTGAGTTGCTAAGTGCCTCGCCATTGCTGAGGCTGGCTTTGAATTCATGATCCTCCTGCCTCAGCCTCCCAAGTGCTGGGATTACAGGTGTGTGCTACTGTGCCCGGCTCTATTACAGGTTTTATTAATAGGTTGAACAATATAGCATCACTGGTATTGAATATTTTGATATACAGATATGGAAATGTCATGACTCAATACTCTATCCTAAAATAAAACCATAGTGTGTGTGCCTGGTCTTCTTCCCACACCCACATTTTGGATGGTTAATCCTTATGTATCATTCAGTTCAGCTATGATGTCATTGTTGTGGAAACCGCCATGGAAGTCATCAAGTCTAGCTCACCTCCTTCACATCCCTCCCTGGATTCCTCCAGATCACCTGATATGATTACATGACACATAGGTTTTTCCTCCAACAGACTTAATATCTAACATTCAGGATGGTGTTCAATCGTTCAGTCTTGTATACTCAACCCTAGAAATCAAAGTTAGAATTTGGCATAAGAACTATATAAACTTTAATGCATAAATGAAAATTTAAGTCTATAGGCATGTAAGGCATACCTTTAATAAGGGACAGCACCCAGGAATTAATTTGCCTACATTTTTGCAAATCAGAAAATTTCTCTGTTATGTCATAATATATGAAGATTAGTCAAATACTTTATGAAATATATTATTGCACCTTAAAATATGACAAGATAATGCAATGAGGAAAGAACATGCTATTTGATAAAATTTATCATTATTTGGGCACATATTACTGAATATGGAAGACATTCTAGGACACAGATCAAACACCAGCTAGACCACATCCTTATTTAAAGTACTTGCAGCCAGGTGCAGTGGTGCACACCTCTAATCCCAGCACTTGGGAGGCTGAGGCAGGAGGATCACAAGTTCAAAGCCAGCTTCAGCAATGGCAAGGCACTTAGCAACTCAGTGAGACCCTGTCTCTAAATAAAATACAAAAATGGCTGGGGATGTGGCCCAGTGGTCGAGTTCCCCTGAGATTAATCCCTGGTATCATAAATAAATAAATAAATAAAGTCCTCACAGTTTATGAAATGAGAGAAATAACTACAACAAAATGTAGTAAGTACCATAAAATAGAAAGAAATTAAGAATCTCAGGTATGCAAAGGAGAGCAGTCATTTGCAATTAAGATTGCCATTAACTATTGATTTCCTAAAATTTGACTATGCAATGTATACTTTGAAGACGATTTGAAAGTTTTTAAATTTACTTTTGAATTCCTAGTCTTATACTAAATATCTTGTGTACATGAATCTCTTACTAAATTTTGAAATACTTTGTAACTTGTACTTGTAGCTTATCCTGAGGTGAATCTAAACACACTTGCATCTAAAGAAAAAGGCTTAAGTTTTAAATATTGAATAAAGAAACCCTATGATTCCAAGTTTAAAATAACTGTAAAAGAATTCCAAGGGTAATTATAAGCTACTCGTGGTGACTGGAAATTAGTTGCACAATAGGAGACTTTAAGCCCAGAAAGAAAGTGTGAAGTCCAGCAAATTGATATTGAAGTCTTTGCTTCCACCAGGGAGGTAGGAACAATGAGGGTCAGGCATTACAACCAGAGGAATTTGTGAGCAAATAGCAGATCCTGGAGACTTTGCCTGTTTGTATCAGGTAATCACCTGATAAGCACAGATCTCAGAAGCAGGGAAATTTCCCAGTTCAACCTCTGTCACTAGACATTTGTAACTTTTAAAGAGCTCTTTGAACACATAGACTAAAGTGATATATGTTAAAAATAAGAATAAAAATACTAGCAGTTATGATGGCTAATTTTTTGTGTCAATGTGAGACTGGCTCATGAGAAGCCCAGATGTATGATTAAATACTACAGGGCACATCTGGCGAGGCTGTTTCTATATGAGATTAACATTTCCATTAGTAGAACTAGTAATGCACATTGCCCTCCCTATTGTGGATGGGTTGGAAGTCTAACTAGAGGAATAACAAGCAAAAAAGAATTTGTTCCCTCTGATTAATGGTCTTCAATCTAGGACACTGGTCTTTAGACTAAAACTTATAGTATTGGCTCTCCTGGTTCTTAGATATTCCAAATGAAGATGTTGGAGTTGGAATTTATCAGCCTTCATAATCATGTGAACCAATTCTTCATAATCCCCTGTATTAGTCAAATTTTTGTTGCTTTGACCAAAATACCAGAGAACAATTTGGAGGAGGAAAAGTTTATTTTGGCTCATGGTTTCAAAGGATCAGTCCATGATCAGCCAACTCCACAGCTCTGGACCCAAGGTGAGGCAGAACATCATGCTGGGGTTGTGTGAAGAAGAAAAGCTGCTCAGTTGATAGTAGTTGAGCAGCAGAGAGAAAGATTGAGGTTCCAAGGATGAAATATGAACCCCAAAGGCATACCCCAAGTGACCTACACCCTCCAGTCATGCCCTTTGTGCCCATAGTCACCACCCAGTATATTATTCCTTTCAAATTATTAATCTACTGATTAGGTCACAACTCTCATAATCTAATCATTTCACCCTGACATGCCTGAACTCTTTTACACGTGAGTATTCAGGAGATACCTCATATCCATAGCAGAGCACCCCTTCATCTGTCTCTGTCTCTCTCTCTCTCTCAACACTTTCTCTTTCATACACACACACACACACACACACACACACACACACACACACACACATAATATACATATAATCTTCTGAATAATAAAATATTAACTAATACCACAGTATATATTAAGCAGTTCCTCATTGTCAGACACAGTCTCATTACAATCTCATTATTCTACCTACATCTCAGGGAGATGTTAACCCTGATTACCAACATTTTTATGAAGAGAATGCTATGCCTCAGATCTTACTGACTGAACCAAAATTAGCTACTGAGTTCCAGAGTAAGTATACTAACAAAGATTTTTAGTTAAACAAAACTTTGCATGCAATACACTGCAGAGAGGACTGAAATTATGTAACATGTTTGGTGTGATAAGTACAGTGGTAGAAGCATAACAAGAGGACCATATCTTGTCTCTAGATAGGAAAATATTATAAAAATTATTACCTACTTTCCCAGATACTTCAGGCAATTTTAAAAAAGACCTTCTTAAATATTTATATATTCCATACTCTGCATTGTACCAGGTACCTCAATGAAATTAATATTTCCAGCAGAAAAGACCTTAGGTATAGAAATGGGTACCACAACATTCTTGCATTAATCTGAAGTCCAAGGAAGAATGCTGACAGAATCTTGGAGATTTATCAACATTGAAATTTTTTCTATATATTGAGCTCAGCAAGAGAGACTTAATTCTTTTAGGCACTGATGAATAGAAAGGGGAGATGGAAACCTAAGAAATCCTATCAATGGCCAATGCAGAAAATTAATTACAAGAATAAAGAATTAGAGGAGATGTTTGAGCCCAAGAGCAAGGGATAAGAATTCTCTTGTTGCTGTGTGCAGTGGAACATGCCTGTAATCCCAGCATTTCCGGAGGCTGAAGAAGGAGGATTACAAATTCAAAGCCAGCCTTAGGAAAAAAATGAGGTTGCTAAGCAACTCGGGGAGACCCTGTGTCTAAAATAAAATACAAAATAGGGCTATAATAAAATACAAAAAAGATATGGCTCAGCGGTTGAGTGCTCCTGAGTTCAATCCCTGGTACTCACCCTGACCCTGCCACCAAAAAAAAAAAAAAAAAAAAAAAAAAAAGAATTCTCTTGTCAGAGAGCATTATGAATAGTAGGTCTGCCAACATGGAGAGATGCAAGTTTTAACATCAGTCAACCAGGAATGGGGAAACTGGCCAGCAACTGAGTGGGGTGATTTATGTACTTTCTCAAGGTCATCCTTCTTCTAACACTTTACCAGGAAGTTAAAGTCATCTTGAACTTGAAGATGAGAAATCCAAGACTAACAAAAAGTAAATAATGCCTTGTAGGTGATAAATACTCCATTTATGATTTTTATCCAGGGCAGTGGGAGATTAAAACATATGCTTTGTCTAAATTATGAGGCTAAGTCAATGGGGCCTACTATGGTAGGGGAAAGGAGGTTAGCATCGAAGAAGCTTTGGAAATCATAAGAAGCATCTGCTTATGAATATGTTGATGATGTTGAAGGAGAAGAAAAAGATGACCCTTAACATTAACTGAACTCAGTCACTGGGTGGCAATAGAACATAGTGGTTGAGAACATGGCTGGAAAGTAGATTCTGGATTCTTACCCTGGCCATGCAAATTTAAGAAAACTAGTCTCACCATATTGAATATTGCATTTTCAATAGGAATATTTTCTCCACTCACATTGTCTTTATCAATAATAAAATGATTTCTCTTATACTACAGAGAAGACAGGCTCCAAGCATGGTAACCAGGGCTCTGGTTCCCATTTTCTTCTATTCTCTTGGCTCTTTGTCTTCATTTTCAGACCCAGGAAGGCTGCCATCCCTGATATTACATTCGGAATGTAATATCAGAATCCAGAGAAATGAAATATGCCATGGCATTCAAATCTCATGAAGAGAAAGAAATTTTTTCTCAGAAGCCACTACCACATGCAAGTTCACTGAAAGACTTCTTCTATTTGCCAGGGTTAAATCACAGGCTCTTTCTTAAACCCACCATCATGAAGCAGGTAGGATCACCCAAAAGGGGGGGGGGGGGGGGGGGGGGGGGGGGGGGGGGGGGGGGGGGTATCACCACAATTGCTTTAGTGAGCCATCCTCATCCTCTACACCTAGATCTGAGATGGGTTTATGTTTCCCTGAAACACACACAAAATTGAGACAAAGTCAGGCTGGAAATGGAGGAGAAAGATGCATGCTGGAGGGACAAACAGTACTTACTACATGAAGTTGTTAAGAAGCTTAAATCACATACTATATTTGAAGCATTAAATTAATTTGAATGATTACATTAATTTAATTAATTCCCCAGTGAATGGTATCTATTAT
This sequence comes from Tamias sibiricus, assembly GCA_025594165.1. Lineage (NCBI taxonomy): Eukaryota > Metazoa > Chordata > Mammalia > Rodentia > Sciuridae > Tamias > Tamias sibiricus. The sequence goes on from CM046664.1 coordinate 42,332,622, forward strand.
TGCCATGTGCCCCAAACCAAGTCAGCACCTTCTACAATTACTATTGTCATTTATGTAGTAGGACCTTTTCCCTTCATTTTGCAACTCCAAAGAATAGACACAAAGATTAAAAAACTTGCTCAAAGTCATAGGTGTAATCATGAAAAAGTTGGCATTTTAATGGAAAATGATTAGTGTACTCAATGCTCTAGTTCATTGAGTACAGCAAAATGAAAGAATACCTCAGTGTTACTATGTAAGGAGTAATACTCCTCTTGCTACAGAGTATTTATATTTATACAAGTATTTATACACTTGGGAGAGGAAAGATGCTACCAGAGCCATGGCTACTGGGAAATCAGAAACTCGAAGAGAGTCTTGCTTTAGTAAGTCCAGTTCCTCCACAGATCATTTTTAAACTGAAGAGTGTTGCAAGTGGGACCGTTTGTTACCTGTTTCTAATTAACAAGTCAACAAGAAATGTTCCATTTCTTTTTCTCTTTTATTGAAAATAACAGATCCACCATTTTGCATTATGAAGATTATGTAGTAACACAAACTGATTGGCTTATAACAAAGAAATGTGAATAGTCTATACTCATTTGAAGATAGTTGCTGGTGAGAACTTGAAAGTGTCTATAATTTTCCCTCTGTTAAAAGTTCAGGAGATTTATAAGGTCAATTGCCCATCTGCACAAGAGAAACATTGCAATTATTTTGCAGACTGAAATACTGCAAGTTTTTAAGATTCACTCTCTATGATAAGCTATTATTTTACTCATTCACCTAACAGAGACACATCTGAACTGTCACTGTGTAAACCCCAATAGGCAAATACTCACCTTCATAAAAGGTTCATAATTACAAGTAATATTCCAATGAGTCGGATTCAGTGACTGCAGCAATTTCCATGAAATATTCAATTACTAAGGAATTTAAATAATACAAATGTTCTAGCAACAATTGAATAATTTGAATTTTTAATCTAGGAAGGCATATTTCTTAAGGTGTTTCAAATGGAGCCTAACCTAGTAGCATTTTTAACTATACAGCAAGTTTTCTCAGGCAAAGTGAGCCACATTCTACAGTGTAAAAATAAAAATACGTAAATCAACAAATTGATCAGTTAATTAAGTTTTGAAGTTTGCCTTGACATTTCCCTAAAGCCAATTATGTAATTGTTTCTGTGTTCAGAATTAAATATTTCAAAAGTTATAGACTCAAGATAAATGATGCAGTCTCAAAATCATTCTCTCTTGTTTCTCAAGTCCCCTCTATAAAGTACTCATTCCCCAAAAGTATGATCTAATTATAATAATATGAGTAGTTATGACACACACCTAATGTGCTTACCTGTACCAGGCATTATTTAAGTCCTTTATATTTATTAACTTTTAGTCCACAGAAATCCAATTAGGTTGGTACTAATATTTATCAATTTAATAATGAGAGGGTAAGAAATATTAGATAAATCTCCAATGTCATGCAGGTGGCATCAGAGTAAAGAGAAGGATAAATGTGAGGCTTAGGTTTTGGTCCACAGGAGGTATTTGAAACCTACTTGTTAAATGAGTGAATGAAAGAATAGAAGAAAGGAGAGAGAGAAGCAGGAGAACAATTGGGTTTTTTTTTAATCCCTAAAAAATATGAAGTTTCAGAACCAAATCGGGCTTAGATTTGCATTAACTTATTTGATATTCTTTATAATCCTCTAGTGAGCTTATAAGAGTTTACATACAGGGAAGTCAATTATGAAGATCTTAGGATTTCAGATAGCATTTTCCCCATTACAACTGCCAGAAAAAAATTAATTACAGGTATGCTCTCATAAGTTCCCTGGTGGAAAATAGCTGCACAAGAAATATATTTTCACTAATTGATTGGTGGGACATTATTAGAGCTTAAATCATAATATGGTTTCTGTTTTAGGCAGTTTTTGCTACTGTGACTAAACTATCTAACCAGGACAATTTTAGCAGGAAAAGTGTATTTGGGGACTCACAGTTTCAGAGGTCTTAGTCCATATGCAGCTAGCTCCATTCCCCAGGGGCTCCAGGTGAGGTTGAACATCATGGCAGAAGAATACAGCAGAGGAAAGCAGCTTACATGACAATCAGGAAGCAGAGCAGAGACTCCACTCTCCAGATACAAAATATACACCCCATAGCCACGCCTGCAGTGAACCACTTCTTCCAGCCACACCCCACCTGCCTCCAGTTACCACATGGTTAATGCCATTAGAGATTGATCACTGATTAGTTTAAGGCTATAACCTGATCATTTCTCCTCCAAACCTTCTTGCATTGTCTCACAAGTGAGCTTTTGGGGACACCACATCTAAACTATAAGTTTCATATTTAGTTATCAGAGAACTGATGGAGAGTTAAAATGCTATACCACACAAGTAGAATTGGTAAAAGACCCAAACATGAAGAATCAGAAGTTTTTAAATTTTTGAATAGTGGACAAAACACAGTTTTTGTTCTTGGATCAACTATACACACACACACACACACACACACACACACACACACACACACTTTCCAGGAAAGTCAGTAACTGCTCTCAAGACAGAGATCAGGGTAGTCCCCTACAGAGTGAGTGGAGATTTCAAGGATTGTAAGCAAGACACACCTGTATAGAGTAAACTCCATTCTGGGTTTACAGTTTCTAATTATCTAATCAGTCATGCTGACTGAGCCCAACCAGATCAGATACAGCCCATATTTGCATACCTCCTTTGAATCTGTTGCTACCACTCTCACCCTCAGTACATCAACCCTTGTCTGTGTTATTTCATAGCCTTCAGGTTAACTCATATGTTTCTACTCCTGCCTACTTAACAGTTTGTTTCTCAAGGAATTAAACAAAAAATTTTACTCACCTACATTGGGCCCCATCTTAAATGTAATAAAATTAAATTCTTCACTTTGTCCTCCAAGACCACTTGGTCTGATACCTGTTAGCTCCATGATTTCTACTGCCACTCTGTTTCAGTTCACTAGATTCTGACAGTATTTTCCATAATACTGTCAACTTTTGCATTTTTGTTCCTACTATGTCCTTCCAAAATTTTCCTCTTACTGGAAATTCTTCTGGTTGATTCTTCATAATTTAATAATAAAGGCAATAGTCATTTCCTCAAAAAGGATACTCTGAACACCAATCTGAAGGGTCCTCTCTTCAGCACTATACATTTTCCTCTATTATTTACTACTCCAATGAGACCCATCCAAAGGTATCAGTGCCAACATCAGTAATTGCAAAAAGAGGACAAAAGAGTCCTTCCTCTGAATGGCAAAATAGAAAGATTGTAGACATCAGTGGTAATATTACATCTTTTCAAATTCCTCTCAACTTCACATCTTGTGACTCCCCATAAACCCTTCATAAAATGAAAAATTAAGAATTATTTGGGTCACATATAGGTAACTACTAGTTAATACATGTCAGAGATGTTAACACTGATTAATTTCTCCTTACTGATGTTCCTCAGCTCACCTATAGACCTATGCATATCCCAAACTAAGATGAAGTTTGGTCCTGGGTAAAAAAAAAATAATAATAATCTCAGTATCTGGTACAACTTGGAATTAGAGTATACTGAAAAAAATGTATAGTATTTAGGATGCCCCATATTGGGTTTCCATGCCTATACTATGTCCAAATCATTCTGTTTCTTTCTTATCTATAGCCACTTCTGATCCATTCATACACTAGTTTTATTTTTTCCTCTGGCCTTAAAAATACCCCTTTAACAGTCATGGTGATAGCTCAGAATTCAACCATTATTCAAAGAATTTTGTATGCTTGAAACACTGCGTGACGCACCTGTAAGCTCGAGCTGTAAGCACGTGTCCTTGTTAAAGCTATATGTATATAACTGGGTGAGGTTCGTTAGTGTGTGTGGGGAAGAAGAAGGTGGTGGTTGGAGTTAGAGCATTTGGAGTGATTGTGGAGCTGGAGAGAGGACCCTTTTTTCATTTTCATCCTGCCTCCGAATTTTCCTGTGGCGTTCGCTGCTCCAAGCGACTTGTCGGTTTATAAAAGCCATGAATGAAATTTTTGATATTGAGAACTCAGAGGATTGAGAAAAGTGAACAAGAAAGCATATCTCTGACTCAGTGGAGACCAGCAAGGAGAGTAGGAATGTAAATTCAAAAGTAAGAATCTGCAAAAAGCCATCAGAAGCTTAATAAAATGAGCTGAGGAGTATGTACTTCCTTAGAAACTGAAAAAAAACTCAGGATACTAGTGAAAGTAATAATAGATAAACAAGGAGCCAAACCATGAAAGTACAGTCTCCTCTACTGAGCCGGTTAGGAATTATGAAGCTAGTAGTGAAGAGGAATCAAAAAGCGATTCGGAGAGCACAGTCTCCAATAAAAAGAACAAAAAGAAATTAAAAAAGAGAAAAAGGCCCGTCAAATAGAGGAACCACTAGCGCCCTTGCTCCTTCATGGAGTTAGAATCCCTAACAGAAACAATAAAAGAGTTGGATCAGAGTTTACGTGCCCTTGAGGTAGAAATTGGCGGGCCTTTCAGAGCGTTATACTCAAAACTCAATTCCAGGAACTTTGTTCAGAAATAGCAAGAGAAATGCTGCAGCAGGTTTCCCTCAACGCAATATAGATATGCTCACAGGGGAGGGGTGAGTTCGCCCGAACTACATAAATCAGCTACAATACGATCCAGGTGTGTATGCCCAGGTACACAACTGCAGCTGTGAAAGCCTGGAAGACAATCTCAGGCACAGGGGATCTGCAAGGCAGCCTATCAAAAGTTATACAAGGGCCTAACGAACCTTACGCTGATTTTGTAGATAGGCTCTTAAAAAACAACATCTAGAGTTTTTGGAGAAGTCGAGCAAGCTATGCCCCTAGTTATCCAATTAGCATACGAGAACGCTAATAAATATTGCCAGGATGCAATAAGGCCATGGAGAAAGTAAAAAAGACTTTTCAATTTATATCAGACTGTGCAAAGACATTAACGAGGCTGTTATCACAGGCAACGTAATTGCTGCAGTGATGAAAAATTCCTCCCCTCAAAATTCCCTATAGGTTTTTAGAACAGGATATTCCAGACAAAATTATTATAATCAACCAAGATATGCTAAGCAATATCCCCAAGGGTAATAAAAAAAAAAAATAAAAAAATCAAATTCATACATATAAAATCAAATTCATTAACCGTGCTCCAGGCCGATGCCCCAGATGCAAAAAAGGTATACATTGGCCAATCAATGCCATTCTAGATATGATATATATGGAAATGATTTATCAAGGATTTCAAAAAACGGGGCACGGGGCCCAATGCCCCGGGGCCCACAAATGTACGAGGCACTAGAGGAGGAAGGCCCTCAGATTCAAATGATTCCTTGTCACAGTCCCTCCTACCATTAACTCCTTATCAGAGGACAAGAGGAAGTGCAGGATTAGATCTCTGTTCTACTGCCCGGATGGTCCTGACACCTGAAATGGGGGTTCAGCTGATTCCTACGGGAATCAGGGGACCTCTCCCTTCAGGAACTGTGGGACTAATCCTTGGGCGTAGTTCCAAAGTTTATTAGGGCTTTAAATGAATTCAACCAGTTTGGCTGAACAGTAAAACTTTACTTAGTGTCTCCATAGGAGACCAGAACAGGTAGATTGATATTGTGGCCAAGGACTGAGGACATTAAATTCTATAAATTAACAGAGCTATCAAGTGCTTATTGCCACCCTTCTGTTTTCTGTTTTTTGTTTGTGTTTTGTTTTTGTTTTTTTTGACACTTAAATAAAATAAAATCCCCCAATTTAAAATGCATTGCATTTTGAAAAATACACAGAAAAATGCAACTACCAGTATATTCAGGATGTAGAATAATTTGATGTCCCTAAGAATTTTCCTCTAACTTTCTGCAGTTACTTTCACCTTGCAATATCCTGGCCCCTGGCAATAACTGACTATCATTTTATTATAGTTTTTCTAGAATTTCATATAAATGGAATGGTGCATTATATGTTTTTTCTGTCAAGAATATCAAACCATTTCAATAATGTCAAAATGAGAGCTGTGTTTCCCAACTAGTTATAAGGAACAAGTGTCTCACTACTTTTTCTTGGTTAGCTAAAACATGAATACTAAGCATAAAACAACATAAGACTGAGTAGCCTGGCAAACTCAGTTTGAAATGTTTGTGAGAAGAAAGAAAAAGGTATGCGTATCTTAAAAGATAAAAGAAAAAGGTACTTATGCAGACAGAAGAACATGATTAATATTTTTTTTAAATTCACAAAATGTTTTAAACCTGTGTATTGTTTTCCAAATGTTTCTTGTTTCTCTCATATTGGTTTGGAATTGATTTCGCTGGGTAGCATTTGCTTTTGATTGTGTGTGATCCAAATGGAAACCTTTTGGCAGGTTTTCAAATGAAGAAACACAGTGTGAGAATGTTTTCTGCACTCATTTGCAGCCAATTTGGTCCTGGCATCTCCAAGGTGCACCAGGTTATCCAAGACTATGGAAACTGTTCTCGCTGAAGCAGTACTTCCCTAATGAGATTCAGTCCAATTTGGTGGAGGAAAATAAGTTTTAACACATGTACATTTGTGCTCAGGAATTTCAATAAGTATCAAGCAATAGAAAACATTCTTAAAATAAAACAAAACAAACTCAGATCCCATTAATAAAATGAAAAATGGTAGTAGGAAACTCCATAGTTTAACACTAGTATCATCTATATTTAGACATGTAGGTTAACCTATTTGAACTCAGGAATTTATTTTACAAAAAAAAAAAAAAAATGCCTGTTTTTTTGTTTTGTTTTCAGAAAAATACATCCTGTTTCTTTGAATTGGCTCATTAATTAGCTCTTTTCTTCTTCTAATTTGTCCAATTAAAATTGTATTCTTGTTAGAATGGTGCTGTTTCATGTATTATTTTTTTCATTTTTTGTTTTTAGATCTATTAAATGACATTAAATGCTACTTCAGACTATGAATAGATGTTTGAGAGTTTAATGGAGAGACCTTAAATTGGAGGTGAACTAGGAGGCTTCATGTTGTCTCTCTAAAACATAAATTTTGCACCTAGAAGATATGATTTAATCTTTCTGATTATGAATCATAGTCATCCTGAAAAATTGTTATGTGAATTCTGAGATAATGTAGGTAAGGTACTGTGGCAGACAAAAAACATGGCAAACTGTTAAAAGCTAAACCTGGGAATGTTTAATTTTATATGGCAAATGGATTTTGCTTATATGAATAAATTACTAATCTCTAGAGGAGACTATTATCTTAGGTTATCAGGGTGACCATTGTGATCATTGTCATCAGTGTGGCCTTTCATAGGAACTAATGCACTCTTTCTTATTTTCTATCATGTTGGTACTCAAGTCCCTACAACTCACTTTTCCTATCAAAATCTTATGCAATAATTTTCCAGTTACCAACAGAACAGTGTTGAAACCAGCAAAGATATGCACAACAGCCATGATTGAAATCAGCTCTTAAGTATAACTATTGTACTTCTGGTAAACCTTGGGACTCCCTCTCCCTGAATCATAATTCATATCTTGAAAATGCATTATATGTGCCTAAGGAAGTTTGCTTCAATGGTTACAGCTGAACCCATCATGTTCTGCCTCATCACTTACCTCCCAGTCAGCAGAGGTCAAAGAGCTGAGAAAATCACTGGAAGAAAAAGATGCCACGATTAGGACACTCAAGGAAAATAACCACAGGTTGTCTGAGTCAATTGCTAAGGCCTCAGAGAGAGAAAAGAAAGAGAGGGAACAAATGGACTCAGAAATTAATCAGCTAAAGGAAAAACAAGATATGTTACAAAATTTATTTAAAGAAAAAGACCTTTTAATCAAAGCCAAAAGTGATCAGTTACTTTCTTCCAGTGAAAATTTCACTAACCAAGTCAATGAAAACCAACTTCTAAGGCAAGCTGTAATAAACCTAAAGGAGAGAATGTTAATTTTACAAATGGACATTTCTAATCTAAAAGGGGAAAATGAAAAACTAATAGAAACATCCAACGAAAAGGAAATGGAGTCTCAAGCATTACAAGAGACAAACATGAAGTTCTCTGTGATGCTTCGAGAAAAAAAGTGTGAGTGCCATTGGATGGAGGAGAAAGCTCTTGCCTTTGAGCAACTCTTACTAGAAAAGGAAGAGGGCAAGGCTGGGAAGTTAAGTCAGCTTTTAAATGTAGTTCAATCGATGCAGGAGAAGACAGTTCTATTTCAGCAGGAGAGAGACCAAGTCATCTTGGCTCTAAAACAGAAACAGATAGAAAACAGTACCCTCCAGCAGGAGGTTCAACACTTCCATGACAAAGAATTATGCTTAATCCAGGAGGTAGAGAGACTGCGCAGCCATCTTCTACAATCAGAAGATTCTCACACCCAGGAAATTGTAGCTGTGGAAAGCAAAAATATCAAACTGAGCAAGAAAGTCACACTGTTGGAGGAAAAGCGAGTTTCATCTTTGAATGCAGGTCATCAAGCCAGTGTGCAGGTAGAGTCACTGCAGGAACAGTTGAGTGTGGTCTGCAAACAGAGGGATGAGAACACACTGCAGTTTTCACTCTCCCAGGAACAAGTAAAGCAGTATGCCAGGTCCTTCACCAACCTGCAAAGTGTTCTGGAGAATTTCCAACAAGAAGAAAAAGTTATGCATTCTGCTGAATTAGAAAAAGAAAAAGGACATACAGCTGAATGGAAAGACAAGGCAGAAACTCTACAAGGAGAAGTAGTATTATTACAGGAACATCTGGATGCAGCAAATGCTATGTTGGAGTCAGCATCCACACTTACAGAGCAGTTAGATGTAAAGGATGAACAGATTGAAGGACTTAAAAAAACAAAATCATCTCCAACAAGAGATGTTGAATGATGCACAAAAGAAATTGTTGGACTTGGTAATCAGCATGAAAGAAAAAGTGGACAAAGTCTTCATGAGAAACCTCTTCATGTGTTACTTCCATACAGCAAAGAATAAACGACATGAAGTGTTACACTTAATGGGAACGCTCCTGGACATTCAAAAGGAGGAAATAGAGCAGTTGTTGAAGGAAGATTCTGGTGGTGTTACTAAGTGGGTGACTGGCTGGCTTGGAGGAGGATCCAAATGTGTCCCCAACACACCTTTGAGACCAAATCAGCAAACTGTGCTGAATGCTTCTTTTTCAGAATGTTTTGTTAAATTTATGGAAACAGAAAATCATCAATCTGTTTCACCACTAAAAGTTTCTGCTCCTGCCAGGAAGCCTCTAGACTCAACAGGAAGGAGAAAGCAAGGTGCTAATGTACCAGGAAGTTTGAAAGATGCAGCAGAATTCATAGCTGGTAGAACAGCAGACGTGAATCCATTTTTGGCTCCCGATTCTGAGGCTGTGTCACTTATCAACCTAGCTGGACTTGGACCTGGTGGACCTGGGCAGGTTATTTTGAACTCCATCACAGGTTTCATGCCCACCTTTACACTCTTGCCAGTGTCCCAGAACAATAGCAACGGGGTGAACTAAAAACCTTTTAAAGCAATAGGTGATTATTAAGGCAAAGATGATTTAGCATTTAAAGAAGCCATAAACACTTTGTATTTTTTGAAAAAGTGGCCTTTTGGGAAATAAATCATCAATTTGTAGGGCATAAGAAAATGAAAAAATGATGATATATATAGCTACTAGGTATTTTGTCTTCCCCATTTGTGTGTGTGTGTGTTTGCTGTAGCACTTAAAAAATGTTGTTTGTTTGCTGTAGCACTTTTTGTTTATAAAATTTTGTTCTGATATTATCAGGTAATCATCAGCAATAATCAATTATTAAGTGCTTTGTGAGCAACTGTACAGAGCAGCATTAATGAACTGTTGCTCCAACCTCTTTTTTTATGATTATATTGTTAAATTTAATTGTATTAAAATAAAACTGATACATTTAAATAACGGAGAGAAAAGAAGAAAAATCTGGCCCATAGAAAAAGATATGTCTCTCAGAGTTCGGAGTATATGAAGCAAAATATGATGTAGCAAAAAGTCATAAATTTTTAGTTTATAAAAAACAAATATTGTACAACTACTAAAAGAAAATTACAGCGGGAGGTCCTGAACATGAAGTTTAGTAGATAAATTCTAGGATTCTCTAGCTTAATTCAGGTGAAAACAGAGAGGAGAAAAATCAGATTACATAGTAAATGCTTCTCTGACACCTGTAGTTTCTAAAACCACTAAGAACATTTTTACTACAGTTAATTTAAATAAATTTAATATAAATTAAATTATTTAAAATAAATTATTACAATTAAATATTTATTTATTTTATTAATTTAATTTATTTAAATTTATTTTATTAATTTTATGTGTTTATTTAATATAATTAATTCATATTAAATTATAATATGATTTATATTTGAATTTTTTGATTTAAATAAAATTTAATATTAATCAGATTATTTAATATTGATTATATAGTTTAATATAAATTTTAATAAAATTGAATGAATTTTGATAAAATGTTCTTAATGGCTTTAGAAATTCCAGGTGTTAGAGAAGTACTTACTATATAATCTACTTTTTTCTCTTTTCTGATTTCACCTGACTTGAGCTGGAAACTTTTGATTTATCTTTTATCTTAAGTTACAAAAATAAAAAAGGGAAGACAAAATACCTAGTAGCTATATATATCAGCTTTTTTTTTTCTTTTTTTCTTTTCTTTCTTTTTTAATTTTCTCTCAGTTTCAGCTTTTTATTTCTTTATTAGATTTTCAAGCTCTTTTAGGATAGGGGCATGTGGTTTATCTTTTAAACCTCTAGCAATTTACAACAAAGAAAAAAGAAATTAGCCATGGCTTCTTTAAATAGTGCAGAAAGATGACCTGCAGAAAATATTCATCATCTTTAGAAGAATTTATGTAAAAAGGCTGAGACCAAGATTTTCTCTGGGAGGTCACCAGTCCTTTACAACTCTGCCTCTGTGATTACCACCACCACAGCCTCAAGACACAATTGCATCCAAAGGATCAGTGAGATCACTTCCTGGCACCAGCACCAGCTGTTTAGACTTTAACAATAAGAGTAATTCTTTAATTCTTTATAAGCCAATTATTAAAAAGTTTGAATGAAGCTTAATTGTTTGAGGATGTTCATATTTATCCTTTGAAGCTGTACATTTATGAGCTTTTTCTTGCAGATTTTTTTAAGTAGATATGCCTTAGAAATAGAAACATTTGTATAACAAAAAAAGGTGAAAATAAGACTAGTACAAATATGTAAAGAGGTCTGGCTCCAACTAGAGTGAAATCTAGTAGTAAATTTTGCTGTGATTAAACGTATATTCCTAATGTATTTGGGAGACTGCAAGTTTTGATTATGTGTCAATGATTAAAACTTGTTTTTTTCCAAAAAATTAACAGGTAACACTGCTTCACACAGTGTCACCTCTCTTCTTTTTTTTTTTTTTTCAAATTTATTTATTTTTTATTCTGAGTTGTTAGAAATGACAGCAGAATGTATTACATTTCATATTATATTTATAGGGCACATTTTTACATATCTCTGTATAAAAAGTATATTCAATACATTAGAGTCTTCATACATGCACTTAGGGTAATGAGTTCCATCTCATTCTACCATTTGTTTTTCTTCACCCTTTTGCCCCCTCCCTCCCCATTGGCCATTCTAGTGTTCCTCTAATCCTCCTGTGCTCCCCATCCCAACCCCACTGTGAATAGGCCTCCTTATATCAGAGAAAACATTCAGCATTTGGCTTCTTGGGATTGGCTTACTTCACTTCGCATTATATTCTCCAACTTCATCCATTTACCTGTGAATGCCATGATTTCCTCTCTTCTTAACCTATTTATATTGAGATTCTTGAATACATTGGAAAGGACATTCCCATACCAGTTCATATGAGAAATGTTAAACTGTCTCCAGTGATCTGTCCAGTTGGCAGCATAGATACTTCTCTACTTAATCTCAGCATAAATTGAAAACATCTTACATTCAAAATGCATGTACCATACCTCATCCTAGCAGCACAGTGCTCTGGAGTCTGCTGTTTGCCCTGGTGATCCTGTGGCTGATGGGGAGCTGCCACTCACTGCCAAGAGGGTGTTGTACTGCATGTTGCTAGCCCAGGAACAAATGAAAATTCAAAACCTAAAGTATGAATTCTACTGGACATGTATTACTTTTGAACTAACATAAAAGTAAGAAATCTTTTATTAAATATTTTTAGCTATTATTATAATTAAATTAAAGCAGTTATCTGTTCTCTAGCTTATTTAGCCATCTTCCTATAAGGATGAAAGAGTTATCCCAATCACTTTTACATTGCATAAGAAATTCAGAGATTGACAACTCTGTGATGTGGTTCTCTGTGATTTCATCATGCATGTAGGTTGATGTGACCACCACCACCACAGCCACAAAACACACTTGTTTCCAAAGAATCAGTGAAATCACTTCCTCCAACCAGCACCAGGTGTTTAGAACTGAAGAATAAAACTATTTAATTTTTTATGAGCCCATTATAAAAAATCCTGACTTGATGCTTAATTGTATGAGGATGTTCATATTTATACTTTGGAGTTGTACATTGAAGAGCTTTTTCCTGCAGATTTTGTAAATGTAGGCATGCCTTGGAAATAGAAACATTTGTATTTAAAAAAACAAAGGTGAAAACAAGATTAGTCTAAATATGTAAAGAGGTCTGTCTCCAACTAGAGTGAAATTTAATAGTAAATTTTGCTGTAATTAAATGTATATTCCTAATGTATTTGGGAGACTGCGAGTTTTGATTATGTGTTAATGGTTAAAACTTGTTCTCCCAAAAAAGTAACAGGTGACACTGCTTCACACAGTGTCATCTCTATTCTTAATTAACTTATTTATATTGCCATTCTTCTATACAGTGTAAAGGACAATCCCATAGAAGTTCATATGAGGAATGTTAAACTGCCTCCTGAGCTCTTCCCAGTTGGCATCATAGGTGCTCCTCTACTTCATCTCACCATACACAATTTAATAGATCAATTTCAATCAAGAAAATAGAGGATGCCATCAGAAGCCTATCAACCAAGAAAAGCCGAGGACTGGATGGATACACAGCTGAGTGCGACAAGACCTTTAAAGAAGAACTAACACCAATACTTCTCACACTTTTTCATAAAATAGAAAAAAAAAGGGAACACTTCCAAACACTTCCAAATTCTATGAGGCCAATATCACACAGATTCCAAAGACACATGAAAAAAAGAACACTTCAGACCAATATCTCTAATGAATATAGATGCAAAAAATCTCAATAAAATTGTGGCAAATCATATACAAAAACATATCAAAAGATAGTGCACCATGATCAAGTAGGGTTCATTCCAGGGAAGCAGGTTTAGTAGGGTTCATTCCAGGGATGCAAGGTTAGTTCAACATATGGAAATCAATAAATGTGAAAGGAAAAAAAAAAAAAAAAAAGATGGTAGAATGGGATGTATATCATTACCCTAAGTACATGTATGAAGTCAAGAATGGTGTGAATATACTTTGCATACAACTAAAGATATGTAAAAATGTGCTCTATATGTGTAATATGAAATGTAATGCATTCTGCTGTCATTTATAACAACATAGAATAAAAAATAAATTGAAAAAAAAAAAAAAAAAGCCCTGCTCTCTAGGCTCAGATCATGACAACCCTGAGAGATACTGGTATACTGGACCTCCCTAAGCTACTCTCCTGCAATACATGGCCTGAGGTCTTTAAAAAAATGTAATTCATCACATGAATAGACTCAAAGATCATATGATCATCTCGATAGACATAGAGAAAGCATTTGACAAAATACACCACCCTTCATGTTCAAAATGCTAGAATAAATAGGGATATCAGGAACATATCTCAATATTGTAAAGGCTATCTCTGCTAAGTCCCAGGCCATCATCATTCTAAATGAAGAAAAATTGAAAACATTCCCTCTAAATCTGGAACAAAACAGTGATGACCTCTCTCACCATTTCTATTTAACATAGCTTCTTGAAACTCTAGCCAGAACAATCAGACAGACAAAAGAAATTAAAGCGATGCAGATAGGAAAAGAAAAACTCAAATTATCACTATTTGTAGACGATATAATTCTATACCTAAAAGACACAAAACATTCCATTAGAAATCTTCTAGAACTAATAAGTGAATTCAGCAAAGTATCCGGATATAAAATCAACAACCCATAAATCAAAGGCATTTCTGTACATCAGTGAAAAATCCTTAGAAAGAGAAACAAGGAAAACCACCCCATTTACAATAGCCTCAAAAAAAAAAAAAAAAAACACTTGGGAATACACTTAACAAAAGAGGTGAAAGACCTCTACAATGAAAACTACAGCACACTAAAGAAAGAAATTAAAAAACACCTTAGATGATTGAAAGATCTACCTTGTTCTTCAATAGGCAGAATTTATATTGTCAAAATGACCTTACTACCAAAAGCACAACACAGATTCAAGGCAATCCCAATCCAAATTCCAATGACATTCCTCATAGAAATATAAAAAGCAATCAAGAAATTCATCTGGAAGAATAAGTGACCCAGAATAGTCAATGCAATCCTTAGCAAGAAGAGTGAAGCTGGTGGCATTACTATTCCAGACCTTAAACTATACTACAGAGCAAGAGTAACAAAAAAAGCATGGTATTGGCACCAAAATAGACCTGTAGACCAATGGCACAGAATAGAGGACACAGAGACTAACCCACATAATTACAGTTATCTTATATTAGACAAAGGCACCAAAAACATAAATTAGAGAAAAGATAGCCTTTTCAACAAACAGTGCTGCGAAAACTGGAAATCCACATGTAACAAAATGAAATTAAACCTCTATCTCTTACCATGCAAAAAACTCAACAAAGTGGATCAAGGACTTAGGAATTAAACCAGAGACCTTGTGCCTAATGGAAGAAAAATTAGACCCAAATCTCAATCATGCAGGTTTAGGCCCCAACTTCCTTAATAAGACTCCTATAGCACAAGAATTAAAACCAAGAATCAATAAATGGGATGGACTCAAACTAAAAACCTTTTTCTCAGCAAAAGAAACAATCAGCCTTATGCGGTGGCTCACGCCTGTCATCCCAGCACTTGGGAGGCTGAGGCAGGAGGATCATGAGTTTAAAGCAAGCCTCACCAATGCTGAGGCACTTAGCAACTCAGTGAGACCCTGTCTCTAACAAAATACAAAAAAAAAAGGGCTGGGGATGTGGCCCAGTGGTCGAGTATCCCTGAGTTCAATCCCTGGTACAAAAAAAAAAAAAAAAAAAAAAAAAAAGAAAAAAAAGAAAAGAAAAGAAAAGAAAAGAAGAAAAAAAAATCTGTGAAGTAAATAGGGAGTCTATAGAATGGGAGCAAATATTTAGCACAAGCACACCAGATATAGCACTAATCTCTAGTATATATAAAGTACTCAAAAACCTTAACACACACACAAAAACAAAAAATACCCACAAATAATCCAATCAGTAAATGGGCCAAGGAACTGAATAGACACTTCACAGAAGAGGATATAAAATCAATCAACAAATTTGTGAAAAAATGTTCAACATCTCTAGCAATTGGAGAAATGCAGATCAAAATTAAGATTTCATCTCACTCCGGTCAGAATGGCAGTTATCAAGAATACAAACAACAATAAATGTTGGCGATGATGTTGGGGGGAAAGGCACACTCATATATTGCTTGTGGGACTGCAAATTGGTGCAACCAATCTGGAAAACTGTATAGAGATTCATGGAAAACTTGGAATGGAACCACCATTTGACCAGGTATCCCACTCCTCTGCTATACCCAAAGTACTTAAAAACAGCATACTACAGGGACACAGCCACATCACTGTTTATAGCAGCACAATTCACAATAGCTAGACTGTGGAACCAACCTAGATGTCCTTCAGTAGATGAATGGATAAAGAAAATGTGGTATATATACACAATGGAATATTACTCAGCAATAAAAGAGAATACAATCATGGCATTTGCAGGTAAATGGATGCATTTGGAGAATATAAGGCTAAGCGAAGTTACCAATCCCACAAATCCAAATGCCAATTGTTTTCTCTGATATAAATAGGCTGATTCACAGTGGGGTTGGGAAGGGGAGCATAATAGGATTAGAGAAAAACCAGAAAGGCTAATGGGGATGGAGGGGGCAAAGTGGTAGGAATGACAGAATGAGTTAGATATCTTTACTCTAAGTACATGTATGAAGACACGAATAGTGTGAAAAATACTTAGTGTACAACCAGTAACTTGAAAAATTGTGCTCTATATGTGTAATATGAAATTGCATTCTGCCATCAGGTATAACAAATTAGAATAAATAAGTAATTTAATTAAGAAAAACATCTGTGGGACCGCTCACCTCAGAGACACCATCCTGGCTTGGGATGGCAGGGGAACAAGCCCCAGCCTGCAAGAGTTTCAACTAGGCCCTCTGGTGTGCTTTCCCAGCTCCGCCTGCCCACCTCAGAGACACCATCCCTGCTGGGGACAGGAGTTGGGGGGTTGGAGGGGAAACAAGCCCCAGCCTGCAAGCATTCCTGCTAGACCCACCTGCAAGCATTCCATCTCAGCCTGCCTGTGTATGTACCCAGGTCTGCCCACCCACTCAGGAGCCACAGGTATTCTCCGCCTCTGCCTACAGGTCAGGGAACAGGCCCTGGGCCCAGGAACAGGGAATATTACATGGGGATACCTATCTTTTGTTTCTCCTATTAATACCCTAATTTCATGATTACCCTCTCACTATTCAAATATTCTAATACCTCTATCTTCTCACATCCTACCTCACAAACGTTTTAGTCAACCCATTAGTTCCCCCTTCTACCATTAGATACTGTGAACTACCACACAAAAATACTGAATAAATGGTAGAAGATAATTGATCTCATCATTTATGGTTAAAGTGTCAAAATTGTAAATATAAAAATAGAAACTAACTGATATATGGCAGTACGTTGGGTACTTGGACTGCTGTAATATTGATCTTTCCCTTAAAAGTTATGCATAGGGTAACCTGTAGGGATTACAATAAGACAGAAACAGGAATACCTCAGACTTACACTGCAAGAGAGGAAAACACATAGATATCTTGAAAAAACAAGGGAGAAAAATGCCCCAAACAAACCAAGATACTACAGCAATAGAATCCATAGAAAGCACAGTAGGTGAAAAATAGGAAAAGGAATTCCAAATATACATAATTAAAATGATTCGGGATTTAAAAAATGACCTAAGTGAACAGATACAGGCAAAAATTCATCTCTCCAACAAAGAGATAAGAGATCAAATACAGGCAGCCATCAATCACATCAACAAAGAAATAAGAGAACAAATACAGGTAGCAAAAGATTACTTCAAGAAAGAGATAGAGTCTGAGAAAAAAAAAAAAAACAGAAATACTTGAAATGAAAGAAACTATAGGCCATTTTAAAAACTCAATAGGTAGTATCACTAATAGATTGGATCACTTGGAAGATAGGACCTCAGACAATGAGGACAAAATAGGTAATATTGAAAATAAAGTTGACCACACAGTGAAGACGATAAGAAACCATGAACAAAATATCCAAGAATTATGGGATACCATCAAAAAACTGAATGTAAGATTTATTGGAATTGAGGAAGGTGCAGAGAATCAATCCAAAGGAATGCAAAATCTCTTTAATGAAGTAATATCAGAAAATTTCCCAAACAAGAAAAATGAATTTGAAAACCAAATACAAGAAGCATACAGGACACCAAATGTACAAAATTACAACCGATCTATACCAAGCACATGATAATGAAAATGTCTAGCATACAAAACAAGGATAGAATTTTAAAGGCCATAAGAGAGAATAATCAGATAACCTATAGAGAAAAACCAACTCACATCACAGCAGATTTTTCAACCCAGACCCTCAAAGCAAAGAGAGCCTGGAACAATATATACCAGGCTCTAAAAGATAAGGGATGCCAACCAAGAATCTTATATCCAGCAAAATTAAACTTTAGATTTGATGATGAAATAAAAACCTTCCATGATAAACAAAAGCTAAAAGAATTTACAACAAGAAAGCCGACACTACAGAACATCCTTGGCAAAATATTCCACAAGGAGGAATTGATAAACAACGATAAAAACCTTCAAAGGGAAGAACAACAATAAAGGAGAACTAACCATAGGAGAAATAAAGTCAAGCTAAATACCAAAAATAAAATAAAATTAGATAAAATTAAAAGTGACTGGTAATACAAATCATTTCTCAATAATATCCCTGAACGTTAATGGCCTAAACTCACCAATTAAAAGACATAGGCTGATAGATTGGATTAAAAAACAGACCCCAAAATAGGTTGCCTTCAAGAAACACATCTCATAGGAAAAACGCCCACAGACTGAAGGTGAAAGGATGGGATAAAATATACCATTCATATGGTCTACATAAGCAAGCAGGGTTCTCCATCCTCATGTCAAATAAAGTAGACTTCAAGCCAAAGTTAATCAAAAGAGATAAAGATGGACATTTCATACTGCTTAAGGGAATCATAGATTAACAAGACATAACTGTTATAAATATATATGCCCCAAATAATGGAGCATCTACATTCATCAATCAAACTCTTCTCAAGTTCAAAAATCAAATACACCACAACAAAATAATTCTAGGTGATTTTAACACACCTCTTTCACCACTGGATAGATATTCCAAATGAAAGTTAAACAAAGAAACTATAGAATTCAATAATACAATTAATAACTTAGACTTAACTGACATATATAGAGTGTATCATCCATCAATGAGCGAATACACTTTCTTCTCAGTAGCACATGGATCCTTCTCTAAAATAGACCATATATTATGCCATAAAGCAACTCTAAGCAAATATAAAAAAGTAGGGATACTATCCTGCATTCTATCAGATTATAATGGAATGAAATTAGAAATCAATGATAAAAATGAAAGAAAAGCTACCATAACACCTGGAGACTAAACAATATGCTATTGAATGATCAGTGGGTTGCAGAAGACATCGAGAAGGAGATTAAGAAATTCTTGGAGGTAAATGAGAACAATGACACAGCATATCGAAATCTCTGGGACACTATGAAGGCAGTACTAAGAGGAAAGTTCATTGCATGGAGCTCATTCCTTCAAAAAAGAAAAAGTCAACAAATAAATGAACTAACATTACATCTCAAAGCCCTAGAAAAAGAAGAACAAATCAACCCCAAAAGAAGTAGAAGAGAGGAAATAATTAAAATCAGAGCTGAAATTAATGAAATTGAAACTAAAAAAACAATTTGAAAAAATTGACAGAACAAAAAATTGGTTCTTTGAAAAAATAAATAAAATTGATAGAACTTTAGCTATGCTAACAAAGAAGAGAGAAAACACAAATTACCAATGTCTACGATGAAAAAGGAAATATCACGACGAACACTATAGAAATACAGAAGATAATTAGAAATTATTTTGAAAATTTATACTCCAATAAAATAGAAAATAATGGGCTAGGGTTGTGGCTCAGCGGTAAAGCGCTCATCTAGCACATGCGCGGCCCCGGTTCGATCCTCAGCACCATGTACAAATAAATGCATCGTGTACAACTAAAGCAAATAAATTTTAAAAAAATAGAAAATAATGAAGGCATCAACAAATTTCTAGAGAAATATGATATGCCCAAACTAAATCAAGATGATATACACATTTAAATAGGTCAATTTCAAGCAAAGAAATAGAGGATGCCATAAAAAACTTACCAACCAAGAAAAGCCCAGGACCTGATGGATACACAGCCAAGTTCTACAAGAACTTTAAAGAAGACTAACACCAACACTTCTCAAACTATTTCATGAAATTGAAAAAGAGGGAACATTCCCAGACTCATTCTATGAGGCCAATATCACCCTGATTCCAAAACCAGACAGAGACAAATCAAAGAAAGAAAACTTCACACCAATATCTAATGAACATAGATGCAAAAATTCTCAATAAAATTCTGGCAATTCGAATACAAAAACATATCAAAAAGATAGTACACCACAATCAAGTGGGCTTTATTCCAGGGATGCAAGTTTGGTTCAATATAAGAAAAGCAATAAATGTAATTCATTACATCAACAGGATGAAAGATAAAAATCATATGATCATCTCAATAGACGCAGAGAAAGCATTTGACAAAATACAACATCCCTTCATGTTCAAAATGCTAGAAAAAATAGGGACAACAGGAACGTACCTCAACATCGTAAAGGCCATCTATGCTAAGCCCCAGGCCAACATCATCCTAAATGGAGAAAAATTGAAAGCATTCCCTCTAAAAACTGGAACAAGACAGGGATACCTCTTTCACCATTCCTATTTAACATAGTTCTTGAAGCCCTAGCCAGAGCAATTAGACCGACAAAAGAAATTAAAGGGATACGGATAGGAAAAGAAGAACTCAAATTATCACTATTTGCAGATGATATGATTCTATACATAGAAGATCCAAAAAATTCCACCAGAAATCTTCTAAATCTAATAAATAAATTCAGCAAAGTAGCTGGATATAAAAGCAATACCTATAAATCAAAGGCATTTCTGTACATCAGTGACAAATCCTCAGAAAGGAAACTAGGAAATCCACCGCCATTTACTTTAGCCTCAAAAGAAAAATAAAATATTTGGGAATCAACTTAACAAAAGAAGTGAAAGACCTCTACAATGAAAACTACAACAAGCTAAAGAAAGAAATTAATGAAGATCTTAGAAGATGGAAAGAACTACCTTGTTCATGGATAGGTAGAACTAATATTGTCAAAATGACCATTCTCTCAAAAGCACTATACAGATTCAATGCAACACCAATCAAAATCCCAATATCATTCCTCATAGAAATAGAAAAAGCAATCATGAAATTCATCTGGAAAAATAAGAGACCCAGAATAGCCAAAGCAATTCTCAGCAAAAAGATTAAAGTGGGTGGCATTACTATTCCAGACCTTAAATTGTACTATAAAGCAATAATAACAAAAACAGCATGGTACTGGCACCAAAATAGACCAGTTGACCAGTGGTACAGAATAGAAGATACAGAGACGAACCCACACAGCTACAGTTATCTTATATTAGACAAAGGTGCCAAAATGTTCACTGGAGAAAAGACAGCCTCTTCAACAAATGGTGTTGGAAAACCTGGAAATCCTCATATAATAAAATGAAATTAAATCTCTTTCTCTCACCATGCACAAAACTTAACTCAAAGTGGATCAAGGACCTAGGAATTAAACTGGAGACCTTGCACCTAATAGAAGAAAAAAGTAGGCCCAAATCTCCATCATGTTGGTTTAGGCCCCAACTTCTTCAATTATACCGCTATAGCACAAGAACTAAAACCAGGAATCAATAAATGGGATGGATTCAAACTAAAAAGCTTCTTCTCAGCAAAAGAAACAATCAGTGAGGTGAGTAGAGAACCTACAGAATGGGAGCAAATCTTTACCACAAGCACATCAGATAGAACACTAACCTCAAGGATTTATAAAGCTCTCAAAAGCCTTAACACCAAAAACAAACAAACAAAAAATAACACAATCAATAAATGGGCCAAGGAACTAAACAGACACTTCTCAGAAGATGATATGCAAACAATCAACAAATATATGAAAAAATGTTCAACATCTCTAGCAATTAGAGAAATGCAAATCAAAACTACTCTAAGATTTCATCTTACTCCAGTCACAATGGCAGCTGTCAAAAAAACAAACAACAATAGTCCATGCTAGAGTCATGAACCAGGCTACTACCTTTGAACTTCTGCATGAAAGAAAAATGTACCTAGCTGTTTAAGAGACTATCAATAAAGCCTAATTGTATGATTCAGTTCATTTGTATACTTAATAGTGATTATTTAGCATTTCCCCACTGGTTGGCAAATTAAGTCTATATTATTTTTGTTACTTGGTTTAGAACTGATGCTTATATTTATTTACTCTCACTGATTTCTCAATTTATTACTGTTCATACCAACCCTCAATAAATAATACAGCAGGTTCTTATATCTATATTCATTCATTCTCTCTGTTACTTTGAATTTGAAATGTCTCCCAAAGGTCATGTGCAAAAGACTTGGGAACCAGCCTGATGGCACTATTGGAAGGTGCTGGAAACTTTAGGAGGTAGGGTTGATTGAAGGAAGAAAGACATTGGGATATGCCCTTGAAAGGGCTGGGACACCAGACCATTCCTCTCCATCTCTTCTTCACTTCTTAGACACCACCATGTGAGCATCTGGGCTCCACCATGTGCTCTGTGCCACAGTCCCAAAACAACAGGACAAGTGACCATAGACCGAAATCTCTGCAACTGTGAGCCAAAATAAACCTTTTGTCCTTTTAAGTTGCTTATCCCCAGGTATTTTGTCACAGGCACAGAAACACCCTCCAAAACCACCATCGAAATGATATGAGCTGACAGAATGCTTTGGGGGTATTTATAGATACAGTTCATAGATATGCTTTATATTTTTTTTTGTTTCTAAGCTAAATGCGTTTTAGATAATCATAAACTTTGTGAGATTTAATTATTCATATTTGAAATATGTCTTGGTATTGTTTTACTTCCTAAAAATAGCTTTGTTATATCATCAGATATGAAAGACATTTTTATAGATATAAAATTATACCCTCATCTCTTTTTTTCCACCTTCAGTATTTTAAAAACTACAGCAACACTATCCTTTGGCATCTGGTGCTGGGCTCTGGAAATTTGTCATCAGTATAATTTTTATCAATTTTATGTGATGTACTCTTTCTGGCAAGCTTTTAGAATTTCCTTTTGATTTCAGATATCCTAAATTCACAGTAACTCACTAGACATGAAATTTTCCCATTTTTCATGTAGATTTTAAATGATTTATGCAGTATTCTCATTTTACTTCAAGATAGGATGGTCAAGTACTTTAGAGCACAGTTTCTGGTACTCAGAGCTGCCATTTGCTAGTACATCAGGTACCCATGACCTGAAGTTTTGGTGACTCAATTTCCCCACATGAAAAATGGGAATAATAATTTAGAGGCATTTTCTCATCATGATAAAAGAATGAAACAATATTTCTTGAGCCTGATTATTTCCCTATACTAAGTGCCTTCCTTTCTTTCTCTTCCAAATCCCTACATTGTGTTTATCCTTTTCCTCTTGCTAGTCTGTTTTTCAAGCACCAATTTAGAGGGTAGAGGCTAAAAAAATCAGGAAAAAAATTTCACAAAAATATTAATTTGGTTGAATTCTAACAGAAAGATATTTATATTTCTCTTATAATGAAAATACAACTACTTCAAACATACAGAATTGATAACATTTTAACATAATTTAAAATATCAAAGCATTTTTAAAATAATAAATGTCAGTGAATCTACATTAATATATAATTATAATGACCCAGTAAAAATATGAAAAACTAAAAATAAAAATAAAATAATAACTTTTTTTTGTTTTTACATCTTACTACCATATATCAGTGCACTGTTAAATTGTTGTTAGCTTAAGAATAACACTTATGGGAACAAATGTAATAAATCAGTTTCTCCACTAACAAACATTCAGTCCTCACACACAATACAGGTATAAGCTCCCTCTTTCCCCAGAGCAATACACTCTTTTAAATTTCCAGAATATCTGAAGGACTCTAAGATAACATTTTTCATCCCAGGGGCCCTATCATACATTATGTCAAATATGAAGTACTAGTATTAAGATCTTGAATTACTTCAAACTTTCAGAGCATTTCAAATGCACATAATTCAAAGCAGAAACATAATAAGGTAGATTCTTGGTTGCAGTTTTCACCATCAATCACATGATTTCATTATCATAGATTATTGAAAGGTAGAAAACACATACAATTAGAGTCCAAAGAAAATAAATACAAACAAAACAGCTCAATGTGTTTGTGAGCTCAGACTCATATTTTTTGGGGGGGGGGGGGCAGGAATAAAAATATTAATGTTTTATTATTTTTCTAGTAATAAATTAGTTACTAAATTTTTAAGTATCTATGCTCACATTTCATTATATCATAGTCAATCTTAGTCTCCTTTTGCTGCAAAACGGTAATATCTATCTATCATGCCATTCCATTCACAGTTTAGCTTTCATCATCTAGACAGGTCTCTGGAACCTTTAATATATATCAGAAACACCTAGCTGGAGTGCTTAGTAAAGAGCAGAGTGTTGGGCCTCATACTCAGTTACTGGTTCAATTAGGTCTGTATTTGCATTTCAACACACTACTAGTTGTTGCTGATGCTTCTGGTCTAGGGACCACACTTCAAAATCACTGTTCTAAATAATTTTAAGATATTGTTGGGTCCTTAGAAATCATCATGGGTTTTTTTGTTCGTTTGTTTTGTTTTTTGCATTATTTTGGTCAAGTGTTTCACTGTAAGACCTGCAATCAAAAGAATTGCTCACACCAGAGTCAACATTCTCAGGTGAGTGATCTTACTTTGACTGCCAATACTTCTTCTGGCGAATTTATTACGCATCTGGCCTTATAGCCCAGCCATCCTTAAGCATTTTACTAATTTCCATCTAGACATCCCTTGACTCTTGCCTGTTTAATTTTCCTTAAGCCCAGATAAACCTTCAAGAGCTTCTCCTTACATACTAAGTTAACATACATAATATATATTAGATTAGAATCTCAGCCCATAAGCTCATTTGGAAAAGTTTAACTTTCTCTGGTGTCTAGATTTCAATTTATTCTCCATTTTAACTCTCCTCCATTCAACTGGATCGTAAAAACTCAGTGTCTTGCCATGTGCTGAGCCATCTCTATTGAATCTGAGTTCTGTAAGGTTAACATGTCAAGATATTAAGGTAGAGTCACCTCGATGCCACTTGTCTATGGTAATGACTCTAATATTTGCAAAATCCCACTTGTTCCTTGTCTTCAGGGACATACAGTTCATTGCACAGAATGCAATGAACCCTTGAGATGTTTTTAGGGTCCAATGTTTCTGATTATTTGCTGCATTGTCCTATTGGAATAGAAAATATTATAATCTTGCTCTTGGATAAAGAAAATTGAAGCTTGTGTCTGACCCACTGGCCTATAGACATACCACTTGACAGCCATACAAGTTCTGGAGTTCTTTCAGCCCCTTGGGTTCATATTGTGTATGCGGACCTAGACTCCTTTTGATGGGTGGGTTGTTGTACTAGTTTTTTGGGAGAGGCCTGGAGGCAAAGCAAAGTTCCATCTTTCTCAGAGATCAAAACCCATCTGATCCCCTTCCAATTTGGGGCATGGAAAATACTGGTCTTATTTATCATGCATTTTTTTCTAAATAAATTTTTTATCTTCCAAGTTCTGTAGCTAGAAAAGTCTTTTCTATGCTTTCTCCTATAATACATTTTCCTTTAATAAAGACATTTCATAAAATCTGCCTGCCTGGACTGGAATAGAATATAGATGAAAGAGTTTTAATACTAGGGATAAAAATGAAACTAGTACTTCAATACATTCTATCATACCAGCAATTAAGGTAGGGCAAGACGCTAATCTGCTCACGATGCTCTACCCAAGAAGGTATGTCTACTTTTTTTGTTTTTGTTTTTGTTTTGATACCAGGGATTAAACCCAGGGGTGTTTAACCACTAAGCCACATCTCCACATGCCCAGCCTTTTATAATTTTTATTTTGAGAAGGGTCTTTCTAAGTTGCTTAAGGCCTTGCTAAATTGCAGAGGCTGGCTTTGAACTTATGATATTCCTGCCTCAACCACCAGAGCTGCTGGGATTACAGGTGTGCACCAACATATCTGGTCCTGTAGTACATCTATTGTTTCTTTAAATGTTCTGCATTTGTCTGTCTTCTCTCCAGGTAGAACAGTTTGGTACATAGTATTTTATATTCTGGATAAAATTTGTGGGAATAAAAACTCTTCAGAGGATAAAATGTATAGTAGTCCTTGAGGATAGATAAGATTTCAAATTCTGAAGGAGAGAAAGGGTTGGTTATAGTGGCAGAATGATAGTCCAGGAAGAACAAAATTGTATATGAAATTAAAGGAATTTGGGAAGCCACCAATGCCCTTCCTTCAAAAGGAAGCAGAGGCCTGCTGTACACTGTATGCTGCCTGATACTATATTGCTCTAGTTTTCTCTAAACATGTAAATGAGGGTCTTTGTCAAGTACTGAAAATGGGGTAAAGCAGGGAAATTCGGGAATTGCCTATTCAAAAGGAAATATAAAGCTGGGTGTGGTGGAACATGCCTGTAATCTCAGCTACTCAGGAGGCGGAAGCAGAAAGATCACAAGTTTAAGGCCAGTCTGGGAAATTTAGTGAGACCCTGTCTCAAAATAGGAAATAAAATGGATGTAGCTCAGGGGCAGTGATAGCGTGCCCCTAGGTGCAATCCCCAACAACAATATCAGCAAAGTATGAAGAATGAAGAAGACAGTCAATTTGCCATGAACTGGAAAGAATGGAGAATCTGAGCTCAGCAAATCAATCCTCAATTCTTAAATTCTCAATATTATAGAATTCTGTCAATTCCTGAAACCCTGAAAAATTCCAGAGACTGCACAGGCTACCTTCAGGAGAGCATTCCATCGCTCTCCTGCCTTCCCTCCCAGGAGTGTATTTTAATCTTCACAAACTGAAAGCTTCCTGAAGATCCCTGCATAGAGAAATGAGGAGCAGGGCTTTCTGTCTTCCTCGTATTCTTTTTGTTGCTCAACTATTTCAAATATTGTATTTCTCTTTTCATCTGAAGTATTTTCATCTCATAAAGCAAGCCTGCACATTTTAAGAATATAGTAGAAAAACATAAATACATTTTAACAAGGAAAACAATGTTATTTATAATTTTGTTGAGTACAGTTGGTCAATGTTAACATATAGGTGTAATATAATGTTGTACATTTTTGCAATTTCTTCCTACGGTAATTTTCATTTAGATGTATTAATATGCATGTGGTGTGTGTGTATTTTGTGTGTTTGTTATATGAGTGTGTGTGTATAGCTATATGTATATGGAGAAAGTGATTATATGTATGTATTGCATTGTGCGTGTGTGTGTGTGTATGTGTGTATTTTCTGGTGTTTATACATTTTCTTGGTAACATCAATATATCTAAACTTGATTTTCATGTTTTATCGATTTTCTACTTTCTACTGAATTACTAATAATCTCATTGGATACATCTTATGGTTATCTAATTTTTGCTTTTTATCATTTTATTTAACACATTTATGGTATTTCTGTGTCAGTGTCTACCCACTAATATTTTATAATCAGAATGCCTGGTGCATTGTTAATTTTAACATTAACCAAATAGTTAAACATTTTATAGTTAAAAAAACAATATGACAAATAGAAACAATGAAATAGAATATTTTATATGCCAATGAAAGTTAAAAATTATAAGAAAAGTGATCAGTTTGGTTCCAGGAAAAATAACAAATTTTATGTAGCAAATTATGTGCATAAACAGTCTGAATAAGAGATAAACCAGGGAAAAAACATTTTTCATCAATGTGTGTCTGAATTATAAAATATGTTCACAAATTATTTGATACTTCTTATCTCAAAAGGTAGAGCTTAATTTTCTTCCCCTGGAGTATGGTTTGGACTCAGTGACAGGCTTCTAATGAATAGAATATAGCAGATGGTGTGGGGTGTGATTGCCAATATTTTCCTATATGAAGACTGTGATTTCCATCTGGAGTGATTTCTGACTCTCTTTCCAATCACTCACTCTTGGGGGAAGCCAGCTGCCATGTTATAAGAGTATTTGAACAGCTTTTGTAAAAGACCACATGATGAGTAACTGGAATCTTTTGTTCAAGAGCCATCCAGGAATTCAGACTATCCAAATCCATGTCAGTGATCTTGAAAGTGGATCGTTCACCAGCTGAGACTTCGGAAAAGACTGCATCCCTGATTAACAATTAGACTCTATTTTATCAGAGTTCTTGAAAATAAGCACAAAACTAAACTGCCATCTGATTTTTGACTTACAAAAATGTAAGTATTTACTATTTTAAGCCACTGAGAATGAGGGTAGTTGGCTACACAGCAATTGATGAATAATATAATATCTTCAATTAAATATTATCAGGAATATCCAGTTGTTGTGAAAAAAATAAGAAATAACTCAGCAATGGGAACATGATCTAAATAACATTTTCTTTGAGAATAAAGGTAATTAGAAAATAAGCCTTATAAAATTCACTCAAGTCATTGTTAATATAGAATATACAAATTAAGAGTTACAAGATCTTGAAAGAAACAAATGATCAAAGCTCATCTAGGAAGAAATATACAACCTGCATCTATTAAGAAAATTTAAGATATAATGGAAACCCTTATTCTAAGGAAAACTTCCTAGGCCTCAAAGTCTTCACTGGTAATTTATTTTTTATTTGAAGTAAATGTACGTAACATAAAATGTATAATTAAATCATTTTTAGGCATACTGTTCAGTAGTATTAGGCACAGTCACATTGTTGGGAAGTGATCACCACCATCCTCTTCCAGATCTTTCATCATATTTCCAAATTCAAACTCCAAAACCACAAAATACTAAGTCCTAAGACCCACACCCCAGTCCCAGGCAACCACCATTCCTCCTTCTGCCTCTGTGAGTTTGATTATGCCATGCACCTTATATAAGTAGAATCATACAGCATTTGTAGTGTTGTGACTTTCTTATTTCACTTGCATAATTTCATAAAAGCTCATCCTACATAGTATATGTCAGAATTGCTTTCCCCTTTTAAGGATGAATAAATATTGCATCGTATGCATGGATCACTTTGTTTATCCATCTGTGAATGGGTACTTTTTTGCTTTTACAATTGTGGTAGAGGAGTGCTACATCAGTTAGCTTGCCTCCCTGTGATCAAAATACCTGACAATAACAATACAGAGGAGGAAAAGTTTATTTTTTGTAGTGGTTTCAGAGGCTCAGTCCATGGTGGGTGGACTTCATTGCTCTGGACCTAAGGCTATGGCAGAAGATCATGGTGAGAGTGTATGGGAGCAGAAAGCTGCTCAGCTCATTACAGACAGGAGGCAGAGAAAGTAAGGTTCCAGGGACAAAATATAAACCCACAGGCATGCCTCAGTGACCTGCTTTCTCCAGCTACACCCTACCTGCTTACAGGTATCCTTTCAAACCAGTACAGTAGTCCTTTCAAATTATTAATCGATCAAATGAATTTATCTACTGGTTAGGGGACAGCTCTCATAACTGAGTCATGAGTTCTGGGGGGACACCGAATATCCAAAATGTAACAGGGCTATTGTGAATAATTCTTCTATAAATATCAGTATACAAATATCTCTCTGAAACCCAGCTTTCAGTTCTTTTGGGTATCTTCCCAGAAACAGAATTGCTGGATTCTGTGGTAATTCCATTTTCAATTGTTTGAGAAATCACCACACTCTTTTCCATGGCAGCTGCACCATTTTACATTCCAATGAGCAAGGCACACAAGTTCCAAGTTCTCCATATCCTCACCAATATTTATTTTCCTTTTGTCTTTATTTTTGTTTAATAGGAATTGAGCTTTGTCCTATCTTTTTCTTTCATTTTTTAAAAATTGTAGTCATACTAATTCATGTGAAGTGGTATGTCTTTGGGTGTGTAACATATTTTCCTAATACATTATGATGCTGAGTCTTTTCAACTGCTAACTGCCATTTGTATACATTCTTTAGAGAAATTTCTATTCACATCCTTTGCTCATTTCCTGTTACTGAGTTGTTATTGTTGAGTTGTAAAAGTTCCTTATATTTTTGGAATATTAACTTCTTGCCAGGTAATATGATTTATAAATTTATTTTTCCATTCTGGGGGGTGGCTGTTTCACTCTGTTGGTGGTGTCCTGTGATGCATAAAAGTTTTAAATTTGATGTAGTCCAGTTTTCCAGTTTTCTTCTCCTTGCCTGTCAAATCCAAATTCATGAAGCTTTCCCTCAGTGCTTTATACTTATAAAATTTTAACTCTTGTATTGAGATCTTTAATTCATTTTGAGTTAATTTTTGTATGTGAGAAAAGGCAAAGGTCCACCTGCATTTTGGTTTATTTTGATATTTCATGATTTTACTTTTCATTTTTGTTTATTATTTTGTTTTCATTTTCATTCTTTGCTTAAGTGTGTGTTTAATTTCCAAATACTTGGGGGTTTCTGTTTTCCTTCTGCTGTCAGTTTCTAGTTTTATTCCAGTATAGTCAGAAATAATAGTTTGTGTAATTCAATATATTAAACTTATCATGACTTGCTTTGTGACCTAACATATGGTCTATCTTGGGGAATTTCTAATGGGTACTTGAGAAAAATATGCATTATGCTATTGTTGGGTAGAGTTTCTGCATGTTTCTGTTAGGTCCAATTAGTCTCCAATGTTCAAGTTTTCTATTTTGTGTTGACCTTCATTCTCATTGTTCTCACTGGTAAATTTTAATAAATATTTAAAAGGCATATAATACTAGTAATCCACAAATCTGTACAGAAAATTTCAAAAGGATAAAATACTTTAGATTACTTCCTTAGTTTATGAGCTCATCGTTACGATGATAACAGAAGTAAACAGGGATATTATTTTTAAAAATTCAATATATGCACCATGTTAACAACTGTAAAAAATAATGTGATCATCTCGATAAAAAAGAACAACACTTAATGAAATCTTTGATCTTAATAAATGGAACAAACAAAAAAATATAGTTAACCTCATTCTTAATAGTGAAATTAAATATTTTCATCTTAGGATCAGAAATAACATGAAATTGTTTACTTTCACCATGTATTCCACATTGCATTTCAGATTTCATCCACTGCAATAGTCAAGTAAAAAATAAAATAAAATAAAAATAGGCATTAGAATGAAAAGGAAGAGTTAAAGTTGCCTTTATTCCCAAACATTATCTTGTCGATAGAGACCATCTGGCATAAACTCTGAAGAAATATATTAGCAAATTTAGATACTTCAAGATGAAAGATCAATTTACACAACTCAATTGGATATCTTCACATCAGCAACAAGAAATCAAACTAGAAATTTAAATATATCAATTTATGTAATATCATTCACAACAGCTTTGAGAAATATAAATATTTCATACTATACCTCTCATGAATGTCTTCATAAAATGTTGGCCACCATTTTGAAAATCATCTTATCATTGTGCATGGCACTCCTTATAATAAGATAATAGTAAAGTAAGTTTTAGTGGGATTTTGGGTGGATCTCTATCAAATTATCACTCCAGAAAAGGCATGGTTGTGGAAATGTTAACACAAGTAGGTAGTTCATGGTACAATTGAATCGAACTGTTGGACACCCACTTGGTATCTGGAAAGATGAATAACTGATTGGTGTGAGAAAAAGACAACCTACATGTTTGGTGTCAAAGTGTTGAAAGAAAAACAACTGACATAGGAGGCAAGAGCAGATCTGAGTGACCAAGGAACAAACTGTACCAGAACCCTCTTCCATACCATTTCAACTTCTCAGCCTCACTTGTCTCTCTTCCCACTATGAATGCTTAGTGGGCTTCATTGGGATCTACTCAGGCCTCCTCCCACCCCTGCCACATGTTTACTTGACTCTGTGCTTACACTCAGCCATGGATTGCTGTAGATGTTGTCTTTCGGTTGTGCACACAGAGCTCTGAGATGTAGGGTTGTTAATGGACAGTAAGGGACAAAATGGAGATAGGAGGCACAGCATAAATTGTTTCTCCTTTCCATAGGACAACTCAGTCCATTTAACAGCCTTTTCTCATAGCTGAAAGAGGATTAAGGCATCAGTAACCCATGGATGTTTAACAATAACTCACGCTTCCACAGATTTCTTTCTGAAATCACACTTCCCAATTATGTATCACACATAAGTCTTTCCCTAAGATTCTGTTTTTCAGGGAATGCAACCTAATAAATTGTCTGTGATTTATTGTTAAATGAAACAAGGCAAGTTTCATTAGATTACATAGTACATTTCCACTGTGGAAAAATGGCTAGATAAACACACACACACATCTATACACACATATACTCAAAGAGAGATGGAGTAAGAGTGTAAGAGTGACAGAGATTTAGAGGGAGTTCGGGGAACAGAGGGGAATAGTGATAGGTACTGGTGTAGAAATATACATTCACAGGTTTTATATTAAACTCACATTTTTTTTCAAGGAGAATAGGCTTGTTTAAGGAGAAATTTTAAAATTGTTAAACATTTCTGTGTTCTCAGAATACTTCTACAAACAAATACATTTCTTTGTAAACTAGAATAAAGATAAAAACTCATTTGGCTTATGTTTCTGGGACAAAGGTGAATGAAATGAACTAGAGATTGTCATAGAACTCATGGTAATATATATTGGGATATAGTAATCCAAACATCCTCATCACAGAGAGGAATGACAAGGGAAAAGCCATTTCTTGATCATATTATTTTTCTTGTGAACTAAGCTATTTATACCTATTCTGTCATTTTTTTGGTCTTGATGTGATCCTTTGGTGTAAGTATCACAATTTTCATACTACAGAAAATGAAATTGTGTATGAGACAGAAAAAGTGGAAAGTCACTTTTTATAAATGGGATAGTTGGGCTTTAAACCCAGACTGTTTCTGGTGCTAAATCCCAATTTTCTTCTAAAGTCTTATCAGGCCTCATTCCAGAAGGAAGCATCTAGAACTTGGGAGATGAAAATGTTTCCATCAAATGACTTTGTGAACTAGAATGAAAAGCTGGAAGGGTCTGAGAGCAAATTTGGGAATTAAGATATTAGTGTTTTGGTCCTTAGGGTATTCTTTTTTTTTTTTTTTTTTTTTTTTTTTATTTTGTGGTGCTAAGGATTGAACCCAGGGTCTTGTGCATGCAAGGCAAGCACTCTATTAACTGAGCTATATCCCCAACCCCCTTAGGGTATTCTGAATTAACTTAGTAACCTTGAGCAACACATGTACCAACCAGGTTTTTAGCTTCCTCGCCTGTGAAATTAGCTGATTGACCTAGATATTCTCTAAGTGAAATATCTTCTGACTCTACAGTTATGATTCTGTGGTTATAGAACAAAAAATTATCACATAACCAAATAACTCTTTGCAACATGGAAGGAAGAATTATAAAAATAATTGTGTCAGAATTCATTATGAGACATTCACATTCATTTATGTTATGGTTTGGATGTGAGGTATCCCTCAAAAGCTCATGTGTGAGACTATTCAAACAGGTTTAGAGGAAGACTGATTGGGTTATGAAAGCCTTAACCAAATCAGGGAATTAATCCCCCTCTGGGATTAACTGAGTGATAATGGAAGGCAGGTAGCCTGTGGCTGGAGGTGAATCATTGGGGGTGTGCCTTTAAGGTATATATTTGGTGAGCAGAGCTTAATCTGCTCTGTGCTTTCAGATCATCATGTGAGCTGCTTCCCTCCACAATACTCTTCCGCCATGTTGTTCTGCTTCACCTGAAATACAGGCTAGCTGTCTATGGACTAAGACCTTGGAAACCATGAGTTCCCAAATCAACTTTTCCTCCTCCACAATTGTTCTGGCTGGGTCTTTCAGACACAGCAGCAAATAAATAAATAAATAAATAAATAAATAAAATTAAAAATGCTGACTAAAACATTTAACATACACTTTTCCATGTTGATAAGAAAGTAAAAATGAGTCATTATTGACGAGCTCACACAAAAATCTGAAGAGATAAAATGTCAAATCAAATTAACTCGAAGTGGTGAAATAAAAAGAAAAGTACCCCTGAATTTCAGTCATGATGAAGGAAAACATTGAGAGATGAAACATCGTGAGAACATACTTTGGGTATTTTTTAACCAACTTGATTTTATTATTCCTTTTCTCTGACAACCTTGAACTATTTTCTCCTAACACATTCATTTGAAAAGAAAAAAAAAATCAAAATGAAAAAGTTTCTTCAAGATGCCAAGGGAACAAATTAAGTAATTTCCTTCTGCCTTTGTATTTTATATGATTTCGAGCCATTCTTTGATTCTCTCCCAGGTAGTACACCTCATTGGGAAGTGTGTGTAAATGAAATGGGAAAATTCACTATGCTCTCAAATGAAGTCATTGGCCAGGTGATAGGGCAGTGTGGCTCCCATGTGGCTGACTTCAGCTTGTCATATTTCTTGTAAGATTTCCATTCTTTTATTACTACTTGGCACCTGGGAGTGTAATAGTTACCATGCACACATTTTGAAAATGTAAGGACAGTTTTGCATAATCATCTCTCTAAATATGAATCAACAGTATACTTAATTAATAAACTGATTTACGTTGCACCAGAATAAGGACAAATAAACCCTGATTAATAAATTCAACAAGCATATGTTGTAATCCACAATGCGCCAGGGACCATAAAATTTAACACTGAAAAACAACTTTCCTTACCATCAAATTGTCTCCACTCTACCCTGGAGAGAATATACAGAAAAAAACACTAAAATTACACTGAGAGGTGCTCAAAAGGAGACTGACTTTCCATGTAACTGGGATTAGGGAAACATAAAAATATGTTGTTTTTTTTTTTTTTTTTTTCCAACTGGCTGTTATAACAAGAATTAAATTCTTACCTGTTCTAGATTGGGAGAGCATTCCAAATTAGATCCAAGCAAAGATGGTGATGTTTTGTTTTGTTTTTTCCAGAACAATAAACAGCATGCAGGCAGCTGGAGAAGGAGTGGTTTTGATGACAAGAGGTTAGTGCTGTTTAGTCAACCAAACCTTGATCATGCCGTATTTTTGCCAAATCAAGAAGTTTGAACTTTTCTTGAGAGTTTTGGGGAACCATTTGAGTTTTCCAAGAAGTGGGTAGTTGTAATTTTATTTGCCTTTGAGGATGATTTTTCATGCAACGTCAAAGGCGCCTACTCAAATAAAAAGAACGATGGCTTAGGAAACTAGAAAAAAAAAATCTGCTTTTAAATTTTGATTCCTCTAATTTCATATAGGACTCTAAGCATAGGACTTAATCTCAGAGAATCTGCTGATAAATTGGTGCCTTAAAATGGGAACAATTTTCAAAGTGGAAACACACACACACACACACAAAGTAGTGCAGCTGCTTTTGCATGGCCTATGCTAGATACAAAGTAAAATGTGGGCTGCCTTCCTCTGAAGAAGCTTCAGGTAGTTCAAGCAGTACATAGTAGGTAATTTGACAGGCAATTTTATGAATTGAGCTCTCCCATTAGCTGTCACAGGAGGGGCTGTGTGCAAGCCTTGACCAACTGAGCCTGGTCTTATTCAGCCCAGATCCCCAGCGCCTGGGTATGCCTTTGCCCTTTGCAACTGGGACTTCTGCCAGGCTCACTAGTGCCGGGAGCTCACTCCTTGCGTGGCTGAGCATTCAGCCAGGAGAGGATGATTGTCCCCTAAGGCTCTGCCTCTTCTCATTTCATCACATTATATAACCCCTCCTTGGCCACAAACACTGGCAGTGTTCGGTCTCTGTGTTCCTCTTCCCCAGTCCCCTCTGCCATTATCAAATGCCTGCGGCTATTATTTAAAATCCTGATCTTCATTGCTTGCTTTCTAATACAGCAAGATACACTCTAGGTTTTCATTTGTTTGCCTGCATGTGGTTATGAAGTATTAAAATATTTAACAAATAAAACAGCATATGATGAATGTCTACTGATATCCAAACTGAGATAAATAAAATCAACCTTTATCTTATGGTCATCAGAAACAAATAAGTGACAAAAAACAAGTAGATCATTGTAGTTAGGGGCCAGAAATAAGTATAAGAAGCAATATATAAGCATCAAACATTGAAACTTAAGAGAAGACAGACACATATTGCAAGGAAATCAGGGAAGACTTCAGAGCAGCTACCCAGGAGCCTAACTAGGCACAGGTGAGGGCAATATTTCTCAAGTGTACCTGCTGGTGAGGGTAAGGTGGAACCAGAGAAGAGCAAAGACAAAGATCTGCATTGCAAAAAAAAAAAAAAAAAAAAAAGAGAGAGAGAGAGAGAGAGAGTAAAAAAAATAATAATAATTGAAGCAAGGAAGTAGAAGTATGTGTGAGCCATCATGGAATATGTGCTTAAAATAGATGGTGTAGGATATCTATAGATGGGAAGTTTCGGGTCCTGGTGCTAACTTGAAGAACAGTTCACAGCTAACAAGTGTCAGACTGTTTTGTGGCTCTTAAGTGTTGTTTCCAATAATAACATTAAAGCTATGCTACACTGAGTCACTACTGTGTTTACTGATTTGCATATAAAAATCATGCAGTCCTCACCAAGACTCTATAATCTGATTTTGCTGCTGAGAGGGAAGAACAGAGGGTTGAGTGATTTGCAAAAGGTCAGACAGTGAGTCTAAAGCAATCGAGGCGTGAGCTCCCTTTCCTTGGAATAGACGGGCTCTTTTCATCACCTGGGTCCAGGGCGCCTTTCTGTCACCATCATCAGCCTCACTGCTGGTTACCCCATAGGGAACATTTGTGGCTGGATGTGTAGTTTAGGTCCTGGCAGCAAAGCCATTCATTTCAATACACTCAGGTTTAGACCTGATTTAAACCATAGAAATTAAGTTCAAACTGAGATTTATTTTCAGAAATATGTATATTGCTGAGGCCTACCTGCCACCTGCCTGGAAAAGAGCCCTAAGATTTATCTTAACACATCAGGAAAGTTAAGGAAAAAAAGGACCAAAAGTATTTTAAGACTAGAACCCTAAACAAGTCAATAAAGTTGATTTACAAACCAATAAAAATACTTAATGATTAGGGCAACCTATCTAGTTAACCACTAAGTGTTTATCAGTGATTTACTGCTTGAAAGAATCACATCTCCAGGAGCAAACAAAACTAATTTGAATAATACTTGCAGTATGATGCTCTATCTATGAAATCAAAATTATTATTTCACTTCCCAATGACTAGGCTTTGGTAGTCACCTATGATGGGGGCGAGAGTGGGGGGTGGAATAGAAGTCAGTTTTTGTAGCCGCCTGAAGCGCTCGGAGCACCGGAGCCGCGGGAAGAACTTCAGAAGCAAACTGGAGACAAAC
Source organism: Tamias sibiricus (assembly GCA_025594165.1). Classification (NCBI taxonomy): domain Eukaryota; kingdom Metazoa; phylum Chordata; class Mammalia; order Rodentia; family Sciuridae; genus Tamias; species Tamias sibiricus. Next base: position 42,369,681 of record CM046664.1, read on the forward strand.
AGCTTTTTATTCTGATAACTTTTCTCTCTGGTTCTAACAACTAACTCACGCCAAACACACCACTAAAATGGCGCTGACCCGATCAGCAATTTCGGCCAAGTCACTCCAGATCCCGCAACAAAATCCCGTGAGACTACGGGTGGCGACAATGGCCAAATCTCCACGGCTCATAGTCAACTGCAATTCAAGCCAATCCCCAAACAGGGCTCCTGCATTTCCCCCTTTTTGTTTTTAAAAGAGGTAATGCTCTAGGACGTCTATGTGCAACCAACATTCTTACCCGTCATCGGATAATCAAGGCTGTGCCCTTGACTCCTGTCTTAGGTTGATATGTCGGCCACATGAGACTGTCCCGTGCGACTGTGCCTGTCTTAGGTTGTCCCCCTCTGGGGATCTTACCCGTCATTGGCTAACCAGCCATCCAATGGAGCCCTTTAGGATCGACTATATATGATGACTAACAGCCGTCCAATTGTGAGGAGATGTTGTGGCTTTAAGGCGACAAGCCTTTTGGTGATGAGCCAAATTGCATAGCATATCAAATTGTTTAAACAAATCAGCTGCCCTAAGTTCCAACAAGTAACACACTGAATTCTCTAGACAAATACCCGCAAGGCATTGTCCCGTAAAGTCCCAAACAATGAAAGATCAAAATGTCCATTTGTTGTAACATGTTGATGTAGGAGGCCCCATGCATGTAGAGCAGAGGCCACACTGTTGGTGAGGTTGTTTGATGTTTGAGCAGCAGGGATGCTTGCGGCGGCCGCGATCCCTGCAGCTGTAGCAGCAGACGTCTTTTTTATGTTTAGACAATGCCACCGGCAAATCTTCAGGGCCCGCTACCTAGAAACTCAAGCATCAATTATTAAAGGAAAGGCAGTGCTATTGCAGCACTGAGTCAAGAGGCGAGTTGTCAAACTACAAAATAGAATAATTAGATTAGAAAATTAAAGTTGATTTTTGTTCACACACATCGCTGGTTGAGCTTCTACAAACATAAGTTGGAAAAATATCATATTTAGAACAAAACAAAGAAAGACTGAGGGTAATTACTGCATTAAAGATAGATTAAAGAAAAGGTAAAGGCACTTTAGAGAAATAATTTGTTAGCTGGAACCCTTGAGTCTCTGTATACAGAGCAATCTTTTACCTGTTGAGATAATTGAAATTAATGAGCTATTAAACAAATGAAGTTAATAACAAATAAACAATCTTAAGTCAAAACACCAAAATATCAGGTTATATAGCACTAGTCATATTGTTTGCTAAAGAGAAGTCCCAGGGACACCTATAAATCAAAATTGAAAGTACCTTCATTTATAAAATTATTTACCTAAATTGAATACTCTAAACCTAAAATGAATTAAAGTTATTTGGATCCATATATATATATTTTTTCTTTTTCATAAGCGCTTTGTTCTTTGTGACGTCACACTGGACAAACAAACATACAAACATATATTTGTGACGTCACATTAACATGAAATATAGACAAATGTACAGACATAAAGACATGTATAAAAAGAAAAAAAAATACAATTGTGTGCACACTAAAGAGAGATCTCCTCGTCCCGGCCGGGAGAAATGACACTTAAGTTGTGAAATATTTTGAAGGACTCTTTTGAGGGAATCATTCTATACCTTCATCTTGGTCCTCTTGATTTTGTACCTTTTTTATTAATCTTGATTCTTCAATAACTTCATCTTGATCATTTTGATGTGGTACCTGTTTTATTAATCTAGATGGTATCCATATTGGAGAGGATTCGTCTTTTGGAAAAACACAAACAGATCCTCTTCCCCAAATTAATACTGGATCTGGACCCTTCCATGTACCTGAAAGAACATCCTTCCAGTAAACCAAAGGTTTATGTTGTTGGTGTGGATTCCAATGTCTGTCTCCAGCAGAATAACCATTAGAGTCTAAAGTTAAAAAATTTAAGGTAAACAGGGCAACTGCCAATCTGTCCTTAGGACTTTTCCAATTTCCTTCTTTTTGTTTTAATAACATAATTTTCAGTGTTCGGTTTGCTCTTTCAATAATGCCCTGACCCTGAGGATTGTATGGGATGCCTGTTTTATGGGATATATTGAATTTTGTGCAAAACTATTTGAAAGATGAGGATGTATATGCGGGGCCATTATCTGTTTTAAGCATTTTGGGAATGCCCAATGCAGCAAAAGCTTGCAAACAATGAGATGTAACATCTTTAACTTTTTCTCCAGAATGTAAGGAAGCAAAAATCATGCCTGAACATGTATCTATGGTCACATGAATAAATCGCAATTTTCCAAAACTTGGCTCATGAGTAACATCCATCTGCCACAAATGATTGGGCATCAATCCTCTAGGGTTAACGCCGAAATGAGGATTGGGCAAATGTGTCATACAAGATTTACAATCTTTTACAATTGTTCTGGCTTGCTCCTTTGTGATTTTAAACCTACGTTGCAAGGTGGTGTTGTTGACATGAAACTGGGAGTGAAATAAAGTAGCTTGTTGTAGCGCTGAAAGTATAAATACTGTTTTTGTAAGTTCATCAGCCTTTTGATTACCTTCATGGAGGGGACCAGGCAAATTAGTATGTGCTCTAATATGGCCTACGAATAGGGGTTCTTTTCTTGCCCACAAAAGTTTTTGTATTTGATAAAACAATTTAAAGGCTGGAGTATGAGGTGCTATTGGTCCTGCTAACTCTAATTTTGGGACGGCTTGTACAATATAGTGGCTATCTGAAAAAATGTTTACGGGCTGGTCCCTAAAATTTTCCAGAGCTCTTACCACAGCTTCCAATTCCACTAGTTGAGCTGATTTGTGTGCAGTTATGTAAGTCATATTTTCTTTTTTAGTGACTACTGTAGCAGTACCATTTGAGGACCCATCTGTAAATACATTAAATGCCTTAGGAATAGGTTGATTTTTTATTACCTGTGGAAATATAATAGGATGATTAATACAAAAAGATAATATAGGGGACTTAGGAAGATGATTATCAAAATTTGCAGAAGTAGAGCATTTAGCTATAGCCCAATCATTATCATTGAAGCATAAGTATTCAATCTGTGATGATGAATAGGGAGTAATAACAGTAGCAGGGTGAATGCCAAATATTTTAGTAGAAGTCTTAAGTCCTTGAAGAATAAGTTTAGCCACCATGGAGGTATAAGATTCAATTATACTTTTAGGAGAGACAGGCAAATGTATCCATAATAAAGGCCCTTGTTGCCAAAATACTCCTGTGGGTGTATATTGTGAAGAAATAATAATCAACATCAGCGGTTGAGTTAAATCAAATCTATCACAATGAGCTCCTTCGATGGCTTTTTCTACTAACTTTAAAGCTTTCCTAGCATCAGGAGTCAATGTTCGTGGTGAAGATGGATCAGGATCTCCACGAAGGATGTCAAATAAAGGTTTTAGTTGGCCAGTAGTGAGATTTAGTGTAGGGCGAAGCCAATTAATGTCTCCCAGTAGTTTTTGGAAATCATTGAGGGTGGTCAAATGTTCTTTATTTATTAAAATTTTTTGGGGTCTAACAAAAGTATCCATGATTTTAAATCCTAAATATAATATGGGAGATCTGGTTTGAACTTTTTCTTCTGCTATATATAGTCCATATTTTTTTAAATTTTCTACCACATCACTGAATATATTAAATAAGATTTTTTGATTAGGGTGGGCCAATAAAATATCATCCATGTAATGTAGACACATGAGGTTTGGATATTTATTTTTAATGGGTTGGATAGCCTTGTCCACATATATTTGGCATATGGTGGGGCTATTAGCCATTCCCTGTGGTAAAACCTTCCATTGATATCTCTGATCAGGGCCATTATTGTTCATAGAAGGAACGGAAAAAGCAAACCTGGGGGCATCCAGAGGATGTAGGGGAATAGAAAAGAAGCAATCCTTTATATCAAGAGTAATAAGATGAAAATTTTTTGGAATAGCTACGGGACTAGGAAGTCCAGGTTGAGTAGGCCCCATAACTTGCATGGTTTTATTGATTTGTCTAAGATCATGTAACAATCGCCATTTTCCTGACTTTTTCTTGATCACAAATATGGGGGAATTCCAGGGAGAGGTGGAAGGTTCTATATGACCTGCTTCTAATTGTTCCTGAACTAATTGGTGGGCCGCTTGTAATTTCTCTTTAGATAGGGGCCACTGAGGGACCCACACTGGCTTATCAGAAAGCCATGGTATTTTCAAAATTATTTTCTCAGTGGCCCCGAAAAAAAATATCTTTTTCCTTTATGACAATGATTACTTTTAGGGTTAAGATTACTCTGTACTTTTTGATAATGAGTTCTTTTATGGTTAAGATTACCCTGTAGGTTTTCACATTTAACATCTGCAGGCTTGGTTGCAAGGTGTACTCCCATTTGTTGCAAAATATCTCTTCCCCATAAAGTAACCGGTAGATTAGGTAAAACATAAGGCTGAAATGTTCCTTTATGGCCTTCATCATCCTCCCATTTTAAAATTACTGCACTTTTATCTGGGAGGTTATTATATCCCAAGCCTCTTAAACTGGTTGAAGCTTTTTGCAGAGGCCAGTGCTTGGGCCATTGGCGTAAATTAATAATGGAAGAGTCAGCTCCAGTATCTATTAATCCCTCCATTTCTATTCCTTGGATTTTTATTTTACACATAGGCCTCCTTGAACAGTCTCGAACCCAGCAAGCCATGGGACTTGAGTCAGTGGAACAAAATCCTCTATTGTTCCCTTCTTGAGGCATACCCATTTTAAATGAATTATGTAAATTGGGAAGGAGAAGCAACTGAGCAATTCTATCTCCTTGATTAACAGAACTTACACTTTGGGGTGAGCTAAGCATTATTTTTATTTCCCCTTTGTAGTCTGAGTTTATTACACCTGGGGTCACTTGCAAACCTAATAAGCTTTTAGGACTACGCCCGATAATAAGTCCTACAGTCCCTGAGGGAAGAGGTCCCCTGACTCCTGTGGGAATCAGTTGAACCCCCATTTCAGGTGTTAACACTATTCGGGCGGTGGAACAGAGGTCTAATCCTGCATTTCCTCTTGTTCCTCTGGCGAGGGAGTGGATGGGTAGTAGGGATTGTGTCGGGGAAGCATCTGAGTGGATGCTTGAGGATACTCCTTCTGCAATGCCCCGTACATTTGTGGGCCCCGGGGTACTGGGCCCCGTGCCCCGTTTTTTGAATTCCTGAACAAAGGATTTCCATGGATGTCAAATTTTGAATAGCATTTATTGGCCCAATGATTTCCCTTTTTACACCTGGGGCAGCAGCCTGGGGCATGGTATGAGCTTGATCTTATTTCTCTTTTGGGATTTTGCCTAGAATTGCCTGATTGATTATGATAATTTTGCCTGGAATATCCTGATTGATTATAATGTCTACGTTTAGCCTTTGTGAAATTTCGAGAGGAAGCACCTCTCATTGAGGCTGCAATCACATTTCCTGTGACAAAGGCGCCATTTATATCTTTACATAGTTGTATATATACGGAAAGATCCTTTTTAGTTCTCCATGGCCTGATGGCTGCTTGGCACCATTTATTTGCATTTTCATAAGCTAATTGAACAACTAAAGGCATAGCTTGGTCAACATCTGCAAACACACTACCTGCAGTTCTCAAAAGTCGATCAGCAAAGTCGGCATACGGCTCATTAGGTCCTTGAATCACTTTTGACAAGCTACCTTGTAGATCCCCAGGTCCTTGTACAGTTTTCCATGCCTCTAAGGCAGCTGCATTTATCTGAGCATATATATCTGAGTCATAATCTGTTTGAGCCTGTAAGTCTGCGAATTGCCCTTCTCCTGTGAGCATGTCTATATTATAGTTTTCAAACCCTGCAGCCGCGTTTCTTTTAGCCGTTTCTATACAAAGTTCTTGGAATTGCGATCGCCAAACCAAGAATTGCCCCCCGCTTAATGTTGCTTTACATAGACTTTTCCAGTCTGAGGGGGTTAAGCTAAAGGTGTTAAGGGACTCCAGCATACTCAACGTGAAAGGAGCTTGGGGCCCATAAGTCATTACTGCCTCTTTGAGATTTTTTATTGTTTTGAAATCTACTGACTGATGGACACTCTGTCCATTTTTCTTTTCAAATGCTGGCGGTTCCCAATGTATCTGTGAGTTGTCCTCGAGAGCGCATAAGCGATCAGAAAGACTTTTTATTTCTGTTTCTAGGGTATGCAAATGCCTAGTAATACCCTTCATATTTTCTGTAATGGATTCCACCCATGGGGGAGTAGTCACTTCCACAAGTGACTCCTCTGCCTGACGGACCTTTTTCTCGGTCTTTTTTAATTTCTTTTTCCTCATTTTCTCAGGATCACTTTTACTAGATTCCTCACCACTGCTAATTTCACTGACAGCAATATCCTGAGGCCCAGGTTCCAGTGAGAGCAAGTATCCTTCAGCTTTCGCCAATAACTCCCGAATAGCTTTAATAGCTTGGATTTTTGTCATTTTTGGGTCTCTTCTAATACTCTCTTTACTGGTCTCAGTTGGCCCAGTGGAATCTACACTTTTTTGATCACTTTCATTTTTGTCTATATACTCCTCACTGAGAACAGAGTCAGGTATATCAAGGAGTCTTTGCATAGCCTCTATCACTTGGGATTCAGTTATATTCGAACCCATCTTTAGAGACCTTTCAGTTCTTACCTGTCCGCTCCGAAGTTCCCCGTACGGGCCGCCACCTGTAGCCGCCTGAAGCGCTCGGAGCACCGGAGCCGCGGGAAGAACTTCAGAAGCAAACTGGAGACAAACAGCTTTTTATTCTGATAACTTTTCTCTCTGGTTCTAACAACTAACTCACGCCAAACACACCACTAAAATGGCGCTGACCCGATCAGCAATTTCGGCCAAGTCACTCCAGATCCCGCAACAAAATCCCGTGAGACTACGGGTGGCGACAATGGCCAAATCTCCACGGCTCATAGTCAACTGCAATTCAAGCCAATCCCCAAACAGGGCTCCTGCAAGTTTTAAATTCAAAAACGACTGATCCATTAAATATATATTTTTAAAAATCTTTCATAGCTAACATAAGAGAATATGTGTTATCTAGAATACTTTGGCATTTACTAAGAGGGAGTGGTACTATTGACAAATAATAAAAAGATGTATGTTCAATGTTCAATAATACATTCAACAGAGGAAAACAAATGTTATGGTCTTTAGTAAAGCACTTGCATCTCATGGCTTTGGATAAAATTAAGCAATTGACATTAGTAATAAGTTTGTCCTCTGCATAAATTAACAAATAATATTTCCTTATATTTGCAAGGCATGATTTGGAGTTTGAATCTTAGTTTTACCACATCTTACTAGGGGTCACAATTTGGTTAAGTATTATGATTGGATATGAGCTTTCCCCCAAAAGATCCTGGATTAATGCAAAAATATTCAGAGGTAAATGATTGGACTGTGAGAGCTACAAATTGATGGGTCACTGTAGGCAGGAGATGATATGACCTACAAGGGTCTTTCATCCCTGAAGCCCTTTACCCTTTCCCTCTCTTTCTCTGCTACCTGGCTGCCTTGATGGATTTTTTTTTTTTTTTTTTTTTTTTTTTTGGTGGTGTGTGTGTGTGTGTGTGTGTGTGTGTGTGGTGCTGGGTATTAAACCCAGGGCCTTAGTGCATGTGAGGCAGGCACTCTACTAACTGAGCTATATCCCCAGCCCATTACCTGGCTACCTTGAGAGGAGCAGTTTCCCTCCCATTCGCCCTTCCATCAGGATGTGCTGCCTCACCTTAGGCCCAGAACAAAAAACTCAGCTGACTACAGGCTAAACATCTGGAATCATGAGCAAATTAAACTTTTCTTCCTCTAAGTTGTTCCTGTCAGTTATTTTGGTCACAGTGATACAAAGCTGACTAACACAGCAAGCCAATTAAATATTGTTTTCTCATGGAGAAAAACAAAATCATAACCCTGACCTTAAAAAAATTTTGTGAAACCATAACAAGTTAATGGAGAGTCAGACACTTTACAAAACACATGAAGAAAAACATGCTGGAAATATTTTTATTATTGTATAGCCAGAGTCATCTTCATTCATTTCAGCTTTGACCTCCTGGGGATGTGAACCTCCCAAGCAAGTCAGTGTCTCATCCAAGAACATGTAGGAGTGTTTTTATTGAGTAGATACTATGGTTGAGCCACACACACATAACCACCATCAATCTTATGTATGCATCATAACTGTAATCTTTATCTCACTCTTCAAAAATGAAGAAACTAATGCTTCATGAAATAAGTTATGCAACCAAACTCAGAGCTCAGATGTGAATCCTGACCAATCTGACAGCCAAGACTATCCAATCCTATCGCTCCAGGCATTTTTGTTTGTTACCTATTTAGGATGGTTTTTTGTTTGTTTGTTTGTTTTGCTATAACAAAGTCCATGAGGTCATATAAGTAGGAAGAGGAGAGAGATTTATTTAGCTCAAAGTTTTGGAAGCTTAAAGCCCAAGATTGGGTGGTCCCATTGATTTGGCCTCTGGTGAGAACCCCATGGTGAATGGTATCATAGTGGCAGGTGTACATGCAGAGCAGATCACATAGCAAGATAGGAAGCTTCCTGATTAAGGCTTCAAAACTGACCATTTCACAGGTTGATGTTCTGCTTAATGGGCCGATTGCTTCCATTCCACTTCTAATGTAGTCTGCTGCTTTTCACATTTATGGAGAACAGGGTCACCTTTCTGTCACATATTTTGCTACATATGGTTTATCACAAGGTTATAAGATACATATAGACCTCATGAAAAAAAAAAAAAAAACTCAATGGATTGCTAACCATTCATAATATTTTTCCTGAGCTCAATATATTTTTCTGTAGACATATGAGATACATACATATTATACAACTTTTAGAAAAAAATCTGTAGCCATCAGACACATGTAATTTTATTAACTAAGAAGCATTAATTTAAGATGATTTTATTAGCCATTTTGATATCTAAAGTCATTTGTCAGAACAGTTTTCTTACCAGAATAGAATACATCACTTAGTTTCTCCTGAAAATTCCATTCATACCAGGCACAGTGGCACACGCCTGTAATCCCAGCGGCTGGGAAGGCTGAGACAGAAGGATCACAAGTTCAAAGCCAGCCTCAGCAATGGTGAGGTGCTAAGCAACTCAGTGAGACCCTGTCTCTAAATAAAATACAAAATAGGGCTGGGGATGTGGCTCAGTGCTTGAGTACCCCTGAATTCAATCCCCAGTACCAAAAAAAAAAAAAAAAAAAAAAGAAAGAAAGAAAAGAAAATTCCATTCATATAAAACCAGACACTTTTCATTTCAAGAGTCAGAGATTTAGAAATTTATATCACCCACAGATCAAACTTAAAATCTATATTAGACAGTTTCTTCCTTTTTTTCATCTTAATCTTCCCTGAACATCTTCCTAGCATCTCTTCTCTCCTTCCTTTTAGACTGCATGCTGGATCTTTGAAAGCTCCTATTTAGTGAACCATTTAATTGGCAGTCTGATTCTTTTTCTAAATTATAGAGATTGTTACCTATTTAGGCTGTTTTTTTTTTTTGTGTGTGTGTGTGTGTGTGGTGTTGTTGTTGTTGATTGTTGTTTGCTATATCAAAATCCATAGGGTTAAATAATATACAAAGAAGAAAGGTTTATTTAACTCACAATTTTGGAGGCTTAAAGCCCAAGATCGGGTGGTCCCTTTGGTTTGGCCTCTGGTGAGTGCCTCATGGCCAATGGCATCACAGTGGCATGTGTGCATATAGACCAGATCATATAGCAAGATAGGAAGCCAGAGAAGTTTAGGCCAGTCTTGTTCTTTTTATAACAACCCACTCTCATGGGAACTGACCAGTGTTTCATAAGAACTGCATTAATCCCTTCCAAGACTGGCACCCTCAATAACCTAACCACTTTCCACTAGCTACCACTTTATAACAGCTCTACCATAACAGATTGCCACACTGGGGACTGAGCTTCCAACACACGAAACTTTGGGGAAGATAGTCAACCTAGATCCAACTCATAGCATCATCCAATTCAGGGATGTACTTCTTTAGAAGGTGTCCCTTCCAAACTGTCCAGTGATGGTTGTTCCTTACCTGTCGAATCTGCTTGGGAGCCTCGGTCCTCATTGTAAACAAGTTATCAAGTTATTTCTTCATTTACCATGCTTCCTCATGAGCTATGTTTATCAGTGAAATTTTCCCACTTATTACATATTTATTCCTTAGAAAATAATATCTAAATGACCATTTTTCCAAACCACCAAGATGGCTTAATTTCTAAAACTTATGAAATAGCTAATCATTTTCTGTAACATAATAAACAAGTCAACTTGGAATAGTAAACATCAAGAAAAGTGATAAATGCTTATAAATTCAGAAAACAATAGACAGTAATGGATTTTTCATAAAGAACTAATGAGAGCTGTAAAGAATTTCCAAGTGTCAATGGCTGCTATCCCAAAGAAAATTCAGAAGTTCACTCTTCAGCCTACACATTATTTTTAACACACTTTCCCCCCCCAACATATAAGTCCCATGGGAAAGCTAGCCTGTAAGCCATCACTCCATTATGTCTTTTGCTTTTCAGATGGTCATTTAGTCTTCATTCTTCCTACTTTTTTTTTTGGGGGGGGGAGGGTGGGTAACAGGGGATTGAACTCAGGGGCACTCAAGCACTGAGCCACATCCCCAGCCCTATTTTGTATTTTATTCAGAGACAGGGTATCACTGAGTTGCTTAGTACCTCACTTTTGCTGAGGCTGGCTTTGAACTCATGATCCTTCTGTCTCAGACTCCCAAGCCGCTGGGATTACAGGTGTGCCCCACTGTGCCAGGCGGGCCATTCTTCTTACTTCTAATCCACTGCTTTGGAGAGTTCCTTTTATAATACAGACATAATCGTGTGGTGTTTAGTTTGTTTTTGCTTCTGAAGCTTTATGTCATCAGCTTTCTGGCACTGTGGCAACTTAACTGGAGAAAATCAACTTGAATGGTTTATTTTGGCTTCTGTTTTCAGAAATTTCAGATCATAGTTACTAGGCTGTTGCTTTGGGCCTGTAGCAGCCAGTATATCATGGCAAGAGCTTGTGGCAGGAAAGATCTGTTTACCACCTAGCGGCTGGGAAGCAGAGAGGAAAGGGCTGGGGTCCCAATATCCACCCCCCAAGGGCATACCCACAGTGACCTAACTTCTTCCAACTGGACCCCACTTCTTAGAAGACACACCACCTCCCCATAGCACCAAGATGAGGACTAGATCTCTAACACATAGTCTTTCAGGGACGTCCCTTATCCAAACTGTAGTACCTTTGACAACTTCTTTTTCTTGATGTCAGAGTTTAAGGGTTACTCAAAATCTAATCTAAATCATTGTTTCCAGTTCCTACTTTTGTCTATTTCTTCTATGACATTTAAGCCTGAAAAACTGAAGTTATCCACTTTTTCTTTTCACTTATTATCTTTTTTGCCTCTCAACCTCTGTAAGTGCTCATTAGCTTTCCCAGAATGGCCTTTCTACCTTTTCTTTGAAATAGAGGTTTCAAAGAAGCTTTCTCTTGACCCCAAAACCCAAGCCTATTAGTGATAGTTTACAGTATTAAATGTGTGTTGCTTCCCTTGCTTTTTCATCCCTCTAGATCATGATTTGCCTAAGGATAGAGGCCAAGAATTTAAAATTGTGTTTTTCAGTCCTCAGTAGACTACTCAGACTATAGGAATATAAGAAGTAAGAAAACTTTTTATGTTAAACAAGTGAATTATTTCTCACATTACCAATGAATTTATAAAATTACCAATAAATTTATATATATAAATTCATTGATTAATTATTTTTTTTCCTACGCAACATACCAAAGCAATTTTGTTGAAGAGATGTCATATGTAAGACATTAGCTTATCAGCTAGTGAAGTTGATTTGCATTTAAATGGTTAACACAAGTATTAGTTTACATCAAATCAAATTATTGTGCTGAAAATATTAAATATCAATGAACAACATATCCACTGACTGAGTACCTGCAAAACAAATCTGTGGAAGAGATATCATTAAAAATGTACATAAAAAGATGGACGTTTATGGACGTTTCAGTCAGCTTTTTTACTGCTGAGACTAAAAGACCTGACCAGCACAGTTGTAGAGAAGGAAAACTTTATTTGAGGGCTCATGATTTCAGAGGTTTCAGTCCACAGACAGCTGGCTCTATTTCTCAGCAGACAGAGGGCTCCATTTCTCAGGGCTCGAGGTGAGGTTGAACATCATGGCAGAAGATGTGACAGAGGGAAGCAACTCGCATGGTGATCAGGAAGCAGAGAGAAGACTCCACTCTCCAGATATAAAATATATACCCCATAGCCACGCCCCCAATAAACCACTTCCTCAGCCACCACCCGTCTGCCTCCAGTTACCACTCAGTTAACCCCATCAGGCATTAATTCACTGATTTGGTTAAGGCTATTAGCCCAATCATTTCTCCTCTAAACCTTCTTACATTGTCTCACGTGGGCTTTTGGGGGACACCTCACATCCAAACCATAGCAATAGGGGTTTGAAACTCAGAATATACCGATAGCTTATTCTAGGTACTGAAAAGGCTGTAGACAACACCAACATGACACACAAAGGAACGTCAAAGCGACTATAAGGCAGTCCATTAGAGGGAAGTAACTGTAATGGACAGTAGGACACCCTAGTCTCAGCCATGCTGCTTCACTCAGAGTCCACATGCCACACTTTTCCTCCTGAACTATGCCTTCTCTGGCCAGCCAAAGCTCCGCAAGCCTCCACAGACACTTAAAAGGATTCATACAAACTCTTGGCCCAGAAGCCAGGGGCACCACTTCCTCCATCATCTACCTGTCCAGTGCTCTCCTATTTCTCAATATCATGCTGATTATGATGCTGAATGAATATGGAGATTCTTTCAAAAGAGGGTCTCAACTCTATGAGATTCGTGATCTCTTTTGATTAAAATACATAAATATGTTTCCTTAACTACCCTGAAATACAACCTAACTGCATGCACATTTTAGAGTAATTGAAATGCATAATGTGTTAGAGAAATTAACTAAAAGGAATGTAAAATCAACGTGTATGTATACACACAAATGCAAAATTGATGTTTTGGCATAATTCACTAAAACCTTTGATAAAGTACTGGTCAGAAGTTTCCAGTTTTGTTGAATTAATGTAGAATGACATTGCTATAAATACTTCCTAGGAAGCTGTGCTGTGTCAGCAACTTAAGTGCATGGAGAGCCATGTACACTGATGAGATGATTTCTAAAATGGTAGCCAATACCCTGTGAATCTCAGCATAATCACTCATGAAAAATGTAGGGCATAATAAATAATGCAAAGAATGCTTTCTCTTTTTACAAAGAGAACTAGGTTTCAGACCCACAGGGTTTTCCAGGTATATGAAGGTTGAGTGGGATATGTAAAGCACTGAAGTACACGAGACATTGTTTCTTGTGGCTTTAGACTATCATAGAAATTGCAAAACATCTTACAAAACTTGCCTTGTGTCAACTAAGTGGCTTTTAACTACTGAGATTGAAAGAAAATTACCCAGTGTTTTGAAAATAGTTTTTTTCCTTTCTAGAAATAATTGTCCCAGAGACTTGCATAATTCCTCATGCTGTGTCTTCAAAAATATAAGGCCAGTCTCGGTGCTTTTATATTTCCTCATATAGTTATTTCTATTACTTCTTCTCAGAATAAGGAATAACATCTTCTAGAATTTTATATATACAGTAGTACTTTCTCACAAGATTCTTTTACTTAGATACTGTTTTCAAGATTAATTACTGCTATTTTGCATAGTTGGGGTTTGCTTGATTAGAACTGTATAATATTCCACTGCAAGAATACAATACAAATATTCATTTCCTCATTCACATTTAGTTGTCGATTTCTAGTTTTTGCCCAGTGTGCATAAAACTGTTATGAGCATTTGTGCACAAGTCTTTCAGTGGAGAATAGAAGTTCTTTGTTATATGAGAAGTATCTTAACTTTACCAGAAGCCTCCAGACTAGTTTCCAAAGTGGTTGCATCATGTTGCACTCCTGAGTGGTCCAGTTACTCCACCTCCCTACCAATACTTGGCATTGGCCACCTGTTAATGTATCTTAATAATTTTACGCCCTCTAGTGGTTGAGTCATGGTATCCCATTGTGCTTTCAATTTACATTTCCCTCATGATTAATGCTATTGACAATTCATTAAACTTATTCTGTGAAGTACTTGATGAAGTATATTTGTCCACCTATTAACTGGAGTAGTTTATCTTTTTTACCACGACTCATAGAATTTTCTGACAGATTCTAGGTAAAAGTGTTTTATCAGCTATTTTTCCCCAGACTATTGATACAGAGGTAGCTATAACTTGCTTATTTAATATTTATTCAGCTCTTTTGATGAAATTTTTTAACTTAATGAAATCCATTTTGCCATTTGCCCTGTAGCGATGTCCTATTTTTGCAGCATCATTTGTTGAATAGATTTTTTTTAACTGATAACTTTGTTTTGGCACTAGGGTTTTAAAACAAATTTTATTATATAAATGTTTTTAGGCACTTCTCTGTTCTATGATCTGTTTGACTACATTGAGTACTGTATCATTGTAATTCTTAAAATCTTGCAGTTTAGATTCTCCAATATTTTTATTTCTTTTTAAAATGACTTGTGTATTTCTAGGTCATTTACATTTCCATATATATGGTAAAATCAGGTGATATTTACTATTAATTATAAATCTTTTGGAACTTTGTGATTTTATTAACTATATGTGTCAATTTGGGATGACTTCTAATTCTCCAATAAGTCCGCTAATCCATGAGAATGACGTACTTCTTTTACTATTTTCTGGTCATCTTCAGTTTAGTCTAACAATTATTTACACTTTTGAAGGCATAGATATTGCACATATTTCATTTAATTTATTCCTATGTAATATATACAGTTAATGATGTTATAGATAAGAATGGTTTTCATTTCATTTCTAGTTCATCGTTGGTTTTTATGTAGTAATCTGTGTCTGCCTATTTTCTGAAAAAAAAAAATGTTTAAATTAGTATGAATTCAATAGATTCTATCTTTGAAGCTCTTTGAGTCCATAGTTTTCCTTGTAAAATTTCTTTCAATCACAAATTCAATTTCTTTAATAAATATGGGCATAATTAGGTTTTTTATTTGTGTCAATTTTAATAACATTTTTGGTCATTTTCCTACTCTCATACTTTCTGCTATCATTATTTTACATTTTTTTTTTTGAAAATATGTTGTAAAGGACAAAATGCAATGCTTTGCCCTTTAAATTTGTTTTAAACAGTCAATGTTTTTAAAAGAAATTAGGAAGAAAGAGATGTGCTTTCATTTTTAAACAAATATTTATAATTTTCAGTGTTGCTCATTCCTTTCCATAGATCCAATTTTTTTTTTTCCTGGTGTAATTTCTCTTCAATCTGCCAAAAATCCCTTTAGCAATTCTTCAAGCATAGTCTGCTAATGACAAATTCTTTCAACTTTTGTTCAGGTTTCACTCTTAGCTTTAAAGGATGTATTTACTTTATTTACTTGATATAGAATTTTAGGTTGTTAGTTATTTTGTTTATTTTTTTTTTTTTTGTTTTTCCTTACCTCTCTTAGTACCTTCAATATTTTATTTCATGGTGTCTAACTTCTTGTGCCTCTAATACCAACTTCACTGTCATTAATTTCTCTCCATTCCCCACCATATGTAATGTGGTGTGTCTTTTTAATTTCTTTCTCTGATGCCATTGAAATTTTTCTTAATCACTGATATTCAGCAACTTGACTATGGGTACGTGGTAGTGTGCTGCTTTGTGTTTATTTTCCTGAAATTTCTTATGCTTTTTGGATACTAAGATTAACACTATTCATCACTTTTGAGAAAACTGTGACCAATTCCTGTTAACATATATTCTTCTCAGTTTCCTCTTCCGCTTCTCTAGTATGTCAGCAGCCTTGACATTGTCTTATAGATTCCTTAGACTCTCTACTTTTAAAACTATTTTTCTTTATTTTAGTTTGAATATGTTTGAATGCCCTTTCCTCAATTTCACTGAAAAGTTGAGCTATTAACCTCAAAGTGAATGCTTCATTTCAAACATATTATTTTTCATTTTCATAATTTTCATTTAGTTCATTGCCTAGTTTCTTTTTCACTGTTAAAATTCCCTATCTGTCCTCTAATTAAATACATATTGCAAGATCTTAAGCATATTTTAATAGCTGTTTCAAGTTCATGTATTTCAAGATTTCTAATGCATTTCTATTGACATTTTTTTTTTTCTGGTTATGGATTAACTTTGCTTTCATCCTCTCACCTGGTGGTTTTTTAAAATTTATGCTGGGAATTGTAGATGTTATCTTGCAGATTGCCAAGATTTTCGTTCTTCAGGCAGACAGTTGCAGATAATTATATAAGCTTGTTCCCTTGGAATAATGCTTATAAGCTTTTATAAGAGAATTGAGTAATTTTTACTCCTGGCTGTCTTAACAGTATCCATAGATATGGACTTCAGTAGAGTCTCTTCTTAATGATTAGGTGCTTAATAAGATCCCTCCACACTGGCTGCTTGGAGTTGGATTTCTGTCGAGCCTCTGTAGCTCCGATTGTTGCTATATAATGCCTCCTCAGAAGTTCCTCTTCTACTAGCAGCCGTTCTTTGACTGGCCTCACAGATTCCTATCCTATACATGCCCAGATCAATATTTCACCAAATACTCAAGAAGAACCTTATGCAAACTTTGGGAGGTTTTCACTAGTTAGTTCCTTTCTCTCTGAATCTCACCACCACCCCCCACCCCCCAAACCAGAGCCTCCTTAGTAGGCTTGGACTTGCATTTCTCTTTCCTTAATTCTACTAGACCACCATGCTGTGCCCACTGCCCACCTGCTACTGGGGCTTAGGAGGAGGGGGCTCCAGGATCACCTCTTTTCTTTCCCTTCCTCATGGAACACATTTCAGAAGTTTATTGTTCAATGACTTATGCAAGCATTGATCTCACATTTAATCTGGTTTCAAAGCTATTGATGGCAGCAGGGCTAATTCTGCACTGGTTATATTCCATTATGGCCAGGGACGCTCCTATGTATTTTAACTTCTTTGTTCTCTTACTTTTCCTAATTTAGCTTATATTTTGTTATTGTTGTTGAATATTCCTATTATCTCTCACAATCCAGCACACACATAGCCAATAATTTAATTAAGGATGCCACTGTCCTCTGGTTTGTCCTCACAGTCTCCACATTGCCTTCTCCTATGTGCAAAATGAACCTACTTCTGTTTCTGCCATATAAAGATGCATGTGATCCCCTTGGGGCCCACCTGGATAGTCCTGGTTAACCTCTTACTTTCTGGTCCCTTCATCTAATCACATCATGTGCTGTATACAGTAATATTCCCAGGTTTGGGGAAAGGGAAGTGAGCATATCATTTGGCCACCCTTCAATCTTCTAGTAGGTTACAATATAATAGCTGTAATGGAAAAGTTCAGTTCAAACCTCAGTAGTTCAGAAAAGTCAAGAAAGGGTTGGCTTAAAAACAATCACAATAAAACTTTGAAAATCAGTAGGCATTCTAAAAATGAAGCTATTGGCAGGGCATCCCAGTTACAGAAGGCTATGAAAACACAAAGATAATTCACAACACAGTCAGGACTTTTCCAAATTCTAGAGTGTAAAATATTTGAAAAGGAGCTCTGAGACAAACGATCCAAAGATAGTTTAAGTAAGAAAACAAAGAGTCTTAGAAATAATCATTCATATTTTGACCTTAAAAACTTTTTACCAAAGAAAAAAAACAAAATACATGGATAGTGGACCTAACAGAGATTTTTCTGACAATTTGCACAAAAACCAATTTGTCCAGTAGTTAAATCCGCAGTGAGGATTGTTTTCTTTTTCTTTTGAATATGAAAGGAACCCTTATTATGAGTAATTAAATATAAAAAAAAAATCTTAGCAATGACACCAAGGACAATAAATCAAATATGTTAAACAGACTTTCTGCAATGATCCATCATCTGAAAGAAATATTTTATACACTATAATTTCTAATGTTATAATATATATAAATTATGGAAAATTATTGAAGCATTTAGAAATATGTGCCAGGATTTTGGTTTAGCATCAGCGCAAACTTAAAATAGAAGCTTCTTTTTGTAATCATTAGATTTGGTTCAGTGTTGTACTTGCCTTGTTTTCTTTTTCAAAGAAAAGAAAAGAAGGAATGAAATTACCCATAACTTTTCTCTGTTTAAATTTTCATTTTTTCCCTATATTATACTTTGTGTGCCTAGCACATATAACATTTTACTTTTTAAACTGGATGGAGAGTTACAAGACATTTACCAAACAGTATTTATTTCTGCATTGTCATGGTGAATTTTAAAATTTTTGGTTACTCTTTAGGGTGATTTAGCCATAACTTTGACTACTCTATTCTTCAATATTTATCTTCCATCTATTTAATATTCCCTTTTCCGTTTTAGCAATATATTAATTCAAAATGGAACCGAGAACTATGATTTCCCAAGAAACTTTGTGAACTTTTGGAACCTAACAAACAAGGAGCTAGAGGAATTCATTTTCTAAATCAACACAAGACAGCTACTGCTACTGTGTAAAATGACATTTACTTAACTTTATGTTTTTACTTTTTTTTTTAGAGAAAACATGTGGTTCCCCATTTAAGTGAAATCTTTGTTAGGATAGAGAAAATCACATGTCCCAGCTTTTAGAACAGAGTAGAGGCAAATGACTTCTGTTTTCTTTTAATTTAGAGGTCATCAGAAATTAAGAGGGAATCTAGGCCCAGTCAGTGATACTACTTCATCAACCTTTTCTCAAAAGCCAAATTGAAGAAAATTAATCATTTGGTATACTAAAGATTGCATGGCTCGTGGACACTTACACCACTACCTATACAATATCTTCACTGTTAATCTTTAAAATCCATCCTAAAAGTATTTAGAGTTAATTCAGAGAGATGAGGAAATTTAAAGGATAGAGGAACATGTCAAATATCACCATAAAGACAATGGACTTGTATTCTTCTTTTCAAGTCAGCATTGTAAAAAAAATACAGATAAATGCATGGGTAGGTACTCTTCCTGTGAACAGAGGTATTCAACCACAAATTCACTGACCAGGCCTAGATTCCCTCTTATTTCTAGTAAAGATATTTTGATGTAAAATTTGAAAACAGACTAGGTATTAGATATTTGCACACAATGATTTTAGTTTTATTGGTTGTAATAATGCTATTATAGTTAAGTAAAACAATGCTTTTATTTGTATATTGAATGATTTAAAAATGACATATTGTGATTCACAGTATACCTTTCATTTGTTTAGGAAGAACAACAAATACAAACAAATAAGTGGAATATGCCAGAATTTTAACAACGAAAACTAAGTTATGAGATTCATTATACTGCTGTCTATTTTAACACATTTTGAAAACTTTTAGAATAAATATTCTTTTAAAATACTTACAAGTGCTGAAGCAGAGTAAATCAGCAACTGAAATTCTTTCAAGTCCACAGAGAAAGCACACATAAAAGCATGCCACAAATTTTCTGTAGCTAGAATTATCTCATTCTATTCCTGCCTGATCAAAATTAGCTTAGAATTAGACTATCATTGGTTTTAAAAGGGCAAGTAAAAGTGTGTGTGCTTCTGGCACTAAGGAAGACAAAGCTAAGTCTAGAAAGATTATTTATTTATTTATTTTGGTACCAGGATTGAACCCAGGGGCACTTTACCAGTGAGCCACATCTCCAGTCCTTTTAATTTTTTTTTTAGCACCAAATTTTACTTTTAATGAAGATTCAGAATTCTTATATTTCAATCTAAGTTTTTTTGTGTGTTTGTGTGATTTTTGGTATGCAGGATGTGATCTCTTCTGGAGACTGAAATTTCAGTTTATAAGCATCATGGGACAGCAGACAAAAATATCATCTAGCTAGAAAACCAAATATTCAAAGCACAAAACTCTCAATTAAACCTCACAAGAGTCCTTGAAACTCAACAGTCCAAGATCCTTCATAGGAACTATTTTATTAAAAAAATTTGATATATTTAGTAACATCTCATTCCTATATCAACATATCACATGCAGAATAAAAACTTTATAAATACTATATTTATTTTTCTCTGTACACCCTTGAGCTTAGTTGGAGCATATTCAAATGTCATGGAATGTCCACAACCTCAAGCTGTGGTGGTGGTGGTTTTCTTCTTCTTCTCCTTCCTCTTCACCTAGTTTCTTCCCCTTCCCCTTCCTTTTAACCCCCCCCTCCTCTTCCTCTCCTTTCCTTTTCCCCTCCTCCCTCCTCTTCTGTGTTAGGCTCTAAAGCATAACGCAGCCTGAACTACTGAACTCAGATGAAAGCCCAATTCTTCTTATGTAATTTTTCAGCTAATTCTACTATTCTTCATTCGAGTCTCCAGAGAAGATGTTATAATTCAAGACAAAGAATCTTACAGCCTTGTTTTACCATATCATTCATTTAAAAAGGTAAACGGAGCCATCAGAAGTAAGACCAATTAACCCCTTTTACTCTACATGGTACCGTTAACACTCCATTGATCAGCGATCTTGATATCAGCACCAATGTATGGTCAATAATAGTGACCAAAAGAAAATATTTTATAAACAAAACTGGATGATATATGTTATAGTCACCAACATGGAAGCAACACATTTTTCTGTCCAAAAACAACAACAACAACAACAAAAATGGATGTACATAGGACAAAAAAAAAAGTGTCATCAACACCCTAATGATGTCATTATTGGGACATGAGCCACAGAGTGAGAACCTCTGGGAGAAGGTGCCAGTCATTTAGCTGGGGTTGTTTAGGGTTTTCAGGGAGGAAAAAAAAAAAAAAGGAACCAAATGAATATCAGGAAGGAAGATATGACTGAGAATAGATACAAATCAGAACCCCTAATGGCAAGGTTAATGAGTTGACAAGGATTTGGAATGGACCCCCAAAGAAGGAATAAAATTGGAGAAGTTCCCCCCAGTCTGGTGGCAGATGTGTTGAAGTGTGACCAACTAGACAATGAGGATTTCTCAGAAGTAGCCCAGGCCACAGACAGCAAGCAGGAACCACGTACAGGGTTGCCAGAGATTCTCTGGGAAGTTACCACTGGCACCATTGGCCACCCAGGTTAGAGTGTTTGCCACTGTGTGAAATGCACTGGGCTGTCAACTAGGGACAACAGGAGCAAGATGGAGGAAGCACATCAGACCAAGGGGAGAAGTATCTTCAAGCTGCAGTGTCTCTACAGCGCTCTCTACTGACAGAATTTAATATAGCATTATGGTCCTGCTTCACTTATGGACAGGATGCATTCTGAGAAAAGGCTTTGCTGTGTGATTTTGTCACTGTTCAAACATTGTAGAATGTATTTACACTATAGCCTACTACACACCTAGGCCATACGGTAGTGTTCCTAGGCTACAAACCTGTATTGCGTGTTACACAGAACACTGCAGGCAATTGGAACACAATGGTAAATATTTCAGTAAAAATATACTACAAAATATTATTTTCAATGGTACACCTCTAATGGGTACTTCCTAAAACAGAACCTGCAGGACTGGAAGTTGCACTGGGTGAGTCAGTGAAAGGTTGAGTACATATGAAGACCTGGGATATCAGTGCACACCACTTTAGAATTTATAATCACTACCCTTAGCCTTCACTAAATCTATAAGAAAACCTTTTCTTCTTTCAATAATAAATGAAACAGCTTCCTGTAGCCCTTTTACTTTATATATTTTAATTTTTTTAGCTTTTTGACTATTGTAATAATACTTGGATGAACAAAATAATTTCTCTTTATTCTATAAACCTTTTCTGTTTAATTTTTTAATTAAATTTTCTTACATTTTAAATATTTTTGTTGAAAACTAAAATACAAAACACACAGAGTCAGGTTTAGCAATACCACTGTCCTTAACCTCCACTGTCCTGGAAGATCCCAGGGGCAATAACAGAATTCCTTCCTCTGGAATCTTCTTGAAGGTAACAGTGGTAGCAAGCCTTCTTCTGAAATCCACGTGAAGGACCTTCTTGAGGCTGCATTTCTCTATAAGTTAAAAGAGTATGCTATAAATGATGATAAAAATATATAATAGTTAATACATAAACCAGCAAGATAGTTTATTATAATTGTCAAGTATTAAGTACCTTACATAAAATATAGCATGTACTATATTTGTAAAGAACTTGTAAACAATAAGCATCAAAAAAACCACAAATAATGTTTTACATTATGATGTCACTAGACCTAAGGGAATTTTAGTTCCTTTTAATGTTATGGAACCGCCATCATATATGTGATCTGCCATTGACCAAAACTTTATGTAACACATTACTGTGTATAAATAAATAATAATATAAAATATAGAATATTTAATATTTCATATTGTTATAAATACCTTTTACATTTAGTAGAAAGAAGTATAAATGCATGAAATACATTTTATTTCATAACATAATTTAAATTTAAATATGAACATAAATTAAAAGATTGAATCTCTAACATACAGATTAGAATATTTATCAATTTTAAATAATAATGGATGTTCATAATTTATGACATAATATTAGCTAACAGTATTAGTAAATTCAGGACATTTAACACCTCCTCACCTTGCCGAGGACATCTGGAGCCCTGCCTCATTCTTTCCCTTGTCTGTCATTCACTTCTGCTTTCTCCTAAGGGTAATGGTGGGTCACTCAGATTGTTGTTGTTCCTGTATGTCCTGTTGTTATCTGAGGGGTTTACTGTTCTCTCAGTAAATCCTTATAAATCTATTTATTCATCCTCAAATCTTCTTCAACATTCTATTTACTCAAGGTACTCACATCTATGTTCTTTTTGAGGGTAAGGCCCCTGGCTAGGATATCATGCAGCCAGGACTTGATTTGCAAAGATTATTAGAAATGCAAGAGAATAGCAATTCATTATGACAAGTATTTCCAATATCAGAGAACCACGATGACGTACCTTCCCTAATGACTAATCACAGCATCCTTGGTGAATATTTGAAGAGTGGAATAGAAAAATAACATGGATGGTAATACTGGAATATGTAGACCATGGTTTATATAAGCCAAACTCCAGTCCCCGTGAGGCTCAAATTTCTTATTTCTAAATGGCAATAATGATGGATTATCTGCCCACTTCATCAGCATTGTGTGAATATTAATATCTCTAAAGAGTGTGTGGTTTCACTGGAAACTGTCTACAAATCTGGGAATTATTATTTTTTCTTTGTACAACTAAAATCATGCTAACTCTAGAGCACCTACTTCACGAACAGCTAAAAACTTAATTTAGTCTAATCTGATACACTTTGGTTCTGTAATTTTTTATTTAAATTTGAGTGTCATTATCCCAATCACTGTCCAAATCACAATCTACTCCTCACTGATTTCTTCCCCTTCTCAAGGGTTTCCTCTTTCGCCTCTTCTTGGTAAGGCTTCTACATAATCGGCCTTCTGATCTTGTGGGAAGATAGATGCCTGCCACAGAACGGGCTTGGGAGTAGCAGTGCAAGTGGCATATTTGCTTCTTACAATACTTAAATATGGGTGACAACTGCTATTGTCATTACTAGGTGAATGAATGAGAGACTAGACAGTCTCTCTGGACTCCAGCGGGAGTCGGTCTGATGTCCAAAGTCTCTGACACCAGAGGGTGACTTGAGACCATGTGGTGCTTCACCCCAATCCCCTGCATGAGCAGGATGTTGGTGGCATCAGCATCTACAAACACCTGCCAGGCAGTGTCTTGACTCCTACTCTTCAGAGGACATTGGCAAGCTTCCTATGTTCAGAGGAGATTCAGAAATTCATTCTGTATTTTCAGAAACACTCTCATAGTCACTCCTCAGTAGGGAAGACACACCTTCTAAATCTGCTTCCCATTCAGGATCTGACAGGAAACAGGCAACTTCCATCTTCTTCCACCAGCCTGCGTTCCAAACTGCTCTGTGTTTTGTATCTAGTCCTCTAGTAAATTTGAATGATACAAGATTTCTTGTAGATTTTGTATCTTCTCGATAATCTTGGAAAAGTTGATGTTGGATCCTAAGAGACTAATTGGGTTTTATGAGTGTTGGGCAGGATGAAGGACAACCAAATTCTTCATCAGAAGCCTCAAGGTATTGCCACAGTACTATTCAGTTACAATTGGAAAAAAAAAAAAAAAAAAAAGTGAATACAGTTTGAACAGGTCAAACTTATATAAACATAACAAGTGAAAGTGTGTAAATAGATTAAATCAAGAACACATCAGACTAAGTGTATCTTCATTAACATAGGTAGAGAATCAAAATGGGTTTGGAGTATCTGCTTAGGGTCATAAAAATCCTTACATTATCTTTCTAATATATGCATTTGTGATGAATGATGTAAGTATTTTTCTAATCCACTGATACAGTTAAGAAGTGAAGTTGAAGGTCTCAGGCCCCAAAACTCAAAATAAGAAGATATAAGGATACTCTCTACACAGACATATTCAAATATCATGAAAAAGATTTTTTTCCCTATTTTGTTTAATGAATGGGTGATTGAGCAAGTTCTTCTCTGACTTGGACTAGAGATATCCTTGCCATTTTTGATTGAGCTGATCATCACAAGGCTGACAAAAATTACACAAGTGTCTGCCAAGTAGGCTAGAGTTGGTCAATTTTTTTTTCCATAGGGCCTTTCTGATGCCAGTAAAAACTGCAAATTGATGAACTGTTAGAAAACAACTGAGACAAGGCATTAAACTGCCTTCAAAATGACTTTTTATCCTTGTTAGCCTGAATATGGTAAATGCTTTCTCACCACTATATTAGCATCTATTTTGTGAAGTGAATAAATGGCTTGCAATATCTAATTATATGTATGTCATTTTGTACAGAAAACAATATGCATAGTTTTTATTATATCCTGTCAAATTTAGGCACTAATTAACAATATTATGGGCTGCAGAAACACATTCAAGCCTGAATACGTTAGTCATTAATTTCAACAAATAAGAGGTAAGGACAGCATTTAAAGAAGACTGGGAGACAAATCAGAATGCAGCATTTCAAGGAATAGTTAATGCACTGGAAACTTTAATTTTATAATAAAGTCCTCACCAATGAAGGAATGGAGGACATTTAGCCAAACAACATGAGTTGAAGTTCAGATTTAGTGAAAAATAAATGATGTGAAATCCATCACTGTCAACAAGATCCTTATTCCAAAGAATTTTAAACAAGAAACACGGCATTAAAGAATGTGCCAATACTATGTGGATCAAATGCCTGTCAAATGTATTCACTAACTTTTAGTTTATGAACCTAATAACAAGTCATGAAAAAATGGTTTTGACTTTAGAAATATTTAATAGATTCAAAAGCTTATTTTCACACAATTAAACTCATAAATCAGATGGTTTTTACTATTATAATTTATGTAAAGTCAAATGCTCTCTTGATTTTCTCATTATTTATTAACATCGTTAAGTACAAGATTGACAAATTAAGCTTTTAAAAAAGTTTCTTTATAATCCTTCCATTGTAAAAAAAAAATCAAGCATTTTCATTCACAAGTATGTGATATTTTTATGATTGTAATTATAGTTAATGCACACATTTTTGCTGAAATTAATAACCTAACATGTTTTTTCTAAATATGTTCCATGTAGCAAATGGGTTTGTCATTTTTCTACTCATTTCTTTTAATAGTTTAATGATGTTCTATTCAATTAGGTTTTTCCCTTTTTTTAGAATACCATTTACTCTATTTTATGAACTATATAAAATGCCAAATCTAATGTAATAGGTAATCAGTCCCCTTTTCTTACTTTGGCTTTTCTACATTTTTACTACTGTTATAAATATCAAATTAATTAACATATCAATCCCCCAAACATTTTTATTCATTTGAGATAATTTTTCTTAGAATAAGTTCTTGAAAAGATAATGGAGTTAATTAGTATGAAAAATTTTATAGTCCTTACAGTATTCTGATTAATGATTTTACAATTATAATAATTTATGCTGGTGCTATACTATTGTCCTCCAAACTAACCAGAATTAAGTGTTATTATTATACTTAGAGCATCTGTTGAAAAAAATTAACATTTTCCCTCAAGGTCAGAGGTCCCAAAAAGATAAAATATTAAGTTCTGTAAACTTCTTCATAATATCTGATCATAGAAATATAAAGTTTAGATACAGCCAGAAGACAGAAGCTCTTTGATGCTGCAAGATTCTGATACACAGATGGAAAAAGTATAACAGTGTAAATGTGTGTTTCTGTTTGTTGATAGAAAGGTTTTTTTTTTGTTGTTGTTGTTGTTGTTGTTGTTTTGTTGTTGTTGTTGTTAACAAAATACCCTACTACAACCAATTGAAGAAGGAAAGGAGGGACAAGTAGAGGGAAAAATATAAGGGAGAATGAGAGAAAAGAGGTAGAAATTGATCACAGAGAGCCAACCACCATCATGGGTGTTTTGGTGGAGGCCAGAGTCAGGCAAAGGAACTAAGGGTTATAGTGGGAAAAAGGAAGGGCCCTTGCACATCCTGATTAGAGGTTGTGGGCATGAGCAAACTAGAGATGGCTGACTAGAAGGTTAAGCGCAACTTAACCCTTGTGCTTGGTTAAGTTTATTTTGTTTTTATTAACTGGCCCTATGTTGGAAGCAAAGTCAAATATTAAGGAAGCCAGCCAGGTGGGGTGGCACACACCTGTAATTGCAGTGGCTCAGGAGGCTGAGACAGGAGGATAGTGAGTTCAAAGCCATCCTTGGCAATGGCAAGGCACTAAGCAATTCAGTGAGACCCTGTCTTTAAATTAAAAAATACAAAATAGGGTTGGGGATGTGACTCAATAGCTGAGTGCCCCTGAGTTCGATCCCCAGGATGCCCCCTCCACAAATAAAAATTAAGGACGCTATAAGTTATTAATCAAATTTCTAGCTCTCTTCAGCTCATTGTTACAGAAGTTACTATTGGGTTCCTATATAAGTCCTAGGGATAAATGGATGAAGTTGGAGAATATAATGCTAAGTGAAGTTAGCCAATCCCAAAAATCCAAATGCTGAATGTTTTCTCTGATATAAGGAGGCTGATTTACAGTCGGGTTGGGATGGGGAGCATAGGAGGATTAGAGGAACACTAGAAAGGCTAAAGGGGAGGGAGGGATTGGGAGGGGGCAAAAGGGTAAAAAAAACGATGGTAGAATGAGATGAATATCATCACCCTAAGTGCATGTATGACATGGATGGTGTGAATATACTTTGTGTACAACCAGAGATATATAAAAATGTGCTCTATAAGTGTAATATGAATTGTAATGCATTCTGCTGTCATATATAAAAACTTAAAAGAAAAGGGAAAGAAAATAAGTCCTATGGATAGAAATCTGGTTTGCTCCAAGTCTGACTCATAGCAGACTGGCTTCCCGAGTTGTTTATTATAAATAATGGGGCATGTTGATGTTGTGGGCAGGTTGCTGAAGGTTGTGAGTCAGATTTCCATTTGTATAAATGGACTGGCCATTATCCATGTGTATTCAATCCTACAAAATGGATGAGGTAGAGTAAATCATTTTCAGCAGCTACCTTTCCCCTTAATCCTGATAAGCTTTATCTCACATTGAATATTTAAAATGTCATTACCATGTGTTATGGTTTAGATATAAGGTGTCCCCCAAAAGCTCATGTGTGAGATAATGCAGGACAATGTAAAGTTGAATGGGGTTACAATTTAACCTATCAGGCTTTAACCTATTCAGTGCATTAATCCACTTACAGGGATTAACTGGGCAGTAACTTTAGGCAGGTAGCATGTGGTTGGAGAAGGTGACTCATTGAGGGTGTGTCTTTGAGATTTATATTTTTTCCCTGGTGAGTGAGAATTCTCTCTTTTGGCTTCCTAGTGCCGTATTCTGAGCTGATTTCCTCCACCAAACTCTTCTGCTGTGATGTTCTGCCTCACCTCAGGACCAGAGCAAAGGAGCCAGGTTTCTGTGGACTAAGACCTCTGGAACCATGAGCTCCAAATAAAATTTTCTTCCTCTAAAATTGTTTTTGTCAGGTCTTTTGGTCACATCAATGAAGAAACTAACTAAAACAGAAATTGGTACAAAGAAATGGGATTTTGCTGTGACTAACCTGACCACGATTCAGAGGCTTTTGAACTTTTTAGAACTTGTGAGAGGACTTTTGAAATATTTAATGATGCAAACTGGAAAAGTTTTAGATTGTTGTGGAATTTAAAGGGCAATTTGGGGGGGGGGTTCAGAAGACCAGAATGCTGATAGGACTGTGGATAGTAAAGATCAGGCTCATAAGGTTTCAGAGAAGAAGAATGACTATTGAAAATTGAATTATATGCCACTCATGTTGCATATAATTTGTCTACAATTATTATTTGTCTACCACTCATGTTGCAAAGAATTTGTCTACATTTTGGCTGTGTTCTGAGACTTTCTGTGAGACTAAATTTAAATATAATGGACTACTTAGTCTGGCAGAGAAAATTTCAAGGCAACCCAGCCTTCTGGGGGTGGCTTGAGTGTACCTGGCAGCTTTTAGCCAAGTTTATTGTGATGATCAGGAGCAGAAAGCAGAGATGAAAGATTTGAAAAACTTTCAATTTGGCCAGAAAACTGCAAGTAAAACTGGGACTAAGTGTGGTTGTTAACACTATTAAAGCCACTAAAGAAATGCTAAATACTTTACCCAGAAACAATAGGAAAGGTGACTTGAAAACATTTTAGAAATTCTCAGGACCACACCCGTCTCAGTCTCAAGGGGTATAAAAATTAAATTCCTTTGAGCAGAAATCAGTGGGGAATACTGCTTTCTCAAGGGGCCTAGGAAGTTGTTTCACCATGCCCAGCCACCACCCAGGCACTCAGAAGCTGTTGCAGCCAAGGTCCCAGAAGGCTTGGCTACCACGTGCAATGGTAGCAGACATTGGCATCAACCATGTGATGCTGGTTCCACAGGAATGCAGGATGCTAGAGCTAGAGAGTCATGGAGGCTTCCACTGAGGTTTCAAAGGATGGCCTGGGAGGTCAGGCAAAGTGCAGCAGGGTCAAAATATCTGTACGCTACCTCTAAAGGATAATGTGTGGAGATGTGAGGAGGAAGCTAAACCTGTAATGGAGACTCCTAAAATTAAGAGATGTCAATACTATGGAATATTTAAAAAGGAAAGCTGCAAAAATCAAAGAATAGACTAGCCAAGAGAGGCCATGTGGGCTGCAACAAGCAAAGCCATAGGGGAGGAGCTTCACACATCCTTTGGAGAAAAACATCATGATGCCAAGAGTCCCAGATGCTGGACATGGAGCTATATAGAATGTGTTCCCCCAGCTGGCTTCTAGTCTTTCTTTGGTCCCATTTCTTCTTTCTCTGCCCCTATTTCTTTTTAGAATAAAAATGTTTATTTTTGGCCCTTACATATTGGATATATGCAAATTGCTTTTGATTTTTACAAGGTCTTATGCTGAGAATTTGCCTTGAGTCTCAGTGGAGACTTTGGACTTGGAATTTTCGCAGTGATGATACTGTTGAGACTATGGAGACTCTTGGAAATGGGCTAAGTGTATTTCACATTGTGAGACAGGCATAAGTTTTTGGAAGCCATGGGCAGAATATTATGTTTTAGATGTGAGGTGTTTCCAAAATCTCATGTGTGAAAAAATGCAAGAAAGTTTAGAGGTGAAATAATTGGGCTATGAGATCTTTAACCTTCTCAGTGCATTAATCCACTGACAGGGATTAACTGGATGGTAAGTGTCTGCAGGCAGGTTGTGTCTGGAGAAGGTGGGTCATTGGGATTTATATTTTGTCCATGGTGAGCAGAGCTCTCTTTCTCTCCTTCTCTGTATCCATGTCCTGAGATACTTTCCTCCATCAAACTCTTCTACTGTGATGTTCTGCCGTACCTGGGGCCCAGAGCAATGGAGTTGGCTGTCTATGAACTGAGATCTTTGAAACCATGAGTACCAAATAAATTTCATCTAAAATTGTTCTTCTAAGTTCTTTTGGTCACATCAGTGAAAAAACTGACTAAAACACCAAAGTCCTTGCCATTCAATGCAAACCTCAAACATTTTGGAATTATGAGAGCGTAGATATGTGGTAAGGTAGTAGTCATTGTTCACTTTTCCAAGTGCTTCTTTATTTTATAGAGAAGGATGTTCCCTGGAGGGACCTACAGAAACACTTTTATGTTCAAAACTTTTAACATTCATTAGCAAGGAATGCAAGAGCACAGAGATCTATCCAGTAAATGAAAGGTCATTCAAAATCGCTTTAACTTTTGTAGAGGAAGAAGGAAAGAACTCCCTATTTCTTATTTCCTTTTTGAAATTCAAGTGCTAATCTTTTTACTTCACATCTTGTCCTATGTTATCATATCAGCATTATTCTATAGAAACCCCCTCTGGTTACGAGTTTTCTTACAGCAGGTGATAGCATTCTGTTCTGACTGGTCAGGACCTTTTCCAAGAGAGTTTTTAACTATTTTGAATGTTAGTAAATGCATAATCTTCATGTTTGTTTATTACAAAATACATATAATTTGGTGTATGTCCTTTTTTATTTTTTGTGAATGATGCTACATGTACAAACAATTTTATTTCTTATTTTTTTTCACTCAGCACAATGTATTTAAAATCCAAGTATGTTACCGTGTGAACAACTAATTTATTTCCTCTAATTTTGGGGTGGCAAATGTTGTTTGTATCCCTTGCTAGTTGTCCTCAACTGGGCAAATCTATCCATCTCATACATTCTTAAAATTTTTGGTCATGAAGTTCCTCACATCTCTACACTTCTCCAAATCAGTGTTCTTAACTGATGGAGGGAATTTTACTCTAAGGATATAAAAGATCATGTCCTTTTCTTACCACTGGGGCAGGTCCTCATGCACCAATGTGCAGGTATAGCAGCCCAGTCCCTCGCCTATGGTTAAGACAGACTGTGGTATCATTTATATTCCAAACTCCCCTGAAAGGAGGCTAAGCCTCAACTTCTCTTAAAACACATTTGCTCAGCTCTTCTTTTACATTGTCATGCTTCTCTCACTTTCAAGGCATTTCCCCTGGGGACACACATTCAATACCCCACTGCAAGAGATTTAAAGTCTCAAGCTCTTCTAGAAAGCTTACCTAAAACAGATAGTAGTCGGTACATTTTAACTATTCACCCAAACTGTTTTTAACAATCTGCTGCCACAAACATCTCTCCAATGAGATGTTTTGAATTTTCTTTTGTTTATAATTCTCAAGAGTTGAATTGCTGGGTCATGGCATATGCTAGAACTAATGCAAATAAATACTCCCGTTTGCTTTCTTGAATTATCCCATGCCTCTATAATGCCACTCTGAGAAGTTAAAATTTCTTTTAATTATTGCTGAAAATGCTTTCCAAAATTTGTTCCTCATCTGCTATTAGGAATAATAATAATAATAATAATAATAATAATAATAATAATAAAATTATATATAATAATAATAATAATAATGGCCGATATATCCAATTGTCAAATGTGTTATTCTTATTTAAATCAAACTATGTGTATGTGGAAAATGTATTTGAATAGTAGAGTTTTTAATTTTATACCAGCATGACCCCATTCCTATGTGAATTCCTCTAGCTCTTACTTTCCTTTTAACATCTTGGTTTTAACTCCCATGCTGACCAAGGAAATACATCACTTATGCTCAGATTTTCATTCATTCTGACAATATTTTGTGAATGTTCCACTTCAACCAACACTTATTGTGCACATGCTATGTTCTGGACAGTGTGCTGAGCCCTGACAGGGGACAAAATTTTTAACTGACATATATTATCTAATTAGAATACTGACTGACTGAGTCAGTATTTAAAATATGACTTGGAAATGAATGTAATGATTTGTTCAGTTTAGCAAGCAGTGTGGTTGATTGCATGTGTCAGGGTCATGGATAACTGACTGCCCAAGGGGGCTGCAGAGTGGTGATTGCAACCTTATAGCCTGTGACAAAATGGACCAGTGCCACCAGAGACCACATTTGTCCACATTCCTGCTGCTTCTTCCATGGTAGAGCCAGATGAAAATCTGGGGGAGGCAAACAAGTATACTGCAATGACAAAGCTTCTGGGATTATGTTTCTTTCATCGTATCTACTCCACTCTAGTGTAATACTTTAATAAATTATAACTATTCAGTGAGGGAATCACAGAGACCAATGATTCATCACTGAATCAAAATCTCCCAGTCTCTCACTCAACATGCAATGATTACTCGGTATTTTTTAGGCAACCCCACACTTCTCACTTTTCTTCCCTATTAGCCCACTTCACACTTCTAGCCTGAGATTAGACAGTATTCTTGCCATTATCAGATTAGTCTCTGCTGAGGCTATGTTTGGTGACAGCTCCTGTTGCTGCTTGTCTTAGTACAGTTTATGTTGCTGTCATAGAATACCACTGACTGGGATATTTATAAAGAAAAGGAAGAAAAGGAATTTATTTATTATAGATTTTGAGTCTAAAATAATCAATATCAAGGTTCAGACACATGGCAAGATAGAAAGTGAGAGGGACAAGAAACCATGAGGGACAAGAAACCCACTGTTTTATCAGTAATCTATTCCCATGATAATGGCATTAACCCATTTCTGAGGACAAATCCCATGTGACCTAATGAGCTCTTAAAAGTTCCACTTCTCAAGACTGTTGCATTGGGAATAAATTTCCAACACATGAACTTGGGGGAACACATTCAGACCTTAGTGGTGCTCTGGCCACCATTCCTCTTATTGTCTTTCCCTAGGAGACTAGTTGTTTCAGTCAGTATCCCTAAGTGTAGCTTCTAGGCTCTAGTTGAGTACTTCCCAAATTTGGATTTATGTTCTAATATCTCTGGAACTCCATCAATGTAGAAAACATCTAATATTGTGCCTAGAAATTCTGACTGAGTAGGTCATGGTTGCATTTGGCACTTTTATTATAAAAATTATTTCTACCCTATTTATGACCCTAGCCTTCCCCACAATCTTTCCCTATCACACTTGTCCTGTTTTGTCTTGAACCTAAGAGAGTTAGAATATATGCCTATGAAACTTACCCAGCTCCACTCTAGCCCAACCAATCTCTAATTCCAAACATAAAGTAATTGTCTTTCAAAAATTACTCTATTATGCAAATGAACAATATCAATGCATTGAGGATTTATGGGTAATACTGCTCGTGAATGGGAGCCTATACAGAGCATTCCCTCCTTGCTTCTAATGGATCCACTCACTCTGAGAAAGGTTGTAGATAGCCACAGTCTTCAGTGCTGCAGGAAACTGGTAATTTAGACACACACACCCTTTAAGGAATAGCAAGTCCTTCTCTCTTTAGCTTAGCTCTCATGATAGTTAATTTTATGTGTAAACTTGACTGGACTAAGTGACCAGAAAGTTGGAAAAACATTATTTTTCTTGCCTGTTTATGAGGATGTTCCCCAAATATAAACCTAAAAAAGTCTGGTTCTTAGATATCAGAAAACAACCTGGGTATATTATCCACCTTACCATGTAACCCATTTAAGGGCTAATTTGAATTGTCAACTTGATTGGATTAAAATATGCCAAAGATTAAGAGGCTTCTGAGTGTGTCAATGAGGGTGTGTCTAAGAATGATTGGCATGTGGGAAAGAGAATTGAAGTGCATACACTCCCTAAGGGGGGACAGCACCATCCAATAATTATTTATTCGATGTAATAAATGTTGGAAGAACAAGGAAGCAGCAGCAGATGCAAGCTCGATTCCTCTTAAACAGGTTGTTGATTGCTGTTGTGCTCTCCTAAGGATATTAGATTCTCACTCCTTCACTCTTCCAAAGAGGACTCTGCCAGTGATTCTCCAGGGAGTTTCCAGAAGCCTGTAGTCTCAGACCAGGCTAGCATCCTTGATCCCTCTTGCTCTGAGGTGGACTGCATAGCTACTTGTTCCTTCAGGTCTCCAGCCTGCAGAAGGCCATTGTGAACTGTCCAGCTTCTGATTGTGTAAGCCAATTTAATAAATCTCCTTTTTATAATCCTTCTTCCTGTTGATTCCTTTCCTCTAGAGAACCCTGACTAATACAATCCACAACTAATTTGCCCTAGAAAGAAATATGAGACTATCAAGTACCTAAAAACTATCTCAGACTCTTGTCAGTGCCCATATGGTATACAAACTATACAACTATTCTAAATTTCTACAATCCCAGATCTATTCAGTCCTGCATCCTTTACCCCCTCTCCTTTTTGGTAATCCTAAAGCCTTAATTGACTTCTTCAAGTGGCTCATATTTTTCTTAATCAATTCTTAGATCAGTCATCTCTTTTGGGAAATTTTCCTGACTCTGGTGTAAGGTTTGGAACTTCCATCATGTCTCAATAGCACTTTCTACTTTGCATCTAACTCTAACTCTGAAAATGCATCATTTTTCTCTTACTATAGACCATGTGCTGTCTTTCTGTAACAAACACTGCATCCCTCAGGTATATAATATTAATCTTTCCCAGACTTCACTATGCATTGAGTCTTTGATAGCCAATATTGGAACAAACACATGTCTGAATAGAGGATTGACTTAGTTTATAAATATAATATCTCAAATATCAAAAAATGCTTACAGGTTAATATCCTAATGCTAATCATTGCTAAATTCTATTTCATCTTACCAAGTAAATAGTGATTGTTTTCCCTTTACTATTTAAATAAGAATTGCTAATTATAAAGCTATACATATTTGATCCTGTGATATGAATTGCATCTCAATGTTCATATCACTACTGAAAAAATGGAATTAAAATGAATGTAAATAGTTTTATTTAGTTACTTTTTTTGGTACTGGAGATTGAACTCAGAGGCACTCAACCACTGAGCCACATCCCCAGCCCTATTCTGTGTTTTATTTTGAGACAGGGTCACACTGAGTTGCTTAGTGCCATTGCTGAGGATGGCTTTGAACTCACCATCCTCCTGCCTCAGCCTCCTGAGCTGCTGCGATTACAGGCGTGTGCCACAATCCATGCCTGGCTTATTCTATTCTTAATAATTTGTAACTAAGTGGAGATATTTATATAAATTCAAATCATGACTAACCCTTGGAAAATAAGATAAAAGCATTCCTCTTCTTACTGATGTTGTAGCTAAACAACATGCAGTGGGAAGGACCTTCAGAAATCCCAATGATTAGTTATTCCTTTTTCTGTGTATAACTAAGCATCAGCAATCCAACTGCCCTATACATCAAGGAGATATGAGCATATTAATTGTGGTCCAAAATACAAGGACCCCTCTGACTGCCTCATGATATTAAAGCAGTATTTATCATAGCCTGGGGTGGGGGGATGTCTACTCACCAAAAAGCCTTAATGATGGTTAATAAAGCTGGTCATTAAATAAAGCTTCCTTTTTGTTTTACCAGAATGAACTTTTACAAGATTCCATATAATACACTTATTTTAAATGATTCCATTAGTTGAATTGAACAAATGTGATTTTGAGAAAATATTCCCCTCAACTCAGACCCATTCAGATATAATATTATCCTCATTTTGAAAAGAGTATAAAACAAGATCACAACTTTTCAAAGTACCTTATCTTTGATATTTGCTTTCTCAGGAACTAAAGTAATAAAGGATAATTACCATGGGTAATTATAGTTTTGGACATAATCAGAAACTTTAACACATTTTCATTTGTCAAGAGTACTATCACAGGAGGTACCTTAAAAGACCTATTAGCCTGTTTCTGGTTACTACCCAACCCATGATGGGTATGGTGAATGGATATGTTGAGAGCATGCAAGAATTACTCTCCACTACTATCCACCATGATTTTACTAAAATATATGCTTTCCTAATTTCCTGAAAAAGTCAAGAAAATGACTTCAGGGTAAAGGTATATACCCAAAGAGAAGCAATGTCAATCTTCCAAACTGAGCTTATTTGACTTTATGATGGGCTCAATTACCAGAACTGAAGGACTATTGAAATGCAAGGGGGATGTGCATTCCTAGGCCATTTCTCCCATGGAAAAGAAGCTGGTGAAAATAACACATTAATTAAAAAAATAAAAAGAAAGAACCTTGTTTTAAAGGAACACTGATGATTCAAAATCTGCCAATATAAAATTGATCAACAAGAGAAGAATACAAATGAAAACTGACAGTCAAAATTGATAATGAAAGCAACAGAGAGTCCAAAGCGATACAACAGAAACTGGTTATTTGAGTAGAGTCAATAATGAGAAGGTTCATGTCTCAAGGTACCTGGTATCATCAAACTTCAACCCCAGGCTATGGCAAGGAGGAAAGGAAACAGGAACTGACATCAAACACCATCCTGGTGTTTTGTGGCCTACAGCACATCTATTTCTGATGACAAACAATTAGGAGGAGAACACCACATTTTTTTCAAGTGTAGAAACAAAGACAGAGATTAATTTACCAAAGGTCACAATTAAAGCAAGTACCAGAGACAAGATTTGAATCTAACCCAGTGCAAAATTAACAACTGAGAGATGTTTGAGAAAGACATTGGAGTTCCTTCAGCTTCTGGGAATGGCCTTTAAAGGAAGGGGTTCTTTCTATTCATCAGGGGCTGCTGCCCCAGTGACTATTCTCAGTTTGAGTTATACGTGGCCATAGTGCACCCAGCCAAGAGTGGGTAGCATCATTTCTCTTAAGCACATGGCATTGATGGCAGTTTCTACTGGGGAGCTAACAGATTGCAGCCCTGAGAAATGTACTTCACCAGGAAAACTTACTGAGAACAAGAGATATGACCCAGATGAGATTTAAGAACTAGGCCTTTACTTTCATTAGCTGATGGAGCTTAGGGCATGGAACATATGTGTTTTAATTTAAATAATCATAAAGAAGCATGCTTAGAATAAAATAGATTCAACTCTGTCATATTTTGTATTTTCTATATTATACTTGAATGCAATTGCCTCACCTTGTAGAGAGAGATGTTTGGAAATGTCTCTACCTTCTTCAAACTGGAATTCATATATTGGGTACGGCCCTGTAGAGTGGAGAACACCTCCCAAATGTCTCCACTGTATTCCATGCCAAGGGCTCTTCAGCTGAGCCAAGAACTATTCTCTAAGGGGAAACAAAAAATTAGAATCCTGAAACCTAATGTCTGTTTCCTCTCTGCTTTTGCTGGTGAATGAAACACAGGGCAAAGGTGTGCTTGAAGGATGTAACTAAATCATCCTAGAAAACCATTTCATGTGCCTTTATCTTCTTCCTAATTGGTTTTTTATTTGCCTTTAAATTTTAATTGTTCTGATTTATATGTGTTTCACTTTAAAACATTCCTCACATCCTTTGGAGATTAGGCTATAAAGTATAAATTCTTTAAAAGTATATTATCCTACAATACATATCTATGAGGATAAAGAAAGGGTATGAAAGTGTGATTACAAAACAGCCTTTTTCTATAAATACCTAACTCAGAAAATGATACAATGCATACTCTCAGCTTCATTAGCCTACTCCTGGTTACTAGGAGTAAGATGGGGAGGAAAATCCATTCTTGCAACTACCATGGAAAGTATTTTTTAAAATACTTACAAAGCTTAAATCTACTTTTTAGATTCTTTCTCTCTCTTTACTTTAACCACCTGGGCATAAATGGAATTTGATTTAAATTTTTACAAAATCAACCAAAGTTGACTTCTTAATAGTTGCTCAATTCTTAAATGATTGTCCTGAAAATCAATTGCCACCATGGATTCTTTGTTTGTGAGTTCGTTTCAGTCTTCAGGATTGAACTCAGGACCTCCTGCATGCTGGGCAAAGTGCTCTACCACTGAGCTGCATTCTCAGCCCAAGTACTACCATGTTTAAAGTCATATCAGTATTGAAATATCTGATTCCTACAGTAATGTTAAATCTTATTATGTGTGACAGAATTTAGACATATACTTGTTTAATTTACTTTCAATTAAGCCATTACATAATTGAGTCTTACCAAAACTACTAGATTATGCTACAGTTGAATAAATTCAAAGGGCTTATGTTACATTTTTGTTTAAAATCAGGAGAAAACTGATCTAAATTAATTTCTCCATTGCTTCACTGTATTATTAGTAATATGAGAAAATTATCCTGGCATAAAGAAACAGAAAAGCTCTTTTCAAAAGTAAGTTAATCTTTCTTTGACTGAATCCATTCATGTTATCCATTACTGGCTTGGTGCCCTTATTTGAAATTTAGTCAACCATTATTTGCCATCAAGTGATAAGGTTCTAAGAGCATTTTCTATGTAAATGCCTATGTAGATTTAATAGATGTCAGGACAATGGATATGGACTTGATTATAGCATATGGAGGAATGGAGGGGTTCACATGATAACGGATTTTCTGTGCACAATCCAAGCTGAATCATAGGCCCATTGGTGTCTCTTATAGTCAATATCAATACACTTATTGACACCACTTGGATGCCAGACATTATGCTTAACACTAGAAATGCAAGGATGAAAGAATAAAACAGATGGAGAAGTAATCACATGTAATCTGGCACGTCCTGTGATGGAGGTCTCAGTAAATTGTAACTAAAGCAAATAGAAGGTGTGTGGACATAAAAATGTCAGGAGAGTCTTCTCACATAACTGCTTCAGCCGTGACTTAAAGAATGATCAGACTTTACTCTGGCCTGGCCGCTGATGAAGGCAGAAGATTGATTCAGACATGAGGGAGAGTGAAAGGAAGATGTTCAGAGAAGATGAGTATGGAGAGTATGACTCTTCAGGAAAAATTACACCTGCAAACATTTGAGGAAAAGGCCAGGGGCAGATCACAGGATACCTTGGTGACCATTCTGATTACCTTCCACTTCATTCTGCAGTTGTTGGGCAGCTACTGAAGTCTGAAGAGCTGGGGAAGCAGCACTGCTGGGTAGTTCCAAACGGAAAGCAGAAAAGAGCATGCCCCAGTACCTGATAGTCTTTGATGACAGTTAGAACAAGAGATAATGATAGATATGAAATGATGGACACAGAGAGAATACATGGTACTTCAAATATGATATTACTCTCCTAATAATATGACAAAAGCATTTTTAAAGAGTAGATGTTGTTTTTCTGAGACTCAAGTGGCTTTTGTTTTCCCCACAACTGATTATATATGAATCCATGCTAGGTAGTGTGGAGTATCCACACTCAATAGACCTTTGGAAGGTCTCTATAAATTTATAAAGTTGTTAACCCTACACAGGGATGGGACATTGACTTATTCTGTCACATTCTTAATGAAGCTACTTTGAAAACCAACATAATTCATGGGCTGTTTTGTGGGGTTGTCAGAAGGTTTCAGTGACTCATTCAAGCACAAAATTAGTTTTGTATGAGGAAAATCTGTTACAGTGTGAAGCAAAAAAAAAAAAAGTTGTATCCTAGAAACATCTTGGAAAGAAACAGATGGTGCAATCCAAAGATGGACTGAAGAAAGTCTAATGAAGTGACAATTCTGCTGATGGAGTGAGGTTAGGAGAACCAAGAATAGATAGAAGACCTTGAGGGCTAGTAACCTTTCACTCCCAGACCTGAAGGGGCAGAGGGAGGGAGGTGTGTTCCCCAAGTTGTCAAGAGACGTGGCTCTGCAAAGAGGCAGCTGGAGATCCTGGCAAGAGGGAGGCCATAGGTAGAGGTATGGGCCCACTACCAAAGTTCAAAAGGGGATGGGGAACAGGTATCAGAACTCTTCTCTTCATTTACACTACTACAAAACCAGCTGCAAAAAAAAATAAAAAAAGAAAGAAAGAAAAAAAGAGAAGAAAAGAAAGAAAGAAAAAAGAGAAAAAGAAGAAGGGGAACAGAGCTCAGAGATGGTGCAATACATAGCTATCACCCAGACTCAGACTGCAGAGCAGGGACAGGGATGAGAGGTACTGAACAAATGGCAATGGACAAGGTCATCATTGATACTCTTCAAATGTTATGGCAAGTCAGGCAGTCATTTTCTCAGTGCTGCATTTTCCAAAGACATGGACATTTGTATACATTGTTCCTTCATCCTGGTCTACACCCACACCCAAAACTTGCCTTTCTAATTCCTGCTTGGATGTCACTTCTGTGCCAAATCTCCTGTGAGAGCCATTTCCTACCAGTTAGGACTAACCTGCTATCCTTTGTGCTTTGTTTATAAGTCCAATTGTGCTATTTAATACCCTGAATTATGCTTTTGACAGTTCTTTATAGAAACCTAAATGAATAAATAAAATCAGCAAAAAAAAAAAAAAAAAGTGAGCAAAGACCTTGATAAATTAGCCTAAGAAAGCTAAACCTTAGAAGTGATTTTCCTGGGATCAAAGAATCTAGACATTCAGAGACAGTCCAAGGATTATCTAATTGTATTCCGTTTTGTCACTCTTCTGCCTACCTTCTGCTCTCTTCAGTTAATCAATTAGCAATGCCTGGAGAACATAAATGAGACCTTTTCTTTCAGGCTGACCTAAAATGTCTGTACCAAGGAGGGTGGGTGGGGGAAAGTAACTAAAAACAGTAATTATTATATGAATTGCTCATTGAAATAACAACATTTTGGTGCAATGAGGATTTTGGCTTAATAGGTTTCTAGTGCATTAACTCAGCCAGTTTTATAGAATTATAGACTTATTTTTCCAAAATGAGTAATCTACTTATTATTCATAATCTTCAGAGCAGTAGCTTAATGTTAAATAGCCCTTAAAATATACTCAGTAAAATAGCAGTGCCTGTTTTCCCTCTTTCTTCAGAGACTTGGAGCTCTCTCCATGGCCCTGGTCAGACACCCAGAAGCTTACACTATTATTTTTGAGGCATAGCTAGTTAATCAAGTGCAAAGGCATGTTGCTCAGCCTCGCAGAATTGAGAGTTATAAACAACAAATAATGCAGAAATGAAAAAAGCAAAACGAATCACCCTAAGATTTATAACCCTGGTGTTTTGTGAGGAAACATATAAAAGGAAGAACTTTCATTGGAATTTTGATTGCTGCTTTCTCAAATGTGAACATTACAGATCATGAAGGAAAAATAAGTTCCAGAGTGGGTGTTCAAAGAACTGGAACCCAGTCTTCCTGCATAGTCACAGAGAGGTGACAGTACACTTAACTCAGAGCATTATTTTGAAGGTGACAGTAGCCAACAAATGTGAAAGTGATGTGCCAATTATGGTGATTTTATAAAGATTAATTGTTACACTGAGCATATCCATGTATGAATAAGGCATCCCAGCCATTAGCTTATTGATCAGAGATGTGTCTTGATGCAGGAAAAAAATGTATAATTTGGGGGGAATTGTGACCTGCCCAGCTGAGACCAGAACAAGAGGTAGGCACCCGCCCAGAAGGAGTTACCCAGCCTCCAGTTCGCCTGGCCTCCAGGACCCAGAGTAGCAGCTCCCTGCTGCTGCACTCAGGGCCCAACCAAAGGAAAAGTCCCCTCCACTACCGGGGGAAGTGCAACCTGCCCAGCTGCGACCTGAACAAGAGGTCTGCAGAAATGCTGTTGAGCCCGAGGAGAACACCGCCATATTTGATGAAAGCAGCAGCTGACCTGGACAAAGAAACAAAGAAGAAAGGAAAAGTAGCTGCAGACATCCATGGATCCACCAGCGCTCTGAGAACAGAACACACCTGGGTGAGACTCTGGTAACCAGCAGGGGAGAGAGTGTCTGAGGGTAGCGCAGTGGCCCCAAGAAGGTACAACTGTGGGTGGGCTTGGGGAAAAGGTCCCTTCTGCAGGGTCCCTTTCCCAGTGCCATTCAGCTGCTGGCACACAATCCCCCTGAGCCACTCTTCCGCTGTGCCATTCTGCAACTGGCCAAAGGTGCAGCCTTGACTCCACTAACAGGATCGCTAACTGGATATGATCCAGGTCAATTGGCTTAAACTAGAAGGGAAAAAAGAAGGGCTTCCCAGGGTCCATTTTGTTTGAGACTTGTTCCTGGGTTCAACTTTTGTTTGTTTGTTTGTTTTGTTGTTTTGGGGAGTTTTATGTTTGTTTTTGCTTTGTTTTTGTTTTGATTGATAGTGTGTTTGTTTGCTTCTGTTCCTCTTTTCTTTCTTTTCTTCCTTCTCACTTTTGTATTTTTTCTTCTTCCTTCATCTTCCCTATTTACACTTTGCCATTGCATATACTCAACAGAGGCAAAAACAAGTTATACGCAGGAATTGGGATTTCTAGAAACGGTACAAGTGTAATATATAGCAAAGTGGTGTTATATATAGTTTATTCTCTATTTTCTTGACTCACTCTCTCCTCTCTCTTACACTAATTTCTACTCCTTTGTCATTTTTTTCTTTTTTCTTTTCCATCTTTCTTTATTTCTTCTCTCAACCTGCATAAGTTAGGTTTATATATAAATCAGTCTTTCCACCTAATCATTCACTCCATTCTCTTTCCTCTCTCATCTGCTAATACTAAACCACTTCCACAGAACTCTCTTTTCATACTTTCTAAGAAAGAACAATTCAATACAACCACTTCCTTCTTCCTAAACATATCACCTCTGTATCCAATACTTGAAACCATAAAACCCCATCAGAAGCATACAGAGTAAATTGGAAACAATATCTGGGTTAACTAAATCTGTACATTGTGATCAAACTGGGATTTTCTGAATAGAAAGTGTTTGATTTTAAAGTGTAAAGGAAATATAAGGGGATCTGATAGGATTGTACTACAGGAACAACATAAGGCTTTAAGGTAAAATCGAAATAGTCAAGGTCCCACAGTGCAGGAAGAAAAGACACACAAGCAATATGAAGAAACAAGGGAAGAAAGTGACACAAACAAATCAATATACCGCCTCAGTAGATTCCATGGCATGCACAGTTGGTGAAATGCCAGAGATGGAATTTAGAAATTACATATTCCAAATGTTCATGGAAGTTAAGAATGAACTCAAAAATGAGATGAGGGAGCAAATACAGGTGGTGAAAGATCATTTTGACAAAGAACTCCATAAACAAATACAAGAAGTAAAATATTACTTCAATAGGGAGATAGAGGCTCTAAAGAGAAACCAAACAGAATTTCTGGAAATGAAAGAAGCAATAAACCAAAATAAAAGCTCAATTGAAAGTATCACCAACAGAGTAGATGACTTGGAAGAAAGAACCTCAGACAATGAAGACAAAATATATATCCTAGAGAAAAATCTAGATTACACAGCAAAAATGGTAAGAAACCAAGAAGAGAACATTCAAGAATTATGGGACAACATAAAAAGACCAAACTTAAGAGTGATTGGGGTAGAGGAGGGGGCAGAGTTTCAAGCCAAAGGAATGAGTAATTTATTTAATGAAATAATTACTGAAATTTTTTCAAACTTGAGGAATGAATGGGAAAACCAAGTTCAAGAGGCTTACCAAACATTAAACATACAAAATCACAACAGATCCACACCAAGACACATTATAATGAAAATACCTAATATACTGAGCAAGCAGAGAATATTAAAAGCCACAAGATAAAGGAAGCAGATTACATATAGGGGGAAACCAATCAGACTATGTTCAGATTTTTCAATCCAGACCTTAAAAGCAAGAAGATCTTGGAATAGCATATTTCAAGCTCTGAAAGAAAAGGGATGTCAACCAAGAATTTTATATCCAGCAAAACTGAGCTTTAGATTCGAAAATGAAATAAAAACCTTCCACGACAAGCAAAAGTTAAAAGATTTTGCAACTCAAAAGCCAGCACTTCTGAACATCATTTCTGAACATCATCAAAATTTTTTATGAAGAAGAAGAGAAAAATAAAAATGAAAATCAAC
This sequence comes from Tamias sibiricus, assembly GCA_025594165.1. Classification (NCBI taxonomy): domain Eukaryota; kingdom Metazoa; phylum Chordata; class Mammalia; order Rodentia; family Sciuridae; genus Tamias; species Tamias sibiricus. Next base: position 42,413,534 of record CM046664.1, read on the forward strand.
AAAGGGAGATATTAAACTAAGGGAAATACCAACCAGAAGAGAAACCAAATCAAGCTAAAGACCATAATACAAATAAAAATGAATGGGAATAAAAATCACATCTCAATAATAACCCTGAATACTAATGGCCTAAACTCTCCATTCAAAAGACACAGATTATCTGAATGGATTAAAAGAAATGACCCAACAATTTGCTGTCTACAGGAAACACACCTCGTAGAAAAAGACATCAATAGACTGAAGGTGAAAGGCTGGGAAAAGTCTTATCACTCACATGGCCTGCGGAAGAAAGCAAGGGTTTTCATTCTTATTTCAAATAAGGTCGACTTCAAGCCAAAGTTAATCAAAAGGGACAAAGATGGATATTTCTTACTACTTAAGGGAACCATTCATCAACAGGATATAACAATCATAATTCTATATGCCCCAAATAATGGAGCACCTACATTCATCAAAGAAACTCTTCTCAAGTTCAAGAGTAAAATAGACCACAACAGAGTTGTTCTAGGGGACGTCAACACACCTCTCTCACCAATGGATAGATCATTCAAACAAAAGCAAAACAAAGAAACTTTAGGCCTCCTAAAAACAATAACTTAGGCGTAACTGACATATATAGAATATTTCATCCCTCAGTAAACGAATACACTTTCTTCTCAGCAGCACGTGGCTCCTTCTCCAAAATAGACCATATATTATGTCACAAGGCAACTCTCAGCAAATAGAAAAAAATTGAGATACTACCCTGCACTCTATCAGACCATAAAGGGATGAAATTGGAAATCAATGACAAAACAAGGAATAAGAAAACTACTCCAACAACTGGAAGCTAAACAACATGCTACTGAATGAACAAAGGGTTGAAGAAGACATCAAAGAGGAGATTAAAAAATTCCTAGAGGTAAATGAGAACACAGATACATCGTATAGAAATCTCTGGGACACTATGAAGGCAGTAGTAAGAGGAAAATTCATTGCACTGAGTTCATTCCTTAAAAGAAAAAAAAAAAAAAAAAAACAAGAAATAAATGACAACATCACAACTCAAAGCACTAGAAAAAGAAGAACAGATCAACACCAAGAGCAGCAGAAGACAAGAAATAATTAAAATCAGAGCAGAAATTAATAAAATTGAGACTAAGGAAACAATTCAAAGAATTGACAAAACTAAAATTTGGTTCTTTGAAAAAATAAACAAAATTCACAGACCCTTAGCAATGCTAACAAAAAGAAGAGAAAAAACTCAAATTATAAACATTTGTGATGAAAAAGGCAATATCACAACAAACACCTCAGATATACAGAAGATAATTAGAAATTACTTTGAAAACTTCTACTCTAATAAAATAGAAAATACTGAAAGCACTGACAGATTTCTAGAGTGCTGTGATTTGCCTAAACTGGATCTGGAGGCTATACACAATTTAAACAGATCGATTACAAGCAAAGAAATTGAAGATGTCATCAAAAAGCTACCAACAAGGAAAAATCCAGGACCTGATGGGTTTACAGCCGAGTTCTACAAGACTTTGAAAGAATAACTAATACCAATGCTCTTCAAACTATTTCAAAAAATAGAAAAAGAGGAAGCTCTTCCAGACTCTTTCTATGAGGCCAATATTACATTAATTCCAAAGCCAGGAAAAGATGCATCCAAAAAAGAAAACTTCAGGCCAATATCTTTAATGAACATAGATGCAAAAATCCTCAACAAAATTCTGGAAAATTGGATACAAAAACACATGAAAAAGATAGTGCACCACGATCAAGTGGGGTTTATTCCAGGCATGCAAGGCTTCAGAAATCAATAAACATAATACATCACATCAATAGACTTAAAGATAAAAATCGTATGATTATCTCAATAGACACAGAAAAAGCATTTGACAAAATACAGCACCCCTTTATGTTCAAAACACTGGAAAAAATAGGAATACCAGGAACATATCTCAAAATTATAAAAGCTATTTATGCAAGGCCCAGAGCTAACATTATCTTAAATGGAGAAAAATTGAAAGCATTCCCTCTAAAAACTGGAACAAGACAGGGATGCCCCCTTTTACCAGTGCTATTTAACAGTACTGGGAACTCTGGCCAGAGCAAATAGACAGACAAAAGAAATTAAAGGGATCCAGATAGGAAAAGAAGAGCTCAAATTAGCACTATTTGCTGATGACATGATAATATACCTAGAAGACCAAAAAAAAAAAAAAAAAAAAAAAAAAAAAAAACTCTACCAGAAAACTTTTAAAACTAGTAAATGAATTCAGCAAAATAGCAGGATACAAAATCAATACCCATAAGTCAAAGGCCTTTTTGTACATCATTGACAAAGCCTCTGAAAGGTAAATGAGGAAAACTACCCCATTTACAATAGCATCAAAAAATAAAATAAAATACCTGGGAATCAACTTAATGAAAGAGGTGAAAGACCTCTATAAGGAAAATTATAAATCACTAAAGAAAGAAATCACAGAAGAACTCAGAAGATGAAAAGACCTACCTTGCTCTTTGATAGGTAGACTCAATATTGTCAAAATGTCCATACTACGAAAAGCATTATACAGATTTAATGCAATTCCAATCAAAATCCCAATATCATTCTTCAAAGAAATAGAAAAAGGAATCATGAAATTCATCCGGAAAAATAAGAGACCCAGAATAGCCATAGCAATCCTGATCAAAAAAAGTGAAGCAGGTGGCATCACCATACCGGACTTTAAATTATACTGTAGAGCAATAGTAACCAAAACAGACTGGTGGACCAACGATACATAATTGAGGACACAGAGATTAATACATATAATTTCAGATATCTTATAATAGACAAAGGTGCCAAAAATGTACAGTGGAGAAAGGATAGCCTCTTCAACAAATGGTGCTGGGAAAACTGGAAATCCATATGCAACAAAATGAAATTGAACTTGTATCTCTCACCATGCACAAAACTCAATTCAAAGTGGATCAAGGACCTAGGAATTAGACCAGAGACAATACAACTTATAGAAGGAAAAGTAAGCTCCAATTTCCAACATGTCGGATTAGGCCCCAAGTTCCTTAATAAGAATCCTGTAGCACAAGAACTATTACCAAGAATTAATGAATGGGATAGATTTAAGCTAAAAAGCTTCTTCTCAGCAAAAGAAAACAATCAGTGAGGTGAACAGAGAGCCAACTATTTGGGAACAAATATTTAATACGTGCACATCAGATAGAGCACTAATTTCTAGAATATATAAATAACTCAAAAAACTTAACACCAAAAAAAAAAATAAATTAAAAAAAAACAATCAATGGGCTAAGGAATTGAAAAGACACTTCTCAGAAGAAGATACACAATTAATCAACAAATACATGAAAAAATGCTCAACATCACTGGCAATTAGAGAAATGCAAATGAAAACTACTCTAAGATATCACATCACTCCAGTCAGAATGGCCGCTATCAAGAACACAAACAACAATAAATGTTGGAGAGGATGTGGGAAAAAAGGCATACTCATACATTGCTGGTGGGACTGCAAAATGGTGCAACCGCTATGGAAAGCAGTATGGGGATTTCTTGGAAAACTGGGAATGGAAACACCCTACGACCCAGCCATCCCACTCCTGGGTCTAATCCCAAAGGACTTAAAAACAGCATATTACAGTGACACAGCCACTTCAATGTTTATAGCAGCACAATTCAAAATAGGTAGGTTGTGGATCCAACCTAGAAGTCCCTCAGTAGATGAATGGATAAAGAAAATGTGGTATATATACAAAATTGAATTTTTCTCAGCAGTAAAAGAGAATGAAATAATGGCATTTGCAGGTAAATGAATGAAGTTGGAGAATATAATGCTAAGTGAAATTAGTCAATCTCAAAAATCCAAATACCGATTATTTTCTCTGATATAAGGAGGCTAGTTCACATGTTGTTTGATGGTGGTACATAGGAGGATTAGAAGAACACTAGAATGGTCAAAGGAAAGGGAAGGGAAGGGAGGGAGCAAGGGGGGTGGAAATTGGTGGTTGAATGAGATGGATATCATTATCCTAAATGCATTATTGAAGATTTGAATGGTACTTATATACTTTATATACAAACAGTTGTATGTAAAAAGATGCTATATATATGCATTATGAATTGTAATACATACTACTATTATAAATAAAAAAAGAAAAAGAAACAAATGCATAATTTATGCATCAACATTTTGTGACTAAAAGAAATACAGTTGGGTGCAATGAATAATCATTAATATTCATCATAAGTTTTTCCACTTCTATTCCTTGTATCCTTTATAGAGTTCTGACACAATGTTCTAATTCATTAGAGTAAGCCAAAGTTCCAGCCATGGTTCTGAGATTTGAAGTTAAGAGGTAGGGAAGTGTAACTATCTTTCTCCACTGATTTCATCTTCCACATAAGTATAGAAAGAAAAATTCTGAAACTTCCTCAATGTCTTCTGCTTCCACTTCTCCTTTTTCAGAAGAAAAATAATGGCAATCATTTCTTAACTCCATCTCCTCTTCTTTGCAACTGTGACTGCCCTAAATTAGTACACAATGGTACCTTGACTAGTCTATATGTATTACTTTGTTTTTACAACCTTCATTTTTACACAAAGTGATCATAGATCACAGTATAAAAGTCCAAATTCCGAATCCCCAATCATTATTTCCAGTTGCTCCACAATCTAGCCACCTCCTTTCCAAATCTCATCTATGTTGGCTTTTCCATTTACTATAATAAAGTACCTGAGATAATAAGCTTATATTGATTAAAGGTTTATTTTGGCTCAGTCTTGAAGGTTTCAGTCCATATTTGAGTAGACCCGTTATATTTGGACCTCAGATGAGGTAGCATATTATGGAGGTGAGAAAGTGGTACAGTAAGTGGCTCACCACACAGTGGCCAGGAAGCAAAGAACACCCCATCAAAACTTCCATTAGGCCTCACCTTTTAAAGGATTCTTTCTAGAAGTCAAGCTGAGGACCAAACGTTTAACACATTGGGCTTTGGGGAACATTCCAGAGTCAAACTGTAGCATTGATTCCTGCTGTTTTTTTTTTTTTTTTTTTTTTTTTTTGGTGTGTGTGTGTGTGTGTGTGTGTGTGTGTGTGTGTGCATGTTTTATTGCCTGCTAGTAGCAGCAAGTACCAAGCTGTCCAAAGTTCAAAAGCCTTTGTGATAGTAAGTATATTTCTACTCCTTATGTGGTATGTGCTATGCATCCTCCAAGCCTAAGGTTGCAGATTTTCCCATTTATCCACTTCCACAGTTTGAGTTAAAATTTTGCATCTGTGTCACACTACTTCTGCTGTCAACATTAGAGTGAAATAAATAACCTAAGTATGAATTTCTTTGCTTCAGAGTACCAAGATCCATGTCTAGTCACATTTTATGTCTGACTCATCCACTTAACCCCAGTTCCAAATACAGTGTGCTGCACACATGGTAAGTCCCTTACTCTAAAAAAGTTGTGCACTCCTTTATTTTGCAAACATGTAGAGAGTATTTGCAAATATGAAGGTGACTCTCACTGCATACTATAGGATATCTGTATGGTGGGACAGTCTCCATGGTCATTTCACTTCTATTATATTCACATTCACACTGGATATGTAAAAAAATGATAGACACTATTGCCACCTCCATAAATGCAGTATGGGAACTTTCCTATCCACTGCGTACCTACTGAGCAATTCTTCTCACTAACATAATTCTAGATCATACACTGATACATGGGCTTAAGCAATGGAGCTGATTATCATGCAAAATATATACTTCATAAATTGGATCTACCTTTATTTCTTTTAGTCATTAAATGTGCAAAAGAGGATGATAAATGTTCTCTACTTCAATATATTTCTGTGACATAAAAAGCACTAAAAGGGAATTAAAATTTCATAAAAAACTCTAATATGCACTGTACATATTTCCCTGTCAGACAAGCTGTTTTTAGTAAAGACTTGCAGGAGATTCAGTTTCAATCAGTGCAAATTTAAATAAATTCAATTCAATCCATACTTTCCCTTCCAGCTATAAATCTAGTGAGACCTGCAGAATTAATCTGAGCTCATTCTCAATGGAAGATCAATGAAAAAGACATTCTATTGATATTAAATGAAAAATTACAACAGATAGTTCATCTAAATCTTTAGATAAGAAAATATAAAAATAGAGTGATATAAAATGCTGTTATCTTAAATCAAGGCATTTAATTTTAAACATCTATTGTCAGAGAAAGATAAAGCTACCCCAAGAACAAGTTTTAATGTACTATAAGAAAAGGGGGCTGAGGCTGTATCTTAGTGGTAGGGTATGTCATTAACTGTTATAAGGGCCTGGATCTAATTTTCAGCACCAATAACAATAATAATAATAGTAATAATAATCATGATAAAAAAAATACTCATTAAGTGAATGGAAGATTTTTTTTTGACACATATCCAGTTTCACTTCTCAATGTAAATCCAATTATTTGATTCTCAAAATGTAAAATGTCAAACCCAGTATAAGGCATTCCTTTATTTATCTGAATTTATTGGCAAAGGCTGGTGCTGTAGTTATAAGAGACAATGGTTATCAGGGGCTGTGGTTGTGGCTTAGCAGTAGAGCGCTCGCCTAGCATGTGCATGGCCCAGGTTTGATCCTCAGCACCACGTAAAAATAAACGCATTGTGTACAACTAAAGCAAATAAATAAATATTAAAAGAAAAAAAGAGACAATGGTTATCAACTTTCAGGGAAACTAAGCTGTCTTCAAGACCCTTTCAGCTGACATTCTAAGATTATAAGTATCTGCAACGTTACAAACTTTTCTAATAATGTTCCTACCTTGATGCTATGGTTTGAATATTATTGTAGTGTCCCCCAAAAGTTCATGTGTGAGACAATGCAAGAATGGTCAGAGGCAAAGTGATAAAGTTATGCAAGGTATAACTTAATCATGGCTTAATCCATTGATATGTATTAAATAGGTGGTAATTGTAGGGTGTAGCTGGAGCAGGTTGGTCAATGGAAGGCATGCCTTTGGGGTATGTATTTTGTCTCTGATGCATGACACTCTCTTCTTCCTTGTTTCCATGTCCTGAGCTGCTTTCCTCTGGCACACTCTTATGCCAGGATGTTCTGCCTCATCTCAGGCCCAGAGTTATGGAGTCAGCCATTGATAAACTGGGACCTCTGAAAACATCAGCCAAATAAACTTTTACTCCTCCAATCATTCCTGTCAGGTCCTTTGATCACAGTGACAAGAAAGCTGACTAAAATACATTGCTGAGGTCCGTGGTGGTCTCCACCAGAGGTGCAGAGTGGCAGGATCTATCAGGGGGCTGCCAAAGTGGGTTGTCAGCCAGGGGGTACTACACCAGTGCTCAATGTAGCATGAAGTAAAGGAGTCAGCCGGTGGCAGAAGAAATCAGCACTCAGACATGAGTTAGGCTGTGGAATCTTCTGCTTTACTTTTACTTTGTTGTGACATTTTCTATAGCATCTTAGAGGCATCTTTCTTAAGGATAGGGCCAAATAGGTACAGCCTGTGGTGGTCCACCAACAATATGCTGTTCTCAGCAATGATGATTGGGAGCCCTATGAACTAAGCCACGGTCCTTGACAAGATGTGGAAGTCTAAATCATCCATGGGAAGCTTTCCCAAAGGTGACTGTTCTGTCCCATGTCTTCCCCTCCGCCACTGAGGCTTGCTGGCCTTGGGTAAGTCCACCTGAAGTGCTAGGGTGGTAGTCAATGACGGGTAAGGCCCCCAGAGGGGGGCAACCTAAGACAGGCACACTCTCAAGTAGGGTAGACTCCCATCAATAAAACAGAAAAGGGGAAAAGAAATGTTGGGACATTAAGAACACATCAGCCAAAAACATGACTTCCTGATATATGGACTTGGCCTAACCCAGGGGTGTTGCCCTGACATATGATGAAAAATCAAACCAATTCCCCCTTTTTTAATTTTTTAATTTGAGGGAAGTGATCTCTGTAGATGTAGCTCTGATTCTTTTTTAGAAAAGTCAGAAGAAGACTGGAATAATAAAACACAAAAGTATTATAAACAGGACAGTGAAAACAAAATTTATAACATATGACCACCAAGAGCTATTAAAAATGGCAAATTTTATATTATTAAACAGATCTGTAGTGAAGGCTATAGTGGAATCTGTAGCCAGATAAGCATGGCTGATATCACTTATTTGCTTTTGCAAAGAGTTAATATCTGGAGCAATATCTGAATTATTCCAGATTTCCATCAAATGGGATTTGATTTTGGTCCAATCATGCTCAGAGTCATTATATTTTAATGGAGTAATATAAATCTACTTATAATTAATATGACACTTGTCTGTCATACGAGTCTTTATATTTTGGATTTGGTTGCCAATATAGAGGATTGCTTTTTATAAAGCATTTATCTTAGCTTCTAATTTTTTATCTATTTTTTCCTGTATAGCCATAGCTGCAGAAACATTATGGGATAAAGTATTTATATGATTAGCTGTATGAATTTCTTTAACTAGAGCAGTAGAAGAAACAGCAATAGAGCCTATAATTTTTAAGAGTAGTTATTTTTAATATTAGAATAGCAATAAATCTTTTTGACCTAATCAGTTTGTTAAGTCTTTTTAGAAATTAAGTGTCTTTATCATATATAATAATTTTTATTTAACATTATAGGAAGTATAACATTAGTAGGTTGATGCCTTAATATAAAAGTAGTAAAGTTTTTATGCAAAGAGGCTTGTAAGTAGTCTGTTACCAATGTACTGCTTGTAACTAACAGTATATATATATATTTAATTATTTTATGTATAGACTGATTATTACTTATTAAAATGGCATGAAGAGTATTTATATAAATCTTGATATTAAAAGCCTTAGGTGCTGAGCCAGGTCTAATTAACAAAACTATATTAGTAGCTGTGATTAGCCAAAGTAGATCTAGAGAATAGGCTGTTTTTCTATTAGGTAATTTACTCTTAAAAATGGGAGTGATATACCTGGAAGAGAACAATCTATGAATGGGAGCATCAGTAAGAATTTTTTTAGTCTGAATAAATTTATTAGTACTAGATTACAAATGACTTTTATAATTAAAATTTGGAGATGAAGCTGACCAACTAAATATATTAGCATGACACAGGTTGAAAAACCTGTCTTTGTTATAAGACTATATTTAAATCAATGAAATTTTTCTCAAGGATTAATTATTTTATTGTAATAAAAATATTTTTTTTACCAGTTTTTAGCTCATATGGGTTAATAGGCTTAGGCAGAGTTTTATTAACATAAATAGTAAGAAAAAACTTTTTTAGGGGTTAAATGGTGACCTCTGAGCAGCAACCAGGCACTGTGCCTAGGTGGTTAAATTTTTTATTTGACTCTAAGAAGGCAGTGTCGATGTTTGTGTTTTGCTCCTGTGTTCAGGGTGTCCTCTATGGGTATGGCTGATTGGGAGGTCTTGGTTTGTGCTGCAGCTGGTATATGATGTCTCACAAGATGATCAGGGATCCATAGAGGTGTTGAAGTTTCTGTAGAAAAATATAAGCACAGCCTCCACCAATTGGATGTTAAAAGGACTTCAGGTTTTTTACTATTGACTTGTTAAAAGGCCTTATTATTTTATTAGAGGCTTGTTAGTTATTATTTGTTTTGACCAGTGTCTTTTTATAGGTGTTAATTTTGGATCATTGACATTTATAAAAAGAGCATATTATAATATATGATGTGGGGAACCATAATGAAATTAACCATTTTTTAATTAAGTAATTTGAACTTTTAATGTCCGATGAGCTCTTAAAGAAATATTATAATATTTTAAAATAATAGTTGTTTCTTTAACCAATTGTCCCAGGTAATAAAACCTAACAAATATAAGAAAATTACCTTGATAAGAATAAATCAATGTTTTAGACTTTACATTAGATTTAATAGACTGTGTTAGTTATTGTCAATTTAATTACAAGCTTTTTGAAATTTATTTTTTACTTACATAGACTCTCTTATTACTTTACTTACTCAGACCCTTTTCTCACTTATTAGGCCTTCTTATTTACTTTATCACATAAATACTTTTTTTATTTTGTAACTTTTCCTTTACCTTTTAAAGAATATGATTTCCATATCTATAACCTTTTAAATTTTTTTCTCTTGTATTAACCTCCTTTTTTTTGTTTACCTTTTGAAATAATCTTTATAATAATTTGAATTTAGACAAATTATTTTATTTTAATAAAAATATTTTTGTTATTTACAGTACTCTTAATTGGAACAGTTGAAACTCTTGAGCCTTTGTATATAGAGAAATTTCTTGTAACCTTTATATATAGAATTATATATATCTGTTAACCATTTTATAAGAACACAATGTTTAAGTATATAGAATTATATCTGTTGGAACTTTAACGTTTTTCAGTGATGATAAAGTAACTTTAAAATCTCTTATTTTTAATTTTTCAACTTATGAATACAACTAATAATGTTACTCAATGGAATTGAAGGAGTTACCTGTTGGCATATTTAATAGCTACTATTTTAACCTTATAAATTAATTAGATGTCTAACAAATAAAGTTACTTATAGATGAGTAATCTTAAGTTAAATTTGCTTTACTTTTACCAAAATATCAGACAAGTGTAGTGAATATTATTACCTGTTTTTTCCTTGTTGAAGAGAAGTCCTAGACCCAAGGGATATTAAGGCATCAACATTTTATTAGTTTTGTGACTACCTAAAGAGAATTGTGAGTTAAGTTTCATTTAAAAGACACCGATATTTATTTGTTTATCTAATATAAATTGAACCTTTTAAATCACATGAATTGAAGGTATTTGGATCCATTTATAGAAATTTTTGATGAGAGCGCTCATTTTCTATTTTCCAATCCTTATATCACGTATATGACATATGGACATACGTACATATATAGACATATAGACATAGAACACAAGTGTGCACACATAACACAATAGCAAAAGCCTTGTAGCTTTTTGTAGATTAATTTTTATTGCAATGTACAAATGTTTAAAACTCTATAATTGAATAAAAAATAAAATTGATCAATACAACATTAACTTAGGTGCATAAGATTAAAATTATGAGCTCAAAATATATATATATACTGAATTTAAGAAAAAAGCAAGAGTCTTTAGAAAAATGATTGGCCGGTAACAAAAACTCAGGTAAAAAGACATTTTTCCTTATTTCTTTTTTTAGGGTTTAAGCTTGATGTTTTTCCATTTGTATTTTAATGTAAGTCTTGGCTGAGGTCTGGAAGGTTGGGAAAACTGCTTTTTTGTTAGTTTTACAATATTGAACATTGATTTTTTAGTTAGCTGATCAGTAGAAGTATTTCTTGTATTTAAAGAACTAGAGAGATTAGAGTGTCTCTGGATATGTCCTATAAAAATTTATTTACTCTTTGATTAATTAAAGACTGTAATTTTAAAAGATTATATATTATAGATGACTGAGATGATAAAGTAGCGGTCTCAAAAGCAGGAAACAAATTAGCAATATATTGAGAATCAGTATATAAATGAAATGTTTGAGGCATTTTTTTAAAGGCAGTAATGATTGTAATAAGCTAAGATTTTGAGAAGAGATCTCAAAGGTTTATTCCACTATAGGCATATTATTATCAATAATAGTAACTGCAACTCCATTAGATGATCTATCAGTAAATATTAATGATGAATTTAATATTGGCTTTTGAGAATACTTTTTAGGAAATATAAATTTAGCTATAGAAATAAACTGTAACAATGGATGATTAGGTAGATGAAACAAATTTTTTCTATAAAATTCCTGTAATGCTACTGGCCAATTATCATTAGTATTTAGTAAAAGGTCTAGTTGTTCTTTTTAATATGGTATAACAATAGAAGAAGGGTCTTGTCCAAATAATTTTCTATTCCTAAACCTTCCTTAGCATATTAAAGAAGAGACCTGAGTAGGATAAGAAATATTAACTTTTCTAGTGGATGGTAAATGAATTTACTCAATGGGATTATCTTGCCATAAACATCCTGTAAGAGTAAATGCCGTTTGTAATATAATTAAAAGCCAAGGTTTAGAATAATTAATTTGTTGCAAATAATGTCCCATAATAGTCTTTTCTCACTTTCTGAATTGCTTCCTATTCTTGAAGGGTTAAAACATGAGGAGATGTAGGAAGAGAATCTCTTAGTAAAATTTTAAATAAAGGTTTCAAATCAGTAGTAGTTAACTTTACATAAGGTCTAATTTAATTAATATCTCTAAGAAATTTCTGAAAATCATTTAAGGTTTGTAAATTGTTTAAATTGAATAACTTGAGAAGTAACATATTTAGAATTTATCAATCTCTCTAAATAATATTTTCTGTAAAGTCAAGAAGTCAGAATGTGCTAATAAGATATCACCTATATAATGTATCATATAGCAATCAGGAAATTTTGTCTGGTAGAAAGTAAAACATTATCAACATATTTTTGACATAAAGTGGGGCTATTTTTATTTTATTTTATTTTTAGGCAACTTTTTATTGAAACTTCTGGTAAGGTCTTTGTAAATTAGATGAAGGGAGAAAGGGAGGCTAAACCTTTTATAATCTTGTTTGTACAATCAAATAGTAAAGAAGCAGTCCTGTAGGTCAATAATTATGATATAATAATTTTTAGGAATAGTAGTAGGAGAAGGGAGACCGGATTGCAAAGCTCTTGTTGTTTTTATTATTTTGTAAAATTTTTTTTTTTTAATCTCGCAAAAGCCTGGCAGGCACGACTGAAATGCCCTAATTGCCCGCAAGAAAAGCAATATCTTTTAGACAGTGTAATAGGAAACTTATCAAGAACAGGAGTTGAACCATACTCTTTTAAAAATTGTGAGTAAGGCTGGCTCTTTAAAGCAGCAGCAGCAGTTGATATGCCTTGGATATGAGCTGGAGTACAATCTATATATATTTTAATGAAATTGACTAAAGATCTAGTTTTATTAATGGGTCTTAGCAACGTTTGATAGGTTGGGTTTGCTTTATAAAAGCCAATTGTTTAGTGAATAATCTTGGAAATGGAGTCTTTTAATCTAGCTAAAAAATTTTTATAAGGTTTAGTAGTTTGCTGTTTAATATTAGAAAAAAAAAAGTTTGTTTTGTAGTAGCTTATCTTAGAGCAGCTTTTGGCAGCGAGAGTTGAAGCATGCAGCATAAATTGTTTCACTTTTATCAACATGAAAGTGTTAAGTTTAGCTGTCCTTTTTAGAGAATTTATTGTTGAATGACCTGTGTAGCTTTGTCTTTATAATTTGCTTTTTAAAGTAAACATTGTTTTGGAGTTAAGCATAATTTCGAGGTTTATTGGCAATTAAAAGAAGTTATCTATTTTGCAGCAATAGAATCAACTAGTTTGTAAAGTATAAGGGGAAGTTGAGCCAAAACTTTGATTGCAGTTTTTAACTCTTTAACTAATTTAAAGGAAAGTGGCTCTCTCAAGAGGAGTTTGTTTTGGCTTCATTATCCTATCTATAAGGCAAACTGCTTTAAGAGCAGGATTTAAAATATCTTTAAGTAAATTTTATAATGGAAAGGCATCTATTGGGGCCCTTTTTGGCCCATGATGGTCATAATAAAGTTTTACTTTTCCTCTCAGCTTTATCCATGTATCTAAACTTAAAGTTCCTTCTTCAGGAAATCAAGAAAAACACTCTTGGATAATAAATTGTCTCAGCTGCTTAGAAGTAACAGCGGCACCTCTCTTATTAAATATTTGTTTAACAATAAAGAATCTTTTTTTTTTTTAGACTTCTTTATGGCATATGACTTCTCAAAGTTCTGTGATTGCTTATCTTTCCTCATTCAGCTTATCTTTACTGAGGGGTCTCGAGCACCCTAGATAAGAGGCTTATCCTTTACTTAAATCTCTTGAAAGTACTTTAAAGGTAAATAAAAACTTACCGGTCATGTCCCTGTTCGGGCACCATTTGCGGAGGTCTGTGGTGGTCTCCACCGGAGGTGCAGAGTGGCACGATCTATCGGGGGGCTGCCAAAGTGGGTTGTCATCCGGGGGGTACTATGCCAGCGCTCAACGTAGCACGAAGTAAAGATGTCAGCCGGTGGCAGAAGAAATCAGCACTCAGACATGAGTTAGGCTGTGGAATCTTCTGCTTTACTTTTACTTTGTTGTAGGTATTTAAGCATAATTTTTGGCAGTACAGAGTGTTTATATTTTCTTTTGTGATTTCATTACAGACATGACTTAATTTATAGATTACATTTTAGACATATTAAATTTCTTCTCCTATATTTTTCAAGGTTTTGAGGTTACTTACACCTTTTCAAGGCCCTGTACGTAACTGTCTGGGTAAAAATTTATTTCTCATGGATTCCCCTAAACTGTTTTCTCTGCACACCATTCAAGCTGTCTGATAAAAGTCAACTTTCTCTGTCTGGGATTCCAAAGCACTATTGTTTTTCTTTTATACCAGTTGTTTATAAAACCTAGAAGCAGGGAAGGGGGGGGGCAAAGCTGAATGTTAACTCTAAAGTACTTTTTGCTCTAAGGAATTTATATCTATTCTAAAAGTAAGAGAAATCTAGTTTTAATCACAAAAAGACTCTTAAAGCTTATTAACTAGGAACTAAGTACTTATAGAAAAAGGTTCATATTTTTCTTTTATGTATTTAGCTTAAATTTCAATAAGGTTAAATTTACAGAATTTGTCTCAATCTAAATAATTGAAATAGCAACATTTGGTGGCCATATATATGAATAAAGAACAGAACAGCAAGTAAATAGGAGAACCTTCACAGTAAAAGTTAACTCTTTCAGCACCATGATATCTTTTATGAAAAAAAGAGAGGGCTTTGTCAACAGAAAGGTTATAGGGAAGCATAGGGAATATGAGCAGATCACATTGGAGGAACAGCCACTAGCTTATCCTTGTGGTGGTTTGATTTTTCATCATATGTCAGGGCAACACCCCTGGGCTAGGCCAAGTCCATATATCAGGAAGTCATGTTTTTGGCTGACATGTTCTTAATGCCCCCAACATTTCTTTTCCCCTTTTCTGTTTTATTGATGGGAGTCCACCCTACTCGAGAGTGTGCCTGTCTTAGGTTGCCCCCCTCTGGGGGCTTTACTCATCATTGACTACCACCCTAGCACTTTAGGTGGACTTACCCAAGGCCAGCAAGCTGCAGTGGCTGAGGGGAAGACATGGGACAGAACAGTCACCTTTGGGAAGGCTTCCCATGGATGATTTAGACTTCCACATCTTGTCAAGGACCGTGGCCTAGTTCATAGGGCTCCCAATCATCATTGCTGAGGACAGCATATTGTTGGAAGACCACCATAGGCTGTACCGATTTGGCCCTGTCCTTAAGGAAGATGACACTAAGATGCTGTAGAAAATGCCACAACAATACGTGAGGCTATGGGACAAGGTAAAAGAGAATTCACAACTTGCAAAACTGTACTAAGATTTGACAATTGTATCACATCAATTGTATCACAATCAATTGTATCACATCCACAACCAGATATTACTGTGAAACTCTTCAAATCAATTGTATCAAATCAATTGTATCACATCCACAACCAGATATTACTGTGAAACTCTTCAAAAACTGCTAAATCATGGCCATGTTTTAGATAAGACCACAGCCAATGAGATCTAACAATAACTGACATGGATTCATGTTCTAAAAATAAGTCTATTGACTGTTTGACTGATTTGTGTGACTTCTAAATCCTGATCATAATTACCAAGGCCATGTTCAGACTGACTGTTACTCCCAAACCTTTAAGGTGCCCTTTGATGACAGGTCCCTCTTATGAGATGCTCCAATTCCTTAGAGTATGTGTTCTTTTCTTCCACAATTAATAGACCTTAATTTTTTTTCATTTTTTAAAAAAATTATGTGTTTATTTATTTGTTCTAATGTGTTATACATGACAGCAGAATGCATTTCTATTCATAGTACACACATGGAGCACAATTTTTTATTTCTCTGGATGTACACAAATTATTTTCACACTACTCATGTCTACATACATGTACTTAGGGTAATGATGTCCATCTCATTCCACTGTCTTTCCTACCTTCCTGCGCCCTCTCTTCCCCTCCCTCTGGATTTATAATAGGGGTGGGGGGGAGCATGGGAGGAATGGAGGAACTTTGGGTAGACCTAAATATTTTTTACTCTAGGAGTGTTCCTCGTGGTCTTTGTTAGAGAGGCATCATGATTTGAGCTAGACCCAGTATCATTTCTCTTAGATAGCTGACACAAAGTCATTTGTAGAGGAACACCAGCAGTTCCTTGTCCCAGGATATCCTCAGTCTTTCCAGAAAAAGACTTTGAAATTCATAGACCAGGTCTATAGATCCATGTTCTCTTACCTTCACTGGTTGTCAATCACAACAGAAGTTTTCATTCTCCTCAATCCACACACGTGTTCTCCTGTTCTCCATTATTGCTGCAGCCTGTGGACCAGATGTAACCTAGGGCAACCCAGCCAACTTCTCCACCACCCCATGGTCCCACACCTTTGCTTACAATGTCTGAAACTCAGCTTTAGGGAGGAGACTCTCTTCCTGTATCTGACCCTTTCTCTTTGCTCTCTTTCAGCTCTAGGGTCTTTTTAAGAATTCTTTAATTCTTGGGAGGCAGCACAAAGCCTGGAACACTAGCTGGGGGGCAATGATAATTTATATTAATACCTGCCTGGTTAAATTACTTGTGTGTTTTCTGTCTCCTGACTGGGCCTTCAATCATATAACTATTTGAAATACAGCTTTTTCAAATGGACCCTATTTACAATGAATTTATGTCTAGACTTCCTGGCGTCTCTTATTTTTTCTGTTTCTTCACCTCAGACCAATTAGGCTTCGAAACTAAATCTAACACCCAATTTGGGACTATCTTTCGTTTTAATGCTCTTTTACTTCCTAATTTGTGGTTCCTTTGCCAAGATATCATTTTAAATGAGTCATTCATTTCAGGCCTAGTTGGAAAAATGTCTGTTAGACCGTGAACTTCTTATCTCTGTCTCAAAATGGCATATTTCAGTAACATCCACTTGTTAGCTATTTTGTTGTATCCCCTTTACTTATCTGCACTAGTCTTATTTTTCTACTTAGTAGTCTAGTTAATGCTGATATTAATTTCTTTTGAGGGGAAAGTACCAGGAATTGAACTCAGAGGCACTCAACCACTGAGCCACATCCCCAGCCCTATTTTGTATTTTATTTAGAGATAGGGTCTCACTGAGTTGCTTAGTGCTTCACCTTTGTTGAGGGTGGCTTTGAACTCTCGATCCTCCTGCATCAGCTTCCTGAGCCGCTGGGATTATAGGCATGTGCCACCAACACACTCAGCTGGTATAAATATTCATAAAAGTCATAATAACAATAATGCTGACATTTATTATGTACTTACTTTTCTCCCAGGAACTATGTTAAAGACATTTAATTTCCCGAACAGTCCTTCTAGGTAGATATAGCTCTCTATATAAGCCAATATGCATTGTTCTCCATGAAAATCACATGCCATCAAGTCTCAATCCTTGGGTATTATTGGAAAGTAAACTATTATTGCTTAGCTCATGTCAGTCCAACAGAGATTACAATTCATTTCCCTGTGATTTTTAAAATCAGTTTTATTTTCATTAAATGCTTCACTACCAAATTTAACAATCACTCATGGTATTTAAATGAATATCAATATTTGCATATCCCTGTTCAGAGACATTTGATTCAGTAATTGTTTTGAAGATAATAAAAGTTATTTGAATGTGTGTTAAACTGACTGGACTGACTTATGGAATGTCAATGAGTACAAACATTTTGCCCCAGTGACTCTAGCTATTAAATTTGGGTGACAGAAAGATCACTAACTACACTTTAGTTCAATTTTATTAATTAAACTGGACCATGTTTATTGAAAGAATGATTTCTTCTTTGAAATACAGCTTATCAGCTCATGCCTAGAGTATATTTAGTCAATTTTAAATCAACTGTTGCTGCTTGGTGAACAAATGAATGAATTATTTTAAAATATAATTATAGAGGGACCAAATAATTGGGAGAAACTGTGAGGCTAGTAACCAGGAAACAGACTATAAATGCAATTAATTAGCTTTTACTTAACAATGGATACCATTTAATTTCTCTTACATCAGTGAACACAATATTTCAATTACTCTCCTTCATAAGTCTGATTTAAAGAAAATAGTATTTATACATAATCCAAGAGAAATCATGAAAAGTTAGGTAAAGTAGTATGTTCCCCATAAAAATTTTAGATAGTCAGATTTTGTATCGCCTTTGCAATAATGAACTGAGGTCAGCTTACAGGGCTATAATGAACACCAAAAGCAATGATGTATATAGGCTGATAAGATAAAGTGTTACACAAATATAAGTGAATAAGAGTAATACACCTTTTGTAATCCTCCAATCTGGCTCCTTTTTTTTTTTTTTTTTCCCCCAGATGCCCCTATCTTTGAAGAATCAATTGTTTATTACTGGTTTTAATTTTTTCTCACTGTCTCCAATTTTAATATATTCCAAACTCTTTAAACCTCTTATTTTTTCTGATAAATCAGAAGACAGAAAGGTGTCCCCCAAAATTTTCTAATCTAGATCATTAGTGTATAATGAAGGAAGTTAGAATATAATCACTCTACCAGTATCCCAAATGACAAAGCTTTCTGTTACTTTCATTTCTATGGATTTTAATTTTTTTTTTTTAACATTCAGTAAATTTCACTTTCTAGGCTTCACAATTCTATGTGTTTCACAGAAGTTACCTGTACATTCATATAGGGTAGGTACAAGGGCTCCATTACCATAAAAATGTTCCTCCCAGGCCCCAGACCAGAAGCCAAGCCCTCTTTCACCTTCCACCCCTGATCAACAGAGATCTCCCCTCTTTCTCCATAGTTTTACATTTTCTATAATGTCACCTAAATAGAATCACACGTTATGTAGCCTTTTAAAGTTTGGCTATGTTCATCTTATACAATGTTAATGTTAATTAACTCATATTTTTTCAAGTGCCAAGTGTTCATTTCTCTTTGTTTGAGTAGTATTTGATGTATAGGTTCATCAGTTTTTGTTTGCTTTTTCATTCATCTCTTGAAGTCCATCTGAGTTATTTCTGCTTAGTTTTTGGTTGGTAGGGATCATGCTGATGCAAACAATTTTTCATTTTTCCATAAAAACAAATTTTTGTTTGTGTAGTATAAATACTTGGGAGTAGGATTTTTAAATCTGAGGGTAAGTGTATGCTTAACTTTATAAGAACTGTCCAACTGTTGTAGAAAGTGACTGGACCATTTTTCACTCCCACAAATGATGAATGAGTGTCAGATAAGTCAAGTTTATTCTAATAATTGAGAAGAAGTATGTTATTGTGATTTTTAATTTACATTTCCTGAAGGATAAGGATGTTAAACATCTTTTAAGGTGTCATTTTCCCATTTATTATATCTTCTTAGGTGAAAAAAAAACTTGGTCCATTTTTAACTGGGGTGGTTTGTTGAACTTTGAGAATACTTTATTTATTCTATATCAAAATCCTTGTTGAATGTAGGCTTTGTATACTTCTCCTAATTTGTACCTTATATTTTCATTTTCTAAAAATATTTTTTACAGAATAAAATTTTTATTTTTTTTAATTCAAAGTTGTATTTATAATAGTAGTATGCATTATAATTCATAATAAACATATAGAGCATCTTTTTACAAAACACTGTATACAATGTATATTTGTACCATTCAAATCTTCAATCATGCATTTAGGATAATGACATCCATCTTATTCAACCACCTTTTCTTTTTTCCCCCTCCATCCCCCCTTACTTCCTTCCATCCCCTCCCTCCCCTTTGACCTTTCTAGCGTTCCTCTAATCCTCCTATGTACCCCGACCCAACACCACTGTGAATCAGCCTCCTTATATCAGAGAAAACATTCGATATTTGGATTTTTGAGATTGACTAACTTCACTTAGCATTATATTCTCCAACTTCATCACTTTACCTGCGAATGCCATTATTTTATTTTCTTTTATTGCTGAGTAAAATTCCATTGTATATATGTACCACATTTTCTTTATCCATTCATCTACTGAGGGACATCTAGGTTGGTTGGTTCCACAATCTAGCTATTGTGAATTGTGCTGCTATAAACATTGAAGTGACTGTGTCACCGTAATATGCTGTTTTTAAGTCCTTGGGGAATAGACCCAGGAGTGGGATGGCTGGATCATAGGGTAGTTCCATTCCCAGTTTTCCAAGAAATCTCCATATTGCCTTCCATAACGGTTGCACCATTTTGCAGTCCCACCAGCAATGTATGAGTGTGCCTTTTCCCCCACATCCTCTCCAACATTTATTGTTGTTTGTGTTCTTAATAGCTGCCATTCTGACTGGAGTAAAATGAAATCTTAGAATAGTTTTGATTTGGTTTGCATTTCTCTAATTGCCAGTGATGTTGAGCATTTTTTCATGTATTTGTTGATTAATTGTGTATCTTCTTCTGAGAAGTGTCTTTTCAATTCCGTAGCCCATTTATTGATTGGCTTATTTGTGGTTTTGGAATTAAGGTTTTTGAGTTCTTTATATATTCTAGAAATTAGTGCTCTATCTGATGTGCATGTATTAAATATTTGTTCCCAAATAGTTGGCTCTCTATTCACCTCACTGATTGTTTCTTTTGCTGAGAAGAAGCTTTTTAGTTTTAATCTATCCCATTCATTGATTCTTGATATTAATTCTTGCGCTACAGGATTCTTATTAAGGAACTTGGGGCCTAATCAGACATGTTGGAAATTGGAGCTTACTTTTTCTTCTATTAGGCGTATTGTCTCTGGTCTAATTCCTAGGTCCTTAATCCACTTTGAATTGAGTTTTGTGCATGGTGAGAGATAAGGGTTTAATTTCGTTTTGTTGCATATGAATTTCCAGTTTTCCCAGCACCACTTGTTGAAGAGGCTATCCTTTCTCCACTGTATATTTTTGGCATCTATGTTCATTAAAGATATTGGCCTGAAGTTAAGGATTTTTGCATCTATGTTCATTAAAGATATTGGCCTGAAGTTTTCTTTTTTGGCTGTGTCTTTGCCTGGCTTTGGAATTAATGTAATATTGGCCTCATAAAAAGAGTCTGGGAGAGCTCCCTCTTTTTCTATTTATTTAAATATGTTGAAGAGCATTGGTATTAGTTCTTCTTTGAAGATCTTGTAGAACTCGGCTGTAAACCCATCAGGACCTGGACTTTTTCTTGTTGGTAGTTTTTTGATGGCGTCTTCTATTTCCTCAATTGAAATTGATCTGTTTACATTGTGCATAGTCTCCCGTTCTAGTTTCAGCAATTCGTACGACTCTAGAAATCTGTCCATGCATTCAGTATTTTATATTTCATTAGAGTACAAATTTTCAGAGTAACTTCTAATTATCTTCTGTATATCTGAGGTGTTTGTTGTGATATTTCCTTTTTCATCAAGGATGTTAGAAATTTGAGTTTTTTCTCTTCTTCTTTTTGTTAGCATCTCTAAGGTTCTGTCAATTTTATTTATTTTTTCAAAGAACCAACTTTTAGTTTTGTCAATTCTTTGAATTGTTTCTTAAGTATCAATTTCATTAATTTCAGCTCTGATTTTAATTATTTTCTGTCTTCTACT
The DNA here is from genome assembly GCA_025594165.1 of Tamias sibiricus. NCBI lineage: Eukaryota > Metazoa > Chordata > Mammalia > Rodentia > Sciuridae > Tamias > Tamias sibiricus. The sequence goes on from CM046664.1 coordinate 42,435,188, forward strand.
GCTCTTAGTGTTGATTTGTTCCTCTTTTTCTAGTGCTTTGAGGTGTGATATTAAGTCATCTATTTGTTGGTTTTTTTTTTTTTTTTTTCTTTCAAGGAATGAACTCAGTGCAACAAATTTTCCTCTTACTACTGCCTTCATAGTGTCCCAGAGATTTCTATATGATGTATCTGCGTTTTTATTTACCTCTAGGAATTTTTTTAATCGCCTCCTTGATATCTTCTTCAACCCCTTATTCATTCAGTAGCATGTTCTTTAGCTTCCAGTTGTTGGAATAGTTTTTTTTTGTTTCTTGTTTTGTCATTGATTTCCAATTTCATCCCATTATGGTCTGATAGAATGCAGGGTAGTATATCTACTTTTTTATATTTACTGATATTTGCCTTGTGGCAAAATATATGCTCTAATTTGGAGAAGGAGCCATGTGCTGCTGAGAAGAAAGTGTATTCACTCACTGAGGGATGAAATATTCTGTATATGTCCATTAGGTCTAAGTTATTAATTGTTTTAATGAGTCCTACAGTTTCTTTATTTAGCTTTTGTTTGGATGATCTATCCATTGGTGAGAGAGGTGTGTTGAAGTCCCCTAGAATAATTGTGTTGTGGTCTATTTTACTCTTGAACTTGAGAAAGGTTTGTTTGATGAATGTAGATGCCCCATTATTTGGGGCATATAGATTTATAATTGTTATGTATTGTTGATGAATGGTTCCCTTAAGTAGTAAGAAATATCCATCTTTGTCCCTTTTGATTAGCTTTGGCTTGAAGTCTACCTTATTTGATATGAGAATGGAAACCCCTGCTTGCTTCCACAGGCCATGTGAGTGATAAGACTTTTCCCATCTTTTCACCTTCAGTCTATTGATGTCTTTCTCTATGAGGTGGTTTCATGGAGACAGCAGATTGTCGGGCCATTTTTTTAAATCCAGTCTGACAATCTGTGTCTTTTGAATGGTGAGTTTAGGCCATTAACATTCAGGGTTATTACTGAGATGTGATTCTTATTCCCATCCATTTTTATTTGTTTATGATATTTAATTTGACTTGTTTTCTCCTCTGGTTGGTATTTCCTTTAGTTTAATATCTCCCTTTGTTTATTTTCATTGTTATTTTTCTTTTCTTCTTCATGGAATATTTTGCCCAGGATGTTTAGAAGTGCTGACTTTCGAGTTGTAAAATCTTTTAACTTTTGTTTGTCATGGAAGGTTTTTATTTCATCTTCAAATCTAAAGCTGAATTTTGCTGGGTATAAGATTCTTGGTTGACATCTTTTTTCTTTCAGAGCTTGAAATATGCTATTCCAGGATCTTCTAGCTTTTCAAGTCTGGGTTGAAAAATCTGAACATAGTCTGATTGGTTTCCCCCTATATGTAATCTGCTTCCTTTCTCTCATGGTTTTTAATATTCTCTCTTGTTCATTATATTAGGCATTTTCATTATAATGTGCCTTGTTGTGTATCTGTTGTGATTTTGTACATCTGGTGTTTGGTAAGCCTCTTGCCCTTGGTTTTCCCATTCATTCCTCAAGTTTGGAAAATTTTCTGCTATTATTCATTGAATACATTACTCATTCCTTTGGCTTGGAACTCTGCACCTTCCTCCACCCCAATCACTCTTAAATTAGTCTTTTTATGTTGTCCTGTATTTCTTGAATGTTCTCTTCTTGATTTCTTACAATTTTTGCTGTGTAATATGCATTTTTCTCCAGGATATATATTTTGTCTTTGTTATCTGAGGTTCTTTCTTCCAAGTGGTCTAATCTGTTGGTGATGCTTTCTATTGAACATTTAGTTTGGTTTATTGCTTCTTTCATTTCCAGAATTTCTGTTTTGTTTCTCTTTAGAATCTCTATCTCCCTATTGAAGTAATCTTTTGCTTTCTGTATTTGTTTTTGGAGTTCTTGTCAAAATGATATTTTACCACCTGTATTTGCTCCCTTATATCATTTTTGAGTTGTTCTTAAGTTCTATAAACAATGGAATATGTAGTTTCTGAATTCCATCTCTTGCATTTGACCAACTGTGCTTGCCATGGAATCTTCTGAGGAGATATGTTGATTTGTTTGAGTAATTTTCTTTCCTTGTTTCTTCATATTGCTTGTGTGATTTTTCTTCTAGCACTGTGGAATTTTGACTATTTCATTTTTACCTTAAATCCTTATGATGCTCCTGTAGTACAATGCTATCAGATCCCCTTATAAATACTTTACACTTTAAAACCAGACACTTTCTATTCAGATAATCACAGTTTGATCACATTGTACACATTTTGTTAACTCAGATATCATCTCCAATTTACTCTGTATGTTTGTGATGGGTTTTATAGTTTCAAATTTTGGACACAGAGGTGATAAGTTTAGGAAGAAGGAAGTGAGGGTATTAGGTTGATCTTTCTTAGGAAGTGTGAAAAGAGAATTCTATGGAAGTGGTTTAATATCAGCAGACAAGAGAGGAAAGAGAGTGAATGATTTAGTGGAAAGACATATTTATATATAAGCCAAACTTATGCAACCATTGATAGAAGAATAAAAGAAAGATGGAAAAGAAAAGAAGAAAGCAAAAGAGAGAGAGAGAGATGACAAAAAGTAGAGATTAGTGTAAAAGAGAGGAAAGAGAAAGTGAGGGGAACAAAAGAGAGAATAAATTACATATAACACCACTTTGCTGTATAATTTAGTTGCCCCAGTTCTAGAAATCCAATTTCTGCATATAACTTGTTTTTGCCACTGTTGAGAATGCAATGGCAGGGTGTAAATAGGAAAGCTGAGGGAAGAAGAAAGGAGACAAAAGTGAAAAGGAAGAAAAAAAAAGAAAGAAAAGAGGAATAAAAGCAAACAAACAACCAAACACACAAACAAACAAAAAAGAAGTAGAACCCAGGAATAAATCTCAGGAACAGATCTCAGTCAAACAGCGCCCTGTCAAGTCCTTCTTTTTTCCCTTCCAGTTTAAGCCAGTTGTCCTGTATCACGTCCAGGCAGTTCCAAGAATCTGGGAAGCTTGCAGACTGGTGCAAATTCTCCTGTTGTTCTGCGCTGGGATTGCCTTTCTGCGGTTGGTGGGCTGGGAAAGTCTGCTGGTGGGGGCCTACCTGGGAAGCTTGCAGGCTAGGGCTTTTTCTGCTGGGGTCTGGCACTGGGATCGCCTCTCTGTGGTTGGCGGGCTGGGAAAGACTACAAAATTTTTATTCTTGATAGTACCAAATTAATCACAGATTTTCTATCTAATCACAGACTTTCTCTCATATTTCATTTTAAAATTGTGGTTTTACTATTTGCATTTATATTTAATGTGATATCTTTAAGATAAAGGTCAGTATTAATACTTGTATATAACTAATTCTTTCAGCAAACATTTATTAGAAAGATTACACTTTCCCCATCAAATTCACTTTACATTTTTGTCAAAAATTATTGATCATATTCATGTATATCTATCTCTAGACTCTCTCCACTTTATTCCATTGATCTATTTCTTTCATCTTTTGCCAAAATCATACTTTCTTGGTTATAACAGTTTTTATAGTAAATCTTAAAATCAGGTAGCATAAACCCTCCAATTGCTTTCATTTCCAAAATTATTTTGGTTATTCAAGCTTCTTTCTCTTTGCCTATCAGTTTTATCATCAACTTTTCAACATGTGTGGGTGTAAGAACAAATAACCCAAGACGGGAGCAAACCTTGGATGAGCAAGCTGTCTTTATTAAGCGGTGGTGGAATGGCACAGGGCACATTTTCAGGGGAGAAAATGGTGACTGGTTACAAGAGGGGTCTGCTTTTTATAGGTCTTAATGAGAGTTAATCATAGCAGAATGTTTAGTATGACTTAATCATTAGAGAGTTGGGATGTGCTGGCTGGGCAGTCAGGAAACTAGTTGTGCAGGTTAAAAGTCTAACTCAGGAAAACAGCTGTAAAAGCTGGAAACTCATTTTTACTGGGATAAAAGTCCAGAGCCCAGAGCCCAGAGCCCATTTTTTTGGCCTTTCCTCCAGGACTCAGTGTTACTGGAAAAGGATGAAAGACTAGAGCCCAGGGCCCATTGTTTGCCTTTCCCTCCTCCCCTCCCAGGGCTGTCATTCCCCTTTTCTGGGGGGATGCTATTTTTTCATATCCTTCAATGGCAAAAAACAGTCTGCTGATACTGTGGTTATAATCATATTAAACCTATTGATAAATCCATGGACAATTAATATGCTAACTAGTTCAAGTTAGCAAATCCATAACTATAGCATATCTTCTGTTTATCTATCTATGATTTCTTTGGCTAGCATTTCATAGTTTGCAGCATACAGACCCTATACTTTATTACATTATAATGTAAACATTTTTAAGTGACAAACTAAAATGATTGGCCAGCACATGGCCCCCTTTCAATTCTTTTGTTTTATTACACCATTAACAAATATAAATAAGATCAATAAAAATGTAAAACCATATATAAAGTATACACTGTTTCTATTTTTTAAAAAGTCTAAGCATTTCATTTCTTAAAGGGCTAATTGTAGTTTTGTTTGCTTCCTTGCTTTGAACTGTGACCTCTGTTTGTTTGCACAACAGTACTTGCTCAACTACATTGATCTTATATCTTATATCCTTGCTAAACTCACATATTAGATCCAGGAGAATGTTTTTCCTTTGGATTTCCTGCATTTTTCCATGAAGACGACTGTGGCATCTGTGAGTAGAAAAAGTTTTATTTTTTTCCTTTCTACACTTTATTATTTTTTTCTCCATTAAATGTTCTAGATGTAGAAATCTATTGTCTATCTTCCAAATATTTGATAGATTTTCTAGTTCTCTTTTTGTTACTAATTTATACATAATTTTCATGTTTCCAAACAATATTGATCCCTATGTACACTCCTGCTCTGTCACATCTTCCTGGAATTTGATTGACTTCTGGGACAAAGTAACAGGAGGAGAGAGAGAAACAAAACCTAAGAGGGATTTTCCCAACACTGCTGGGGGAAGGGGGAAGGTTTTTCACATTATTTTTGTCAAGAAGAATTTTTCTCCCAATTTTAAGTTTCTGAGTAGCAGCTGCTACCACAGCCTCCTCTGAAGGGGACTTTGGGGACTGAGACTTGCCTTGGGAATAGGCTGGGAGAAAATTAGAATAAAATTTAAAAAGGGGGGATTTTCCTCTATCTCTATCTTTTAGGGAACTGGTGCTCAAACCAGTAGGAGAGGGTTTCTCTTAGAACTTTTCTGTTCCAGTGCATTGCAATGTTCAGATATTCTGACTGCCCTAGTTCTACACAAAGAGACTTGGGAAGAAAGGCTTACACACCTCCACACACAACATATTACCCTGAGAGAGTTGTTAGATGGTTTCTACCCAACACTTAGTTGTGATCAGTGGAAAAGATAAAGTATCCCTTACTGCATTTTAACAAAAAACCAACTACTCTTCTGTACTTGACCTTGTAATTTGTCAGACTAAGTACTTGCAATCTTTTACAGTTTAGCTGACACTGCTTTCTGGAAACTTAGTGTTTACAAAAATGCACCTCTCATCTTCTGTTCACGATCTCCCCCAAAAATTAGAAGATGGTCATACAACCAAGAGCAGGGACATTTTAAGGAGCCAGCATCACTGGGGCCAGAATTTTAACTGGTTCTGATCTAAAGGCCCCCTGGGATGGAATGTCACCCTAGAATGCTACATTTTTAGCCCAGTTGAAGTGGCCTGGGAGAGAAGGGATCCCAGGGACTCTTTTATCCTCTCCCGCAGTGATAAGTGAAGGGCAAAACAACCCAAGCTGGAGTAAAAGGGGTTTATTAACCCGCCCCTAATGGCCGGTGGGGACGGAAGGGGGCACATGGAGGGAAGGGGAGCAAAGGGAAGGAAAGGGAGGCTGGCAAGAGGGGGGAGGGCGAAGACTGGGCAAGGAAGAAAAGAGAGGAAAAGAGACAAAGGGTGAAAAGGGGATGAGTTTCAGTCCAGCAGGGGGTTTAAGTAGCAACTCGGGTGGTCCGAGAGACCCCTGACTCCATAGGCTGCCTGGGGTCAGAAGGGGAACCCATGTGCCATGATTGGTTCAGTAAGGGACCTGAGGTGTGGCCAGTTTAAGGCACCTGGGAGGTGTGGCCTGCCCAAAATACCTGGGAAGTGTGGCCTGTCAGCCTGGAATTTATCTAACAATAAGTTGGATCAAAACCCTAGCACTTTGGGCTGGGGTTGTGGCTCAGCGGTAGAGCGTTCGCCTAGCACGTGCGCGGCCCGGGTTCAATCCTCAGCACCACATAAACATAAATGCATTGCATTGTGTACAACTAAAGCAAATAAATAAATATTAAAAAAAAAAAAAAAAAAAAAAAAAAAAACCTAGCACTTTATCCTAGAGTGTTTGGGGTGAAAGATTAACCTTATTTCATCTGGACCTTCAGGAAAAGATTCTGTTTGATTTTTTTTTTTTTTTTTTTTTTTTTTTTTTTTTTTTCCTTTTTTTGGCAGCACTAGGAATTTAACTTAGGGCCAACTACAACTGAGCTACTGCCCCTTTTCAATTATATTTTGAGACAGATTCTAAGTTGCCAGTGCTGGCCTTGAACTTGGAATTCTGCTGCCTCAGCCTCCCAAGTGCTTAGGATTACAGGCATGACCCACCATGCCCAGATCTCCTCTTGACACTAACCAGGCAATCAGAACTTCCCATGAAGTCCAGCCTCATCCTCAGGGTCTTTAAGTTCGCATTTTCATCAGTTGTTCATTGTCTTCTGTGCAAATATTTTCTGCCAGCAAAGTGATCTAAAAGAGGATTCCAGGGTTCTAGATCCCTTGCCCAGTCTTCAGTTTAATCTTATATCTCATTTGAAGTAGATCAAAGTATGTTATGTGCACATATGGATAAGTAACAACAAATTCCACTGTTATGTATAATTACATGCACCTGAAAAAGAAAAAAAAAAAAAAAAAAAAAGAAAAATAAGATAAAATGAATACAGCAACTGCTGTTTCCTATACTCCTCATCACCAAAAGTCACAATCTTATAGTACTTGTGCTGCCTTCAAGCTCATCAGAGACCTAGTTTTCCTTATCAAGAGATGTATCTTTGCTGTCAAAGTAAGGATGTACTCTTCCAGGCTTGGATATATAAATCGCAACTCTGCGGAACATGAGAATGCCACTTAAGCTCTTTGAACTTCCCTTCCCACCTGTGTGTGAAGAAAACAGTATTTTCTACATCACCAAATTGGGGAGGTTAAATTCTTAACAAACATAGTTTAAATGAAATAGATTTTCAAAGAAAGGCAACTTAACTTCTCTCCTTAAAATTTTGCCTTTAGGTGTGAATTTCCCATATTCCCCTGCTAAACACAGCCTGTGAAATGAGGATGAGTGTGGGGACTCAAAGATTCTGCAGTCAAATAAGGCTATGCAATCCTAGGTTTTTGATTTTAGAGTTAAAGACTTGCAATGCTAACTGGTTTTTGAGGGCTCTGAACAGTGATTAAGTACCAAAATCCCAATTGTCTCATTGAATCCTGAGAATCCCAAACTAATTGGGATTTGGAATATTTTCTTCTTGTCTGATCATCCTCAATTTCTGTTGAAAATATGTCCCAAGTTTTCTCTTTTGAGCCATTACTTCTAGGACTACAGAGTCAATTCTAGCACCCCCACCCTCTGTCAGTAATTCATAGAGCACAGTAGCTTCCAGGAATCCACCTGAGAAATAATTCAAAATACTTTCTTTAATCCTTCTCTACCAGCCTACTCACCAAGTCCTCTGGGGTTCTTGCAAATGCTGCCTTTGAGCCAGTCTGCCTTCTCAGTCCTCAGGCCCACCACTAATCTCCACTAATCTGCAAGGTGTTGGTGATTAGCACAGTAATTATCATAGCGACAGCATGACAGCCTGGAAAGCATCTGAGCTTCCAAGCTGTTCTTATGAAAATTCTGCCTGAAAAGGTGATGAGAGAGAAGAATCAAGAAAACACTGCTGGGCCCAAAGCTTAACACAAGCTTTTCCAAATGCCTTTTGCTTTTGGTGAGTCATTATGCAATACCCAGTGATCAACCAAGGATGGTTCTCTTTTGTTAACAAGTCTTTTCCTTTCTTTTCTTTTGTTGCACATTGTACCTGATTGAGCAAACAGATATTGAGTCCAATGTAAGGAACTAAATAAGATAAAAAGCAAAAATAGCTTTTTGTTTTGTTTTTGGTCCTTCAAGTCTCAAATTTTAAGACACTGCAAGTTTATATGTGGTAATCAAAGAGTGGGTTTGATAAAGGGTGAGATAAATATCCTAACAGGGGTAGAAGGGAGGAGCTTGGAGGATGAGGAAAAGGCAAACATTACTTCCTCCTAGAGGAATGTGAAAGGGTTTCTTAGAAGGAGAGGGATTTGCACAGGACTAAAGGAAATCCTCTATTAGACCTATCAATCAAGGCAACTGACTCTTTCACTGGAATTTCCCCAGCATGTAGTAGATGCCTAAGTACACTGCAGATTCCATAACAGCTTTGTATTTTCTTATTAAACCTCTAAGATGTTGAAGATTATGTCTGCTAGCATGACAGAAAGAACATTTAGACAGAAAATCCTAAATAAAAGTGTGAAGTGTTGTAATCCAAGTGGCTTTCAGGATCAGGTAGAGCACAACACTAGAGAAAAGTTGGAGACCTGGGTTTAAGTTCCTACTGTGCACACTGGTGTAACTGTGTAAACTCAGTTGATAGATGTAATTTCCCTACACCTCTGCTTTTTCAATTAGAAGGCAGCAACAATACCAACCTATACAGTTTGTGGAAGTAGCTTTGGAGCTGGGCAGATGACATTGAATCCCTACTTCACTGTATACTATTCATTGGATTTTAGTCATCCGAGTTATATATATTTTCCTCTCCTTTATAAAAGTGGTGATATCACATTTGCTTCATGTGGAATTGTTTTATTAATTAAATACAATTATATATCTAAGAGTCTATTAGCTCGTGACCCATTAGACTTGTAACAAAGTCAGTTCCCTCCTTGCCAGCCAGTACTCCTCTGGCTTGGAGTCAAAGGTGGTTTGTTTCTTGTTTATGGTATTGCATTCATGGGATGGGCAATGAATTTTTAAATATGAATGAGAAGCCAGGTGTGGTGGTGCACACCTGTAATTCCAGTGACTGGGGAGGCTGAGGAAGAAAGATTGAAAGTTCAAGGCCAGCCTCAGCAACTTAGCAAGGCCCTGAACAACCTAGGGAGAACCTGTCTTAAAATAAAAAATAAAGACCTGGAGGTGTAGCTCAGTGGTAGAGCTCCCCTGAGTTAAATCCCCAGTACAAAAATTAATAAAAATCATAATCATAATTTTTGAATGAGGGTAAGTTTTGAAGGAAAGACTATGACCCAAACTTGAGTTCTAATCCCATCTCTCCACAAAAAAAAAAAATTAGATTTTACTGCTTATATGATCTGGGGCAAGTTATTTTATTTTTATGAAACTGAATTACCTAAACCTGGGAAGAAATCCTTACATAATGGTGGTAACTATCCAAAGATGGTTTAGGCTGCAGCACAACTTCCAGCACACCGAGCAGGGGCCAGTGACTATTTTTTCCTTTAGCTGTTCCACACTCTCCTTGGAGAATATTTTCCCTCAGATGACGATCTGTGACTGATCTTCAGTGCACTGTGCTGGTACTCGACATTCACCTCATTTGTATGGAGATAGAGTTTCTTCCTGAATGTGTACCTGGGACAAAAGTGAATATCTTCTAATTAGGTTTGAAAAATAAATTGGAGCATTGCAATGGGGCCATCTGAACAGAGCATAAGGAAGATCGATGCTTTCGCTGCGGACATCCTGTGACCTGCAAAGTCTCTCCTTATCAGCAAGGCAAAGTTACGCCATGCCTTTTTCTTTGATTCTCTGGAAGAGTTTCAAAATTACATTTCCACTTCACAGACAAGTATAAAACCGTGACCAATTTTTAACATGAAAGGGATTATATTAATAAAAGAAAAAAGAATTTTATGTACATACATATGTAGCTAATTCATTCACATAAAGTAAACATGAACAAAGTATAGAAAAATTTTTCCCATAAAAAAATAGGAGATCTAAAAATGGAAAACTAAGATATGAGCTTCAAATGAGATACTGTCAATTAAGAGTCTGAGATCATTGGCCTGCAGGCATCTTCACTGTGGTCATCTCACTTGTTACATTTTGAGAAAGTGGAAATTCAACTCCTTTGATGAAGGCGTGGGTCTGAAGTGGCACTGGAGAAGACAACTGGCTGTTGTTTTATCAGCCCGGGTGCCAAAAGACCACCCACTGTAGTGACCTCCTGGGTTTTCTGTGGTGGTCGCTTCATGGCACCCTATGCCTGATTCATTGTCTCAGAGAGATCTCTCAAGAGAGAAGATCTGGTTATAAAATATTCAATATTGTTTTTTATAGCTGAAAACCATCATTCAATAGCGTGAATTGTAGCAATTGTCGGTAATAGGTCTGGGGATGTGGCTCAGTGGTCGAGTGCCCCTGAATTCAATCCCTGGCACTTAAAGAAAATAAAATGGTTCTTTATGGTTTGGGTCTGCAGTGTTCTCCAAAAACTTATATGTAGTAGGCTTGGTCCCCAGCTGGTGGCACTATTGGGAGGTTGTGAAAACTTTTGGAAATGGGGCCTGATTCGTGGAAATGAATGGTGGAAGTGAATCACTGGAAGTGTGATCTTGAAGGATATATCTTGTCCTGACCACTTTCTTCCCCTCCTCTCTCTCTCTCTCTCTCTCTCTCTCTCTCTCTCTCTCTCTCTCTCTGTTTGTGTGTGTGTGTGTGTGTGTGTGTGTGTGTGGTGTGTATAGTGTGTGTGTCTTTGCTCTCTGCCTACCATAAGGTTACCAGATTTGCTTTACGCCCTGTCCCAGTGATGATTTCCCCCACCGCAGGCCCAGAATCAATGGACCCAAGTGAACATGGAAACTTCTGATACCTTGAGCCAAAATACATCTTTCTTCCTCTGTGTTGATCGATGTTTTTCTTTTTAGGTATTTTGTCACAGCAATGGAAAGCTGACTATTCTTAGGTAGCTCCTCAGTCATAAATTGCTGCCCAGGGAACAGACAATGAAGGATGACTGAAAACCACAGGAAGCCTACCTGATAGGAAAGTGCCTGGAAAATAGGGCTTTATATGTCAAAAACTCTCCCAGACATACTGACATCCCCTTACGAAAAATTATTTCACGATCATGCCATACCCTGCCATGTGGCCTGAACCCTCCCTATCACAAAATTGTCATAACCCCCAATCAGCCTGACACCAAAACATCAAGACCCTCACAAAGAAAGGTTGCTTAGAGCTTTTCAAAGGGTGATAAACCAATTAGGAGGAGGCAGAAAATAGTGACCAAAACAGAGAAATTCAATTTCCTTAACTCCAACTCTGTGAGCACCACACCACCCTCTCTTTAAGGTGGCGTGTGCAGTTCCTATGCTGTCAATAACATGTCAAAAGCTGGACCTGTGTGGGACTCTCTGGAAACATCTTTGGGAACCCCAATAAAACTGGAGGGCAGGAGGGCCCTGCCATCCTTCCACTGTCTCAGAGTTCCCACAGTCTCTCTTGAGAGTATTGCTTTTTCCTGTTTGCCTTCCCTTCTAAGAAGCTCATACCTGCTACTCTGATCTGAAATTTTTCTGGCATAATCACAAGAACCAAGGACCTGTAAAGGCTGCCTCAGCTCTCGGGCATGCCTCATGTTCTGTATTGCTGTTGCTGAGGTCCCGAAATGTAGTTAGTAACTCACCTTCTGTCCTTTTGCTTGACACTTCTTCTAACTAGAATCACCAGCACCACCAGCACCGAAAAGAAAAATATATACATACATTTTCAAGTCTTTATGGCTGTGGCTTGTCTGAAATGTGTTATTCAGCTTTACTGCCTGGGAAATTTCTACCTATTCTTCAGTCTTCTAGCATCCTGCTCTGGCCAGAAGCACACTTTGAGGGCTCAGTCCTCTCAAAGCAACCACAGTAGACTTGTAAAGAGCACCATCCTCTTTTAGGAGTCTCTGTGAAGCCAATGACTGGCATCTCTAAACAAAGATAGATGTATAATGCAGGAATAATGCAGAAAGGAAGGAATGAGGAAACAAATTCATTCCAACATTAGAAGGAGAATAATGGGGATACCATTTGTAACATAAATACTGGAACATTCTCTTTGCTCATTTTGAAAAACCTCCGGTTATGTCGCACCAATCGGATTGCTTCCACTGGAACCTTTTTCTAGAAACATATAATTTTGTAAAAGAGGGTTATTTCATGAATAACATGAAGTGGACATAGGCCAGCAGCCTTCATGCTTAAAATATATTAGGAAAAGGAAAGAGGTAGGAGTCTGAAATTCTTTGGGGAAGATTTCTGTGAGTGTTTTTGTTAACAACAAAATGTGCTACAGCCTTATGTTTGACATAGGCAAACAGTTCCCTGGAGAGTCATTAATAAGCCCTTATGGAATTGAAAGCTGCGTAGAAATAGTAAATGAATTGTGAAGAAATATTAAATCAGTAACAACTTCATTTATGGAACATATGCTTTATTCTAAATTCTAATTAAATCTCATTTTTGTTACAAGGCTTATGCCACTATAAGGACAAATACATGAAATAAAAAGGAAAAAGAAAGATATTTTCAAAATTTCCAGATAAAGGGGGGGAAATGAAATTCCTTCTTTTCTTAGACCTTTTCCCTTTGAAAATGTGTAATTGTAAGTCCTTTCTCTGTTCCTTTGAGATGTATGTAAACCTTTTTAAAAGCTAAATAAGCCTCTCTCCAGTTTTACAACTAGAGATGCTTTTCCAAAGCGGCTGGGAGCCATCTCTTTGAAATGTAAATGTCAAGGTGCCTCTATCTCCCTGATTGGGGGTGTGGGGTGAGTGAGATTTGAATAAGGTGACTGACTCCAAGTTCTAAAACTTCCTGCTCATCAGAGAGATATGAAAAGTTCCTTTTCTCCTCTGGTAAAGGCAACTAACACACACAGATGGCTGCTTCAACTATCAGGTAAATTTAGAAAAAAACTGACAAAGGGCCCTAGCTCCCCTTGCTTGATTACTAGTTGCTGTTCATCCTGGGAAAAGGGTGACCTTTCCTTTCCCTTCTCCTTCCTCTCTTCCTCCCTCCTCTCCTCCCTTCCTTCCTTCCTTTCCTTCTTTCCTCCTATTTCTTCTTTTATGTGATCTCTTTAGCAAGTTCCCTATGTAAAGTTTTAACACTTTTTCAAGTGCAAAGTATTAATACTTTTCAATATTAAAACTCTTTTTTTCAACATTTGTGAAGAGGTTTTTCTGGACTGAAAGGTTTTTCTTCCATGTATTCCCCAACATGATGAACCAATTTCTAACTTTCTATATTTTAATAATCTAGGCACTTATGAAAATAGTCATATTTATAAAAAAAAAAACTAATAGACATAACAAGAGAAAAATTATTATTCATACAACAATCCAGATAATCCAGTAAAGAATGGGCTTCAAAATCCCATGGCATGGTAACTATTTGTATGCTTATTTTCTGAACAAAAGATGAAATGTACTTGTATGTGCCTTTATATATGTGTCTTTACAAAATATATGTGTATAAATGCATAGGTATATATGTAAATAAATTGGTAAGGGGCCATCATGTAGAGAGAGACTTTGCACAACATTTATTGGCTAGATAATTATAAAGTACTTTTTTATTATCTAACACATTTTGGAGCTAATATTTTATGTCAAAGACAATTAGAAAACATGTATCATCACCTTTTCCTTCCCTTTCCTCCTCTTCTTTTCTTCTTTCTTTTTTTTTTTTTTTTCACAAATTTTAAATATTTTAGAAGTCAAATATTCAAAATATTTAAATTTTGATTTTTCATGGATGAAAATCAGGTTGATTAAAATTGTAAATTTTGGTTTCTTTTCTTACAATGATCAATTGTATTGTGGACCTGTTTTTTTACAACCATGGCACTGATTTCCTTTGACTCATTCAAGAATCTTTTCAAGCAGCAGTGATATAGTTAACTAAAGGGCCAATAGTTCTGTTACCTGGTTCTGTGATGAGGTGCTTTGACCAGAGAGACCATTTGTACCAGCTAATCAAAGCCCTATGAAGACAAAGGGATCTAACACAAATAACAGGATTGTCCAGTCAAATGAAATCAATTAGAAATGTTACTTAGAATCCAGCCTTACAGGTAATTTCAAGAACACAAATAACCAAGAAGCAAAACTGAAGTGGAGAGAGCTTGAGACATTCTTTGTGGATCCCTAGCTCTTTCCTTCCCAACTTGGACACATGCTCTCTGGTCCAGGCTGAAAGAGGTCTCTAATACCGATTGTGGGTCATCTCCCAAAGTGGTGAATATTTGTATTATGAAGCATTTCCACCTTATAGAATGAGAAAGAGATATGTATTTGATATAACTTTCTCTGGAGAGGCAGCTCCCATAGACTGTTGTTTTGTTTTTCTACAAACAATCTTAAAAACAGGGACAATAGACTACTAGCATTCTACAGGTATGGATTCTGCGTTTTGATCAAATGTCATTCCTCTCATTGACAAGAGATCACATTACTAAGTTATGTTTACAGGGAGTCAGGCTTCTTTATTCTTCAGGGTTGAACTAGATACAAGCCAGCTGCCCCAACTCTTTTTTCTCCAGTAGATAACCAGACTAGATGCATTTCTCCACTACCGTAGCTGTCAGAATTGGCCTGTCTTATCTGAATCTTAGCTGTAAATATCAGCATCTTCTTTTCTGGATTTCCATCAACACCAATTGTGATTACTGAAACCAGAACCCAAAATCCTTTCAAGTTTTAGCATCTTCCATTGCCCACACATAAAAAGACACCAAGCACAGAGAAAATTTTCAAAAATTTCATGTCATCACATACATCAAATCACCTAGTTTTTTGTTTGTTTGCTTTGAGTGCATATTTAGACCCTGATCCTTGATCTACTAAATCAGAATTGATGGTGATTGAATCTACTACGAAACTGCATTTAAAATTTCCAGTGTGATCCTTATGCATACAAAAGTCACAGACCATCTGTTCTAAATGTGAGCTAAAGTTGGCATAATGTACTGGTAAAAATTACATGTAATGTGTTTTGAATGTTTATCCCAGTGTTCAGAACATAAGATACTCTGAATGTTGATGATTTTAGTGATAAGATGTCCAACCAGTCAATTGTTTTTGTGTGCTGTACTCTTCAGACTGACCTAATTAAGGGCTCAACCTGTTAGGTCAGGAGCCATCATTTATTTGGAGATAACAGAGATTAAAAAAAAAAAAAAGTAAAATATTTTGACCCAAAGCAACCATTTTCTAATAATCTTCACTCAGCAGATATTTATAGGAACCTAGAGGCTGCATACATTTTGATGATTCTTTATCACCAAAGCTCTGTGAACGAGGGCTGGAATGAACTGCCTGCCATATTTTGATGGGACATTTTTTAATCTCTTTGGGGTGGGATGTGCAAACCCGGGATGTTAGGGAACAAATTTAAAAATCAGCTATCTTATATTTCTTCATATTTAATATTCAGGCTGCAGTAGACACAAGGAAAGAGGACATGGTCTTAAATCTGGACTTGGGTACTGTGTGCCTTAGTCAAGTTTCTTTCCTTTCACTTTTGTGGAAATGATATTTCATTCAATTCCTGAAAGCAAATGAAGGAAATTTACATGAAAATATCTCAAACAGTATCAACACAGAGTAGGCAATCATGAAAAACCTGTTCCCATATCCTATTTCAGGGTTAGATTACATCAAAATTATTCAACAGAAAACTATTTCACTTCCATCTTCAATAGTGAGGTTTTACTCCATTGATCCTTTCATCACTTTCCTTCTGCATTTCTCACTGAGCTGTACTTTGCTCTCCTGGCTCTGACATTTGTCTTTATGACCAATCACTTCCTCCTTCACCCATTAGGCCTGTACCAAGTAGATGCCCTACACCTGTTCCCTCTTAGGTCTCTACCTTCAGACACGCCAGTCTTAGCTCCCTCGCTTTCTTTAGGGACTTGATCTTGCTGTTTTCCAGAGGAATGTTTTGTTCCCACGGCCTTTGTTGCTTCCAGTGTCCCTCGGTTTCTGATCAAGAACATATATCACTTTTACACTTAACTGAGTGGTATCACATTATCCAAGGGTAATTTAGTTATTTGAAAGGTTTTGCTGTATACTTTAAAATCTCTGTGATCCATATTTTATTTATTTTTGAAATATATTTGCATTCTTCAGATTTGTCAATATTTTATTTCACGTATTTTCAAAAATCAATTTCCAGTTGGTTAACCTTTGAACTTTTAAACAGTTGATTTAATTTTGATAATATTTAGAAGTAATCACTGACTGCAATTAACTTGAAAAATTATGCGAAATCTTTTTAAAGAGAAACATTTGTGGCCATTTTATTTTTAACAATTCAACATGATTCAATTGGTAAAGAATAATTCATTGCCACTGTTTTATTTTATTTTATTTTTTAATAAATAGTGTCAGGATAAAAAGATGCCCAGGAATGAAATAGTAAACTTAGGTCTGTTCCTCACACCATTCACAAACATTAAGTCAATATTGATTATAAAATAAAGGTAAGCACTAAAATGATAACATTTTTAGAAGAAAAGTGGAGAAAAATCTCCACTTTTATTTAGTCATAAACATTTCAGATATGACTCCAAAATGGCATAAGCCATAAAAAGAACACAAATGGATAAAAAAATGTAAAATTTTGTGCTTCAAAGGCATCATTAAGAAAATGAAAAGACAAGCCACAAACTGCAAATTTGCAAATCATATCATTGACAAAGGGATTACAAAGAATTCTTATTTTTCAATAACAACAGACAACAACAACAAAAAACAACTCAATTTAAAATGACCAAAATGTTTTTAATAGGCACTTCATCACAGATGATAATTAAGATGCTTAATATTGTTAGTTGTTAAGAAAGTGCAAATGAAACCAAAATATTGTTGAACATTTACTGAAATAGTTATCATTTTAAGAGATGACAATGCAAAGTGCTGATAAAGGTGCAGAGAAGGAAGAATACTTGCACAGTGCTGGTGGAAATATAAAATTGCACAGCCACTTTGAAAAGAGCTCAGCATTTTCTTAAAAGAGAAAACATAAACTTCCCATATAGAACCCAGCAATTCTACTCCCAAGAATCTATTGAAGAAAAATGTAAATATGTCTACATGAAAATGTGCACATAAGCATTCAGAGAAGCATTATTCATAACAGCCCTAAATTGGAAATAATCCAAATGTCCATCAACACTTAAACATATAAGCAAAAATGCAGCATCTGCATTTAATTGAAAACTATTCAGAAGTTGAAAGGATGCACGCTAGAACATGGACGGACCTAAAAACACATGCTAAATGAAGGCACCCAGATGCAAACAGTACATATTATATGATTTCGTTTGCATAAATTGCCTAGCACCAGGACACTTTTGAAGATGGAAAGCAGATTGGTGTTTGCTAGAGAAGGGAGCAAGGACTAACCACAAACACGCAGAAGAAAACATTTTGAGATTATGAAACTCTCTAAAACTGGATTTCAGAGATGATTGCACCACTTCATAAACATACTAAAATAATTAAATTGTGCACTTAAAATTTATTTCATGATATGTAAATTATACTTCAGTAAAGCTGTTTAAAATCAACAAGAAGCAAGCAAACAAGAAAGAAAGCAAAAGGAAGAAAGGAGCCCTGTGGAAGGGTTTTGTCTCAAGAGAATTCTACAGACTTTCTCTTCCCTTGAAGGCTGCCAGTGTCTCTTTATCTGAGGGCCTATCTCATCAATACTTAAACATATCCTCACTTATTTGTCTTAAAAATACCCTTCCTTTCCAATGTCTCTCTACTCCCACTCATATGATCTCTGTAACCAAACTCACATTCTCTTCCTTCCTTATTTCTTTATAACCCCAAGTAATTTGCAATCTGGTTTCTGCCTTCTTCATTTCACCAAAATTGTTTATTTCCTAAGTCATTAATGACTTTCTTGTCATTGAATTAAATGAATTTAATAAGGTTTTTCTTTTTGTGCACTTTGTATAATTTCTGATGCTGTCAACTTCCCTTCTGTGTAAATCCCCTCCTCTCTTGACTTCCTTGATACCAGACATTTTTCTCCTTCATTTTGGGCAAAAGTATTGTAAACACTGAATGCTCATCTTGTGATCATCTTTCAGTGTTGGTTGAATCTATCTGAGGGCTCTTTTATTACTCTCTTTTTCCACATGTGGTCTCTAGCTTTACCCCAAACTAAAACATCTCTGTTCTCACCTCCACCTCTCTCCTCCCTTGCCATCCACATGAATAGCTTCACTTCACTAAAGTCAGGTGCCCAAACCAGAAATATGACATCATCTTGGCTACTTCCCTTCTCTCACTGCTCCACATCTATCCATTTACTAAATCCTGCTAAATCTCCCTTCTATATATTTGTTTCATGATCTCACTTCTCCTCTGTGTAATGACTACCATGACCCATTGCAGGAGACCACCATTTTTAGCACCCGAGTCTTCTACCTTGTGTCTTCCTCCATTCATTTTCCAAATCAGCATAATGGGCTTCAGTCTGGTATAAACACCCTTCTTCTGTAGTGCAAGAGCTCTATGTGCTGCTCCTATCATGTTGTTTTTCATATGAGTTGCATGCTACTCAATGAATTGTAAGATCTGTGATAGTGAGGTCTATGCTGACCTAATCCTTTAGTATATCTACAGGGTCTTCCATATGGTAGCATTTCACAGAATGCATTAATGCATAAATTGGAAAGAAAGATTTTTTGTTGTAAGCTCAAATGATTCAACAGAGTGACACAATTAAAAAGAAATGTCTCACTGGGAACCTCAGCAGCACAGAAAACATGTCTGCAAAAGACCTAATGCTCCTGTCCTACTCTGGTCCCCTACTGGTTTACTTTCAGAGTCTCATCAGTGACAGAAACAAGCCCATTTTGGATACAATGTTTACTCTGTCTGGTGGTCTTCAGACTATGATAAATGAAGAAAACTCCATGGGGAATGGAAATATTTAAAAGTAATTTTAAGGCTTTTATGTATATTTATTTTTCTTTGCTACAAGGTTTATGACAAAAGCCACTAGAGGGGAGTTAAGGACATATTGATTTTAGTTCAGGAAGAACTTTATATCAAAAGATATAAATATATATAAATATATCAGAGATAGAATGATTTTGGCTACTAGTCAGTGGAAGTGATAAAAATATTTGAGGTAATATGCTATAATTTGGCACAATATTGGCAAAATTTTTAGTATTAAATGAAAATATTGATTTAGGTGACTAATAATCTTTCTTTGAGTCAAGAGGATCTATGGTAAATCAGAAAATTGTACCTAATTGCAAATCAATAGTTACATAATGAAGTGATAAGAAACATGATCTATTAATATAATTCGAAATTGCCTTAAGAAGTTAAACTTTACCCAAAAGAGATTTCACGGTGAGCTCACAATAAAAGTAATTTTGTAAATGCCAATATGCGAAACTTTTATATGTGATTTATAATTTAACAAAAGTCAGAGAAGTATCCTTTATTACCTTGGAGAATTAACTCAAATAAATATAGATTTTAGAAGGTATAAATGCTACTAGTTACATATAATAAAGCCTTTTCTGACTCATAAAAATTAATAAATGAGGAAACTAACAAAGCATATTTGGAGAATTCTTATCATGGAGATAAATAATACAGAAAAAGAAATGTTTACCAATATGCTATGGACAAAATAACTAATGGTGATACCAAAGGAAATTAGCAATGTGTACATCCCTGTAGGAGATGCTTGGAGATGAGCAGGAGAAGAAAGGAAACTGCAGCTAAAATAACATTTATGTAAATTATAATACAATGTAAAAAAAGCTAGGAGTCAAAGAGGGGGGTTGTTTTAGAAGAGGGGTGAAAATGTCTCCCTTCAAAGAGAACCCAGCCCTACCACCTGCTGAGGTTTTCACCCCACCCTCCCCTCATGGAGTTCTTCCATGAAGTCATGTGGAAAACAGCTAAGACTTTGAGTGTTGGACACAAAATATGCTAAAACTTCCATTTAGATTCTTTGTTTCTTCTCAATATTCAGGAGAGGAAGAAACAAAGAACAGGATGAAAGTTAATTGTTTCAGGTGAAGTAGGGGCAGTTGGGATCCCTCAGGCTTTGCATAGGAGATAATCCCAGAAAATGAACAGTCAAGGATCTTGCAGTTTCTATTTTTAAAAGGATCTGGCCAATTACTGTTGACAAGCTCATGAATATGATAATCATTTCAGCCTCCTGTTTCCTTCTACTCCCCAGTTAAAATTGTTGATATGCATTCATCTCTAACACACTCTCTCAAGGCCCTCGCCAAGTTTTCTTTCTGCAGCATAAGTTAAAGTCCCAAGTTGTTAATACTGAGCCCCTGCTGCTCATAATTCCTGTCTATTGCCCCTCAACTCCTGGTCATTTTTATCTGATAAACATACTCACCACTGGGTTTGCAAGCACGACATTGCAGTTATTCATTTATACCCACAATTTATTAACTGTGTTACAGTCATGGACATAAAGAGCTTGGGTGTGATTCCAAAATTTGCTGTTCCCTTTGCGATTTATTTCAAGGCACTTTGTGACCCTATAACTTTGAAAGGCCCATATAAAAGAAGGTTTATTATTAGAGCTACAACCAGCAGGGTAGCTTTCCTTATAGCCTTGGCAGTGGTTCTATGAGAGATTTCTCTTTTTAGCCCTTTCTGTGGAATAGATTTCAGTTAAAATTTAACAAGTGCAAACTCAAGCAAGCAGGAAGTGTGTGTTAACAAAATATCATTCCATGAGTTTGTCTCTTCTGAGATAAAGTAATGACAAGTCTTAAGAAGCAATAAAATAGTACAGATGGCAGAGAGTTTTTCAGTTATTTATACATTTAAAAAATAACTCCTACTTCCTAAAGATGAGCATAAGAAAATGGTAGGATTGATTGATGAGGAAGATTTGCTGGCAGTGAAAATCTGGGGCCTTAATTTTGCAAATTCCTTGTAATTTTCTTTCTTCTCATAAAAAATTATCTTTGGAATTATAATAAACATAGAATGATTACGCTGAAAATCAGCTGCTGCAGGTGTCTTTTGGCCATTTACCTATGATGGGTATCTACTCTGTGCATTAAGGAGCAACAACATTTCAATTCATCATCACAGTTTCAGTATCTGTGAAGATGGCCAGCTTTACCAAAGGCATGCATGGTCATTACATTGCAATCAGTTTAATTCTGTTATCAATAGTGATGATACACACCCTTTTCCAGTTAGTATGGAAATACAGATTTATTTTGCTTATATGATTGCAAGAATATCTAAGAGTAAATCATTCCAAGACAACAGAAATAAATAAAAACAAAATTTAAAAAATTACCAACTCATTCATTTGTCTGCGAGAAGAATTTATTGGCATAAACTTTTATGTTTCTAAATCAAAAATACCAGGCCCTAGTCCTGACAATTACTCAAAACTATTCACTGCATCAAACTCTTTCCATCAAGCTATTGAGTGACCTTGAACTCAGACAATTTCATGAGAATGTTGGAGGAGAAGATAGCCTTTCCAAGGAAGGAACAGAGATTTCCCCGAGTCACCACTAATCTCAAAGTCCTGTATACAGAAACTCCATTGAATACACACATCCAGAGGTGACTGATACAACAAGTATTGACCATTACATTAAACAACTAAAACCCATAGATTTGTTCAAGAGAAAGGAGAATTTCTCATAAGAATTATTAACTTTTTGTTTCTATTTTATTGGCTATGATAAAATATTTGCTATAGAGTGAATATTTGTGTCTTCTTCCAAAATTTATGTGTTGAAACCTAATCCCCATGTGATGGTATTTTGGTTTATCCATGAATGGGATTAGTATTCTCATAAAAGGGGCCCCAGAGAGCTGCCTTGTATCTCCCATCATCTGAGGACCTTGTATAAAGATGGCCCTGTATGAACCAGTGACCTTGAACTCAGACAATTCCATGGGAATGTTGGAGGAACCAGGAAGTCGGCCCTCACCAGACACCAAATCTACTCACTGATGCTCTAAACTTGGACTTTCAAGCCTCACAAGTGTGAGACAAAAATTATGTCATTTATAAGCCTTCCAGTTTAATGGCAATTTGATATAGCAGCTCTCATTGACAAAGACAAGATCTTAAAGCATGAAAAACCACCACATAATGCAGCCTTATTGCATAATGACATTCCTTACGTTTGCCTGTGTATTGTGATCACATTCATTACAAAAATTATTTTAATAGTAGTATGCTAATGAGTAAATAACTGAGGTAAGCTTAGCATATAAATTGTGTATTTGTACAAAACTGCTTTGATTTATACTGTTCAAATAAATGTCTGACATTTGTTAATTTGACAGATGTTTTTGGAAGCCTTCTTTGCCTTAGGCACTGCTCTGTACCTGGCCCTGGAGAAACAGGGATGAAGGTGCAATCATGGCTCCTACTCTCATGGGAATATATATCCTCATGAGCCAGACAGAGAGGAAACAAATTAATTTTAATACATGAACACATTTGGTCACTCTTTTATTTATTAGAAAATAGTGATATGTGCTGAGCAGGGCATACTGTGGAGTGGATGAGTGGGGCAGGAGAGCTGGTTGAAACTGTATAGAACCTTGTCTCTGAGATGTGACTGATGAGGAGGAAACTACCACACATGCATGTCATAGGAAAGATATTCACTCCAGGAACACCTTCTAGTCTGATGCCCCTATAGTAGAAATAGAAAAATCTAACAAAAACAGACACTGGGGTAGAGTATCGATGGCTAGCTAGCTCATAGATGGTATGGAATGAAGTCGGAGCAGGAGCAGTATGTGGAGGAGGGCATAAGGAAACCTGTGGGTCATGCAAAAAGGCATGGAAGGTGACAGAAGCCTCTGGATGATTTTAAAGTGAAAAAGCTGTGAAGTGAATTTCATTTATAAAAGATATCCTAGGCTACTCTGGAGACAAATAGTGTAGAAGGTCAAGGGAGGAAATAAATAAGCAAGTTAGGTGGCTATTGCTGACATCCAGGTGGATGAGCATAGAAACTATTTCCTGAGATAAAATTGTCAGTGGAAAGAAGTGCAAGAAAGCTTAATATGTTTTAGAAATAGTGATATCACACACACACACACACACACACACACACACACACACACACACATGTACACATTAGCCAGGGATCTCCAGAAACTCAGAACCAATAGGATAGATGGATAGATAAATAGATAGATATAAATATGTAGACAGGAATTTATTAGAAGGAGAGGGCAAACATGTTTATGGATGCTAAAGAATCCCATGATCTGCCATCTGCCAGCTGGAAACCCAGGAAAGCCTGTAGTATAGACTTTGGTCACAGTACAAAGGCCTCCTCCAATGTTTTGTTCTATTCGGGTCTTCCATTGATTGGATATTGTCCATCCATGTTGGGGAGCACAATCTGTTTTACTCAGTCCACTGATTCAAGTGTAAATCACATCCAGAGACACCCTCCAAAACACACCCAGAATAGCGTTTGATCAAATATTTAGACAACTCTCCATCCAAGGAACCATCATGGGCTCTATACTGGAATTTGGGGTAGAATTGGGATTAGAAAAAGTGTCCTATGATCAAGGGTGTGGCATTCCCTATACCACTTCCTTGCTTTTCTTCATGATAAGCTGAACACTTTGGGGAAAAAAAAAGCAGAGAAGAGAGCCAACTTATGAATCTGTTCCCTGTGCCACTTGATCTCTATCAAAGAAGTGATGAATGAGCACATTCAATTGTTAAGTGCTTATCAGAATGGATGGAAAATAGCAATAGAGAGATTAATTTAGGATGGACATCAATGGACACAGATACACTGGGTCAATGATGTTGAAGTATTCTCATAAGATGCTCTCTTCCAAGTTTGTCATTCTTTGTCTTTGCCATTGGTTTGCAGAAGAGAATTTTATATTCGCAGTCCATAAATCATATACACAAAAAGTAGATGACAGTAGACACTTACAGAGACATTACTCTACATACATTAGAGGGCATAGGTTAAGTCCTCCTTCTAGCACTTAATTACATGATCTTGGTCCATATCCAACGTAAAGTTAAAATTTCAAGTATTTCATGATGGGATTTTTCAATTAACATACTTTGAAACTCAGCTTTTTGCTGTATATGATATATGCTAAGAAATCTCCTGTGCATCGTTCTTGTAACCCCTTCAGCAAATCCATGTAGTAAGCATTGCTGCTCTCCATTCACTCAACTGGCAAGTGATTTGCATATGCATTGTGTTAAACTCAGGATCCTTCAAACTATTGGGAAAAAAATTATTAATTCAAGCCTTACTTAAGCTGGGGAAATACACACTTAGGAAAATGAAGCCAAATAAAAAGGGCTGAAAATGAAATTTTAATGAGATGCCTTTCAGATAATTGAAGATCCATAGTGGGAAATCAGCTAGAAATAATCTTTTGTGATAATGTATAGAGGTTGTTTTATTATTCTGAGTTCTAAAGCTGTTCAACTCTACAAACTAATAAAAAAATGTAAAAAAGAAAAAAAAAGAGCTTGTGGTTTCTATAAATTCTTACCTCCTCACTGTTTTCCATACTTTCAGGTGCTTTATTTGCTCACTTTCCTGCTCCATACCTTTTAAAAGGTACTTTCATGGGAAAAGAAAATCCAGTAACAGAAAATATCTTAGTTTGATTAGATTTGTATGAAACTGATTTAGACGAGGTATGGTTTGAGATTAGGTCCTCCCCTTCAACTGACTAATTTAGAACCCTCATGGTCCATCAGCTACACATATGATTAATAGCTGCAAATGAGCATAAGTAAGAGGAAGTAAATTAAAATAAATAGAAATCAAATACAACAATTACAAATCCTGAGAGAAATATAGTTGATCTTGTTTTTATCACATTTAGAACAGTTAATACATTAACTTCCCCAAAGAACAAAAGCATATCCATGATTCTGCCAGGAGCCTGGTTAATAAAATTCACCCAAGTTCACAAAATATATGTGAAAGTCAATCAAGGCAAAAAGGTTGGCGTGATGAGAGTGGGAAGCTGAATGTATGACTTCTAAGTATATTCTAAGCTTTCAGTATGACTTCTAAGCTCCCATTAATAATCAGGAGGAGATACAATATCATTCCTAAGGGAATCTAGCTATTGAATTAAAAGACTTCTTTTCTTTTTAAAATTTGATCTGTGTGCTTCAAGATTTAAAACAGTTAAAGAGGAAATGTCCTTCTCTAAGCCCGAAAATTCAAAGCAAATATTATCTTTGGTCATCGCCTACCTCCACACCTTGTATTCATGGGAAAAGTGGAAATTTATTTATCTGATTGCATGATCACACCGATTTCATCTCTCATTTGGGTCAGATCATAAATAAGGCTACATCAGCTGAGTTCAGCCTCTAAATATAAGCCTTATGTTTAGTCTAAAAATAGTTAACTCACACAAAGTGCAAGAGGTTCTGGATTCTGAAATATATTTTGAAATTTTCTTTGTGGATTGAAATGACTTTGTGCTTTAATTTGTTTCTTGTTCTGCAGGGGAACGTGCAAGAAAACATTCTTGCATTTAATAAAACTGTCATGGGAATGAAACCAGCATTTTTTTTAATGCAAAGAAACTATATTTCCATATTTTGAATGGACCCTCAAAAAAGAACCTAAAAATCCATACAGGTATCAGTTGGAATTCATGATACAGGTTTATTCATCAGAATAATCATCTCCAATTTAATGTTTACCTGCCTAGGTGACCAGCATTATTGAACAAGGGAAGAAAAATAAAAAGATAATTCTGACTTGCTGAAGTGAAACATAAAATAATTTGAAGTTTAGAAACCATTTGTATCTTTAACAACCTCCTGGAAAAGTGCTCTCTGGGGTACCGGGCCCTTCAAGCAGATGTTACCTTGAAAGGAAGCACTCTCCCTGTGGACCCCAAACAAATTATCACTACGTTGGCTGCAGTCTCTGGGCTCTGAGTCAAAGCCATATGTTCTAAGTTGGTTTTACTGGAGCAGTTTGAACTTAGGAGCAATTGTTGTACTTAGATTTGAAAAATATAGCAGCCTTTTCATGATATACATTTAAAAAAAACTGGTCAATGACATAAATGCTGGCAAGTGCATGTTCTCTTGTCCCTTATAAATTCTCCTGAGGGCATTTGATATCACAGGTGATACAGGGAGAGACATCTCCACCTCGAAACCCCTAGCAGTCCTGTATTGCTCTGAGGCACAGCTACCCATCCTCTTTTTAGGGCAGGTATTTGGGGTTTAGGAAGGTAGCCAAAAGTCACACAGCTAGTAACCAGACTTTGGTTTGGGGCCATATGATACCAAGACCATGTGTACTTCTGTGTTTATTTGCTCAAAATACAAATGCAGGATGGTTGGATTAAACATGGTTTTCATCTGATTGAGCACTGAATTCCCACTTCCAGTTGTTCTTTTACCCCCACTCTGTGGGCCCTACACAAAGAACTGATTATCCAGGTACAATGCTGGCCCTCATACCCCAGCTCAAAGGGGAGAAAGAATTAGTAACTTTCAGCTCGCTACACAAGTGAACAACTTGCCCAAAATGTCAACCACAAATTTAAGAAGTTAGAATAAAGCAACTAATTGTAAGCACTTATCTGATGATTTCTATCAGTTGGGCTGGAACCCATGGTCAGAGAGAAGAGTGGCAGAGAAAAAATGGAAACACCAATCATGTCCCAGGAGCCTGTGTTGTCCCTAGGAGTGCTGGGTTCACCACACATGGCAGCAGGCAGTGGTAGAAAATGTTCTGAGAGTTGTAAGAGTAATAACATGTTTGGTCTGCACCAAAGAACAGCAGAACAAAGGAAGATGGGGAGAGATAGGAGGGTGACTACCTGGAATCTAAAATTTGCTGGGTACCTGACCCATGGCAGGAACTGACATAGAGAACAGACAAGAAAACTCAAGGACACCCCATAGTGCATTCCTACAGCAGCAGTTCTTACAGATAAGGAAAGTGAGACTTAGAGTAGACGTGAACAACTTGCCCAAAATGTCAACCACAAATTTAAGAAATTAGAATAAAGCAATTAATTGTAAGTACTTATCTGATGATTTCTATCAGTTGGGCTGGAACCTATGGCCAGAGAGAAGAGTGGCAGAGAAAAATGGAAAGAGACAGAGGAGAGGCTCCACGTGGAAGATAGGGTAAGACAGATTAAATGAGACCATTCACATATTTTCCCCGATACCAAACACCAATCATTCTCTGAGATGCTCTCCCAGTAATCACAAAACTGGTGCAGAGTATGCCAACAGCAGTGCCCCATGAAGAGGCACCCTGAGAATCATCAGGGAGAGAAGAACTTGTGGAGCACAGAGTTCTGGGGAGAACTTGTCCACCAAGTTCTTGGCTCACGCTTGGCTCATTCACTCATCGTTACAACCAGTCCTTCAACCAGAATGCAGGCCAAAACTCCTTTGCTCAGCGTGAGATGAGAAGCAATCTCTGCCTTCCAAAAACTTGTGGCTTTCTTGAAAAAAAACATTTGGACAAAATTCTATGGAAGTTTAGGACAGAGGGTCATGTTCTGTCTTAAGAACATGGCAAGTCAGTATTTAGTCTGCAAAGTGATATTAACAAGCTGATTATACACACACACACACACACACACACACACACACACACACATACACACATATTTCTCTTAGGGAGCCCATTCTATCATTCTTCCTATTTCTACACAACTCCCAACATCTAGCTATTAATGGCATTGCACAATCCTGGCTAAAGGTGAATGATTATGATCTGCTTCCCAGTGGTTTCACTTGATATCATGAAGGAGATGGTAACAAGGGTGTTGTTGTGATGAAAAGCCCCATTCAGAGCCACATGAACCCCCAGCCCAGTAAAAGGAAGCCATCAAATATGGATAGGAATACATGTTTTTAATAGGTATCCTTGTATCCTCAGGAAATACAAAACAAGTCAAAGCCCATTACTAGACAGAGGTGACAACAGAGAACTATACAAGTACAGAACAAATTGTAAAACAACAACAACAAGGACCAGTGAGAGGAGTGAAGATTCAGTATAAATGCTACCATATTAAATAGACACATCCCATAAAGAAAAAAAATCTTCGAAAACCTCTAATTCTTTAGCAGTTTCAAAAAAGGGATATGGCCCTCAAATGAGAACAATCAGAAATGAGGAAAGATTGCTTTCTGCTGGAGAATATGATCATTAACATTTCAAAAGCTAGAATCAATGACATTGAACAGGAAGGAAGCGAAATCTTAGAAGAAATTTTTGTCAACTTAAGAGAAAAAATATTAACAGATGAAGACTGGGAAAAAAAAAAAAAAAAAAGATCTATGAGCTTGGAGAAAAACAGGAAACAGCTCCAGGTTTGAGTGTGTGTATGCTCAGCTGTGTGCCTGAGTGTGCTCTTGTGCTCACGTCTATACAAGTGTGTGTTCATATGCTTATGTGTGTACATATGTCCTTGTGCCTAACCAGAAGGAGACAGGCAACAGATAAAGTCACAGGATCCGCAGGAAGGCTATCTTCCATCTAAGGAAATTTTTCAAAGAGGAAAATATAAATAAAGAAGAGGAACTGATACCCAACTATGTTTTGATAAAAATTTCTAATTTTTTTCAAAATAAAGGGAAACATTATAAGATATATATAAAATATGAGAAAGAAAAACTTAATATTTGTAAATGAGAAGAATTAATCAATTGTCCCTAGGTTTTTCTTCTACAATACTAAATGTGAGAAGATAATTAAACCCAAAGAGAATTTTACTGGGAAGAATGCAAAATATTCTCCTCTCCAAACCAGCTAGTAATGCTGTTCCCTTGGCACCTCTGACCTGGGTGGGTGCTACTGGTTAGGCAGCAAGTGCCTGCTGGGAGCCAGGGAAGCTGCCCTGATTCATTCCCTGGGAGAGGCACCTGTTCTCTGTCCTATGAGAGGCTCTTTTTTTTCCATGGTTCTCCTGGGTGGGTGTGAGGACCATGTGGTGTTGGGGGCAGTGTGTTGCTTTGCATCCTGATTTCCTTGAGAAATGCTAGGTACCCACAAACTGTTTTCAGTTTCCAGGGGTCAGACAACCTAAAGAAATTTTTACTCCAGGGTTGTCAGTCCATCTCTGTCTTTATCTCTCTTTTCTTTTGTTTCTTTTTTATATGAATACAATGTGCATGGAGAATTTTGCCTGTCATCTGTTGTAAAAATCATCATCATTTTAGTTCATGTGCCATTAAGAAAATGAATGAGAAAAAATTGTATCTGCCCATTATTCTCTGACATCCATCACTTATTTGATAGGTGTTAAAAGGGAAACTTTGGTCTTAGAACTAGGGAAATTCATATTTTCCTGACAGTTATGTGTCTACAACCACACCCCAATTCTTTTCAAGATAGTTCTCACATCTACTACATTTTTTTTTGTTGTTGTTTTAATTTCTTCCAGCCCTTTCTCTGAACCAGTGGAGTTACCTGAAGAAAAGGCCAGAGCATCCTCTTCCTTAGTAAGATTTTGCCTTGATGTATAGGCTTTGCTGGGACTTTTTCCCTCCAGTTCTTTTTCTCAGGCTCATCCCCTAATATCTGAACTGTATAAGCAGCTGGATTTCCCACCGTGTAAAGCCACAGATTTTTGGACCTATCTATTCCCTTTCCATTCTGATTGTGAAGTAAATCACAGATTAGATCTTCCTCTCCATCTCTCTCTCTCTTTTTTCTTGTCTTTAATACTTTGACAAATAGAGCTTATAGTAACCAATATACAGTAAAAAAATATTCTATTATCAAACTTCTTCCACTAGAACTACAATTTCAGCCTACAATTTCCCGGCTATTGAAGGTGATCGCGTTACTAAAGATTGTTTCACTGCACGGCATGGACTTCAATTGTTTATACCTCCAAGAAGCTTTCTCATGGCATGCTACCCACACACCATGCCAGTGGCTTCATCTTTCTCTTTTCTTTTTTTTTTTTTTTCTCTCTCTCTCTCTTTATTTTTTTCCAGTACCAGGGATTGAACCAAGGGTGCTCACCTACTAAGCTATATCCCCAACTTTATTTATTTATTTATGTTTATTTTAAGACAGGGTCTAACTTAGTTGCTTAGGGCCTCTCTAAGTTGCTGAGGCTGGCCTTACCTGCAATCCTCCTGCCTCAATCTGCCAAGTGGCTGGGATTATAGGCATGCACCACTATGCCTGGCTTCTATTTTTCTTATTTTTTGATGTACATGGCTTTAGGAGAGAATTTGGAGAGATATGGAGGTTTAAACATAGAGTATAGTTTTGCATACAACTTTGTAAGGCTGAAATGTCAATTTTGTCAACTTTTATGATCTTGGAAATCTTCTAACTTAAACAATGTTTCCTCACCTTCAAAAATGAGTTTCCTAGTTGAGCAAACAATTGGATGTTTCTGAAGTCAATGTTTTGACAAATAAAGATTCCAGCACAGCTGTATCTGGCCTCTGATACCTATATGTGGCTCATCATATACCACGTCCATAGATCTTGGATTTTTATGCTCCAACAGCTTTGTCCCTTTAAGTCATTAGAATAAGCTACCTTATATGGTGTTATCTGTCCCTTAGAATAAAATATATGTTTGCATTAGCAGTTATGCTGGAAATGGGAAAATTTTAGAACTTAAGAAGGCTTGAGCTAAAGAAGTATGTTAGGTTAAGAAAAGGCTCATGTTTTAAACTGTTCACTAGTGAGACAAACATAATATTTTTATGTTTGTTCTGCAAATACTAAAGGATTTTTACTGAATCAAGGAATTTGATCTTTGGTATTAAAACTTTCTCAATTGCCTTGGAAATGACACCTGAGACCCTCTCATCTGGTCCATACCTTCACATGCAGTTTGTTTGGGTTGCCATTGCCAGGTCCCAATTAACCAAGTTTCCATAGGCTTATTATATTGTGTCCAGTGCAAAACAAAAGTGGCCCATTCATATGAGGCAGAGTGAGATGGGATTTGTGCTTTTAAAGTCTTTACAGCACAGAAATTGTTAGAGCTCACTTTTTTTTTTATGAATAATTTAAGTCAAAGAAATCTCTTACCTGGAAACAGATCTCTGACCTGGACATACTTTTGGGAACCTGCTCAGTATGTAATATGACACTCAGAGAAGGGCTTTTTAATTTTCTGAAATCCTAACCAAAAAAAAAAAAAATCCAAATCAGAGTTTCCTTTGGCTTTAACTATTAATTTATTTCTCTATATCTAGCAAGCTTTTCTGTTTTACTGCATAACACATTTCTAATTATGAAAATAATTTTAAAAATCATACAGAGTAAAATGCATAATATAAACAGTGAGACCCTCTATCAATAACCCGGTCCCTGGCTGCAGAAAGAACTGCTGTAAATATACCATTTACCAGGTAGTTTTTGTGCCTATACAAATTGCTTTGTTGTGTCGTGTTTTTTTTAACAGAACAAGAACATTTTGTACATAATGTTCTACAAAATACTTCACCTTCGAGTAGGAGATAAAAGCTGAAGGGAAATCAAGAGGGAGCAAGGTACATCATCCTCAGGACCATGACAGCTGGCAGCTTCCTCTCGGGGCCCTGTGACAATCAGGCAGTGATGGGCTCCTGGAGACAAACCCAGACAGCACTTCAAGGGCTGTTCACAGGCCCCATTCTAGCTAATATTGAATTGGTCGGTGCTGAAATCAAAAGCACAACAATGTTAGGAGAATGGTAGTGGGAGCGGAACACCAGGAACCCTGGGAATCTTTACCTTCCTCTGCCTTCTTGTCTCAGGTTCCTTCTTGTTTCTGCTCCTGAACTGTGAGATTCTAGCTTTTTTTTTTTTTTTTTAATTTTTAAATTTGTTCCAATTAGTTATACATGACAGAAGAATGCATTTTGAAATATTGTACACAAATGGAGCAAAACTTCTCCTTCCTCCAGCTGTACATGGTGCAGAGTCACACCAATTGTATAAACATCCATGTATACATGTCTCATTCCACCATTCTTCCCATTCCCTACACCCCCTCCCCTCCCCTCTGCCCAATTCAATGTTCCTTCATTCTTCCCCACTCCCCACTCCTCCCCATGGATTGACATCCTTTTATCAGAGAAAACATTCAGGCTTTGGTTTTTTGGGTTTGGCTTATTTTACTTAGCATGATATTATTCAGCTCCATCTATTTACCTTTAAATGTCGTCATTTCATTCTCCTTTATGGATGAGTAATATTCCATTGTATATATGTTCCACATTTTCTTTATCCATTCATCTGTTGAAGGGCATCTAGGTTGGTTGTGAATTGAGCTGCTCTAAACATTGATGTACCTGCATCACTGTTGTATGCTGATTTTAAGTCCTTTGGGTATAGACTGAGGAGTAGGGATAGCTGGGTCAAATATTGGTTCCATTCCAAGTTTTCTGAGGAATTTCCATACTGCTTGCCATAATGGTTGCACCACTTTGCAGTCCCACCATCAATGTATGAGTGTGCCTTTCTCCCCACATTCTCACCAATACTTATTATTGCTTGTATTCTTGATAATTGTCATTCTAACTAAATGAAATCTTAGAGTAGTTTTGGTTTACATTTCTCTAATTACTAGAGATGAACAGTTTTTCATGTTTGTTGATCAATTGTATTTCTTCTGTAAAGTGTCTGTTCAGTTCCTTAGCCTGTTTATTGATTTTTTTTTTTTTTTTTTTTTTTTTTGGTGTCAAGTTTTTTGAGTTCTTTATATATCCTGGAGATTAGTGCTCTATCTGAGGTGTGTGTGGTAAATATTTTCCCCCAATTCTGTAGGCTCTCTCTTCACATTATTGTTTCCTTTGTAGAATGCATTAGAAATAAATGTGATATATTCAAATTAAAAAAGCTAATTTTTAAAATTTGAATATATCCCATTTGAATTTAATTTGAATATATCCCATTTATCAATTCTCGATTATACTTCTTGTGCTTTAGAAGTCTTGTTAAGGAAGTCAGGTCCTAAGCTGACATGATGAAGATTTGGACCTACTTTTTCTTCTATTAGGTGCAGAGCCTCTGTTCTAGTGCTTAAGTCTTTGATCCACTTTGAGTTGACATTTTTGTTCAGGGTGAGAGATAGGGGTTTCTAGCAAGTTTAATTGAACAGAATTTAAGTGGCTCTTCATGGAGATCAGTTTTCTGGGTGTGCTTGGAGACTGCCAACTAGGGGGAAAATCCCCTTTCCTGAAACCCTCCCTCTGCCTTCCTGTACCCAAACCCCATCTGCCTGGGGTTTCCCAGAAGTCTCACCACTCAGCTGCCATAGTGGACAAAGCCTCAGAAGTAGTCTTAGATGGTGGAGACTTGGGGGCCCCTGCAGATTGACTCAGAAGACAAATCCAACTGGAGGGTTGGATAGCCAGCCTGTGTGCCCATTCACCACCTATGACATGGGAATGACGTGCCTTCTTTAGGAATAGGGAGTTCTGAATTCCAAATAAG
Source organism: Tamias sibiricus (assembly GCA_025594165.1). Classification (NCBI taxonomy): domain Eukaryota; kingdom Metazoa; phylum Chordata; class Mammalia; order Rodentia; family Sciuridae; genus Tamias; species Tamias sibiricus. The sequence goes on from CM046664.1 coordinate 42,468,766, forward strand.
TAAAATCTATTGAAATATGTTTTTTAATTGTTTTCACCACAGACAGGGGTGAGTTATTTACAGCTTCCAAGTACCTCTCCCCAAATTGGTATCTGCAGGGATGTCCTGCTTCATCAGGGTAACCAGATCCTGGTGACATATGCCTGCTGAATTTTGCAACACCTCTGGTTTGCAGCAAGTCTCCAAAAGGCCTCAAGCTCCTGTTTTCCTACTAGCTGTTTTCTGATACTTTCCCGTGAAGGACAAAAACCCACTCCAGAACTGCCATGTAGTAAAAGGGATTTATTAACTGGCCTCTATGGCTGGAGGAGACACCAAAGGGACACGTAAGAAGAGAGAGAGACCGGTGGGGAGGAGACAGGTGTGGATGGGGTGAAAGAGGAAAAAAAAGGGGTGAAAAGGGACAAAAAGGGGGAAAAAGGGATAAGGAGAAGGGAAAAGGGCAAGGGAAGAAGAGAGAAGGGGAAAGGGAAGCCGGAGAGGAGAATAAGGAGAGGAGGAAAAGGGCGAGTTCCTGCCTGGTGGGGGTTTAAATAACGACTGGGGTGACTCCATAGGCTGCTGGGGGTCGGAAGTGAGACTGTACACTCCATTGGTTCAGAAAGGGAGAGCCCGCCCCCAGGGTGAATTCCCATGAGAGGTGGGCACTTCCGGGAAGGCAAAGCTCAGACTTACAGGATAACCTAATGCACCTGGGGCGTGGCTAGTTTAGGGCACCTGGGGGTTATGGCCTGTCAGCCCGATTTTATCTAACATCCCATTCCCAGGATTTCTTACAATTCTACCTGTTTGCTTTTCCTTGTCAGTGCCAACAGAGCCATTAATGAACAAATCAAATGAAAGACCTGGACACAGGATTAGTGATTTTTTTTTTCCCCCAAGGAGAGTACAGAATGGAAAGGGATTCACACCAGAAAGTCTGGTTTGCTCACAGGCTCTTCCCAGGCGCTTGCTCTGACTTATTCTTCCAGGCTGTAATGAGCCCAAGTCCCAGGTGAGCATACCTGAGAAAGGATGAGACCACAACCAAGCCCCTGACCTGGAAAACAAAAGGCTGTTATTACTCCCAAGAAGAAAGGGTTCAATCCAGAAACTCTTTTGCAATGGACAATTGTTTTGCAGGAACATAGGAATCATTCACTGGTGTTATGATTTGGTCCCCCCTAAAAGCTCTTGTGTGAGACCATGCAAGAAGGTTCAGAGGATAAATGATTGGGTTGTCAGAGTCTTAATGCAATCAGTGAATTAATCCCCTGACAAGTATTAACTGAGTGGTAACTGAAGGGGTAGGGTGTGGCTGGAGGAGGTGGGAATCAGGGCATGGCTTTGACTATATATTTGTATGTGGGAAGTGGGGACCTGTCTCTTTGCTTCCTGATCAGCCTGTGAGCTGGTTCCCTCTGCCACACTCTTCTGCCCTGATGTTCTACCTCACCTCAAGCCACAAGGAATGGAGCCTGCTGGTGTCTGTGGATAGAGACCTCTGAAACCCCCAAATAAACTTTTCCTCCTCTATAATTGTTCTGGCCAAATCCTTTAGTCACAGCAGAAAAAAAAAAAAAAAAAAAAAGACTAAAACACTAGAGATTGTCTAAAGTTGGACAATATCTTCTTTCAAAGGTATACAATGGTTCCTGTTTACCCAGTTTCATTTTATAGTATTTCTGTTACCCATGGTCAATTGTAGTCCAAAAATATAGTATAGTACAATAAGATATTTTGAGAGAGCACATTCACATAATTTTATTACAGTATGTAGTTAAAATTGTTCTATTTTATTTTTAGCATATTGTGTACACACACACACACACACACACACACACACACACACACACACATACACAGTGTATAGGAAAAGCAGTCCACAGGATTGGGTACTATCTATGATTTCAGGCATCCACCTGGGATCTTGAAAAGTGTCCTCTCCAGATAAGGGGACTATATTATACACTAATTGCTTGATATTTTTGTTTGTTTGTTTGTTTGTTTGTTTGTTTCTTTCTTTCTTTCTTTTTTTTTTTTTAAATGAAACCTCATCTGATTTGGCTCTTCCCCCTGCACTTACATCATTGAGGGTGCTCCATTGCTTCAGTGGCCTCAGGTGACAAAACAAAGACACACCTGGGAAGCTGAGAGCCAGAGGTTTGCTTCCTGCCCAGAGCTCTCATCCAAGCATGGTCTTTCAGTGTGCAACCTGACACCCTTAACAGTCCACCCTCCATGCTTCCTGATGTCAATAGGGTGGCACAGCTGCCTAACTCCAAACTCCTTCAGCAGCGTGTATTACCTCTACCTCACACCAGTTTCAGTTCACAGAAGGCACCCTTAACAGCAGGTTTTCTCTTGTTTGTATTTTGCATGTGCTCTTCCTTCTGGAAAATGTTCTTTATTCAGAGATATTCAAAAGTCGCCTCTCATATTTAGCCTTCCTGGATACTATTCCCCAAGCACACTATATTCCTTACAGTGGTGGTCCCATTCATATCCTCTCTGACCTGTCAGTATTATTATTGATCCAAGGGCTCCTAATTCCTCTTTATCTGCCAATTGCTCACTGTAGCCACCAAAAGCATTCCCTTTCTTCCTTTGCCCTGACTGAGAAACACAGGTACATTTTGATTATTTTTGGTGAACTGGCTGGTTGCATGTGTTCCTTACTGGCTTAAATGCAGTCTGAGACCTTGAACATACCCAGACATGAGAAAGCTTAAAACCATGAGAAGATGAACTCTGTTGCTACACATGCAGAAAACAACTCTGCTCTGAACCAAATTCCTTGAACCCTTATTTAAATTCCACAACTTCACCCCCTTATTACAGAGAACACCTCTTTTCTCACTATCCATCCTGAAGACCACTGCAGCCCTATCCATACAGTGTAAATGCTTTACACTGATCACCCTGGCATTTCATGCTTCTCTCTTTAGAATTCTAGTGGCCTATCTCTGTATGGTTAGGGTCATTTTCTTGTGCAAACTCTCCTGCTGCAGCATTTGGGGTGGCTCCAGCCAGAGATTCAGCCAGACAGAATACCACCTCTGTGCCTAAAACAGTCCCAGACACACCCAATAAATATAAAATAGAACTATGGTGGGAGGTTGAAGTGGACCTCAGAAGAGTCCCATCCCTCCTACTTCTGCAAATTCCAAGTGTCACTAGTTAAGTTGATGCCCACTGAATGTCTTTCCAAAGAATGGAAGCCTTATGGGAATATGCAGGAGCCCTGTTTGGGGAGATAGCTAAGATTGCGGTTGACTATTGGGCCATAGACATTTTTGGGCATTTCCGCCTTCCGTAGTCTCACGGGACTTGGTCTGGGATCTCGCAGGACTTGGTCAAGGATCTCGAGAGATTTGAACGGTGACTCAGCAGATCGAGCTAGCGCCATTGCTGCTCGGGCACATGGGAAGAGACCAGAGAGAGAAAAGACAGGGTTATCGCTATTGTATAGATATATTGTAGTTTCTTGTAAGATTAAAGAATATTTTCGTCTCCATCCTGTCTCCGGACTCCTTCCCGCGGCGCTGCCATTCCAGGCTGCAATCCCTTTCCGGCGACAACAGTTGGTGGCCTGTACGGGGAATTCAGCACGGCAGGTAAGAACTGAGAAACCTCGCAGGAGTCTCTAGTCAGAGCGGTTAAAATGGGTTCGAAAATAACTAAGACCCAAGTGTACGAGGCTCTTGATGAATTCTTTGATATAGATGAGTCTGTCGTTAGCGAGGAGGATTTAGAAAACAGTGAAGGCGATCATGAAAGCGTAGATTCCGCTGAGTCAACTAAGACCAGTAAGGAGAGTATTAGAAGCGTCCCCAAAAGGCTTAAAACAGATAATGGCCCCGCATATACGTCCTCATCTTTCAAAGAGTTTTGCACAAAATTCAACATATCCCATAAAACAGGCATCCCATACAATCCTCAGGGTCAGGGCATTATTGAAAGAGCAAACCGCACACTAAAAGTTATGTTGTTAAAACAGAAAGAAGGAAACTGGAAAAATCCTAAGGACAGATTGGCAGTTGCCTGTTTACCTTAAATTTTTAAACTTTAGACTCTGATGGTTATTCTGCTGGAGACAGACATTGGAACCCACATCAACAACATAAACCTTTGGTTTACTGGAAGGATGTTCTTTCAGGTACATGGAAAGGTCCAGATCCAGTGTTAATTTGGGGGAGAGGATCTGTTTGTGTTTTTCCAAAGCATGAATCCTCTCCAATATGGATACCATCTAGATTAATAAAGCAAGTACCAAATCAAAAGGATCAAGATAAAGTTGTTGAGGAATCAAGATTAATAAAAAAGGTACAAAATCAAGAGGACCATGATGAAGATATGGAATGATTCCCTTAAAAGAGTCCTTCAAAATACGTCACAACTTAAGTGTCATTCCTCCCGGCTGGGACGAAGAGATCTCTCTTTAGTGTGCACACAATTGTATTTTTTTTTTTCTTCTTTTTATATATGTGTTTATGTCTGTGTATTTGTCTAAATTTCATGTTAATGTGACGTCACAAATATATGTTTGTATGTGTGTCTGTCTGTCCAGTCTGACATCAAAAATAACAAAGCGCTTGTGAATATAATATATATATATATGGATCCAAATAACTCTAATTCATTTAAGTTTAAGAGTATTCTAATTGGGTAAATAATTTAATAAGTGAAGGTACCTTCAATTTTGTTTTATAGGTGTCCCAGGGATTTCTCTTAAGCGAAAAATATGACTAGGGCTGTATAACCTGATATTTTGGTGTTTTGACATAAGGTTGCATATTTGTTTTTAACTTCATTTGTTTAATAAATGATTAATTTCAATCATTTCAACAGGTAAAGGACTGCTGTGTATGCAGAAACTCGAGAGTTCCAGCTAACAAATTATTTCTCCAAAGTGCTTTTAGTTTTTCTTTAATCTATCTTTAATACAGTAAATACCCTCAGTCTTTCTTTGTTTTGTTCTAAATATGATGTTTTGCCAGCTTATGTTTGTGGGAACTCAGGCTGCAATGTGTGTGAGCAGAAATCAACTTTAATTTTCTAATCTAATAATTCTATTTTTTAGTTTGACAACTCGCCTCTTGACTCAGTGCTGGAATAGCACTGCCTTTCCTTTAATAATTGATGCTTGAGTCTCTAGGGAGCGGGCCCTGAAGATTTGCCAGTGGCATTGTCTAGACATAAAAAAAGACGGCTGCTACAGATGCAGGGATCGCGGTCGCTGCAAGCATCCCTGCTGCTCAAGCGTCAAACAACCTCACCAGCAGTGTGGCCTCTGCTCTGCATGCATGGGGCCTCCTAGATCTACGTGTTATAACAAGTGGACATTTTGGTCTTTCATTGTTTGGGACTTCATGGGACAGTACCTTGGGGGTATTTGTTTAGACAACTCAGTGTGTTACTTGATAGAACTTAAGGCAGCTGATTTGTTTAAAGAATTTGATATGCTATGCAATTTGGCTCGTCACCAAAAGGCTTGTTGCCTTAAAGCCGCAGCATCTCCCCACAATTGGACGGCTGTTAGTCATCTTACACAGTCGATCCTAAAGGGCTCCATTGGATGGCTGGTTAGCCAATGACAGGTAAGATCCCCAGAGGGGGACAACCTAAGACAGGCACAGTCGCACGGGATAGTCTCATGTGGCCGACATATCAACCTAAGACAGGAGTCAAGGGCACAGCCTTGATTATCCGATGACGGGTAAGAATGTTGGTTGCACATAGACGTCCTAGAGCATTCCCTCTTTTAAAACAAAAGGGGGAAATGCAGGAGCCCTGTTTGGGGAGATAGCTAAGATTGCGGTTGACTGTTGGGCCATAGACATTTTTGGGCATTTCCGCCTTCCGTAGTCTCACGGGACTTGGTCTGGGATCTCGCGGGACTTGGTCGAGGATCTCGAGAGATTTGAACGGTGACTCAGCAGATCGAGCTAGCGCCATTGCTGCTCGGGCACATGGGAAGAGACCAGAGAGAGAGAAAAGACATGGTTATTGCTATTGTATAGATATATTGTAGTTTCTTGTAAGATTAATGAATATTTTCGTCTCCATCCTGTCTCCGGACTCCTTCCCGCGGCGCTGCCATTCCAGGCTGCAATCCCTTTCCGGCGACAACAGGAATATGACAATGAAACCGTAGATTTGCGATGAGACTAGATTTCCCTCTTTGCCAATTTCCTCTTGTCACAGGAAAGCAGGGAGCTAAAACTCCAAACCTCGGTTCTTGTGTTTCTGATGAAAGAAAACTTAAAGTCAGACACCAAAAATCATGCAAGAGAACTTTATTATAGATGAAAGTAAAGTAAAAGTAAAGTGAGGCTTAAGCAGAAAGCACTCTCAAGAGAGAGTGAGTGGGCTGTCTCCAAACAGAGAACAACAAAGGAGATAGTGCTGTCCCTGTCAGGTCCCTAGGACAAAGTAACTCCATTTTGAAAATCAGCACCTTCCCACCCAGGCATAACCTTACCTAGGCCCACCCTGAAAGAGTTCCTAACTCCCAAAACCACACCAAAGATGCCACGTAACAATCATAGGACCAGAGGAGTTATTTTTTACATACTCGATAGTACATGACTATATAGTTAAGAAGTTTTTTCCAGCAGGCTGCTGCGCCTTGCAGGAGGGCAGCCTGGCAGATATTCTCTGTCAATAAACCTTTGCTTAAACTCACCTACCCTTACATTCTGGTGCCAAAACCCAGGAGGGGGTCCACGGTCATTGCCTGCTGGTTCTCCCTTCATGGGAATATGAGCTACTTGACTGTGCCCCCACCTCCCCGGCCAGTATCCATGATAGGGCATTTCTGCCTCTTGCCATTGCTGACCTCCTTGCACACCACAGAATTCTAGAGCCTTTTCTCTTGGTGGTGAGTTCCCGGAACCCTTCTATGGGGGCCCTGAGCACAAGCACTCGTGCTCGCTCTTGCTCTCTCTCTTTCTTATTAAATACCAGCACTAGGTCAGGTCCTCCCTTGGCTTTGGCTACAGACCTGTCAGACATGGTGACAACACTCACTGACAGTCTGCTTCTACGTGAGAAATCAGAGAGGTTGTGGGATTCCCCTTCCTCCTCCATTTCCCTTCTCTGGCTCCTGAGAACTCTTAGCCATGGGCTCTGCCCAATCTGAAATTCCGTGCATCTCCCCACTCGGTTGTCTCCTCAAAATCCTCTGGCCTCTCCATTTGACTCCAGATCTCAGAGCTCACAGGCTGATTTTTTATTGTACCACATCCTGGTCCCAATATAAATTAGATGATGATTCCTCTTGGCCAGAGAATGGGACTGTTAGGGTCCAGTTTTGCTAATTTTCCCACAAGCCACAAAGAGCCGGTCAGTAATGTAATACACAAACAGAGTTTATTGAGCCAGCTAGCTGGGGTCAAGCTCTCCCACTGTTGCTGCCGGAAAAGGGATTTGCAGCCCGGAATGGCGGCGCCGCGGGAAGGAGCCCGGAGACAGGATGGAAACCAAAAAATTCTTTTTTCTTTCTCTCTCTGTCTCTTGTAATTTCTAACACCACATACACACTCTCACAAGAAACCAAGGCACGTACTCTTACAAGAAACTACAATATATATACACAATAGCATTATCCCCGTCCGATCTCTCTCAGGTCTCATCTCACGCGGCCGAGCAGGAATGGCGCCAGCCCAATCTGCTCAAGTCTCTCTAGATCCCGGGCCAAGTCCCGCAAGACTACAGAAGGCAGTAATGCCCAAACATCTCCATGGCCCACAGCCAAACTCAATCTCAGCCATCTCCCCAAACAGGGCTCCTGCATTTCCCCCCTTCTGTTTTAAAAGAGGGGATGCTCTAGGATGTCCATGTGCAACCAACATTCTTACCTATCAACAGATAATCAAGGCTGTGCCCTTGACTCCTGTCTTAGGTTGATATGTCAGCCACATGAGACTGTCCCATGAGACTGTGCCTGTCTTAGGTTGTCCCCCTCTGGGGATCTTACCCGTCATTGGCTAACCAGCCATCCAATGGAGCCCTTCAGGATCGACTGTGTATGATGAATAACAGCTGTCCAATTGTGAGGAGATACTGCGACTTTAAGGCGACAAGCCTTCTGCTGACAAGCCAAATTGCATAGCATATAAAATTTTTTAAACAAATCAGCTGCCTTAAGTTCCATCAAGTAACATAGTGAGTTCTCTAGACAAATACCCGCTAGGCATTGTCCCGTGAAGCCCCAAACAATGAAAGATCAAAATGTCCACTTGTTATAACACGTTGATCTAGGAGGCCCCATGCATGCAGAGCAGAGGCCACACTGCTGGTGAGGTTGTTTGACGCTTGAGCAGCAGGGATGCTTGCAGCGACCGCGATCCCTGCAGCTGTAGCAGCAGCCATCTTTTTTATGTCTAGACAATGCCACCGGCAAATCTTCAGGGCCCGCTACCTAGAAACTCAAACATCAATTATTAAAGGAAAGGCAGTGCTATTCCAGCACTGAGTCAAGAGGCGAGTTGTCAAACTAAAAAAAATAGAATTATTATATTAGAAAATTAAAGTTGATTTCTGGTCACACACATTGCTGTTTGAGCTCCCACAAACATAAGCTGGCAAAATATCATATTTAGAACAAAACAAAGAAAGACTGAGGGTATTTACTGCATTAAAGATAGATTAAAGAAAAGCTAAAAGCACTTTGGAGAAATAATTTGTTAGCTGGAACCCTCGAGTTTCTGCATGACAGCAATCCTTTACCTGTTGAAATAATTAAAATGAATCAGCTATTAAACAAATGAAGTTAATAACAAATAAACAATTTTATGTCAAAACACCAAAATATCAGGTTATATAGCACTAGTCATATTTTTCACTAAAGAGAAGTCCCTGGGACACCTATAAATCAAAATTGAAGGTAACTTCACTTATTAAATTATTTACCCAAATTGAATACTCTTAAATTTAAATGAATTAGAGTTATTTGGATCCATATATATATATTTTTTTTCATAAATACTTTGTTATTTTTGATGTCACACTGGACAGACACACATACAAACATATAATTGTGATGTCACATTAACATGAAATTTAGACAAATACACAGACATAAACACATATATAAAAAGAAGAAAAAAATACAATTGTGTGCACACTAAAGAGAGATCTCCTCATCCCGGCCGGGAGGAATGACACTTAAGTTGAGACATATTTTGAAGGACTCTTTTAAGGGAATCATTCCATATCTTCATCTTGGTCCTCTTGATTTTGTACCTTTTTTATTAATCTTGATTCCTCAACAACTTCATCTTGATCCTTTTGATTTGGTACCTGCTTTATTAATCTAGATGGCATCCATATTGGAGAGGATTCGTGTTTTGGAAAAACACAAACAGATCCTCTCCCCCAAATTAATACTGGATCTGGACCCCTCCATGTACCTGAAAGAACATCCTCCCAGTAAACCAAAGGTTTAGGTTGTTGGTGTGGATTCCAATGTCTGTCTCCAGCAGAATAACCATCGGAGTCTAAAGTTAAAAAATTTAAAGTAAACAGGGAAACTGCCAATCTGTCCTTAGGATTTTTCCAGTTTCCTTCTTTCTGTTTTAATAACATAACTTTTAGTGTGTGGTTTGCTCTTTCAATAATGCCCTGATCCTGAGGATTGTATGGGATGCCTGTTTTATGGGATATATTGAATTTTGCGCAAAACTGTTTGAAAGATAAGGATGTATATGCAGGGCCATTATCTGTTTTAAGCATTTTGGGGATGCCCATTGTGGCAAAAGCTTGCAAACAATGAGATGCAATATCTTTAACTTTTTCTCCAGAATGTAAGGAAGCAAAAATCATGCCTGAGCATGTATCTACGGTCACATGAATAAATCGCAATTTTTCAAAACTTGGCTCATGAGTAACATCCATCTGCCACAAATGATTGGGCATTAATCCTCTAGGGTTAACACCAAAGTGAGGATTGGGCAAATGTGTCATACAAGATTTACAATCTTTTACAATTGTTCTGGCTTGGTCCTTTGTGATTTTAAACCTACGTTGCAAGGTGGTGCTGTTGATGTGAAACTGGGAGTGAAATAAAGTAGCTTGTTGGAATGCTGAAAGTATAAATATTGTTTTTGTAAGTTCATCAGTCTTTTGATTACCTTCATGGAGGGGACCAGGCAAGTTAGTATGTGCTCTAATATGGCCTATGAATAGAGGTTCTTTTCTTGCCCAGAAAAGTTTTTGTATTTGATAAAACAATATAAAGGCTGGAGTATGAGGTGCTATTGGTTCTGCTAACTCTAATTTTGGGATGGCTTGTACAATATAGTGGCTATCTGAAAAAAATGTTTATGGGCTGGTCCCTAAAATTTTCCAGAGTTCTTACCACAGCTTCCAATTCCACTAGTTGAGCTGATTTGTGTCCAGTTATGTAAGTCATAATTTCTTTTTTAGTGACTACTGCAGCAGTACCATTCGAGGACCCATCTGTAAATACATTAAATGCCTTAGGAATAGGTTGATTTTTTATTACCTGTGGAAATATAATAGGATGATTAATACAAAAAGATAATATAGGAGACTTAGGAAGGTGAATATCAGAATTTGCAGAGGTAGAGCATCTAGCTATAGCCCAGTCATTATCGTTGAAGCATAAATATTCAATCTGTGACGATGAATAGGGAGTAATAATAGAAGCAGGGTGAATGCCAAATATTTTAGTAGAAGTTTTAAGTCCTTGAAGAATATGTTTAGCAACCATGGAGGTATAAGACTCAATTATACTTTTAGGAGAGACAGGCAAATGTATCCATAATAAAGGCCCTTGTTGCCAAAATACTCCTGTGGGTGTATATTGTGAAGAAATAATAATCAATATCAGCGGTTGAGTTAAATCAAATCTGTCACAATGAGCTCCTTCAATGGCTTTTTCTACTAACTTTAAAGCTTTCCTAGTATCTGGAGTCAGTGTTTGCAGTGAGGATGGATTAGGGTTCCCTCAAAGGATATCAAATAAAGGTTTTAATTGTCCAGTAGTAAGGTTTAGTGTAGGGCAAAGCCAATTAATGTCTCCCAGTAGTTTTTGGAAATCATTGATGGTGGTTAAATGTTCTTTCTTTATTAAAATTTTGGGGGGGGTCTAACAAAAGTATCCATGATTTTAAATCCTAAATATAATATGGGAGATCTTGTTTGAACTTTTTCTTCTGCTATATATAATCCATATTTTTTAAAATTTTCTAACACGTCACTGAATATACTAAATAAGATTTTTTGATTAGGGTGGGCCAGTAAAATATCATCCATGTAATGTAGACACATGAGGTTTGGATATTTATTTTTAATGGGTTGGATAGCCTTGTCCACATATATTTGGCATATGGTGGGACTACTAGCCATTACCTGCGACAAAATCTTACATTGATATCTCTGATCAGGGCCATTACTGTTAATAGAAGGAACTGGAAAAGCAAACCTGGGGGCATCCAGAGGATGTAGGGGAATAGAAAAGAAGCAATCCTTTATATCAAGAGTAATAAGATGGAAATTTTTTGGAATAGCTACAGGATTCAGAAGTCCAGGTTGAGTAGGGCCCATAACTTGCATGGTTTTATTAATTTGTCTAAGATCATGTAACAATCGCCATTTTCCTGTTTTTTTCTTGATCACAAATATGGGGGAATTCCAGGGAGAGATGGAAGGTTCTATATATCCTGCTTCTAATTGTTCCTGAACTAGTAGGTGGGCCACTTGTAATTTCTCTTTAGATAGGGGCCACTGAGGGACCCACACTGGCTTATCAGAAAGCCATGGTATCTTTAAAATTATTTTCTCAGTGGCCCCAAAGAAAAATGTCTTTTTCCTTTATGATAATGATTTTTTTAGGATTAAGCTTACCCTGTACTTTTTGATAATGATTTCTTTTAGGGTTAAGATTACCTTGTAGATTTTCACATTTAACACCTGCAGGCTTGGTTGCAATGTGTACTCCCATTTGTTGTAAAATATCTCTTCCCCATAAAGTAACCAGTAGGTTAGGTAAAACATAAGGCTGGAACTTTCCTTTATGTACTTCACCATCCTCCCATTTTAAAATTACCACACTTTTTTCTGGGAGGTTATTATATCCCAAGCCTCTTAAACTAGTTGAAGCTTTTTGCAGAGGCCAGTGCTTGGGCCATTGATGTAAATTAATAATGGAAGAGTCAGCTCCAGTATCTATTAATCCCTCCATTTCTATTCCTTGGATTTTTATTTTACACATAGGTCTCCTTGAACAATCTGGAACCCAGCAAGCCATGGGTCTCGTCAGTGGAACTAAATCCTCTGTTGTTCCTTTTTTGAGGCATACTCATTTTAGGTGAGTTATGTAAATTTAGAAGGAGAAGCAGCTGAGCAATTTTATCTCCTTGATTAATAGAACTTATGCTTTGGGGTGAGCTAAGCATTATTTTTATTTCCCCTTTGTAGTCTGAGTTTATTACACCTGGGGTCACTTGCAAACCTAATAAGCTTTCAGGACTTCGTCTAAGAATAAGTCCTATAGTCCCTGAGGGAAGAGGTCCCCTGACTCCTGTGGGAATCAGTTGAACCCCCATTTCAGGTGTTAACACTATTCAGGCGGTGGAACAGAGGTCTAATCCTGCATTTCTTCCTGATCCTCTGGCAAGGGAGTGGATGGATAGTAGGGATTGTGTCGGGGAAGCATGAGTGGATGGTTGAGGATACTCTTCCTCCAATGCCTCGTACATTTGTGGACCCCGGGGTATTGGGCCCCGTGCCCCATTTTTTGAATTCCTGGACAAATGATTTCCATGGATGTCAAATTTTGAATAGCATTTATTGGCCCAATGATTTCCTTTCTTACACCTGGTGCAGCAACCTGGAGCACGGTATGAATTTGTTCTTATTTCTCTTTTGGGATTTTGCCTAGAATAGCCTGATTGATTATGATAATTTTGCCTGGAATATCCTGATTTATTATACTGTCTAGGTTGAGCCCTTGTGAAATTTTGAGGGGCAGCATCTCTCACAGCTGCTGCAATCATATTCCCTGTGCCAAAGGCATCATTTATATCTTTACATAGTTGTATATATATATGGAAAGATCCTTTTTATTTTTCCATGGCCTGATGTCTTCTTGGCAATATTTATTAGCATTTTCGTATGCTAATTGAACAACTAATGGCATAACTTGTTCAACGTCTCCAAAAACTCTACCTGCAGTTCTCAAAAGTCCATCAGCAAATTCAGCATATGGTTCATTAGGTCCTTGAATTACTTTGGACAAGCTACCTTGCAGATCGCCAGGGCCTTGTAACGTTTTCCATGCTTGTAATGCAGCTGCATATATCTGAGCATATACGCCTGGCATATAATATTTTTGAGCCTGTGAGTCTGCAAATTGCCCTTCTCCTGTGAGCATTTCTACATTCTGATCTCCAAACCCTGCAGCTGCATTTCTTTTAGCTGTTTCTATACACAGTTCTTGGAATTGTGATCGCCAAACCAAGTATTGTCCGCCACTTAAAACAGCTTTGCATAGACTTTTCCAGTCTGAAGGGGTTAAATTAAAGGTGTTAAGGGCCTCTACCATGCTCAGCATGAAAGGAGCTTGTGGTCCATATGTCATTACTGCCTCTTTTATATTTTTTATTGTTTTAAAATCTATTGCGAGGTGGGCCCTCTGTCCATCAATGTCAAATACTGGCAGTTCCCACTTTATCTGTGAGTTACCCTCGAGAGCATATAAGCGCTCAGAAAGACCTTTTATTTCTGTTTCTAGGGTCTGTAAATGCCTAGTAATTCCCTTCATATTTTCTGTAATGGATTCTACCCATGGGGGAGTAAAAGACACAGGTGTTTCCTCTCCTTGACGATCCTTTCTCTTGGTCTTTTTTTAGTTTCTTTTTCCTCATTTTCTCAGGATCACTTGTAGTAGATTCCTCACTACTGCTAATTTCACTGACAGCAATATCCTGAGTCCCAGGTTCAATGGAGAGCAAGTATCCTTCAGCTATCTCCAATAAATCCTGAATAGCTCTAACAGCTGGGATTTTTGTCATTTTGGGGACGCTTCTAATACTCTCTTAACTGGTCTTAGTTGACTCAGCGGAAGCTATGCTTTCACGATCGCCTTCACTGTTTTCTAAATCCTCCTCACTAACGACAGACTCAGCTATATCAAAGAATTCATCAAGAGCCTTGTACACTTGGGTCTTAGTTATTTTTGAACCCATTTTAACCGCTCCGACTAGAGACTCCTGCGAGGTTCCTCAGTTCTTACCTTCCGTACTGAATGCCCTGAACAGGCCACCAACTGTTGCCTCCAGAAAGGGATTTGCAGCCCGGAATGGCGGCGCCGCGGGAAGGAGCCCGGAGACAGGATGGAAACCAAAAAATTCTTTTTTCTTTCTCTCTCTGTCTCTTGTAATTTCTAACACCACATACACACTCTCACAAGAAACCAAGGCACGTACTCTTACAAGAAACTACAATACGTACTCTTACAAGAAACTACAATATATATACATAATAGCATTATCCCTGTCCATTCTCTCTCAGGTCTCATCTCACGTGCCTGAGCAGGAATGGCGCTGGCCCAATCTGCTAAGTCACGGCTCAAGTCTCTCTAGATCCCGGGCCAAGTCCCGCGAGACTACAGAAGGCAGTAATGCCCAAACATCTCCATGGCCCACAGCCAAACTCAATCTCAGCCATCTCCTCAAACAGGGCTCCTGCATCCCACAGACATGCAGGAAGTGCAAGACCCTGAACAAAGGAAAGCCTCAGATTATATAGCATTACCTACATCATTGCCCGCGAAATTCACCCTGAACAAAGAGAAGCCTTGGATTACCTACGTCCTTGTTGGAGCAAATAGCCTGCGTGCATGAAATTCAAATAGCCCGCCTCGGGCTTAACATCCTAGCTCGCCTTGGGGCGGGGGTTTCTATCCTAACATTCCAGCCTGCCTGGGGGCCTCCATTACTATCCTAACAGGACCTTCAATCCCACTATTACACAGAACTTATACATCTTCTGTCACTGCAGCCTCAAGTTTGCAGAGATGCCCTATGTTCAAGCCTTCTCTTTTCTTTGCTCTTGCCCCTCTCTGTTTCAGTCCTGCTCCCTTGCACAAGTCCTCCCTGCTTGCTCTCCCTTAGCCCTTTTGCCCCCCAATCCTAGCAATGCTCCCTCTTTTGACCCATAGGGTCACTCTTCACTTTCTCGACCTCTACCCTGTGCCTCTTGGTCCCCTTTGCCCAGCCACAATTTTATCATTCATCACCCCACTTGGACACACCTGCACTAAATAGGGATCCGTCTTCCCTCTCTGAAGCCATCCTTTATCCCACTTCCCCTTCTTCTGACCTCAACAACACATCTACTCCTCTCTCTCTTCTGCTTTCTCCCCTTCTCATACTTGCTCTCTTGGGCCCCACCCATTGGCTTCAGCAGCCGCCCTCCTACCATTATGGGAGGTAGTGAAGCCAGAATTTGACAGGCAGTCAGTATAGATAGGTAAATCCAGTCAGGTCGGATCAAGAAAGCCAATTTTGAGTGAGTCAGGGAAGTTGGAGACTGTCCCCTGAGAAATTGGAATGTTAATTCCTTCAGAGCCCTTCCTCCACCCTTATCAAAAACCTGCCCCTGCCCCAACCTATTGCCAAGGCAACCTGTCCCAGGAACTGCCCCTCCCTACAGGGAGGTATAAAGTTGTTAATTAATGTGTCCTGGGCTCCACCATCCTGCCCTTCCCCCTATCTGCCCATCTGCTTCTCACCTTTTGGCCATTCCACCCAGCATTCCTGAGCCTGGCACCCCATAAGGAGAGAGATAAGGGGAATAGAGAAGGAAAACAAAGGAAGCCCTTGGACATATAACAAAGGCAAACCTGCCTCACTTCTGGGGATACCAGGATACCAGCAATGGCCCCCTTCTCCCTCCTGGGAGAAGTCTATGTTACCCCTTTCTAATAAACCCTGCTTTATATGCTTGCCTCAGGGTGCTTCTCTAATGTTCAAACTTCAACATTTGGGGGAGCAGAACTCATCACCAGTAAACAGTGGTATCAGAAGCTGGAGCCAAAGGCATTGTGCATGTTCAAGTTCCCTTCTCAATCAAGACCTCTCCCAGATTGAGAAACATTTAGGCTCCTATTCTACCAATCCCAACTCCTATACTAAATAATTCCAATAAATTACCCAGTCCTACAATCTGACATGGCATGATATCTATATCATTCTCTCTTCTACCCTCCTTCTGGAGGAGAGACAGAGGATTTGAGCTGCAGTCCAAGCACATGCAGATGACACATAGGACCAATCCCGCTCATCCTATTGGAGATACTGCAGTTCCCTCAGAAGAGTCTAACTGGGATTATCAAACCAATGGCCGCACACTGTAGATCAGATGGATATCTGTCTCATGGCAGGTTTCAAAAAGGCCACTTGAAATTGGTTAATTTTGATAAACTTAGGAAAATTACCCAAGAACCCAGCCAATTTCTCTCCTGCCTTACAGAGTCTCTTCAATGCTGTACTAAAGTTGACCCACAATCCCCAGATGGTACTATAATCCTAATGACTCATTTTATTTCCCTATTCTGCCCCAGACATTGAGAAAAAAACTTAAGAGGTTAGAGGAAGGCCCGCAAATGTCCCAATAAACCATTCTTAATGCTGCCTTTAAGATTTTTAATTATAGAGAACAACAAAAAAAAATGATAAAGAGAAAAAAGATAAAGCCAAAATTCAACTTTTGGCAAAGGCCCTGCAAAGCAAACCCAAGGGTGCATCTTCCAACAAAAGGGCCCTACAAAGCACCTCCTGGTCCTTGTTTCAAGTATAAATAGGAAGGACACTGGGCCCCTGAATGCCCTAATCCATCAGCCCTTGTCCTAAATGCAAAAAGAATGTACACTGGGAGTTGATTGTCCCTCCACCCAATAAGGCGAGGGCCCAAAACTTCCCTCTCCATCCTCCCTGACTAACCTCATCAGGCTGGCTTCTAAGAATTATGGATGCCCAGGACTCTCTGCCACAGTGACCATCACCCACCAGGAGCCCAGGGTAACTGCCCCGTGAAAGGTAGGCTAATCTCTTTCCTCATTGATATGGGAGAAACTTTGTTCAGCTTTGCCTGAATTTGGGGGACCAACTCAGTCTTCCAAAACCTCTATAGTCAGGGTAAAGGGAATAACTTCCAACCAGTGCATAATAAACCTCTACTATGCAACACTGAGGGGACCATACTTCATTGCCCCACTCCTTAATGGGACGAGATCTCTTCTCAAAATTTCAAGACTTCCTCACCCTTCATTTCCCTTTCATATGTCCCAGTGTGGAACAACCCACCCTGGCAGCTACAGATCTTTCTTCCTCCTTTTCTTACCCATCTCCTGTTTTTCCTTGCACACACACCATGGTTTCCTATCAACCAAAGGCACTTCCACAGTTAATGGGCCACTAATCCTTGAGCTGCTTAACATGGCTCACCTTCCTTCCAAAATAGGGATCATTCACTGTAAAAGTCACTAAACTGACTCTCCTCCTATTACACAAGGGAACGATAAAGCTGTCGAGGAGTCAAGGCAACAGCACTTTCTAGTTACCCAGCACCCAACTCTTCTTACTCCTTCAATAACCCCTCATTACCTGCCAGAGGAACCCAATTCATACAAACAACAAAATGCCACAACAGAAGTCCCCTGGTTAAAGATTAATGGAAAATATGTGCTCCCACAGGAACAGCTTCTCACTATTCTCACTCAGGTATACAATTCCCTTCACTTTGGTTTCAAACCTCTCCTCTGCCTCCCTCAGGCCCCTTTTCTTTCATTGGAACTACTCCCAACTCTCTGTGAGGTCACTCAAAAATGCTCCCTAAGTGTCATCATATCACCACAAGGTGGATCCTGACCTCCCACTTTTCCCACCCAGCAAGCCCGAGGTCAAACTCCTGGAGAGAACTGGCAACTCAACTTTATTCACATGTTCCCCCGCCCCCCACAAAAGGACAAAAATACTCCCTCACTTTAGTCTGTAGTTTCTCAGGATGGATTGACGCTTTCTCTACAACTACTGAAAATTCAGCCACTGTCACTAAAGTTCTTCTGGAAGAAATTACTCCCATATTTGGCCTCCCCTGTCCACTTCAGACTGACAATGGTCCCTCTTTCATTCCAACAGGTGGAATCTGCCCTTAACATTTCCTGGAAGCTACACATTCCCCATCATCCTCAGTCCTCAGGAAAAGTAGACAGAGCTGATTTTCTTCCTAAATCCCAACTCACTAAACTATCCTTAGAATTAAAACAACCCTAAACTGTCCTTTTACCTTTGGTTCTAATGTATTTAAGAGCTCTGTCCATGTTCCCCTTCCTTCATTAATCCTTTTGAACTCACATATGGCCACCCTTTCCTCCTGGGATCCACCACTGTTTCCCCAAATCCTCTCAGTGACTACTTTTCCACTCTTTCTCTAACGAGGCATCTGTTCTGTAAACATGTGAACAAGCTCCTACCCCCAACAACAATCCTCCTCTCCACTGTCTGCCTATCACCTTCATCCTGGTGACTGAATGTATCTCAAGAATCTTTATCCTTCTCCTTTATCCGCCAAATGGACAGGACCATTCTAAGTTCTGACAACCCCAACAGCCATCAAGTTTGCCAGAAGACCCTTATGGTTTTGTTAGGGTCCAGTTTCACTAATTTTCCCATGAACCACAAAGAAGACGGTCAGTAATGTAATACACAAACAGAGTTCATTGAACCAGTTAGCTGGGGTCAAGCTCTCCTGCAGACACACAGGAAGCGCAAGACCCTGAACAAAGGAAAGCCTCAGATTATATAGCATTACCTACATCATTGCCCACATGCGCAAAATTCACCCTGAACAAAGAGAAGCCTCGGATTACCTACGTCCTTTTTGGAGCAAATAGCCCGCACGCGTGAAATTCAAATAGCCCACCTGGGGGCTTAACATCCTAGCTCACCTGGGGGTGGGGTTTCTATCCTACTATCCTAACATTCCAGCCCGCCTGGGGGTGGTGGTTACTATCCTAACATTCCAGCCTGTGTTTTACTGTCCTAACATTCCTTCTAGCCAGTGTTTTACTATCCTAACAGTTTCATCTCAGCAAGGTTAAACTGGCCCCTGATGATGGCATGCCTCCTCTGCCTCCTCCCTCTGCTCTGGGTCCCAGGTACTCCTACAGTTTAAAGAACCCCACTACAATCAAATTAATACGACTCTCAGAGGAACTGTAGTCCATGCACTCTTGGTACCATTACTGGTCTTTTGTTCAAACCCTGTTTTTGGAACAACAGTATTTCCTTTGTGTCATATCTTCTGCAGCCCAACTTCAGGTGTGGAGCTCATCCTTCTACCTACAAGGCACCCTCTTCAACTTCTTTCTGGAAGAAATCTCTTATTTTTCTTCCTTACTTCTATTCTCTTTTTTCTCTCCTATGCACTCCAAAACATGAGGCTATTGGGAATTGCAGGTCCACAAAATATGGGGCACACAAACTCTTCTTAACTCCGCCTGCTGGGATGGCACACCCAACACTCCTATCATTCTCCAATTTGATGCCTGTGCAACCACCAGGCCACAAAATTTTATCACAGGGTGCTACTGTCTTGATTGGGAAAGAGAATACACTTCCCAACACAAATACATTTGCTTCAAACACAAACGCCAGATTGCAAAGGTAGTTCTCATGAGGCTTATTGTCCCTATTGGTCTTGCCATCACATTAACACAGCTACCCCAGGAAGTTACTTTCTCAAACTTTGTCCCACCCCCACAACAGTAAACCTAACCAATGCATCCCCAATACAATATACCATCCACAACCCTTAAAACCCACTTTGGGACTCCACCATCAAGACTGGGGTCCATATAGATGAGCAAGGTAGAGATTCAGTGGAAATAATCAAAATTTCTAAGCCTACATCCAACATAGCCCAAACCATCACAAACACTGCTAAACCCACACCTAGATGCCCTCTGCTCACATACCTCAACAGAACTTTATAAGTCCTCAACAATTCTAATTCATCCTATACTTTTGACTGCTGGCTCTGAGTCCCTCTTACCCATAGCTCATTGATAGCAAATCCTCTCCCTTCTCCATGGACTTCTAAGCTAACCTCTTTCTTTAACACTTCCTCATGTAATTCCTCAGGACCACTTTATTCCAATGTCTCCTACTTCACTGCACCCTCCCCGACCCCATGTCTCTACTCCACCATGCTACTTAACAATTCCCTATGCAACACAACTTGTAATGTCACTCAGCCACTCCAGAGCCAACCTGGCATCTTCTTCCTCTGTAGAAGCTCCATTCTTCATTGCCTAACACCTCCTGTTTACCCACCTTCTGCCTCTCTGCCTTCCTTATACCTGATACAACCAAATACTCTGAGAGGGAGGTTGAACTTGCCCTTTCCTTCCCCTTCTAGACTCCACTTCAATGTCCCTGATGCAAAAAAGCTACCCTTGCCCAAGTACTCATTGGATAAGACATATTGGCAGCAGCTGTTACAGGGGTACCAGGAATAGGTACAGCCACCCATCTTTACGATAAACTCTCCCAAGAACTGAATGAGAACTTTGTGTAGTTGGCAGACTCCCTAGAGTCTCTTCAAATCCAAGTCACCTCTCTAGCTGTTGTAGTTCTCCAAACTAGGAGAACCATTGACTTACTAATAGCAGAGAAGGGAGGCACTTGTGTTTTCTTAGGAGAGGAATGCTATTATTTCACCAACAAATCTGGAATAGTCCAAGGAAAAATAGTTGAGCTCTGGGAGACCATGGAGGAATGCTGCTGGGAGGAGCGGCCATCATCTCCCTGGAAACTTTTGGGCCAGAATCTCCCCTGGCTACTCCCATGGATGGGCCGTCTCCTTACATTCATCATACCTTGTCTGGTAAAATGCCTGAAAAACCTTTTATAAGATTGAGTAAAGGCACTCATTAAGCAGACTGTAAACCAGCTCTTTATGAGTCCATACAGCACCCTCCCCAAATTCCAGCCTAAATCCTTTCTTCACCCTCATTTATCTTGAAGAAGCCAGAACGAATGATGCCCCTTATTATTATAAGACAAAAGGCCAGAATGTTAGGTCCCTAGGCCAAAGTAACTCCATTTTGAAAATCAGCACATGCCCACCCAGGCATGACCTTCCTGTTAGGCCCACCCCCAAAGAGTTCCTAACTACTGAAACCACAGCAAAGACACCAACTAAAAATCGCAGGACCAGAGGGGTTATTTTTTAACTACTCCATTGTACATGACTATATAATTAAGAAGTTTTTTTCCAGCAGGCTGCTATACCTTGCAGAAGGACAGCCTGGCAGATATTCTCTGTCAATAAACCTTTGCTTGAACTCAGAGATGTGTCTCTCATGGATATTTGCTCCAGCTACCCTAATAGTCCCCCAGTTTTATTACTGTTTGATGTTTACCAGGAGAACTGGAGACCACATTCTGTACTCCGCCAATCAGGTGTTCAACTCCTTATCTGCATCAGGCAGTGGAGTTTTTGACCTCTCTGGAACTCTCATGGTGGCTATCCTATTTAGGTGGGCTTCATCTACAAGTCTATCCTATGGAAATGCAGGCACTGGGGTCAATAGCTGGTCAGAAGTTACCTTAGTGCACATGTGCTACTAAAGGAATCTTCCTTCCCAGACAATTGGAGACACTTATAGCTATAATTCCTAGCTTAACATCAACATCAATGGACTCTGTCAAGAGTTAGTCTCATTAATCCTTTTCTCTTGATGTGATTTCCAACCAGCTCCCTTGCTTCCATTTATTTTTTACAAAGTAACTATCACCTTTTGCTTTCTCATCTGCTTTGCAAGTTGTTTAAAGAAGACTCTAAAGTAATTTAAAGAGCACTTGTGACCTTGCCTGAATGTCACTGCTCATTGTAAGCTACTACCTAAAACTCTGGGTTCTTGTCTTACAAATTTTGAAAAATAAAATCCATAAACATTCATGGAAGGGAAGAATAAATGGAGCAGGATTTATTTAAGCGAGAAGAGATAGAACTCTCACCATTTGGGGGGGGGGCTGATAGTAGAAAAACCCATTTTGGCATTTCAGCATAGGCATTTATATATGGTTTGGGGCAGAGCATGGAGCAAAAAGGCATCCTGGCTACAATTTGGGTTTACTTCCGTTCTCCTTTCTGTAACCCATCCTCCTCTCTGTAACTTCCATCTGGGTTCATTCCCACCTTTTGTTTTCATCTCTGGGACAAAGGAGTTGGCTGGAGGTATTCTCACAGGTAAGCCTCAAGGTTTTTTATATTTAAATAGGCCTTGGTAGTGCTCATTAGTATGTCTCCCAGTTAGCCCCCAGGTGTGGTTGAATGGGGGCCATTATCTTGACATTTTACTGTCTATTTTATCCTCATTTTATTAGCACATTTCCTAAGTGCTAATAGTTTATAGACTACTTGAATTTATACACATTTAATTAGTTTATAGATGACTTGAATTGATACACGTTCATTCCTTAGGAAATCTCAAGTCTTGTGCATATTCTAACTCAAATAGCCAAATAAGATGATCAGTATCTTTTGTGGATCATTATTCCCAATTGACTTGCCTGTCTTTACCAATTCTGGGTTCTCCAATAGATTATCTATGCTGTTCTCCATAGATTATCTATGCTGTTCCTGTTTGATCATCAGGGTCAGGAAATCCAAGATGTGTCCCTTATTTGATTTTATTAAATTGAATACTGTGTAATATAGCAAATACATTAAATGTCATCAATAGAGGATAAAGTAAATAATGTTAATATGAAGATTTAATCAACAGTTTCCTTGCATAGTATAAAAATGTACATCAGATCTCCCCTCCTTGTGGGCTTCATTAGCATTACCATATAATTAAATAACCATGGCTTGAAAAATGAAATGTTCTTGAAATTAACATATTTATACAATAAAATTTATTTATAATAAATATTGAAAATTGTTTTACAAAGTTACAGTTTTAAGGCATGTATTATCATTTAATTGAATTGCAGACTTTCAATTAGTAGGAAAAAAAATAAAATCTAAATCTAGTTTCTGGACCAAAGGAAGGAATTTATTCCTCCATCAGTCATTTTTATATATGCTTATTCAAGTGATTTAGACTTTAATAATAACTGTTTATTAAGTAATAGCAACTATATTTTTGGAAAGATAAACACAGAAGACTTCCAGTTCTTAAGGGATTATAATTTGTGAAAAAATATTTTTGAAATATTGGTCAAAAATAATTATTATATGATGATTATGTATCCCTATATGTTAATAACATGTAAGAGTTGTAAACACAAATGACAAAGGTAGGAAGCCACAAGTGGGAAGCAGACCTTGGATTAGCAAGCTCTTCTTTATTCAGCAGCAGAGTCAATAAGTGAAACACCTGACGTGTCTCAATTTGGGGGCAGAAAATGGTGGCAGGCTAAAGCAAGGGTCTGAGTTATATATACTTTATTTAAGGTAGGACAGGAGGGTAGTTCTTTAAGGGTAAACCAAAAAGCCATAGACATGGATGAGATTAAATAATGGTTGAATATTAAGAATTGAAAATGACATGAATTAAACATGTATAAACTCAAGTAGTCTATAAACTATTAGTACTTAGGAAAGTAAATGACTAATGATAACAGAAGGGTTATATTTCAATCAGGAGGGAACTGGAATTATGATGCATATTATAAATATGAGCATTGCCAAGGTACAGCTTCTCTTGACCGCAATTTTCCCATATGAAAAATTTCTAATTTTGTTACTTCTGTTTTAGCGCTGAACTTCCATAATTCAATTTATGTCATCTGCCCTGTCTAATTTAAAGATAGTTACCCTAAGATGCCAATAGAATTATTTTATCTTATATTTGCTAAATATAATTGAGTATATTAATTTATTAATGCAGCAGATATGCACCGAGTTCTTGTTATGTGCCAGCTGATTTTGAGTTCCAGCAGGCACATTGAATAAGCTAAAATTCCCTCCCTCCTGAAGCTCACATACCAGTGGGTAAGGCATATGCTACACAAATAAGTATCATACACAGTGGCTCTATGTGGTCTAGAATAAGTGGATATAGAACTGCCAGGGGAAAACAAGTAGGGAGTTGGGCAGGGAGTTCTGGGGTGAAACACTAAATTACAGAGAGCAGAGAGGGAAGTTCACAGTGAAATGCTGTGATTACAATATCAGGAATATCTTTTGGATGAAAACACTGTTCGGTGGTGTCTTAGAGATACAGGGTTTTATTTTTCTAATATAATAAGCAACAAAGACATTATTCAGTTGCTCCAAGACTCTATTATTGAGTTGTCACAAAACTATTATTTTTTAATATTCTACCATTAAATAAAAATTACAGGAGGCCATTTCCTGGGCCCCAACAGACCAAGTTAAAAATCAAAATGGTATTGTTACAGAGCTGGGGCCTTCCAGGAAACTGAGGCAACATGAAGATCCTCCCCTTCAAACCCTTATTCTTGCAATCAAGTCAGAAAAAATTCCGACATGTTACTCAGAGTAATAGGCATGAGTTTATTGAAAGGATAGGGAAAGGGGACACTCTCAAGAGAGAAAATGAGCCCTCTCAGAGAGGACAGGGATAGTATGCCTCTCCTGCACTCCAGCTTTATTGGGGATCCCAGAGACGTTCTCAGAGAGTCCCTCCCAGGTCTACCTCTTGACTTGGACTTACAGAAGGGTGACATCAGACTTTCAAGTTTCTAGTGTCAGGACAACTCTATGTCATCTTGGCCCTGGCTAACCTGTTCTAATTGGACTCTTAACCATAGAGTATTTATGGTTAGCAGGAATTATCCGTATCTCCCTGAGCCTATGAAAAGGGTCACAAAAATCTCCCCCTTTAGGGTAACTTATGTTCTTATTGACATTATTTGGGGTCTGTATTTCTCATGCTGAGAAATCTGACATATCCTGTCCACCGAGGCTGGGCAGGGCTGCAGGTAAATTGTTTTCTAGAAAAGAAAACATGTGGGATCAGCACAGTGGGCCCATTTTAGAGAAGGTTCCTTTAACCTCATGTTTCCACCACTGGTATCTGTCTGTCCCCTGTCATTATCACCCACACTAAAGATCCGGGTCACTAAATAAGACTAAGTGCTGTATTTGACCTTTCAAGAAATCAGGACAAATGAGAAAAAAGCCCAATTTCCCAAACTGACCAGTGTCAATTGGCATGGTAATGAAGTTGCTATGCTCTCATCCTCACCCAGAAAAGGCAACCTGGTGTTAACCAATCAAGTTATCTTCCTATTGTTCTGTCTCCCTCTTCTAGCCTGACTTTGAAATGACCAGTCTATTTTTCATTCTTTGTTTCTGCCTTCTTTATCCCCTTTCTGTTGATAAAACCAACCTCTTCTGCTCAGCCCACCAGAACACTTAATTATATTTGATGAAAAGAAATGTCACTTGATTGTAGAATTAAAGATAAAATTGATTAAGGTCTTCACTAAATTTTTGTAATTTTGCCTCAGATACTTTCTTTGTTATATTTACTGTTCCTCCTAACATTTGTGACCTCATGATTACTAAATGGCTACAGTTATTTCTGACATTACAAGTAGGGACCATCAACAAACAACTTTTGTCTTTCTCAACATTTTATAAACTCACATATTTCTAGAACAACAACTGCTCAATCCCCACAGCTGCAACAGTTCCTCAATCCAGAAAGCTACAATAAGCCTCAATCTCCACCACTGACTTCCCCTTACATGACTGTATTAACCTTGTCTTTTTGTTTTCTATATTTGGTTTGATATCTGGGCTTTTGCTGACCTTGGAAGGACTGCTTCTCCCAGATTTAGCCAAGACCCAGCACCTTTCAAATGTAAGTCCACTAATCCAGACGCAAACTCCAACCACCTCCTTTATTTGACTCTTAAACTCTAATCCACATTGTAGCTGCAATAATCACCTTTGGGCCACATTCCAGACAACCAGAGACAGTCCGCTGAAACAGAACTCAAAATTATTTGCACTGGCCACTCCTAAACCTACTTACTCAGCTTTTCCCATTCTTTTTCCAGAGACCACAGTTATGGTCCTTGCCAACATTTTCCCTTTGCTCCATGTGCCTCCTGAACATCTGGGTGCACCCTCTAGACCCCTCCCTACTACCCCCACTTTTTCCCTCCTCTTGGGATCTGTGAGGAAAACCAGCATTCTTTTCAAAGGTTGTCATCGCCTGATCTGCTGGTACCAACCATACTTAGATAATATTAATTGAAGGGTAGATGAAATGCACGCTGGGACCGCCGTGTAGAAAAGGGGGGGTTATATTAATCAGCCGAGGGGACAAGGCAGGGGAAGGGAGAATCGGCCTGTGTGACGGGAGGAGAAGAGAAAAAAGGAAAAAGAAGGGCCGGTTTCAGTCTGGAGAGCGCTTAAGTAGTGAACTGGTGGTCTGAGGGACCCCCCAGAGGGAACCCCAGTTCCATAGGCTGCGGGGGTCAGAAGGCAAGCCCATATGTCGTAATTGGCTCAGTAAGGCACTTGGGGAGTGGTCAGCAGCATGGTCAACCTGAGGCCTGGCCAGCAGTGTGGCCGACTTGGGGTGCTTGGGAGTTTTCAGGTGCCTGGGGGTGTGGCTAGTTGAGCTACCTGGGAAGCGTGCTTTCCCTGCCCGGAATCCAACAATAATGACTATATTGAAACTATGACAACATTATAAAGAGAAAAAAAAAAAAAAAAAAAAGAAAGAAAGAAAAGAAAAGAAAGAAAGCCCACAACAAGCAACCCTAGCTGTAAGAGAGGTGGGGAAAGAAAACAATATTTGGCAAAGAGGAGTAGAGTCCTGATAATGGATCATTTACATTGTTTCATTTGGTGTTGGTCAAGTAGTGATGGGATGGGGGGCACATTATGCTAAGAAAGAAATGGAAGAAGGACTGTTTGGTATGATTGATGAATAAATCCCTCGACAGCAGAAGATTTATCTTTGTCCAAAGGACATCACAGCACCACGATCCCCCAAACCTTGAAAGGACCAAAGAGAAGATGCCTCACACACTAGTATTCTGTCCTCCTCTCATGTCCCATTATCAAATGCAGTCATGCACCCCTATCCACAGTTTCTGTTTACATGGTTTAAGTTAAATTTAAGTCAACCAACCTAAAAATATTAAATGGAAAATTCCAGAAGCAGATAATTCATAAATCTCAAATAGAACAGCATTCTGAGTGTGGTGATGAAATCTCACACCATCCTGATTGTTCTGCTTGAGATGTGAATCACCTTTGCCAATGTATCCACACTGTAGAAGTCACCCATCTGTGTGGGTCATTAGCAGCATCTTGGTCACCAGATCAACTATCACAGTACTGTAGTGTTTGTGTTTAAGGACACCTTATTTACTTGACAATGTCCTCGAAGCACAAGGGACATGATTATGGCAAATTTATTACAGTATATTCTTAAAATTGTTCTATTTTATTAACAATTATTATTAAATTCATACTGTGTTTAATTTATAAAGTAAACTTTACAGAGGTATGTAATGTAGGAATAAAAGTGCTTGGCACTATCCTGGCTTTCAGGAATCCCCTGGGGGTCTTGAAACATAACCTCAGAGGTAAGCAGGAGAGGGGGAAGTATTATACTTAAGAGAGCATTTTTGTTTGTTTGCCTAATTCCTGAAGTTTGGGACTTCCCTTGCTGCAAAACTCCTCCTTAAAGTCTCAAAGAATTTTTTCTTTCTGGTCTTCAGAGACATTTGATATTTTTTATTCCAAATTGTTTTACACCTTTTTGTTTCAATTTGACAAAGGAGTTGTCAACATTGTGAACCCATCCTTTTGAACCAGAGGTTCATGATAGCACATTTATTTTCTATGAGAGCTCCTCCTCTCCTTAGGTAGCTAGTCATGCATGAATGGGTGGGCAGGGAAAGGACAACGAAATGTGACTGAAAACCACAGACAGCCTTATCCCAGAGGCAAGCACCTGGAATATGGGCCTGTTATGTCAAAATCTCCCCCAGCCATACTGACAACCCTCAAGGAAAACTGTTGTTTCAAGATCATGTCACCCACTACCAGGTGCCCTAGACCCACCTTATCACCCAAACTGCCATAGCCTCCAATCACCCTGGCAACCAAAACATTAAGACCCTCACAAAGATAGCTTGCTGAGGGCTTATTTAAATAGTAATACATCAATTAAGGGGGCAGAAAATTGGGACCAAAGCAGGAGGACTCAATTTTCTTAAAAACTCCGAATCTCTGAACACTACACCACCCTCTTTTTGAGATGGTCTATGCAGTTCCTTTGCTGTCAGTCAAAAGTCAAGGTATAGACCTGAGTGGGATTCCCTGGAAACTTCCCTGGGACCCTCAATAAAACAGGAGGGCCGGGCGCGGTGGCGCATGCCTGTAATCCCAGCACTTTGGGAGGTTGAGGCAGGAGGATCGCGAGTTCAAAGCCAGCCTCAGCAATGGCGAGGCACTTAGTAACTCAGTGAGACCCTGCTTCTAATAAAAAAAAAATACAAAAAAAGGGCTGGGGATGTGGCCCAGTGGTCAAGTGCCCCTGAGTTCAATCCCCGGTACCAAAAAAAAAAAAAAAAAAAAAAAAAAAAAAAAAAAACAGGAGGGCAGGAGAAATGTGCTCTCCTCTTCTCTGACAGGATCCACTGTCTCCCTTGAGAATTTCCCCTTTTCCTATCCCTTCTAATAAACTCATGCCTATTACTCTGAGAGACATGTCTGACATCTTTCAGGTGTGATTGCAAGGATTGTGGTTTGAAGAGGCGACTTCTGTAGCTGCCTCAGCTCCACAGCAGGCCATTGTCCTGTAACACTTGTAGTAGGAGGAAGTACAAGAAATGAGTCTTTTTACTGAAGATCTGAACCAATAGGAACCACCAAGTTCTGGAGAAGTGCTGCCTAGGAGAACTTCCTGTAAGGAAGAAGATAGCAGTCTGCTCCACATCACCTAGCCACATGTGGTTCTGAGCCCTTTCAATATGGATAGGGTGATGGAGGAACTGAAGTGGTTTTTTTCCCTCGATTCTTTTTTTTTTTTTTTTTTTTTTTTTTTTAATATTTTTTAGTTGTTGATAGACCTTTGCTTTATTTATTTATTTTTATGTAGTGCTGAGAATTGAACCCCGTGCTTCACACATGCCAGGCAAGTGCGCTACTACTGAGCCGCAGTCCCAGCCCCTCTCCATTCTTTTAACTGTTTAAATAGCCATCTAGGGCTAGGTAATTTTATGTAGGACATCATAGTTGTAGACTCAAAGGGGCATGACATGCAAAACAAAATGTTTCCTTAGTTACAAGTATGCAAAGCTGCATTTGCAGTCCAATTCTTTGTGTGCTTATTTAATAATTACATTTTTCCCCCATCCCCTGCCTACCAGAGAATAAGCAGGGCAATTGTTCTGTGAGCTACTGCCTCCTTCAAGATTCAGCCAGAGGGCTGGGGTATAGCACAGTTGGTAGAGTGCTTGCCTTGCATGCACAAGGCTCTGGGTTCAAATCCCAAACCCACAAAAAAAAGATTCAGCCAGAAACTGAACATTATATGCTTCCTTCGTTCCATGAGCCCACATGACTTCAGACACTCTCAGAAAGGGTGGGGCTCAACCCGCAGGGAAGTACAGAATACACACATTTAAAATGAATCCCACCTTTAAACTACCACTGCCATGTGGAGTTTCTGAATACCTTCTTCTTGGAGGCCCTCTTTCTAGGCACTAGAATTGGACCCCTGGGTTTATGTTAAGATGGTACCAGACAATTACAGAAAATCTGTTTGCAAAAGTATCAAGACTCATTCTATATAGGTTGATAAACTGCTTCTGATCCAAACTGCACCACATGCTCCTAGGTACCCAGGCCCAATCAGCCCAATCACCGCATTTCCACACCCGGAGTCGTTCAATCAATTGATCAATGGCACACACGTGTTGCAATTGGTGCTCCTGCCATTTCTACTGCTCAGCATTTTGAATGTCACTCTTCTCTGGCTCTAAACTCATCTGCCAAGTGACAATCCCATGGGGAATCTCCTCCACCAGTGATACCACCAGTTGCCACTTAGGAGTTCTGCTCCCCCAAATGTTGAAGTTTGAACATTAGAGAAGCACGCTGAGGCAAGCACATAAAGCAGGGCTTATTTATAAAGGGGTAGCATAGACTTCTCCCAGGAGGGAGAAGGGGGCCATTGCTGATATCCTTGTATCCCAAGAAGTGAGGCAGTTCTGCCTTTTTCAATATATCCAAGGCTTCCTTTGTTCTTCTGCCCTCTTTCCCTTATCTCTCCTTCCTACTTAGGTGACTAGGCCCAGAAATGCTTGGTGGTCTGGCCAAAAGGTGAGAAGCAGATGGGCAGATAGGGGGAAGGGCAGGATGGTGCAGCCCAGGACACATTAATTAACAACTTTATAGCTCCCTGTAGGGAGGGGCAGTTCCTGAGACAGGTTACCTTTGCAACCATTGGAGCAGGGGTAGGTTCTTGATAAGGGTGGAGGAAGGGCTCTGAAGGAATTAACATTTCAATCCCTCAGGGAACAGTTTCCAATTTCCCAGGACTCAGTCGAAATTGGCTTCTTTGATCCGACCTGACTGACTTACCTATCTATACTGACTGCCTGTCTAATTCTGGCTTCACCAGCTTGGAGAGCCCCCTTCCTACCTTGCCTTCTATCTAAAGACTCAAATTTTTAACAACCTCAGAGTTTCATGACTTATCCTATCCTGGTTGTGAAAACAAATCTCTTCTGAAGTATACTTACTTTCTCTAGAAATAATGCTATACTTTCAATTTTTGTGATAACTTTCTTGAAAATATTCCTGGTAGATTTTAACTGAAATAAATCTACAGTGCTTTGTTTTTATTTCCTATTTGCCCGTATTTGTCTATAATTTGGAATTGAGAGGGACCTGAACACCTGTAACCACTGTGTACAGCCAAGTGAATATATGCAAACTGCTGGATACATTTGCTAACTTTATCTGACCCTTTAAAATAACTGTATCTTTCAAATTGTTCATTCTACCTTATCAGTAATTTAATATGTGACATATCTAATAGTAGACTTTTTACAATAATAAAAATCTAAATGCCTGATGCTAGGGAAAGACATGTAAATAATTATTCATAGTTACTGTTGAATGCTAGATATTCAGTAAAATGGAGCTATGAATGCATTTTAATGCCATGAGAAAATAGGTATTATTAGTTAAACCAGGATTCGAGAAAATTTTTTAAAATGCTGACATACCTTAATAATAGTGGTTTTCTCATGGGAGATGGGATCATGAACAGTATTCTTCTTCTATTGTATGACTTATTGCATTTTAAATATTCTAACATAAATATGACAGTTTTAATTCCCAAAATATATTTGAACACACACACACACACCTATAGATTTAGTGTGTGCATACACATAAAGTATCCCAGAAGCATGGATTAGCTAACAAGACACTTGTATACAGTTTAAGAAAACATAAAAGATGATGAAGGAGATTACACTGTGTATGCCTTTCCCCTATGGCAGTGTTTTCGTATTGATTTGAATGAATGTAAACATACCTCGTCCGGAATTTGATAGATGTATCACGAGACAGGATGACAGCCTTTCAATAGTCACTGTGATAGTTCTATCCCCATGGCTGCTCATTCTCACTTTAGGTTGAAGACAGTTGTATTCCTACTGCATGCCCCATCAATATGCTTTCCTTTTTAAAAAAAAAAAAATACTTGTTTGTTTTTTTTTTTTTTTTTTTTTTTTTTGGTTATATATGACAGTAGAAACCTTTCTGCTATATATATATAAGCTTGGA
The DNA here is from genome assembly GCA_025594165.1 of Tamias sibiricus. Taxonomy (NCBI): domain Eukaryota; kingdom Metazoa; phylum Chordata; class Mammalia; order Rodentia; family Sciuridae; genus Tamias; species Tamias sibiricus. The sequence goes on from CM046664.1 coordinate 42,500,590, forward strand.
AAATATTTTATTATAATTAAGATACCAGTCTTGTGGATGTACATGATGGTGCATGTGCTAAACTGGATAAATTCTCACTTCCCCAGGTTCGTTGGGAATTTTAGAAAAACATTCTTAAAATCTAAATGTGCCAATTTCAATTATATGTAGCTTTCATCATTGTTATTTAATCCTTTCAAAATACCTTACACATAAACCCTTTTCTTTTTGCCAAATTCAAAAGTTTGGGAGTTAGATTTTTTTCATACAGTTATTGCAGAATTGCAAAAACAAATAGAGGCCCTCTTGGGGTATGCACAACTCTTGAAAATAAGCCATACCTAGCAAAATCTATTGAGTAAGAAAACATCTCAGTGTAAGCTTTTCCCTCACCTTACTCTCAGTGGTTTTCAAAGTTCCACTTTACCAAATTGAAAAAAACCTTTAAAAAGCCCTTAGGTTTAAGTTTCCTTTCCTGCCCTTAGAGATGAGAAACTAGTTTTGTTTTGTGTTTTTAAAATTAGTCCCTCGGATGCCTGAAAGTTATCTGTGTCAAGGAGAAAGCATAATGATCATACACACCGATCTTCTCTTCTTTTGCATTCAGAATTCCCACGAACTCTGTGTGGTTCCTCAGGTCAATACGGACATAGACAGGGAACCTTGAGGCAACAAATTCAGATCCCTTTCTGCAAGAAAACAGCAATTCTACAGGGCCAAATGTTATCAGAGATAAACAAACAAACAAACAAGAACAAAAGAATAACTGAATGTCTTTTGGGAGCTGCACAAAAAAATCTGCTGTGAGTAACCTGGAGCTATTAAAAGAACTATGGGCTCTGGGCCTGGCATTATGTAGTTGGTCTGAAAGCATCATGTTCTCTTCCAGAGACTCCCAGTCCTCAGCTGAGAGAGGTGAAGTCAGCTCCAGGACAGTTGAGACATGGGTCCATGAGATGAAGGGCTACATGTAATATACATTGGATCTTGGGGACATTGGTTTTCTTTTTATTTCTTAGAACTCTAAAGATATTACAATTACAATGTGTTCTGATTAAAAGTGATAACAGTTCCTACATCATTCGTTATTCCTTTTTATAGAGTTGTCATTATAAATAACTGAATTATCATTAAGGGGATCCACACAGAGAATAAAATTCTCTGAAATTTTATCCCTTATGGACATTTTTAATACTTTTCTTTCTCCCTATCTACCTTAGCTCAATGTTTGGAAACAAGATTTCAATAGCTTGGGGACATATATATTCATTCCCAAATCTCTAATAAGTTCCTCACTTTCTTGAAACCTCTGAGAGAAGAGTGTGGGAGGGAAATAAATCAAGATTAAATGTAGGAATATATAATGCTGAAAAAAGAAAAATATCACATTTTGGGTGATATAATAGAGATAACAGAATAGGAAAAAAAGAGATTAGATTCATCTTTTGGGTGAAGCCAAAGTGCAATTTGAAGAAGCAGCCACTCTGAGGGACAGGATTTAGCAGTCACTGATGTTCTGTTTGTCTGGGTGATACTGGTGACTTTTAAGACAGAAAGGTGTAGGGATCCAAGCAAAGAGTCAGTGGGCTGCCTAGAGGGTGACAGTGGGTGAGTGAGGGAAGGACAGTGGCTGGTGGAGATCTCAAATGTCATTTGCAAAACTTAGAACCACATTTGTTGTAAACAAGAGATTGTGGTATAGACTGCAGATGAAAATATTCTGATTATAGGTGACAGGCAAGCTAGACATTATGCATTTCAATAAGCTGGTTTTACTTACACAAGCATTTTTTAAAAGACAGCAACTAGGATTCTAAAGGAAAAATAAAGGAGATTGTATTTCCATAGTCATTATATTGCTTGTGAATTATATACTGGTCCCCTGTGTGTCCCTTTTACTTGAATTTCATCCACCTTCTAAATATAAAAAAGTGCATCTTCTTATCTTGTTAGAAAAGTTTACAGATATTTGTCTGATCTATATTCAGGCTGTATTTTATTTTAAAAAGTTGTGAAGGTTGAGCAGAACTTGGGATACACAACATGGACTCACTAGGCTACCCAAAGTATTTGCCCTGGGTGTGCATCTTACAGTGCTGTGGGGCTCAATACCACATCAGGCTGCAGAATAAAGCATGAGGTGATAGAAAGAAACCGCACAGTATCTCAAGGTTTTTGCAAAGACACATTATCCATAGAATTCTTAATCCTTAATTATTTTCTGAGCACCTAGGCTTCCACTAAAAACAGGAAGAAGAAAATTTCTATATGTACCTATTTGTTTATCTAACTCCACATCTATCTATCATCTATTTGTCATCTACCTGCCTATTTACCATTATCTATTCATTTTTAGAAAGAGATGAATAATTATATGTGTATATAAATTTTTTAATTTATAATTTTTTAACTTTCAAAAATTGGAAAGTGATGCTTTAAATTTGAATTTTGATCTTGGCCCAGATAAGCAATATATGGCACAATACTATCTTGCAACACTGGGCAGCAAGAATGAGTTACAGCTCCATGTCAGCAGGGGACACAACTGATAAATACTGCACAGTATATTGTGTTGCTAAGCTCAGGTGTTTGGTAGGCTGGGTGGGCTAAACACAGTTTTGGTTTACAATATTTTCAACTCATTGAATTGTAACTCCACTCCAAGATGAGGGACGTCTATGTATGTGTGTGTATGTATATGTATAAACCCATCTTTCAGCCGGTGCAGTGGCGCACACCTGTAATCCCAGCACTTGGGAGGCTGAGGCAGGAGGATCGCAAATTCAAAGCCAGCCTCAGCAATGGCGAGGCACTTAGCAACTCAGTGAGAGCCTGTCACTAATAAAATACAAAAAGGGCTGGGGATGTGGCCCAGTGGTCGAGTGCCCCTGAGTTCAATGCTCAGTACAAAAAAACAAAAACAAAAACAAAAAAAAACCAACAAACCTGTCTTTCACTTATCTACCTCCCTCAGCCCTCAAAAGACATGCAGATTTCTGTTTGGGAACTTCAAGAGAAGTTATTTCTGTTCACTTACTTCTTCCTCCAACTTCCTATCCATCTGAGCACTTCTGACCCACCAAAATAAGAAGGGAAGCTGGATTGAATTTTCCTCGCACTCCACAGAATGGGTCAGTGACCATTTTCTGGGATTTCATAGCAGATGTCATATTTTATTAAAATGTTTGATTTTGCCATATGGTTCTCACCCATGACCACAAATATTTTGTGTTGTTGTTAGTACTAGTCATTGTGTCTAGCAAGAGAGAGAGAGAGAGAGAGAGAGAGAGAGAGAGAGAGAGAGACTAAGACTCTATATGAGTAAAATCCCTGCATTTGGTTTGTACATAGGTCTGACATAGCATGTCAAGGCAAGAAATATTTATGTGTGTATGTATGTATGTATTATTTATTTATTTTGGTGCTGGGGATTGAACTCAGGGGCACTCAACCACTGAGCCACATCCCCAGCCCTATTTTGTTTTTGTTTTTGTTTTTTTTTTAAGAGACGGGTCTCATTGAGTTGCTAAGCACTTCGCCATTGCTGAAGCTGGCTTTGAACTTGTGATCCTCCTGACTCAGCCTCTGGAGCTACTAGGATTACAGGCATGCCCCACTGAGCCGAGCAAATCTTTATTATTTATCAAACAAGACAATTCCTTCTAAGTCACCTGAATCTGAGTTAGCCATAGTGCAACATGTCAGGGGACAATTATATTTATAGGAATGAAGCCTATGTTGAATTTTCTTCATCCTCAGTATATTTCTCAATCACTTCTTTATGCTTAAGTGATAGATATTTCAAACAGGAAAAATTCATTTTTTATTGTTGCACAAGAAAAGTACATACATATATGCATATACATATGTATATGTATACACACACACACACACACATATATATATATACATATATATGTATATATATATATTCCTTTTCTAAGGCAACAGAGGAAAGAACATAGATTTGGATTTATATAAACCAATGGAACAGAATAGAAGACACAGAAATAAACCCACAAAAATGCAGTTACCTTATATTAGACAAAGGTGCCAAAAACGTATGTTGGAGAAAAGATAGCTCTCTCTCACGTCCCATGCTGGCAATGGAATTTGGGGTTCCTCTGAGTGAAGTGGGCTGGCTACAAAATAAAGTTAAGAAAAGAAGGTGGAGAAAAAACCACACCACACAGAAAGTAATTTTAGAAAGCGAGGACTGGATGGCCCTACAACCTTAGGGGTCACGTTCCATACTGGAAAGAGAGAGCAAGAGCCCCCATTTGCTTTATTTATATGGGGGAACTTCAAAGGTATCCCATAGAATGTTCTTCTGCCAAATAAGGTAGGATATGGGCTCTCCAGGCCTAATGGGTCACACCCAATTCCATAACTATGAGAGCAGCCTTCCTAGCTTAGCAAAGACTGAAGTCACATGCATAACGTAATCCCTTAAGTGGGAGGGGCCACAAAATAGCAATGCCAGATCCAAATCTCCTTGGCTCAAGGCCTAGTGAAGACACTAAGTAGCACAGGAATGGCTTCCCACAGACAGCCTCTTCAACAAATGGTGCTGGGAAAACTGGAAATCCATATGTAACAGAATGAAACTTAAGCTCTCTTTCTCACCTTCACAAAACTCTGCTCAAAGTAGATCAAGGACCTAGGTATTAGATTAGAAACCCTGAATATAACATAAGAAAAAGTAGGCCCTAAGCTACAACATATCAGGTTGGGAACTGATTTCCTCAACAAGATTCCTATAGCGCAAGAAGTAAAATCAATAATCAATAAAAAGGGTGGTGTCAAACTAAAAGCCTTCTTCACAGTGAAGAAAACAAGAGCGTGAAGAGAGAGCCCACGGAATGGGAGAAAATCTTTGTCACCTGCACCTCAGATATAGCATTAATCTCCAGGATATATTAAGAACTGAAAAAACACCAAATAATAATAACAACAACAACAACCAATCAATAAGTAGACAAAGGAACTGAACAGACACTTCACAGAAGAAGAAATATGGTCAACAAATATATGAAAAAAGTTCAACATCTCTAGCAATTAGAGAAATACAAATTAAAACTACACTGAAATTCTATCTTACTCCAGTCAGAACAGCAATTATCCAGAGTATAAGTAACAGTAAATGTTGGCAAAGATGTGGGGAAAAAGGTATACTCACATTTCTGGTGGGACTGGAAAATTGGTGCAACCACTATGGAAAGCAGCATGGAGATTCCTCAGAAAACTTGGAATGAAAACACCATTTGACCCAGCTATTCTACTCCTCAGTATATACCCAAAGGACTTAAAATTAGCATACTACAGGGACACAGCCACATCAATGTTTATAGCAGCTCAATTCACAATAGCTAAGCCATTCATCCAGCCTAGGTGCCCTTCAACAGATGAATGGTTAAAGAAATTGTGGTATATATACATAATGGAGTATTACTCAACCATAAATAAGAATAACTTTATGACATTTGCCAGCAATTGAATGGATCTGAAGACTATTATGCTAAGCCAGTCCCAAAAAACAAAGTTTGGGTATTTTCTCTGATATGTGGAAGCTAACCCACAATAAGGGAGGTGGGAGGGAAAGATTAGAAGTTCAGTAGATTAAACAATGGGGAATGGAGGAAAGGGAGAAGGGCCAGGAAAAGGAAAGTCCTTGGAATTAATCTGACCTAATTTTTCCCTGTGTATATATGAAAACAACACGATGAATCCCACCATCATGTGTATCAATAAGAAGGGGATCCTAAATAAAATAAGATGTATTACATACTTGTATACTTATGTCAAAATGGATTCTGCTGTCATGTATAACTAAAAAGAACCAATAAAAAAAAGAAAAAACATTCTAACCTTGCAAAAAAGTGCAAAATGGTATAAATAAAATCATTTTAAAATGAAGAAAAAAATATAGTTCCAACACTCAATTTCACCCACATTCATCTTGTGACTTGAGGCATATTGCTTAATCAGAGAACATCAGTATTCTCAGGTGTGAAATGTGAATTACAGACTCTCTCTTGCAGGACTGTTATAAGGACTGGATGAGATAATATAATTTATTGTCACATTGTACGCACTAAATCAGTAAGGTTATTAGCATGATCACTAACTGCAAAGCAATGAATACTGGCTGACTGCATACTATTTTACTTTCCCTGGTGAGTGTTGCATAGGGCACATGCTCATGAGCACGCACACACCACACACACAAAGCACATAGCTTGCATTGCTTAGCAACGGGAACACATGCTGAGAAACGCATTGTTAGTTGATTTTGTTGTTGCTTTAACATCACAGCATCTATTTACACAAACTTAGATTGTGTAGGTCGATCACTCCACGCGGCCCCTCATGCAGTCAAGAGACACTGAAAAATATGAGATACGTGAGGCAACAACTGGAACAACATGGCATACTGTTATAGAATAAATTTTATTTTTTGTAAGTCAAAGAAGTATACTCTAAAATAATGATAATAGTATGATAAATATATAAGCCATTTTTGTTGTCAATATAAAGTGTTATGTTCTATACAGAATTGTATGTTCTATATTTTTATATGAAAGGCAGTAGGATTATTTGTACCAAGCATCACCACAAATCTGTGAGTGATGTGTTGTTGCACATTACAATAGCTACAATGTTGCAAAGGCTACATCTACAGGGATTTTTTTTGCTCCATAATAATCTTCAGGGACCACTATTATAAGTACTGTCCATTGTTGATAATAATAGCAATGCAACAATTAAAACAGAGACAAACAAACCCCCCAGTTGAGGGGCTGATTTTGATGTTGTAGAAATGCTGAAAGCAATAATATGCATCAAGGAAAATTATGCTAATCAAATAAAATACTGGTTTCATGCTAAGCAGAAAAGCAGGATATACCACTTAATTAAAACACAATAGCATCTGTGATCTAAAACTAAACTTAGAACTGCAAAAAATAAATAATAAATTGCCAGTAATGGGTGTAAGGTATTTTAAGTGTTTTATAATTATCATGCATAGCCGGGCGCGGTGGCGCACGCCTGTAATCCTAGCACTTTGGGAGGCTGAGGCAGGAGGATCGCGAGTTCAAAGCCAGCCTCAGCAATGGCGAGGCACTTAGCAACTCAGTGAGACCCTGTCTCTAATAAAATACAAAAAAAGGGCTGGGGATGTGGCCCAGTGGTCAAGTGCCCCTGAGTTCAATCCCCAGTACCACAAAAAGAAAAGAAAAAAAAAATAATTATCATGCATACATTTAAAATACAAAAGTTACTTATCACTATGCTAAAGACATAAGCTGTATGTTGCTTTAGAGAAGTGATTTCTATGTAACTGTCCTGAAACAGCAGGAAACACAGATCCTAAAACTTGGCATCAGAATCTAAAACACTGAAAGAAACAGCCCATAGCTCTATGAAAAACACAGGGAAGTTTAAGTTAGTTGTCCACTCACATCTCTTGGCTAAGAAACCAGTATCAAGTAACTGGAGCTGTTGGAAGTACAGACACATAGGGAACACTTGGGGTTCATGGAGAAATGGAAGTAACTCTTAGAGAAAGCCCTCATACTTCAAATAAATCCAGTTTTGTGGGGCAGATGAGCCACATGTCTGTGGTTGGAAAATCTCGGATCAGGAACTATATGAGAATATGCTTGGCTATTTCCCATCCCAGTCTCCCCAGGACCATGCTGAAACAAAAAGGTGGGTGAGTACTCCTATCTTGTTATAACTTTCTCTGAAAGAGTTGCTCAAACTCAAAGAAATTTTTTTTTTTTCTGCTGGACCCAGAGAAAGAAAGCATTGACAGAGTTTGAAAATTGGTGACCAGCCAGAGGTCAGCAGCTCTAAATTTGATCCTCAGTAACTTGGCCATTGATGTCGTTAACCACTAAGAAAGAACTCAGTTGGTTCAGTCAATAGCTCCGAGAGAATAAGCCTCAGAGTATGGAGTCCAGAGAGCCGCTGGCAGTAGCCACCACCCAGAGGCCCTTAATGAGACTAATTCTTAGGTCATTGGCATATATAGAATCTCAATTATATCAAGGGTAGGAACCGACAGTGTGTTTTCAAGGATTTCATATCCTATTAGGAAATACAAAATGAACAAATTAAAAATATTTATTTTCATATGAGGCTCAAAAAGAATAGGTTAGGGGCTACGGATGTAGCTCAATGTAGAGCATTTGCCTAGCATGTGTGAGGCCCTGGGTTTGATCCCCAGCTCATACACACACACACACACACACACACACACACACACAGTAGATGATTAACCAGGGTGCTATTATTGAATGGGTAGTTGGGAAAGACCCAAGAAAGCAAAGACGACATTTTTAACTATCCTGACAAACTCAAGCCATTGAAGAGTCACACAATAAATTAAGATTGTAAAGAAATCTACACCAAGTTTTCACCTTTGTTTGAAGAAATGTGTTTATAGTACTAAGAATAATCAATGTTGTGGTTTAAAATACTCTCTTGCTTCAAAATAATTTATTTCATTGTAAGACATCAAAAACATAATAAAGGTCATTAATTACTAATATAAATGGTATAAAAATATGCTTGAAAATTTTGGCTAATATCACACTTATTGCAATAAATGAGAAATCCTTATTTTATATTTTAATTTAGAAAAATCTGCAGGTTTTTGTAGCTTTTTCGTTACAAAAGGAGTAAGTCTGTCATTTCAGGCTCTTATACTCAGTGCTTATTTACTGGGTCTCTATAAAATGCCTGTGCTTTCTTAGGGGCTGAAAAATGAGGAGTGAGGCACGGTTGCTGTTTTCATATACTTCATGATGAAGTATTAAATTTGAAATCCCAGCAGTGGATTTCTGTGAGTCCATTTCTAATAGTGTTAGTGAGACTAAATAAATAAATAGAGCTTTCTAGTAGCAAAATTAATCTCTCTGTGTGTCACTAAGACTCTTATAAAAGGTATCATACTCTGTGAAATAAATTTACTCAGTGGATGGGTGAGCATCAAGTTCCTCAGGGAGAATGGCATTTATTCTCACAGGCCTATGTTCTGCTGGCTGAAGACCAAGACGAGGATCATGGGAAGGTTGACATTCAACTTTCATGGATGTTACCAGAGTGTTTATCAGTTTGCACTTCAAAATAAAGATCATGTAATTTTTTTTCTTTTTTTTATTCAATGTTGTTGTATATATAACAGTAGTGTGCTTTATAATTCATAATATGCATAATGAGAGGGATATCATTACCCTAAATGCATGTTTGAAGACATGAAAGATATGAATATACCTTGTATACTGACAGTGATATGTAAAAAGATCATGTAATATTTTGCCTCTACACTAGCATCTGACTTTACCTCCTTTGGGTGGGGGCAGCATCATTTCCAAGACAGAAAATAATCCATAAGGCAATTTTTATTTGTTCATTTTATCTCTCCTAGTAGGACAGAATCTCCTTAAAGACACTTTGTCAATAGTGTCCACTGATATATATATATATATATATATATATATATATATATATATATATATCTTAAATTATAAGTGTATAAGAACAAACTTGAGACATGTATGAAACTCCTGTTGCTCGGTATCCTCACCAACTTTTAGAATTAAGACACTTCTAAATTTTTTGTCATTCTCCTCTTTCATCATCTTCCTTTCAGCAAACTTACAGTGACTGGGAACCCTGTCATCCTCCCAAAGCCCCTTCCCTTTCTTGTATCCTCTCAGTACCTGTTATTTACTATTACTGAGTCAGAAAAGATCTGATGACTAAATTTATAAGAAATGTTCACAATTAAAATTGCCTACTAGAGTGGGGAGGGGGCCTGTGGGCAGGAAAGATGGTGGAATGAGATGGACATCATAACCCTAGGTACATGTATGACTGCACAGATGGTGCAGTGCCACATTGTGTACAACCAGAGAAATGAAACTTGTGCTGCAATTGTGTAAACTGAATAGAAATGCATTCTGCTGTCATATATACCTAATTAAAATAAATAAATTAACTAAAAAAACTATCTAATAGATTATCTTTTGTCTCAGGTAGTGACTGTCATAGGTACTCCAGTGTAGATAAAGTCAGAGCTGACATAGATGCAAACTATGTCAGGGCTTCTATTCCTCTCAAGAGTAACTAGTGAGATAATTGGTCTCAGCCTTCACAGTATAGTCTTTCTAATGGCTGGTGGGGAAAAAAAAAAAAAAGCAGAGAGTAACATGAAGAAAGCTGTGTTTCTACATTCCTGCAACTAAATAAAAGCATATACTCCTTTGTGTTCAAAAATTGTTCTTGCAGATGTGATTTTAGTAAAGGATCTTATTTTAATCTTTGTATCAGAGGCAGGTACCAACTATTTTTTTATAATTATAAAAATCACCAATTTATAATTTGTACTTTATGAATGCAGCAGTTTAAAGTGCATCTGTAGATGAATTTGATGTTATCAGATACATGTTTCTTTTTTGTTCTTCTTGACATAATAATAAATCACAAGTAGGGCTTTCTTTAATTATTGTGAGGAATGAGCTGCCAGATTATGATATTGATGAAATTTCTACAATTAACTTGATCAAATGGATATACCAAATTTGGTACAATGTCAGGTATACTGTTTATTTTATCATTGGCAGACATTTGTAAATTAAATATTCCCTAAGAATGACTCAAATATTTAGTTTTAGAGTTTTCCTATATACTACAAAGGACTATGTCAGAGTATTCTGATTTGTATAAATATTGGTGAAATTTTTCTTTAATTTTGGATTATTATAGCTGAAGAAAAATTTTTACTGAAAACAGGGATAATCTGAGTTCCAAAATTTTGTTAGTTAAGTAGATAATCTGTGTTTTTGTTAGTTTTAAGTCAGTGCGAAGTATATACATAATGAGGAATTTCCATGATCAGAAATTTGTTAGGAAAGATTTAACTTCATTTGGACAGAAAAGATGGTCTTTTTTTTTTAATTTGAAATTGTTGTATATATAACAGTAGCATGCATTACAATTTGTAATACACATATAGAGCACCTTTTTACATATCACCATTTGTATACAAAGTATATTCATACTATTTATGTCTTCAAACATGCATTTAGGGTAATGATATCCATCTCATCCTACCATCTTTTTTTTTCTTTATACCCCCTTCCCCCCTCCCTTCTTCTTCCTCCCGATTGACCTTTCTAGTGTTCCTCTAATCCTCCTATGCTCTCTGACCCAACCCCACTGTGAATCAGCCTCCTTATATCAGAGAAAGCATTCGGCATTTGAATTTTTGAGATTGGCTAACTTCACTTAGCATTATATTCTCCAATTTCATCCATTTATCTGAGAGTGCCATTATTTTATTCTCTTTTATTGTTGAGTAATATTCCATTGTGCATATATACCACATTTTCTTTATCCACTTAACTACTGAGGGACATCTAGGTTGGTTCCACAACCTAGCTATTGTGAATTGTGCTGCTATAAACATTGATGTGGTTGTGTCCATGTAGAAAAAGCATTTGACAAATTACAGCACCCATTTATGTTCAAAACACTAGAAAAACTAGGGATAACAGGAATGTATCTCAACATTATAAAAGCTATCTATGAGAAGCACCAGGCTAGCATCATTTTAAATAGAGGAAAATTGAAAGCATTCCCTCTAAAAACTGGAACAAGACAGGGTTGTCCCCTTTCACCACTGTTATTTAACACAGTACTTGAAACTCTGTCCAGAGAAATTAAACAGATGAAAGAAATTAAAGGGCTTCAGATAGGAAAAGAAGAACTCAAGTTAGCAGTATTTGCTGATGATATGATTATATACCTAAAGGACCCATAAAACTCCATCAGAAAGCTTTTATAACTAGTAAATGAATTCGGCAAAGTAGCAGGATACAAAATCAATACCCATAAGTCAAAGGCATTTATGTACATCAGTGATAAATCCTCTGAAAGGGAAATGATGAAAACTACCTCATTTACAATAGCATCAAGAAAAATGAAATACTTGGGAATCACCTTAACAAAAGATGTGAAAGACCTCTATAACGAAAACTACAGAACACTAAAGAAATTAAGGAAGACCTTAGAAGATAGAAAGCTCTTCCTTGTTCTTGGATAGGCAGAATTAATATTATCAAAATGACCATACTACCCAAAGCATTATACAGTTTCAATGCAATTCCAATAAAAATCCCAATGACATTCCTTATAGAAATAGAAAAAGCAGTCATGAAATTCATCTGGAAAAATAAGAGACCCAGAATAGCTAAAGCAATCCTTAGCAAGAAGAGTGAAGCCGGGGGAATCACAATACCAGACCTCAAACTACACTACAGAGCAATAGTAACAAAAACAGCATGGTACTGACACCAAAATAGACATGTAGACCAATGGTACAGAATGGAGGACACAGAGACTAAAGCCCACAACTACAGCTATCTTATATTAGATAAAGGTGCCAAAAACATACATTAGAGAAAAGATAGCCTCTTCAACAAATGGTGCTGGGATAACTGGAAATCCATATGCAACAAAATGAAACTGAACCTCTATCTCTCACCATGCACAAAACTCAACTCAAAGTGGATTGAGGACCTAGGAATTAAACCAGAGACCATGCAGCTATTGGAAGAAAAAGTAAGCCCAAACCTCCATCATATTGGATTAGGCTCCTACTTCCTTAATAAGACTCCTATTGCACAAGGTACCAACTTTTGCAAAAGCAAATTTATCTTTCAACAGTCTATACTTTTTGAATAATTTGTGTCCCTGGTAATTCTATGTAAATTTTTTTTTTTTTTTTTTTTTTTTTTTTTTTTTTTTGGTACCAGGGATTGAATTCAGAGGAACTCGACCACTGGGCCACATCCCCAAGCCCTTTTTTTGTATTTTTATTAGAGACAGGGTCTCACTGAGTTGCTAAGTGCCTTGCCATTGCTCAGCCTCCCAAGCCTCCCAAGTGCTGGGATTACAGGCGTGCATCACCGCGCCCGGCTCTATGTAAATTTTTATTTCTATGTTCTAAATGATAAAAAGAAAACTTTGCTTTTGTTTTGTATTTCTTTTTGTTTGTTTCTCTATTTTCCACTATCTCCCACATGGCTCTACTGAAATTCCTATATCAAGAAATAGTTTGAGAATTTTACTCACTTAATTAAATACTGGTAATGTTCTGTGATTTAAAAAAATTTCTATATAAAATCCTGTAATAGAAGCCATAAAACATTATAAATAAAGTTGAAATGAAACAGGTATTTAAAATGCAAAATTTGCAATACATGGCAAATGATTAAAATCATTAATTGATAAATCTCTCCTAAAGCTTAATAATAGAAAAGGTCTATAGTAGAAAAATATGAGTAAAGGATTTAAAAAAGCAACTTATTAAAAAAAAAAGATTATCTAATACACTAAACTTCAGGTACGACAGTAATATAAAATATTTATATAAAGAAGCAACAGGAAGACACTTTTTAAAATGTATCACACTAAGAAATATTAGATAAAATAAGGCAGCATTGACAAAAATGAGAGAATGTGATATTAATAAAACAGATACTAATAAATAGCTCATGGGAGATTAAAACCTTATGTGCTGGCAAGGAAGCTGGGCTTTAGACTTGCCTCATCCCCTTTTTCTCTAATATGGACTGAGGGCATACCCAGCTGTGATATGTATTTTTCTATTGGAAGGATCCATTCCTGGCACTCATTGAGAAAAAGTTTCCCAATGACCCCCCGCCCCTCCACCACCACACACACACACCCATTGGCAGAAATAGTTGAAGTTGAAAGTTGAATTGATTCATGCTCCTCTGAACTGTTATTTTTTTATAACATCTTTATGGAGATATAATTTGCATACCACTAATTTCACCCCTTTTAACAATTTAGTTTGCTTTCTTTTATTTTCTTCTTTTTTTTAAAGTCTTTCAGAGTTGAGCAAATGTCACCCCTTTGTAACTTTAGATCATTTTTATTCCCCCTCCAAAAGAAAACTCATACTCATCTGCAGTCTTGAACATTACTCTAAGACAGAATGCATGGCATCTGGAAAAGAAAACACAGAGAAATATAGTCTTAATATATACTCCTGGGATTCTAAATATGTATATGAACCAAAAATTAACAAAACGTAATACAAACAAACAAATACTATGAAAAGCATAAGAAACAATACTTTTACACCACAAAAATTCAGATATTATGATTATCAGAAACAGACCAGAAAAGGAACATGTTTAAAATTATCAAATCATAAGTAACTAAGAACTATGGGAAACAACAAGGGAATACTATACATTTCTTAATTGTTTAAAAACATAAGATGTTAAGAATTAAAATATAGACATTGAGATTAAAATGTGGATGGGTTAAAATAGATTACACATAACTAAGAGACTACGTAGAATATATAATAGAAGAAATTTTAAAAATTCAGAAAGCAAAAGGAATCTTGAGATTTTTGTGTTAAAAAATGAAGCACCTTAATCCTCAGATTTCAATGTCTAAGCACAGCACTTGAACATGAATGTGCAGGTGACCACCACAGCAACACCATAGAACTTGAGTGAGAAATGTTTTGCTGCATACATATTACTAAGATTTTTTAAATGGCACCAAGGAGGGAAAAGCCAGAAATTAGTAAAATAAAATCATCAGAATGGCATGAGAAAACTATTGACCTGTAAACCTGTTTCCAACTAACTTCCACAAAAGGATAACAGATAACATGAAATTATTGGTGTGTTAATCCACCACTACCTACCTTTGATCATAGAGGTATATATAGCTGCTTTCAACTGGACTGATGATATTTCATTTCTCAAGCAAAATATTGGGCAATGGATTACTTTACACAAATGCTATAATACAGTTTAAAATAATGAGATAAATTACAATGCACTATATAAATAAGAGCCTAAAATATATGGCTGATTTAAAAAATGCTTCAAAACACTATGGAAACCATATTGTTTATATATAAGATACTAAAATATCATATATTCTCTATGGATATTTATACATATACATACATGAAAAATATGCACAAAACTGATTATCAGAACTGAAAGTAAAGGAAATGAGTAAAGGTGATTTACAAATGTAATGTGAAAGGCACATTACATTTTTCTGTGTTGTATTCATTTAAAAAATATATGCAAATATGGCTTGAATAGCTAAAATATTTTTAAAAAGAGAAATAAAGACTAGTATACAGATATATTTTGAAGTTGAAAAAATTAGAGCAAACAAACAAATGTATCAAACAAGTGTATCATAAATAATCTTTATTCTGTTTTTAACTTCCTTCTATCCCTAGTTTCTACAGGGTTTTAATCATAAAAGTGTGTTGAATTTTGTTGAAGGCTTTTTCCATATCTATTTGGATAATCATGTGATTTGTGCCCTTGGTTTCACCTATGTAGTGTATTATACTTACTGATTTTCAGATGTTGAATTAGCCCTGCATCCCTGGATGCACTAGTTTGATCATGTCATATGAACTTTTTAATGTGTTGTTGAACTCAATTTTCTATTATTTTATTGAGTATTTTTGCATTTATATTCATCATTATTATTCTTATTCGTAAATGATACAGTTCCATACTTAGAAGACTCTAAAAGCTCCACCCAGGAGACTTCTAGAGTTAGTTAACAAGTTCAGCAAAGTAACAGGGTACAAAATCAATGTACAAAAATAAGAACTTTTGTATACCCTAACAATGAATCTGCAGAGAAAGAAATCAGGAAAAAGTAGTTTCATTCACAATAACTTCAAAAAGTAAATAAAATATCCAGGAATAAACCAAACCAGGGTGAAAGTCCTCTTTAATGAAAACTATTGAAAATTGAAGAAACTGAAAAAGACACCAGAAGATAAAAAGATTTCCCATGGTCATGCATAGGCAGAATTAATATTGTTAAAATGGCCATATTATCAAAAGTGACCTACATGTTCAATACAGTCCCAATCAAGATGCCAATGACATTCTTCACACAACTAGAAAATATAATCCTAAAATTCATATGGAAGAACAAATGACTCAGAATAACCAAACCAATCCTGAGCAAGAAAAGCGATGGGGGTGGCATCACAATGTCTGATTTCAAATTATATTAACAGAACCACAGTAGCAAAAGCAGCCTGGGTACTGGTATAAAAATAGACACTTAGACCAATGAAACAGACTAAAAGGCACAGAGACAAACCCACGCAGGTAAAGTCATTTGCTCCTTAACAAAGTTCCCAAAAAAATGTACTGGAGAAAGGACAGCCTCTTTAATAAGTAGTTCTGGGAAAACTGGGTGTCCATATATAAGAAAATGAAACTAAATCCCTCTCTTTCATCCTGAACAGAAGTCAACTCAAATTACATAAAAGACCTAAGAATAAAACCAGAAAGTATGCAACTGTTAGGGAAAAAATAGGGGAAACACTTCCACATATAGACACAGGAAAAGACTTTCTGAATGGGACCCCAATAGACCAGGAGATACAAAAAAAGAATCAATAAACAGGGCAGCATCAAAATAAAAACCTTCTACACAGCAAAGGAAACAATTAACAGAATAAGGAGACAACCTACAGAATGGAAGAAAAAAAAAAATGCTAGCTACTCTTAGAGGATTAATATTTAGAATACATAAAGAACTAAAAAAACCTCAACATTAAAATAGCAATTAACCAACTACATAAGTGGGCAAACAAACCAAACAGACATGTCTCAAAAGAAGTACAAATGGCCAATGACTAAATGAAAAAAAAAAAAAAAAAAAGTTCAATATCTTTAGCCATCAGGCAGATACAAATAAAACCTACTCTGAGATTACATCTCACCCCAGTTAGAATGCCAATCATCAAGAATACAAATAACAATAAATGCTGGCAAGGATGTGGGGAAATGTAAATTAGTCAACCAATATGAAAATTAATATGGAGTTGATTCAAAAACCTAACATTAGAACTACCATATGATTATAGTATACCAGTCCTTCACATTTATACAAAAGAATTAAAGTCAGCATATTTTAAAGATACATGTATATCTGTGTTTATTGTAGCACAATTTACAAAAATCAAATTAGGGAATCAGCCCAGGTGTCTGTGAACAGGTGAACACAGAAAGAAAATGTGGTAAATATACGCAACAAAGGTTTTATTCAGCCATAAAGAAGGACAAAGGTATGTCATTTGTACGCAAATGGATGAAAATGGAAATCATAAATTTGAATGAAGTCAGACTCAAGGAGAAAAGTATATGTTTTCTCTCATATGGGGAAATTAGGAAAAACAAGGGGAAAATAAGGAATGCCATGAAAATAGAAGGGTAAGGGGAGGAATAGAGGGGAGCAAGGATAGGAGATTGGGTAATAAAATTGATCATGTTGTGGATTTATGCATGTGCAATTATGCCACAATGAAAGTCATCATTCTATATAATTGAGATGCACCAAAAAATACCAAAAAATGAATAAAAAAAATAGGTTTAAATATTTTGTCCAATTCTGACAGCTGAGTGATCTCATGCATATTTAACTCTATAGCAAGATAGGGAATGTATTGTCTTCACATCTGTGTCCCTGGCTCCCCAAAACCTAACATAACTAGGCATATACAGGTAATTGATACATCAGTCTCAAAATTATAGTTACCTGTTGTAAGAATTACATAAGACTTTCAGTATGCTTGATACATAGTCTTTACCCCCATGTTAAACAAATATTCAGATAATCAATTTACAGAGCAATGGTTTATTTTGCTCTCAGTTTTAGAGGTTTCTGTCCCTGGTCAGTTGGCCACTTTGCTTTGGAGCTGTGACATGTCTCATTGAGAGCAAGTGGTCAAGCAACCCATTCACCTCATGGCTTAGAGTGAAAGAGAGACAGACAGAAAATTAAAGAGAGCAGAAAGGACAAGTCTCCACCACCCCCTTCCAGGGTACATCCCCAGTGATAAGAAGACCTACCAATAGGCTACATTTAAAGTTCCACAGCTATCCAATACCACCATTCAGGATCAAGCCTTCAATATGTGAGACTCTATAGGACATTACAGATTCAAACTATTGCACCCCAAATAATAATTCCCTCCTGCTTTTATATAGTTAATTCTCTAATTTCTCTGTAGGTGTTATCTCATTTGTGAGCTTCAAAAGGATTTATCAATTTTAGGTCTCTACCTAGTTTTCTTCCTCCTTTTATCAGTTTTAATTTTTGTGTTCTCCATCAGTTCAACTCTTGACCTATAAATACCAGCACCACATAGATATTAATCTCTTTCCCAGACCATCAATAGTTGGTTGTCAAGTTTTCTAATTTATATTTATGAAATATTTCTAATATTCTGTCTAGATTGATTGAGGCCACCTGCACCATCTACTGCAGTATGAGAACAAACCTCAGAAGACGCTTCCTCTGCTCTGGTCCCCAAGGCAGATGTGGTGACTCTATTTCCCCCATAAAGGCATTAGGTAGTCTTTGTCAACTTGCATGTGTAAGCACATTGAAACACTTCAGAACCATGCTGTATATCTTAATGAATAAGTAGCTAATATTTTATCATATCGATGCGACATGTGTTAGGTAGTTTCCAGCTTTCTTTATTAAAAATAAGTGCACAATTAATAGTCCTAAAAATATTTGATGAACATTCAAAATTTTCTTGAAATAGAGTCTTGACACTGAATAGAATCTTAGCACAGAGTAAGGTAAAAGGGGTGGAAATATTTGAGATCATTATCATCATATTACTTCTAGAATGTCTCTATCAATTTACGTATTCTCTCTCACATTGGTTTCTGAGGCTGCTTTTTCCACACCATTGCTAGCCCTAAAAAATACAATGAATGTCATTTTCATTTGCTTTTTTTTTCCACTTAAAATGCAAAATGAAAACAAAATAGAAATCTTTTCAAATGTTTATTAGCTCTTTGAACTTACTCTTTGGTAGATGTTTCCTATGTCTTTTTTTTTTTGGGGGGGGGGTCTATTTAGTTTCTGGGCATGAATATTTTATTCACATATACAAATTCTTCATGTTTTCAGAATAATCTCCCATTGCATGTGTTTTCCTCTTCTTTTTATAAATTCTGATTTTTAATATAGTGTTTTGTTGTATTGTTTGGTCTTGTTTTGTGGTCCTAGGGCTCGAACCCAGGGCCTTGCCCATGCTAGGCCAATTCTCTACGAAGTTACATACTAGCCCTGTACATGGTGTTTTGTCAAATCTAAGTATTTTCTTAAATGTTAATTATTTTAATGTGTCTATTTTCCTTTGCCATTTCTCTTGATTTTCATCATTACAGTAAGGTATCCCGTCTGAAAATCAAATTAGCATTAGTTTCAGCTCTCTCCCAATTGTTTTGTGACTTCCTTAGTTAAAATCTATTTTGGAATTTTATTTCAACAAATACTTATTTCAATGACAAGATAACCAAACTTTCCTGATGAACAAGTTTTCCATCACAAAATTTTAAATAGTGCACACTGTGACCATTGATTTAAGGTGCTCCTTTATCCATTATTAATGTTTATGCATACTAGGCCCTTTTCCTGAGCTTCACATTCCAAGCTATTGATCTGTTTATCTTTTTTCACAAAATGTCCTCTGTGTTATAAATACTATTAGGATTTAAATACATTTTATTAGCTTATAAATCAAGTTTTCTCATCGCTTTTCTACATCAAAGATTTCTTAGCTCTTTTTGCTCCTTTATAAATGCAAAGATTAAAAATACAAAGAAAGGGCACAAAGAAGCAAGTATTTGGAGAACAAGATGAGAAATTGTGTGAATATTAAAGAAGATGTAATATTCTGTGGCACACTCGAAGCTCCAGCCAGCCATTTTTTGACCTACTTCCCACCACTGTAGAGCCAAGCTGGATCAGTGATAATTCTGAAGCTGTCAAGCATTACCCTTCTGCTCTGATTTGTAGCTGAAGCTAAAAGTTGTCTTTCATCTCTGCCACCTTATTCTGTGCATGCAAAAGAGAAGGAGATTGCTCCAGAGATTCAGCAACTCACCCAAGGGCACAGAAATGCTTTGTGGAAGTTTCCAGCCTTCCTGAAAATCTTGCAATTATAGAACTGAACTCTAGATAGAAGTTTTTTTTTTTTTTTTTTTTTTTTTTTTTTTCTCCATTCCCTCTTAATCTTACTTAAAGATCTAGGTTACACTATGTAAATTGCTTAGGATAAAAGTCAACTTGAAAGCCAGTGGATTGGGAAGGGGCATAGCCAACAAAGAGCACTGGCATTAGAGAGGGTGATTGATTGGACCAAGACCTCTGAAGTGCTCTAAGGCAATCAAAGCCACCACTTTCCCTTTTAATGCTTTAAAATATCCAATCACTCTATCCCAGATCTTTGGGTATTTTCAAATACTTATCATGGAAGCTTATGTTCTTTTCAAAAGGGCACCAAGAAAAATATTCATTGGTTTAAACACCAAATATTTATAAAGTCCACAAAAAGAATAATAATTGTATGTAAGAATACAGTATAGGTAAGTGATTCCTTGTTGTCCCAACATGGAATAAAGAATACTGAGAGTTTGCTTTGTGTGACTCAGATGCCAAAACTTGGCTGTTAGTAAGGACTGATAGGAATAATGCCATACCCAAAGGCAACGCAAGGTGAAACTGTGTGTGGCAGTTCTGTAAATGAGAGGAAATTCCTAGTAACTGAGAAGGGAAGAAGTTTAATCAGAGGATCCAGTTGGAAGAATTACTCTAGAAGTTTCACATCAACACAGTTGGAACAAGGCAGACCAGAAACCAAGACAGTATAAACAACAGCTGGAATTCACAGGGATAGCCATGGTGCTTCAGTCTGAGGTCCTGGAATATTGTTTATTCCCTTAAGTTGAGCATCAGTGTCTCCATCCAAGGTTTTTGTGAGTACAATTATGCCTTGGATTTTCCCTTCAGTTTCCTAATTCATGCTATGGCCCACATTGGAGAAATTCTCCACATTGAAGAGCAAACTCTCCAAATAATTCTGAAGTTCAGCCACATGGAGAGGCACTGGTGGGAAGGGATGTGTTCACTGTATCTTCTGCTTTTGGAGGAAAAGACCCAGAGTGCACTATCATATTAGTGTCTTTGGATTTGTAATTTTTAAAAAAAGAATTTTAATTCTGCCTTTAGAAGCTAACAAATAGTTTTCCTTTAATTATTGTGTTTCATTAGAATATCATGGATTTTATTTTTGATACTGCATATTTTGTGGAAACATTACAAATCAATCCAGGAGGTTAAGGACTGAGTTGCTGATTGTGGATGAGCAATAAAACTTAAATAACTAAATAAAGATAGGCTCATTGGGAGACTGACAAGGAATGTGAAACTCAGTGACCATTTCCACCTTAAACACCAGCTACAAATATAGCTCTGCTTTTTGTGGGTGTGCAAACTCTGGTACTTGTTGACTCCCTTCCAGCAGACACACTAGTTTTATGGGCTCTTCTACACATCTACTTCTTCTCTGTCCTTTCACATAAACACATACATTAGATTAGAGCCATTGATTATACCTAATTTTTCTAATTCTTGTTAGAACTGAGGAAACTACCTCATATATTGAAATATTTTAAGCAATCAAGAAAAAAAAATGTTACAGGAATGATTGGCAACTTGTGAGCAAGTAGCAGAATTTTGTGTTTTTACTTCATTCACTAAAGATTTTGAAACTTGAGAAGCTATGGTTGCACAATGTAATGTTGATCTTTTCAACTCCTCCAAATTAATATCAATCTGCAATTTGGACTAATACTATACTTATTTCCACATCTACAATCTAGATCTCAGGGTTTCTTCTAGTTTGCATTCGTCTATGCAATTTGATCGCCTGCACGCAAATTCATGGGCATTGCCTTTCTCTCTTTCTCTGTGTGTGTGTGTGTGTGTGTGTGTGTGTGTCTGTGTGTGTGCATGCATGCGCGTGTTTCTCTGATTTCACAGTCTCTAGCTGGCCATTCAGAGAGTGACATTTTCAAACCTTGTTTCTAGAAATTGTTTGATATTCAAAATGTTAATTGCTTCTCCCATGCTCCCTTTTCTCTGGAGAAGAGATATCACTGGCAGAGGTCTTAAGGAATTACTGAAGAAGGGGTAACTGAACTCAGAACAGGTAGGATCCCTGATATATGTGAAAGAAAGGAATTTCAGCATGTGTCAGTAGAGGCACAGAGATTTACTTAGAAAGAAAGGAATACACATTCAAGGGAGAACGTGGGCCATCTCAAGAGTGAGAGACACTTTGGGTGTTTTCAGGCTTTTCTTTCAAAGGTGATTTGGTGAGGGGTGAATATGGAAAGGTATGTGAGAATGATATCAGTCTTTTCATTCTCAGGATTCTTAGCCTGAGGTGGTCTCCATTATCTGATCTCTTATATAACGTTGAAAATTCCCCTAAACTATATGTTTCTTAAATTTTTTTTCTCTCTTTAATCTATTTATTGGTGGGCTAGTTAATAGTGTGTATGATAATTATTATAAGTGAGTGAACTTATGGCTAACAATTAAGATTTATAGATTTCCTAGAAGTCTGAGAGTGACAGGTATATGAGAGAGACTGCCCTGGAGACTAACAGGCCTATAAAGCTATGCAGACTCTCAGATTAAAGTTATATTTCCTTGTGGTTTCTTTATGTCTCCTTTCTGCCCATATTTTTATCTCTTCTATCCTGCTTCACTTATTTCCCTTACATACACTTTTTCTTAAGCATCAGTATTATCTCCAATTTCTGCCTTCCCAGGAATTGTCCAAGATTAATTTTTTGTCCTCCACCCTACCAGTCCAATGAACCCCTAAAAGTCAATTGTTGCCTCAGTTCCTTTTCCTCTTACCCTCTGCCTAAGGCATCCTGCAAATTTCCATCTTGGTTCCATATGCTTTCTGTATTCCTGTTTTCCTGTAAGTGGACTGGCCCCTACTGGGAAGCACCATTCTTCATTCTCTGATTACATTGTTGACTTTGCATATCAATATACTTTGTATACAACCAGAGATATGTGAAAATGTGCGCTATAAGTATAATATGAAATGTAATACATTCTGCTGTCATTTCTAACAACTTAGAATAAAAAATAAATTTGAAAAAAAAGAAATAGTGAGAAATAAGAATATACTAGTTGATTAAATGCCTTGTCTAAAGAAGTTACTATGGACAAAATACAAATAGTTTCAATTTAAAAAAAAAAAAAAAAAGAATCATTTGATGAAGTACACCACGATTTTATTACCAGGATGGTTTCTGATTGTGTTCTGTCCACACATCATTAGTCCTCATATTAGGATGGCTAGAAACATTCATTTCCAAGATGAATAGATGTCCCTACCTAAAGCACTGAAAGATAAGACATGCATATTCATTAGGAAAACTGATTATTCCCAAATATTTAGCTGATTTTTTAAAAAAATGTGTCTACTGTAAAAATAACCAGAAGTCAGGGAATAAGATAAAGCCTTGGATCACTATCTTGTATGTGAAAAACAGGTGTTTAGTGTGTATATGACTTGAGAATGAAGCTTAGTCTCATCAATAAATTCAGAATTTTAGTACTTATGTAATAGTCATTGTGAAGACAGAATGATATCACTCATGATATCACTTTGTAATGCTCAGCACTGTGTCTGGCATATAGTAGGTGCTTAATATACAATTTCCTTTTCCCTAAGGTAGCTCATCTCAATTGATGTCTGTTGTATAAAGTTAGAAAAAAGATTTTAAGTAATATTGTTATTTCATTTATGAGGGATTTGAACATTATGTTCCAGTATGTTGCTGGTAAGAAATATCATCTTTCAGGGTAAGGTGTCTTGAAACTTTCATTTAAGAAGAACCTATATTAGTAATATACTTCATTATGCAAATGTTACCCCTGATGGATTATTATATATGCCATGGAGACCCAACTTGGTCAGAAGAGTTTACCACAGAAGATTTGCTCTTACCTATTTTATTTCTTGCTTCACATTCTGGCTTTTCAAATCGTGAACTTAATTTCTTATTTTAATCAAGATATTTTAATCCCAGTGAAGCAACAATGTAGTCTCATTTCATAACCTGCTGATATTTTGCCATTATATGCAACATATGTGTTTAAACTGCATTTGTTAATCTACCTCTATGTGGTTTATTTGCAAATTAAATGGTGAGTTTGGCAAAAGGACACCAAAATTGCATACTGAATACATGCAACTTTATCTAATATATTTACTCACCTTGCAAATAACTTACTTTCAAGCAGAAATCCAGATAATCTTCCACAAAGTCCTTTACTCATTCCTCTCCAAAATGCAGCCCTCCACAACTGTCCTTACAGATGTGTACTCCAGGAGGACCGAACCTGGCTTTGGGCATAGGACAATGTGGGACAGGGCACATTTAGACGAATTTGGCTTTACAAATTGAAGTTTCAGATGTATCCTGTTTTGAGACATGAGAACTATTTCATAAGACCAAACCAAAAATATTCATTCTAAAATGTTACAGTTAGAACAAATCACCTGGGTGAAATTTTTCTAGGTAGCACTTTCTGTCACTATTTTACATTCTTTAAAAAACAAACAAGCAATCAAAAGACCCAGCAAGATATTTATTCTTTGTTGTTCCTTCCTTATAACAAGAAGATTAAGGAAGGATAGCTAAGCTCCACAGAGAAAAAAAAAAAAAAATCCACCAGTGGTGCTGCCTTTAATGTCCTCCCCCCACCTCTCTACTTCTGTTCTGCACACGGGGCCATGTGATTATCAACCTCCTGGTTTGAAGTGAGGGATCTTCAAGGGCATGGGATGATTCTGCAAGACTATCCTCCCACATTCTTAGTGATCACACAGTGCTCTCTGTGGTCTTCTCTCAGGAAACCACATTCACTTTTAAGAAAGAGGATAAAGAACAGATAACCACACTGCCATGAGTGTTATGTTACAGAATATTATGTTATGTTATGTTACAGAATATTACACAGCAATAACATGGGACATGCAACAATATGAACTGTTCTCAAAAACATTCTATGGAATGCAAGATGCCAGACACTGAAAAAGACATGGCATAATAATTTATTAATATGAAATTCAACAATAGGTAATACATATTCTGACAAAAGCTAGAATAATAATTACTTTTGCTGTGATGATTGACTGGAAAGAGAATGGTAGAATGTTCTGGAATGACAGATTATTCCATGTCTTTATCTCATTGAGAGTCACATTCATCAGGATTTTTACCAAAATTGTATTTAAATTATACTTCAAAAAATATACTTCAATTTTTAAAAGACAAAGAAAGACACTTACTATAGTGGTAGATATCACCCAGTGATCTGAATTGTATGTAAAAAACAGGTCTTCAGTGTCTGTAGGACCTGAGAATCAGATTTAGTCTCATCAATAAATTCAGAGTTTTAATATTTATGTAATAGTCATTGCAAAGACAGAATGATATTACTCATATATAATTTTGTGATGCTTAGCATTGTATCTGGCATATGGTAGGTACTTAATGTACAATTTCCTTTTTCCCTAAGATAGTTCATCTCAATTGATGTCTGTTGCATAAAGTAAGAAAAGGATTTTAAGTAATATTGTTATTTCATTTATGAAGGATTTGAGCATTATGTTCCAAGTATGTTGCTGGTAAGAAATATCATCTTTCAGGGCAAGGAGTCTTGAAACTTTCATTTGAGAAGAACCTATTTTAGTAATATACTTCCTTATGCAAATGTGACCCCTGATGGATCATTATACATGCCACCAAGCCCCAACTTAGTCAGAAGAGTTTACCACAGAAGATTTGCCCTTACCTATTTTATTTCTTGCTTTACATTCTGGCTTTTCAGATCATGAACTTAATTTTTTTTTAATCAAGATATTTTAATCCCAGTGAGCAACGAAGCAGTCTCATTTCTTAATCTGCTTATATTTTGCTACTATATACAACATTTGTGTTTAGTGATAGTAATCTGAATTCTGGAAATTCTCCTGGCATTATGAAAAAAATACAAGACTTTTTAAATTTGTAAAGCCAATAAAACCAAGGGAAGGTAAATAGCATAGCTAAAATATTCTCTTTTAAAAAGACAATACAGAAAAGTAGCATTAGGTTTATATATCTGAGATCCCTACCTTCTCTCTCCCTCCCTCTCTCTCTATTTGTCTCTCTCCCCTCCCCCTTTTAGTTAAATACCGGATGTGAAGGTAAACAAAATTATTTCCATATTAAAATACTTAGGAATTACCAACTATGTTCCATTCACTTTTATTGGGGCTAGAGCAGTGACAGAAGTCTGGACTGTTATATTAAGCATTTTATCATCTAAAGGAGAGATAAAACATCTTTTATAATATTAAGTTATATTTACTAGGCACCGTCACTCTACTCTATACACTAAGTACTTTGTTTATATCAACTATTTCAACACTCACAACCAATGTTGGATTAAATAACTTGTCCCAAATTGCAGAATTAGTAATTGGAAGTATTTGATGCAGGCAGTGCAATTATGCAGCCCATTCTCTTACCCACTATATCCCATCAACTTTAGACCAGGCTCTAAGATAAACAAAGTTTTCTTCTTGCTAAGCCTCTAATGCATGTATTTTTTTCCTTCTTTTATGTTTTATATCTTTTTCCTTCTATCCTGTAATTATTTGTCTCATCTCCTGGTTCGTTTTCAGCTGCCTGCTCCTTAAATATCAACATTCCACAATTTGTTTCCTCAACTTTTTTTTTTTTTAATTCAAACTCTGGGATTTCATCTTGCAAACATCATTTTTTCCCAGGTTCAATCATTCAATCTGCTTGACAGGTTCACCTGCATTTTCCAAAAGTATCTTACCTTACCCTGTTTATAATTTGACTCAATGTTTTTCTTCCAACATTTGTTTCCTTTTCTATTTAATTTGGACCTTCTACTCAATTTGAAGGTTTGTAGGACCCTTTGACTGTCCTACACCTTCATTCTCTACAACTAATTGACAGTGTTTTCTCTCTCACACATTCACCCTTCTGCATGGCTAAGGTTTGTTTATAACCCCTCACCACAACACAAAGTATGAGTTAGGAATTACCCCCAATGCAGGGGTATTGGGAGGTGGGCCTAATGAGAACTGATTAGACCATAGGGTAGAGCCCTTATAACTGAATTAATAATTTTTATCACAGGAGTGGGTTCCTTATGAAAGGATGATGCTATCTGTCTGTCTGCCCATCTTTCTCTCTCTGCCCTTCCATCATGAGATGATGCATCAAGAAGGCCCTCACTAGATGCTGACTTCTCAATCTTGGACATTCCAACTTCCCAAATCATGAGCCAATACACTTCTGTTCATCAAAAATTACTCAGCCAGTGTTATTTTGTTATCGTAGCACAAAACAAACTAAAACATCTGCTGATAAGCCTCAGACTGGCTTTTTTTTTTTTTTTTTTTTTTTTTTTTTTTTATTGGGGATTGATCTCAGGAGCACTTAACCACTGGGCCACATCCCCAGCCCTTTTTTGTATTTTATTAGAGACAGGGTCTCACTGAGTTGCTAAGTGCCTCGCCATTGCAGAGGCTGGCTTTGAACTTGCGAACCTCCTGCCTCAGCCTCCCAAGTGCTGGGATTACAGGCGTGCGCCACCACGCTGGCAAGGCTCTTGGCATCTATACCTCAATTGCTATAAGGATTCCCAGTTTCACCCACCAAAATCTATTTTTACACACAGGAAGCTTTCTGTATATCAAGTCTAATTATTTGGTTCTCTCACTTAAAAGCCCACATTTTGCTACAGAATTAAGCACACAGTTGTGAGCACAGCATGAAAGACTTTGGCCATTACACTCAGAACTCCAACTCAGGAAGTGCCAGCCCTGGGAACAGGATCAAGTCCTAGGTGGGCACAGCAGGTTAGAAACTGCGTGAGAAGCAACAATACTAATGAGTATGGGGCTTCAGGAGAAGCCAGGCATGGGGAATCCTCAGAAAGCCCTTATGGGGCTGATGGGAGGGACTTTGGTACTGAGATCTTTGAAATGTTCACTTCATGTCTTGTCTTTGCCCAGAGGAAGCAGCAAATTGCCATCTTGGTTCCAGGTCATTCTCCCAGTTCTTTTCCAATGGACCCTGGGTGCATCCATGTGCACCCTCTTTGAGAGGATGAAGGAAGGAAAGGAAGATCTAGGCCGTTGATCTCCTTTTACATGCTGATATTGTAGAAGTAATCTCTATTTTCCAGCTAGTTTGTGCTTTATACTACTCCTATTCCTTTGCCTCAACCTTAGGATTGTCTCACCAAATTCCATTTTCCATCCCTCAATTCTATTATAGAGGTAGAAAAATATTACACGTTCATGTTCCCAGTCTTCAGTGCGGCTTCTGATGGTCATGTGATACATCTGTGCCAACACAACATTATCAGATACCCTCTGCCTGGTCTTCCTTTTCCTGCCTTGGATGCAGATGTGATGTTGGAAGTCCCTCAGGAAGACTGTGACCATGAGGCTAAGAACGAACCCACTTAGCACAGAGTGGTGGAAGAACACTGTGAACATGTCACATTGGCTCTGCATCAGCTATCTCTGGGCTTCCTATGATGTGAGGCAAACAAACCCATATTGCCAGTAAGATGGATGGATTCCATGCTTAACATAGTGGAAAAAATGATTCCATGATATATCCTGTCTCACAAATTAAGTATGAGAGAGACATGATTATCCTCAATTCACAGACATTTTACAGCAAACTGAATAACTTGGCCAGTATGTCTTGGAGCAAGGCTTGAATCCTCCTATATGAAACCAAAGAAGTCATTTCCATACTAGGATCAACCCTGATGTGAAATCCAGGATTAGTTTTCTGTCTTTTCAGATAAAGAAATCAAGGCATTTGGAGACTTTGAAAGTGGCAAAAACCACAAGCCAAGTTTTTTCACTGCCTCTTTTGACTTATTTCTATGCCATATCACTCTAATTTACATAGCCAATTAGTAAAAGGTCTCTTTCTTATTTTATGTTGAGGAAAACATCTTGGATATTAGGTGGATATTTGCATCCTTTAAGATACAATGCTAACAGTTAAAGGTTTTCTCTAACTTCAAGGATTCATTTCTTATTAATTCTGAGGTTTCACAGAAAAACAGTCTATGCCCTTAAAGGTATTTATCCTGCCCTAAAATTTGCTAATACTGTATTAAAGATAAAAATAAACATGACCCTCTGTGACAGTTGTTTTTGAATTACAATACTGGACTCATTAATCAGTTTTTTTTTTTCTTCAGTGCTCAACATGATATAATCTGTTCACCAAGCATAATTGAAGGGCAAAGCATCACACCAGGGACAGTTGTGCAGCCAAAAGATTTATTCAACAGCCTTCGTGGCTGGTAGCAAAAACCGGAGAAGAGGTGCTCTGGTCGAAGGTCGAAGAGGTGGGAGAGGGGAGTCAGGGAGAAGGGAGTATGAAAGCTCTGGTGGGAGAAGGGAGTCAGGGAGTGGGGAGTGTGCAAGCTCTGGACAGAAGGTGGGTGCTTGGTCGCACCGGCTAGGATCTCTGGAGCTGTTGGCTAAAGCAGCTGCTGTCTGGCTGGAGGATGGAGATGTCAGCTGGGAGCGGCCGTTGGCTGGAGGCAATGGGTCTGGAACTGTTGCCTGGGGCAGCTACCATCGGCTGGAGGCGATGGGTCTGGAGCTGTTGCAGTGGCTTCCTCCTCTCTGCAGCGATGAGCTGATGCATCTGTCTTCCTCCTCTCAGCAGCGATGAGCCGATGTTGTGTCCGTGTGTCTCCCTCTGTCTGAGTCTCTCAAACAGGGCCTTATATAGGGATTTCTGGTGGGGGGTGCACTAGAGCAACCCCAACACCATTGGCTCTTTGCCCCTAGAACAGGGTGACCTTTAAGCCTATTGGCTCTTGCCAGGGGAAAAGAAACATCCTGTCCAGGGAAGAAACATCCTGCCTGGGGGAAAAAACATCCTGTCCGGGGAAGAAAACATCCTGCCGAGAATGAAACAAGGTTGCTTCTCTCAGGATGTGGAAAACTCTGAGGGCGGCGGAGGATAACCTATCTATCAATAATCAAGTAAATAAAATGATTAAGACTGAAAATTGTACACTAAGTCATCCAGGGCCGAAAGTTACTGAAGACCAAGCTGAGAAATTTAGGAGTATTCTTCCAATTCACTTAGGATATGACAATTCCATGCCTTCATTTAAACTAATTCAACCCTTCTCTGCTAATATGCCAATAGTTAGAGATCTCTCCTCTCTGGAGCTCTCCCAAAACTAATCCCTCCTCTGTATCATTACTCATTTATACTTATTGAAAATGTCCTATTTCTGTGACATTTTCATAGTCCCTCACATCAGTTTCCATCTAAGACCCTGTTCTCTGTTTTGAGCTTTCATTGCTGTTTCAAATTTCTCGAAGTTAGCCCTTTAATTCATACAAAGCCTTTCTCACCTCTGACCAGGGGATAAAACGAGCAGCCCCAGCTTCTGCTGAGGAGAGTGGACACACCTGAAAAGCAAGCAAATCAACGGAAGATCTTGCCCCATTCTGGCAGACAGCACATTTTCCTTTGTGTGTCTCTATGTTCGTGATACCATTTTCATTGCTTTTTATTTTTAAGGACATTTCTACTAGTGATAATGTCACTCGATTTTTATTTAACCAAGAAAGTCTTTATATTTTATTTATTTATTTATTTACACTGTGATTGAACCTACAGCCTCGTGCACATGTGGCAAAATTGGGTTTGTTTGAGCTTTACTTTCGGCTTGAGAAAAAACATTATTTCTTAATTTTTGCAGGATATTTTTGCTGCATATATGGCAGGTTCTTGTCTAGTTTTATTTTTGTTTCTACTTTCAACAATGAAAGTAGGTCATAGCACTATTTCTCTTACGTGATTTCAATAAGACTGCTGAAATTCTTATTCTTGTTCCTCTGTAACTAACACATTTTACCCATCTGCCTTCAAGCTTTTCTCTTTATCTTTGATTTGCAGAGGCTTAAATATGATAGGGCATAGGGGTGTGTGAGTACGCACACGTGTGTGTATGAATTTGGTATTTATTCTGCTTAGTGTTCTCTAAACTTTAGATCTGTGGTTTGGTTTAGTGGTTTTGAAAACTTCTCAACCATTGTTTTTTTCAAACACTTGTCCTGCCCCTTTATCTTTCTTGCCATTCTAAGAATTCAATTATTCATATGTTGTACCTTTTGATTTTTTTATTTGTTCTAATTACTTATACATGACAGTAGAATGCATTTTGACATATTGTACGCAAATGGAGCACAACTTCTCATTCCTCTGGCTGTACATGGTGTAGCATTACTCCAGTAGTGTAATCACACATGTATATAGAGTAATAATGTCTGTCTCATTCTATTATCCTCCCCATCCCCACAGCCCCAGCCTCTCCTCACTCCCCTCTATATAAACCAAAGTTCCTTCATTCTTTCCTACCCACCCCCCACACCCCACACTCCACTATGGATCAGCATCTGCTTAACAGAGAAAACATCTGCCTTTGGTTTTGGGGGGATTGGCTTATTTCACTTAGTAAGATATTATCTAGTTCCATTCATTTACCTGCAAATGCCATAATTGCATTCTTCTTTAGGGCTGGGTAAGATTCTATTGTATATATGTACTACATTTTCTTTATCCATTCATCTGTTGAAGGGCATCTAGGTTGGTTCCATAGTTTAGCTATTGTGAATTGAGCTGCTTTAAACATTGATGTGGTTGCGTCACTGTAGTATGGTGATTTTAAGTCCTTTGTGTATAAACAAAGGACTGCAAAGCTGGGTCAAATGGTGGTTTCATTCCAAGTTTTACAAGGACTCTCCATACTGCTTTCCATAGTGGTTGCACCAATTTTCAGTCCCACCAGAAATATATGAGTGTATCTTTTCCCCCACATCCTGGCCAACACTTATTGTTGCTTGTATTCTTAATGATCGCCCTTCTGACTGGAGTAAGATGAAATATTAGAGTAGTTTTGATTTGCTTTGATCAATTGTATTTCTTCTGTGAAGTAGTACCTTTTGATTTTATTCCACAGTTTTTAGATGTTCTCTCTTCTGTTTAGTTGACTTTGTTTTTCTTTCTTTCTTTGTTTTTATCTTTGCATTCCACTTTGGGAAGTTCTACTGACCCATCTTCAAGTCCACAGGCTCTTTCCTCAGCCATGTCAAGTCTACTGAAGAAACCATTAGTCAATAATCCCAACGTTCTTGTTATATATTTTTATTTCTGAATTTTCATTTCAGCCTTTCTTATAATCTTCATTTCTGCACTAAAATTACATCTGGGTTTGCATGTTGTATGTTTTTCACCTTCTTTATTGCTATTAAATAGAATTTTTTTTTTTTTTTTTACAAATAAGAATTTCAGCTGTATCATATCTGGATCTAGTTCTGATTATTGCTTTGTCATTTTAGATGAGATTTTTTCCCTTTTTATATGCCTCATAACTTTTGGGGAGATATGTGGAGAATAGAAGAAGTAAGGTGGGTTTCTGCATGATTAGAGAAAAGAACAAGTTTCTTTCTAGGGGGCTTTAAGTGTGGAGATCAGTGGTAATATCCTCTATCAAAAATTGAGCTGTGTTTGAAATTTGTTTTCAATTTCTCCTGCTCATCAAGGCTTTAGTAAATTAAAGAGACTGAGAAGATGCTTCTGGTTGGAGATTTGGTATTGGTCTCTATTCTTATGCTTCAGTTTATAATAGTATCTCAAGGTAGAATTCAACAATGTACCCTGCAGATAGAACCTTTTCTCCACAAAGGAGATAGTTGGAAATAGTCTGGTTGGACATTCTGCTTCCCTAAGGCCCTAGCCAGCATCACAGTGTGGGTGTGCATGTGTGTGCGTGCGTGCGTGTGTGTGTGTGTGTGTGTGTGTGTGTGTGTGTGTATTGTGGGAGAATCATGCTCTCTCTGGGTTCCTTCTTATTCTTCTCGATGAGAATCTGGTTGAATCTTGGAAGAAAAGCTTATAAGATTGTAGAGATCTTCCCCTAGCAGTTGAGCCCTTAGAAGCTCCACACGTTCACACAAGCACTCTCTTAGCCTTCAAAACTCTACACAACTTCTCTGTTAATATTTCTGTTGGCTTATATCTAATGCCTTGTGCCTCAGGTGAACAAATGCTGGTATGTTTTCTACTGATTCCAGGATGTCAGTTTGCCCTGAAATTTGTTTTCTGATAGGCCTCAGAAAAATTGACTTCATTTGTTCACTTCTACATTACATTACATTCTTAATGTAATGTAGAAGTGACAGATTTCTAGTTCTTTGTATATCATGCTGTAACTTGAAATTTCTATGTCTATAGTGAAAATTAATACTTAATTTTATTCCATTTTACACTGGATATCAAAGACATTATATCTTATGTACTGGGAACCTTCAATGTCACCATTAGAGACAATCTTTTTTAGTACCCTTTCTTTATGTAGGGAGAGTGACTAGATTACATGGAGAGAAAGTAAGTGGGCAAAACTACATGATGAATGAATAAGATGCTTCAGGGAAGATGGGTTCATATGGATTTTTTCCTATAAATTATAGCTTGGATAATTTCAGGCAGAACAAAGATGAGAAGCCATGTCCCACTTTCAAGTGTTATATTTTCTACAAATCAATGGCTACTTAAAATGATCATGTATAAATTAAATTATCTTTACCTTTGCCATTTCAGCATGGGTAATTTGAGAATTAAAGTATGAATTGGTATTCTTTGTAAGTAGAGAACATTTAATTATGAAGAATAAATTCTAAATAGTGTTAGATGCTGTTAGTGATACACCCACCATCATGGTGGTTCTCTGGGGGAGGAAGATACATAGAAACAGAATGCTAGATAATTTAAAAGGCAGGCATTTTGGGGATCATGGGTCTGATAAATGTAGGCCTATTATGGAACATTTCACTTCAGAGGTCCAGTACTGGAACACTGCAATGCTGGAATTATATTACATGAGGGTGCCTGGTCAAGCCAGGTCATTCAGGAGAAATCATTCACAGGACTCATTCCTTTAGCCCACAGGGCAAGAATTTTTCTGCAGGGTTGAAAATAAAAGTAAACACTCTAATTGCCATTAAATAACAGGACATTTGTTTATATAATTAGAAAAGAATTATCATTAGAAATAGAATTCAGTAGGTGACTTCTAACATAGTGGCTCCCAGTAATGTAGTAAGTCCATTTTTATTACTAAAACAAAATATCTGAAGCTGGGTAACTGTAAAAAGAAAAGAAGCATGTCTTAGCTCTTAAGCTCTCAAAGTCAAGGAGTTATGTAGGTAATGGCCCTTTACTTGAAGAATCCCGAGGCAGTGCAAGACATCATATGGAAAGAACAGTGAGTATGCAGGCATGCGTGTGATATCTCTGCATTTTCCTATAAGGTCACCAGTAGTTGAGTGATTAGGATTAGATAAAGTAATTGCTAATTGCTTCAAAAGGCATCACCTCTAAACACTATGGTCAGATTAAGTTTCCACACTTTTAATGCATCACAATGGGGATTACATTTCAACAATGGAAATTTAAGGGAACACACTCAGACCACATCCAAACACGACAACTGTCCTGGCCAACTCCCAACACTGTTTTCCTTATGTGCAGCATTAGCACAGAGGATCTATCACTTGTTGGAATCTGAGAGGCCTTCCACATGAGCCCAAAGAGGGAATAGTAGCCAACTCTCAGTGCTTCCCACCCCACAAGGCTCCCATCCTGCTTTTTGCAATAATGAGTGATGGTTACTCAAGGTGGTAATTATGCTCAGGTGCTTAAAGCTGAGTGATGGTTACTCAAGGTGGTGATTATGCTCAGGTGCTTAAAGCTAATCCTGAATGGAATTCAGACAGTGTCTGACAGGGCAAAATGACAGGCCAGTTCTTTGCCAATAACAAAGAATTAAAAAAAAAAAATTAAATGACATTGTGGATTTACCCACTGGCTGATAATCTTCAGTTAGTTAAAGAAGGATCTTTTTTTTTTTTTTTTTTTTTTTTTTTTTTGGTACCAGGGATTGGACTCAGGGGCACTCGACCACTGGGCCACATCCCCAGCCCTTTTTTTTGTATTTTATTTAGAGACAGGGTCTCAATGAGTTGCTAAGTGCCTCGCCATTGCTGAGGCTGGCTTTGAACTCGCAATCCTCCTGCCTCAGCCTCCCAAAGTGCTGGGATTACAGGCGTGCGCCACCGTGCCTGGCATAAAGAAGGATCTTAAGCAAAGATATAGGTTATATGTCATGGACACTTTGTTTTTTTAATATTTATTTATTTGCTTTAGTTGTACACAATGCCTTTATTCTTATGTGGTGCTGAGGATGGAACCCGGGTCGTGCACGTGCTTAGGTGAGCATTCTATCGCTGAGTCACAACTCCAGCCCCATGGACACGTTTATTGAAGTAAAAAATCAAATTATAAAACATTATGGGAATTTGGAAATGAAGTTGTTTTATTTTATTTATTTATTTATTTATTTATTTATTGTGTGTGTGTGTGTGTGTGGAATTTCAGGAATACTGGAGAACCCCAAGTAATTAAGCATCTTAAATTATTTTCAATGAAAAAAAAAAAAAGAAATCTCAACCCTATAATTTTTATCAGTTCCTCCCCTCTAACCCCTAATCTAATCTCTTTGTCTACTTGGCTTCCCTTATTCATTAATGAATGCCAACTAACTAAACGGCACAAAAGCAAATCTCACTGGTGATATTTTTTAAAGAAGACACATACCAAAATCAGTCACTATTAAATGCACATTGTTCCAGGATTCTAAGTGTTCCCCTGGCCTAGAGAAATAGACCCGCCAATGCCACATTTATAACTTACATAGAAGTCCAATCTATCTCAAAAAGTAGTTCTTTATCTTAAAAATACTCTCATGGCTCTGCGTGTGTCTGTGATTCTATATCAAGACACATGATCAACACCTGACCATTGTCATTCAATATCACTGCTGTGGTATGAATAAGTGTCCCTGAAAGGTCAATGTGTTGAAGGCTCAGTCCCCAGCCTGTGCACTTAGGGGAGATGGTGGAACATTTGGGAAGTGGGACCTGATGTAAGGAAGTTATGTTACTGTGGGCATGAACTTGATGGAGGCTTGGGAACCTTGGGCCTTCCTCTCTCTCTTTTGCTTCCTGGCCACCGTGAGGTACACGGCTTCCTCTGCCACACACTGTCTACATGGTGTTCTGCCTCACCACTGGCCCGAAAGCAATGGGTCAACCAACCCAATTGAATCATCCAAAAATATGAGTCAAAATAAATCTGTCCTCTTTTAAGTTGATTTGTAAGGTATTTGATATAATAATGAAAAGCTAACAAAATTACTTTTATTTTCTGTTTTACTAAACATAACCAGCATGTTAACCAATATTAGTTTTAAAGGTGTCTATTAGTCAGTGAGTAAATTTCTGAAAGATCACAGAGGAACTTTGTTCCTATAACTTCTAAAGTTTCAGAACTTTCTTCTTTTCCATTCATATTATGTATTATAGTTACATTAAATAAAGCAAAATTAAATGAGAAATACCTATTTCATGCTAGCTACCATCATTCTGTCATTTCATGCTCAGCATAACTTTATCACATATTTCTAATTTCAAAATGTGCAGGCTATTTCAAGTAGATCTAAAACAATGAGGTCACACAGAGAATAGATGTGGAATTTAAAGAAAAGATTGATGGCCTCAGGGCCATCATGTAAAATGCATTTTATCCAATTAAAAGCTTAAAGGGGTTTCTCACAGCTAAAATAAAATAGAGGAAATAAAATAAAAATAAAATAGAGGAAAACAATATTCCTTGTACGTCCTAATCCATATATAGTTTACAAGTTTCATTACAAGACCTGCCCATGGTTGTGGGAAACTTTGGAGACAGTGGAGACAAGGCATCGTGTGTGTCTGGTGCCTTTTTAGAGTGAACCCTTCTAACCCCCTTCCTGGAAAATCCTCACCGTCTTTAATACTTCACTAAGAAACTACCTTTTCCTGAAGTTAGGCACTTACTGGTTCTCTCTGTGTGCTCAGGATTATGACTGTTGTACATTTCTGCACCCCAGCACCTAACTCAGAAACCAGACCACAAAGGGAGTTTGACAGGCATTTGAAAAGAAAGCAAACTTAAATGCTAATCACTGAAGACCTTGGCAACAGCATCCACCTGCTACAGCACCCATCTGTCAACAATTCACTTTGCTATTATTTTCGTTTCAAATTTCCCACATGTTAATGGGAAACACTGCAGTTATGTACTTAATAAGCAAGCAATTACTAAATAGACATTTAAAGGCCTGCTGTATTATAGCCTCTGACCTAAAATGATCTAACAAGAGGTATTAGTAAAATCTCAACATTTATAGATTATGACAAAGTACAAGAGATTATTTTATAATAAATTCATTACCTGTTTAGCAGTTGTGCTCTTTACTGATTGATGTGGGACAGATGCAAGACTAGTATAAATAATACCTTCTTAAACTAACAGTGATCAGAAAGACACTCAGCACTGGTGAAGCCAGAATCTGACAGGCAGTCAGTATAGATAGGTGAATGGAGTCAGGTCGGATTAGCCAATCCCAAAAAACCAAAAGTCGAATGATCTCTTTGATATGAAGATACTAACTTATAAAGGAAAGGGAGTGGGGATGAGAGGAAGGAAAGAGCTTTAAATAGAACAAAGAGGGGGGAGTGGGGAGGGGGAAAGGGGATAGGAATAATGGCAGACTGAGTTATCCATGATTACCCTAAATACATGTATGAAGACACAATTATTGTAAAAATACTTTATATAAAACCAGCAACTTGAAAAATTGTGCCTTTATATGTAATATGAAATGAAATGTACTCTGCAAACATGTATAACAAATTAAAAAAAAAAAAAAAAAAGCCAATTTGAGTGAGCCAATTTTGGGAAGTTGGAGTCCAATACCCCTGAGGGATTGGAAAGTTAATTCCTTCAGAGCCCTTCCTCTACCCTTATCAAGAACATGCCCCTAACCAAACCAGTTGCCAAGGTGACCTGTCCCAGGAATTACCCCTCCCTACAGGGAGCTATAAAGTTGGTAATCAATGTGTCCTGGGTTGCTCCAGCCTGCCCTCCCTCCTTCAGCCCATCTGCTTCTCACCTTTTGGCCATCCCACCCAGCATTCCTGAGCTTGGTCACTGGGCCTGGTCATGCAGGAAGAAGAGAGATAAGGGGAAGAGCAGGAGAACAAAGGAAGCTTGGGACTTATACAAAAGGCAGAACTGCCTCGCTTCTTGTGATACCAGGATACCAGCAATGGCCCCATTCTCCCTCTTGGGAGAAGTCTATGTTACCCCTTTTGAATATACCCTGCTTTATATGCTTGCCTTGGCGTGCTTCTCTAATGTTCAAACTTCAACATTTGGGGGAGCAGAACTCGTTAACAGACAACGGGCGGTATCACTGGTTTGAGTAAATTGGCCAAGGAGCTGTATTCCTTGGTTCCTTCATTGGTAAGTTTTCTAGTTTTTTCAAACTAAATTCACATCTAGAAAACAGTAATGTTTTGCTGCAAGTGGACCTGAAAAGGCCTTCTTTATGGTCATCATTGGTTCATTTTTCTTCACAGTATTCTTTTTTCTCCTGCTCAGGTTTTTAGTTAATCCTGCTGGAAGCCCCCAACCCTCTTCAATTCAGTACTGCCATCCACTGGGATGTGGACTACATTCTTGCCCACAAATTAGAATACGTTGTTTCACTCTAGCTGTTCTCCATGCCTTGGAGATGAGCTCTGGACACCATGAAATTCAGTTGTGGTTGTCCTCTTCCCCTCACATTTCAAGTAACGTGGCTATGACTGCAGCACTGGTCTCATGGTGTACCAGCTGGAAATGATGGTGAGTGTTCTAATTTTCTCTGGAAACCTGTTGCTCTTTTTTGAAGTTGGTGCACAAAAGAACAATATAATAATCCCAAGAAAAAGTAAGCTCTAATCTCCAACAAGTCAGATTAGGCCCCAAGTTCCTTAATAAGATTCCTGTAGCACAATAATTAATATCAAGAATCAATAAATGGATAGATTCAAACTAAAAAGCTTCTTCTCAGCAAAAGAAACAGAGAGGTGAATAGAGAGCCTACCAACTGGGAAAAAATTTTTACCACATGCACATTAGATAGAGCACTAATCTCTAGAAAATATAAAGAACTCAAACATCTTAACACCAAAAAAAAAAAAAAAAAAAAAAAACCCAATCAATAAATAGACCAAGGAACTGAAAAGACACTTCTCAGAATATATACAATCAACCAACAAATATATGAAATAATGTTCAACATCTCTGGCTATTAGAGAAATGCAAATCAAAACCACTCTAAGATTTCATCTCACACCAGTCAGAATGGCAGCTATTAAGAACACAAACAACAATAAATGCTGGAGTGGATGTGGGGGAAAAGGCACACTCATACATTGCTGGTGGGACTGCAAAATGGTGCAGCCAATATGGAAAGCAGTATGGAGATTCCTTGGAAAACTGGAAATGGAACCACCTTATGACCCAGCTATCCACTCCTAGGTCTATACCCAAAGGACTTAAAAACAGCCTACTACAGGGACACAGCCACATCAATGTTTATAGCAGCACAATTCACAATAGCTAAACTGTGGAACCAACCTAGATGCCCTTCAGTAGATGAATGGATAAGGAAAATGTGGTATATACATACAATGGAGTATTACTCAGCAATAAAACAGAATAAAATCATGGCATTTGAGGTAAATGGATGAAGTTAGAGAATATAATGCTAAGTGAAGTTAGCCAATCCCCAAAAGCCAAATGCCGAATGTTTTCTCTGATATAAGGAGGCCAATTCACAGTGGGGTTGGGACTGGGAGCATTGGAGGATTAGAGGAACACTAGAATGGCCAATGGGGAGGGAGAGTAAAGGAGGGGGCAAAAGGGTGAAGAAAAAAAAAAATGGTAGAATGAGATGACTCTCATTACCCTAAGTGCATGTATGAAGAAATGAGTGTCTGAATATACTTTGTATACAACCAGAGATATGTAAAAATGTGCTCTATAAGTATAATATGAAATGTAATGCATTCTGATGTCATTTATAACAACTTAGAATAAAAAAATCTCAAATGTTTAAAAACATTTAGGCTCCTACTAGTTGCATTTATTTCTTACAAAACAACACAAGTATAGGTTGTAAAAATGAAAGATGACTAATAAAGAAAAAAAGCCTTTTCCCACCCACTATTTCCCACTGCCAAGACAAGACTCTGGTCAGTCTTTGAGGAATGTGGATTTTAGACCATGATACATAAATTAAACAATGAAGACATTTAGAATAAAAAGGAAACTAGAAAGTGCAGGATAAGAGAGGAATAAAAAATGTATATAAGATACAATTTTAGTCAAATTATTCTCCATTACTCGAAGTGGTTCATATGAATTTCATAACAGAAATGTAAAACTACCCTGGGAAAATGGGAGGAGTGAAAGGTATGTGTGTATCCAAGATTATATCCTCATTTTCCACAGTCACAAGTCAGCAGACAGTTCTTAAAACTGAAAAACAAGAAATAAAAACATAAGCCTATTGTTTAGAAATATAGTAGTATGTCATGACAGTAGAAAAGACTAAAGATGAAGGTGATTTTTTTCTTTAGCAAACTAATATGACTACAAAATTAAAAGATTATCTCTTTCTTCTAAACTTCTTCACATTAGAACAGTTGTCCCAAGTGTCTCTCCTCTATATCCTCAAAACCTTTGTATTTTCTGTGAATTTGTTGAGATGTTCTATTCTTGTCTGAAGTGCTTTAGTTTTTGTTTCCATTTGTGTCAAGAAGGTTTGTAATTATTTACTGAAATGTTTTAAGCATGATACTTTAAAATATTTGTTACAATTTTAACATCTGTGTCATTTTAGAGTTGGCATATATTACCTCTTATTTTTTTATCAGTTTGAGATCTTCAGATTTCTCCTTCCTATAAAGACATTAATCACATTGGACTTCCAGCCCACTCTAAATCAGAATGGCTATGCAGGTATAGAGTACAGTTACATTCTGAGGCGTTGAGTGTTAGGAATTTGGACGGAGAACACAGTTCAGCCCACAAACACAGTATACATGGATCACCGCTTTAGCATGATTTTTAGAGTTTATAGAAAACATTCTAGCTCTTTCCCAGGTGGGACTTTGTTGTTTGTTGTTGTTGTTTTGTTTTGTTTTGTTTTGTTTTTTGAGTAAATAAAATTCCAACTATGGCAACAAGCAGGGTAAATTATTTGTCTACTGGACCACAAATGGGAATTTACAGGGAGAGATGCTGCAGTTATGGACTCCATTCTCCTTAAAAAGCATGTCACAGGAAACAAAAATACAAAAAAAACAGAAAACAAACTCCATGCCAAAAGGTGTGGACATTTTTAAATATGGGATTACAGTCTGGGGCACACATGCACAGGTTGCTCACGGTGTCCTTTTGTATGTCCAAGGGGGAAAAAAAATGGTGTTTTATTAGGGAAGGAGGAAAGCTATGCAAGATGTTCTGAAAGAGAGCACCTTTGTACTCTGGCTTTGTGTGAGAACTGCTGAGCCCTGACTGGAGAGTGGCTGCAGCTAGCTGGTAAACTAGCCTTAGAGCACAGCAGGCTATTTCCTTGGAGGGGGCTTGCAAGGCAGTGAGTTGAACAGGTATTCTTGTTAGCTGCCCCAAGGTAGCTTCTGTTATCTAGCAGATCACATATGAGAGCCTTCCTTCCATGGCTCTCCTGGCTTCATTTGTCAGAGTTTGACACAGGTGACTTCCTTTTTAATCTAACACATTTCACAAGTGGTACCAAGAATAAAATGTAATTGTGGGTTTATGTAAGGATATCAGAACTTTTTTTTATCCTAGGTGCTAAATCTCTACTGATATAAATTTTAGTTTTCCTTACTGGAATTATTTATCAATTTATGCCAATTTAAATACAGTTTTTATTTAAGACTCACATTCCCCACTTACAATACAGGGTTTATAAAGTGCAATATTATTTCCTTTCCCTGTGTACATGTTCCATATTCAAGTATTGAGAATGTCCAGTAATTTACTACAACAGCAACTTTAAAACTGCCACAAAATTTGCTACCAATTTGGTCCTTCCACATTTTACCACATGGAACAATGCTAAATCTGCACTTGGGCTGGCTTAATCAACCTCTTCAATGATGGGCCCAGAGGAAGCACCACCAGAGGGAGGGGCTCCCCACCCCAGGGAATCCCCCAGGCATTCCTCCAGGCATGCTTCCTGCACTCTGGTACAGTTTAGTAAAGATGGGGTTGCATATTTTCTCCAGCTCTTTTTGATGATGTTCAAATTCTTTCTTCTCTGCATGTTATCTTTCCCCCCTTTCTCTGCAGTTTGATTCTTATTCAGCCAGTTGATAATTTCATTACATTTGTTAAGAATGTTCTATTTGTCCTCATCATTTATTTTATCTTGAAGTTTCTCATCGTCAACAATTGCTTTCATGTTGAATGCGCAGAACTCCTACAAATTATTGGATGACACCTTGTCCCCCTGCTTTGTACTTTTCAGCTTCCTGGACTATGCGCTCAATGCCTTCCTTGCTCAAATAGCCTTTGTCAGTGGTAATGGTTATCTTGTTCTCTTTCCTGTACTCATGTCTATGGCAGAGATGCTGAAGATGCCATTAGCATCAATATCAAAAGTGAATTTAATCAGAGGAACACCACCAGGTGCAGGAGGTATGCCTGTGAGTTCAAACTTGACAAGCAGGTTATTATCCCTGTCATGGTATGCTCACCTTCATATACCTGAATGGTGAGCATACCATTCAGAGTTGTCAGAGCAAGTCGTGAAGCTCTGTCTGCTCGGTAGGAATGATGGTATTGCACTTGACGAGGACAGTCGTGACTCCATTAGCGGTTTCAATACCCAGGGAAAGAGAGTTGATATCAAAAACAGTAAATCTTGAACATTTTCAGAATTATTTCCAGATAAAATGGCTGCCTGAATAGCTACACCATAAGCAACAGTCTCCTCAGGGTTGATGATGTAATTTAGTCCTTTTCCATTGAAGAAGTCCTGCAGAAGCTTCTGAATCTTGGGAATACAAGTAGAACCATCCACCAATACAATATCACAGATATGTGACTGGTCTAGTTTGGCCTCCTGAAAAGTTTTTTCTACAGGATCGAGGGTGCCATTGAACAGGTCAGCATTCAACTCTTCAAATCAAGCACAGGTAATGGAGGTATAGAAGTCAATCCCTTCATAGAGAGAATCAGTCTCAATACTGGCCTGAATTCTGGAAGAGAGGGTATGCTTAGCTCCTTCCCATGCAGTATAGAGGTGTTGGACAGCTCTTTTGTTCTCACTGATGTCCTTCTTACGCTTGTGCTTGAACTCAGCAACAAAATGATTGACCATACAGTTGTCAAATTCGTCTCCATCTAAGTGGGTCTCTCTGGCTATGGATATGACCTCAAAGATTCCATCCTCAATAGTGATGATTGACACATCAAACGTGCCACCTCCTACATAAAAAATCAGCACATTTCTTTCAGCTCCAAACTTTTTGTCTAAAGCATAAGCAATAGCAGCAGCAGTTGGCTCACTGATTGTCTTAAGTATATTGAGACCAGCAATGTTTCCAACATCTTTGTTTTCCTGACACTGAGAGTCATTGAAGTAAGCTGGCACTGTGACCACAGAATTGGTAAGTCTTCCCAAGGTAGGTCTCTGCAATTTCCTTCATCTTTGTCGGAACCATAGAAGACACCTCCTCTAGATAGAAACTTTCTCTCTCTCCCTTGTATTCTAGTTGGACTTTGGGCCTGCCTGCATCATTCACCAACATAAAGGGCCAGTGTTTCATATCAGACTGGATGAAAGCATCATCAAATCTTTGTCCTATCAGACTATTGGCATTAAAAACCATGTTGGTGGGGTTCATTGCAACCTGATTCTTTGCAGCATCACCAATCAATCGTTCAGTGTTGGTGAAGGCGACCTAGCTTGGGGCTGTTCAGTTCCCCTGATCGTTGGCAATTAGCTCCAGTTTTACATCATGAAAGACACATAAGGATAGGAGATGCCACTGCAGGTCGCTTAGACATAGTTCCGTGTGTGTAGGCTGGAATCTGCTTGTGAAGAAAACACAAAAATCTCAAGAATTGTCATAGATTTCAATGAGACTAGAATATTATTTTTACTAATAATGAACAAAATGAAAAAAAAATTCCATATGTTGAGAGCATATGATTTTACCTATCAATTCCCATCTTCTATTCCATCTTCTTGCTATCCCATAAAAAATGAGTTTGAAGGCTGGAAATTACCTGGTCATTAGCTCATATTAAAATGATAACCACTCCCTGGGGCTAAGGTTTCAGCTGTTAGAAAAAATGAAGAAAAAAAAATAACATTGCAACATACTCACTAATGTTAATATATTAACTTTGCATTTTTAAAGATAGAGTTTTCTAATTACCTGAAAAGCTTTAAACTATGTCAGCAATACAAATGTTTTTAGAATCCAAATTATAGCATTTTTATTACAAATGGACATTATGAATGCAAGCGGTCACTGCTGACCTGCAACACAATTACATTCTATTAGACTAGAAAATGTACAAGAGACACCAGAAAGCTTTTGGCAGGGAAAATAGAAGGTTTGCTGAGTACTGTGACCCTGATCAATTTTTCATGATTTTTCCAGCAGCTCCCACAGCTTTTTTCTCCC
Source organism: Tamias sibiricus (assembly GCA_025594165.1). NCBI lineage: Eukaryota > Metazoa > Chordata > Mammalia > Rodentia > Sciuridae > Tamias > Tamias sibiricus. Next base: position 42,545,324 of record CM046664.1, read on the forward strand.
CCAACTTTATTTTTTATATATAAATTTAAACTTCAGCTTTCATTGCACATGATTTTGACAGGATCTGACTTTGCAATGTCTGTTTTCTCAAGGGTTTCTAATAATTCTACTCATTACCTGTCATTAGCACAAAGGGCAAGCAGCTTTTTCAAGCTGCTCAGAAACCTTTAAAGAGATTGTTTTCTGTTGTTATACACAGAAAAAAATAAACTTGATGTTTGAAAATTAAGTGTTATAACTTGTTTAGAATTGTACTGACCCAATTGGAATAGAACCACATGGATGAAATGAAATTCCCACATCATAATGTTGTAGCCAAATACCTTCCATATATCTACCTTCTTATGGAAACCAGGTAGTCATTTGTTCTTCTATTTAGTTAATCATTTCACAACTTTTGTATTTTTCAGTAAATATTCTTTATTGTTCATGTTATTTAAATTTCATACAAAAGGTCGCTTCAGATACGTACGAGATAGCACATGGAGCTTATTGCCACAAAATATTTTGCTATGCTATGCAGATTACACAAGGAAAATTCTCACAAGAAGGATAATACAATAAAATACAGTGTAATTGTCTGCAATCACCAAAGTTGGATGAGGAGTTGTAAGCCATAAAAGGAGGAAGTGGAGAAGGAGGTTTATTCCAAGCAAAGGGAAAAGGATAAGTACAAACTCCAACGGAGTGCATCTTCTGAGGAAAGGCTTGCCACTGGAGCTTGAGTGAAAGGAAAGGGGAGAATCAGGCTGCAGAGAAAAACCCATGAGTGATGCTGTAGTTCTCTTCCAGCAGAAGAAATGGGAAGCATGCTGGGTGGTAGAGAGCCAGGAATAATAATTGTACCATAAAACTTCTTAGAAGAGTTGAGATAGGTTATGTATTTAAAATAAAGAAAGCTGAAAAGGAGAAAAAATAGCTGGAAAGCTGAGATTTGGGATGAGGGAAGACATATATAAAAACATTACTAAGGGAAGAATAAAAAATTTCCAGAAATAACAGTGAAGATGATCCATTGGACAATTTGTCACCTAGAGAACATTCTTGTAGAAAATAAGTAAATATAGCCAGTGAGGACCTCCACTTTTGTATGATCCAAGGATATGGAATAGCTTAATTTTCCACTTGACCTTGACTTTATAATATTTGGGTGACCCTGGAGACAATTTAATAGATGGATTTTTAAAACTTCTTCTAGGTGTCTGCATGTACTGCTTTCAGCCAAAATGGTAGTCAAAATGGTAACTGATTTGGAATGGGAAATAAACTTTATCTATGATCATTGCCCTCCATACTGATTATAGAGTTGTAAACAGTACGTGCAAAAGGGATACAACAATGGAAAAGAAGGATCTAAGAAAATTAGAGCTCTTTGCTTTTCCTTCACTGAAGTTGTGCCCATAGATCTACCTTTTTAATATCAACAGAACTTGCTCCAGCAGTTATTTCAATAACCAAGATGCCTGTAGGATTCATTGAGTTGTGTGCAGAGAGCACTCTCAAATTAGCCAAAGTAATTAAAGGAGGATTTTCAGAGAAAAAAAATAAGAGTATTTCTAGAACATAAGGGAGGAAGATTTCTTGAGAAGCAGATCTGCATACCTGAGGAGGAAACATCTCAAGATAAAAGAATAAGTGACTGTTCACTTGGTCTCTCTCTGGTGTCACATGACCATTCACTGTTGTTTTTCTATAGGAATCTTATTTTTTGTTTCTCTTTTTGGAAGCCTGGTTTTAACCTTTCACTACCTCTAATACAACTACCCATGTCAAATTTTACATAAGAACTGCATTCAGGGACCCCAAAGAGAATAATAAGGGGTCCTGGGACTCACCTCCACTCAATAGGAGAAGAAATGTTGATTGACCTATCCTGAATGAGGTGCCCTATTTCCAGTTGTATTGAAAAAGGTCTTTTGTCACATGAGTCTCAAAGGCTTCATGTATAGCCTAGTAACAAGGTGAGCAAATAAATCCTAAGACTAATCCATATTCACCTTTGCCTCCCTTAGCAAGAACTAATTCTAGGGCAAAGAGAAAATACTCAAAAAAATGTTTCTAAATCAATTTATAAAAAATAAGAACATGGAGGAAATTTCAAACTGCCCACTATGCACCTCCAGAGGGAATATGTTCCCTGTTAGAGATAGGTATCTAACAGAAACTGCAAGAATAAGACACAGCACAAGCACTGGCCAGAGATGTTGTTGAAAAGAGGCAAGTGCTGAGATGGTGGTTAAAAAGATGATTTTTAAGATTGCCATCAGTCAATATATTTATGAAATGCCAGAGGCTTGAAACTTTTAAGAACATACATGAATCTGTTCCTATCTACTTTTCCTCTTTCTTCCCTTCTTCTAAGCTAATTTACATTCTTATGTTTATTTTAAAAATTTCATAATGTCTGGGAATTTAGGGATCACTCTTGGTGGACATCAGGAACATATAAATGCTTATGGGCAATTCCTCCAAACATAGCAGGAGATGACATACTAATACTTGGTGATCTCAGGAACAACCCATCAGTTCCATTCTTTATTTCCAATGTTATCCAGTGCTTAATGATGAGGTTCCATATAGCAATCTTGTCTGAGAAAGGAAGCCCAGAGAACAGAGAGGCACATGGCTTTGGGGTGACAATGGCTGAGTATTAAATTTCTCACCTATTGCATATCCACCTATATCTTCCACATATTCTGTTTAGCTTCTCCAAGTCTTTTCACTGGGAATGCCACAACACAATTGAAAAGGGAATGTCATTTATTTAACAAATTTGCATTCTTATAAAGTTTCTAAGTTTGAAATATTGGGAAAATTAAAGGACAGTACTTCAATACTGACTTATCTGCATGTAGGAATGACTTTCTGTACCCAATGCTCAAAATCTTCAACTCCAAAATGCATCTTAAATTACTGCTTCAAAGAAGTTGTCATTTGATAATAAAGTCACAGAATAGTACTTATTGCTGAGCTGAATTTCCAGAGATTGAACAAAGTTTAAGTTCCAGGTGGCTACGATGACAAGCATTATGACTTATTTATGTCCTTGTAGTAGCTGTCAGTGTGATACTGTCCTTCAACACATGATTTGAAGAATCAGTAAGAGTAGTAACAAAGCAGATATCAGACAAGTCTTTGAAAATACACTTGTTAATATAATCATGGCAAGGTTGGAAAATACATCCATCCATCATGCTTAGCACTTTCAAAGTCTTCCCATGAGCCATCTGCCTAAATGATAGGTTCTCTGCCAAATGATGTCACTGATGAGGCTTCTTGAATTGACATCAAGAGGTATACTTGCATACATTTTGATCTACAAGGAAATAATCATACTAGAAGAATGGACAAAACAACTAAGTAGTTCTTACCAAGTTCCCAAACCTTCATCTGCCCATGGACTAGTTAGATGCTCAAATAGGGGAAGATCTTCTGAACTCACCGAAGTGATTTTTGACAGGATTTCATTTCTTCATGGTTGCTGGCCTTATGGCTGTTCAAGTTCCTTTCCACATGGTCCTCCCCAGATTAGCTCCTAACATGACCACTGGCTTCTCTGCAGGGAGAGGTCTCCCAGGAGAAAACCATGACTTTCACTAATAAACAAAACCCTGTAATGATTTTGGGGTAAGTATGACTATACTTCCTTCAAATATGAAAAATTAAGGCTCAAGGTTTTAAAAGACTGACCCTAAATCATGTTGACAATTGGAGGTAAATCTGATATTTGAATAGGGGTTGAGGCTCCATCCAGTCCATCATGATGAAACTATTATGTCCCTGAATTTTTGTTAGCTTGTCACCAGTCTCATTACAGTTAAAAAATAGATCAAAAATACACTTTCTTCAAAGGTTTATGTCCTGTGGTAACCCAAAAATATTTTAAGAAAAAAATAGGTTACCTTTGAACATAAGAATATTTGTCATGCTGCATTTTTCTTCTGAATCATGTAGTGAGACTTAACATTATCCTCATTAATCCTTTCAAAGTCCTCCATGGATACCAAACAAATCTGACACTTTGTAGCTGAAAATCCTACTTGACCATGTGGCTGCACAGCACCTCAGGACCAGGAATAGACCCTTTATCTCCAAAGTCTTGACCCTGACATTTAAAATCTAAAACCCAACCCAATATTAGCCTGCTGTATGCATCATACAGAGAATACCCTTGCCCAAAAGGTGAAGTGTGAGTAGACCCAGTTTGCACTTTGGGAAGCAGAATCAAACCAAGGAGAGACAAAGCCAAGCTTGGATGGGGTTTCCCAGAAAATTCTAATTATCTTATAATTTCTGTGGATCAGGAACCCAGGAATGTATTATTAGCTGGATGCTTCTATTTCAAGGTCACACACAAGGCAACAATCTTTAGAGGTATCAACAGATAATATAGTCTCATCTGTAAATTCAAATAAGGGAAGATCTTCTGAACTCACCGAAGTGATTTTTGACAGGATTTCATTCCTTCATGGTTGCTGGCCTACGGCTGTTCAAGTTCCTTTCCACATGGTCCTCCCCAGGTTAGCTCCTAACATGACCACTGGCTTCTCTCCAGGGAGAGGTCTCCCATGAGAAATCCATGACTTTCCTTGTAGTCTACTCATACCAGGGGCTTTTCATTACTTCTATTGTGTTTTATTCAAGATTTAAAAAGCCAATGCATTCATTCACACTCAAGGACATTTCACAAGGTGTCAGCACCAGGAGATGGGAGCATTAACTTTTGTGTTCTGTTTTCCATTTTCTTTAGTAGAATTTTCACACTTAAATTTTAAGCAGGAATTATCTTTTATTTCTATACTACTGATCAAGATTATTTTGCTGTCCTAAAATTGAGGTCTGCTTTGAGTTTTTCCTATTCTTTCCCTCCTCTCTCTCTCTCCTTTAAAACTGCTTTTTCCCCCAGTGTCTGTAATGTATTATGTTATGAAATATTGATCTTTTAAAAATTAAAATGAAGAGTGATGTCTTTCTTACTGCTACCACCCTTTCTGGTTTTGTTACATGAGATTTTTCTGGACATCAGAAGGTTTTAGATGTGGTGCATGAGGGTTTCCTGCAGTCCAACCTGTGTTTAATGTTCTTACCCCAGCAGGTGCTACAGAGTCTCTTACATCCAAAGGCATCCTGCATTTTTCACATAACAAAGAAATAGAAGGAGAACTTTGTAGCCTACATAAGACTAAGGGGTAGGATGATTAGGTGGGATCAGCCTGCACCTGCTCTGGGCCAGGTAGCTATGTAATGGAGTACACACAGCAGGGCCTCAGAGTTGAGGTCCAGGCCCTTGGGGATCCCTTTTCTGTTCATATTGCAATCAAGACTGAAACAGCTTTCCTAGCAGCACACAGACACAAAAAGATGTACATACAATGAAAGTTCAGAAATCTCACGTTAGAAAGCATACAAATGCAAATATACATAAAGAGAAAATTAATAAAAATAGGAAGATTTTTGTTGAGGCCATTTGGTGAAAGCAAAAATCTATAGATAAGAACTGAAGAAGACAATATCTAAAATGAACATTGAACAAGTCTCTATGTAGCAATTGGATTAAGATTTCTAAAACAAATCTATATCTGCACGTCTCTCCCCCCTCCACAAGCACACACATAAACACACAGAGATATACAGAAACACACACACATACATACACACTCAAACACAGAGATCCCTGCAGATAAACACCACACACACACACACACACACACACACCTTGAACAGACTTGTGGACACGAGAACAACACAGAGCATTGAGATTAGAAACTGCAGAATTAGTGTTTTCAAACAAAGAGAGTTTTCATGAACAGTGTGCCCCTTCCCACAGCCATGCTGGAAAACAGCAGCAGCATTCTCACCAGCTGAGAAGTAGTGGTGAGGGAGATCTTTGTTGATTAAAATAAAAATGACTCAGTGATGAGGAAGAGCTATGTCTGATTAAAAAACAGAAGAGGTGACTTCATGTTCCTCATCCATAGATGTAAACATTTTGCTCAAAGCAATGGTTTAATAAAATGAATGTTGTTAGCATCCCAGCATGAGATCATTCACTCCTGAGGGCCCCAGCTGTCAGTTTCTTAACTATTAAATGGACCCTTTGGATTTTGTTTAATGGGGACAAATGGGGATGCTCATTTATCTGCCCTTATGGTCAGTTTTCTTTCCTGATAGAGCAAAAGGAATTAAGCATCCCTTTTTTCCAGAATAAATGCAAACATGTCTATGTGTGCTACTCACTCAAATCCTATTACTTTTTGACAAAATCTTCAACACATCTTAAAATTTAATTTTATGCAGAGCCCTTAGTTAAAATTACCATACTGTGTTCTTAGAATTAATAAAGTGCCAGAGAAGAACATAAGCATTTTAAACAAATACTATTAAGGTGACATGGTTACAGATTATTTCATTTTCAATTGCACCTCTGATGTGTGACATGACACAGCAAGATGCAAAAATGAAACAAAATTGCTTGGAAACTGGCAAGGTCCTCTATCTAGTTAGATAAATAAACTGACTACAGTCTGATGGTTTCATTTCAGTTCCCCAGTGTAATTTTGATTAAAATACCAAGCCATGGAAAATTTCATTTTAATGGAAAAAAACACAGTTCTATTAAAGTATTTTTGTGGCATTTCTTATTATTATTTTGTTAAAGTTTTTCACATCTATTATTTCCACAACTTAAATTCTTGGCAGCATTATCCTTTTAAAGAATCATGGAATAGTTTTAAAACAGTAGAGGGTTGCTTGTTTCTTGTCTTGTTCTCCTTTTTTGATGCAAGATATTTTAGAGCTCTTGATGTCTTGTCAGCTTTAAATGGGAAAATTGAGGTCAAAGGGGTTAAGAAGGAAGCATATCCAAAGTCTGCATCATCTTGCTTCAGAGCCTCAGAACTTAGAATGCCTGATTCTCACCAGCACAAAAGGGAAGGCCTAGGAGACCACCCTTACAGTCCTTGCTCATTCACACAGGAGCAGTACAAGAAGCCTCTCCAGAATTATTTCTCTTGTTGTTCATGTGTTTTTGTGATAACACTTCGTGAAGAAATACAATCCTTTTATTTGCAAACATAACATAAATAAATAATGGCAATATTGTGCAGAGGCTGTGTTGTGGACAGAATATTTGTGGTGCCCCTCCACTTGCAAATTCATTTGTTGAAATCCTGACCTCATGGTGATAATATTAGGAAGTAGAGCCATCCAGAGGTGCCCATAATCATGAGTGTGGAGCCCTTGGGGATGGGGTTAGTGCTCTCTGAAGAAGAGACACAGACACAGAGCTCATTTTCTCTATGTCCTCCAGTGGAGGATACAGCTGGGTGGGTCGTCAGCCAACACTGGATCTGATAGTATGTTGATCTTGGATTTCCTAGCCTATTAGCAATAATTATCTGTTGTTTAATCTACCTCCTATAGTTTGGATTTGGAATGTCCCCAAAAGGACCATGTGTTAAGTGCTCGGTCCCAGCCCATGGCACTATTGGGGGAGGTAACAGAACTTTTAAGAAGTAGGGCCTAGGGCTGGGGCTACAGCTCAGTGGCAGAGCGCTTGCCTAGCATGATGAGACACTGGGTTTGATCCTAAACACTACATGAAAATAAAGAAATAAAGGCATGCTGTCCATTTAAAAAAAAATAAAAGAAGCAGGGCCTAGTATAAGGAAGTGGGGTCATCAGGGATGTGCCCATGGTCAGGTATTGGGATACCAACCCCATCTTTTGTCTTCTCTTCCTGGATTCCATTTAAGGAGCATGTTTCCTTTGTCATGCACTCCCACCATGATGTTCTGTGCCACCACAGACCCAAAACAACTCTACCAAGTGACCATGGATTGAAACCTCTGTAACTGTGAGCTGAAATAAACCTTTCTTTCTTGAAGATTTTTTTTATCATATTTAATGAAAAATTGACTGGCATACTCACCTCACTGAAATAAGTATATCTACTTGGGGCCATTAGTTTGGGAAAACATTATGAGAAGAGGTGAGAGCAAAATTCCAACCAGGGTAGTGCTATGCATTATGTGGTTCTGCCAGGAAAAGACTGGGAAGAACATTCTAGAAGCCTGCACCATGCTGATGGATGGACAGAGTGTCAGGACAGCAGTGATATTATTATTCACTGGTATCTATCTTCTCACTCTCTCTCTTTTTTTTTTCTTTCTTTCCTTTCAGGCTTCAAATCTTTGGGATCAAATTGTCACTTTCATGTTCTATTCAGCAAACTGTTCAAATTCATAGAAAATACCCACTTCTAGAAAGCCCTGTAGCATAAACAATCTTACCATATTTTATAGTCCTGGGACCTGAGGGCCAATCTTGTAGCTTCAACTTGAATTCCCTCTGCAGCATTTTCTAAGGGACATTGAATGAGTCCTGAGACCATTGCTGATGGAATCATTTGGGCTCACTCTATCATTTTACTGCAACCTCTTGCCTGGAGTATCTCTTGTTACTGCTAATTTGGGTCTGACTTTTACATCACAGATTCACAGGAATATTCTGTGCGACTGAGGAAACTATCTTCTTTCCCATGAGCCTTCCCAGCTTAAGGAAGCTTTATTCCCAATTCTCATCTTGGTTACTATTTTATACAGTTTGGGCTGCCAAAACAGATAGCCACACAGCGAGTGACTGAAGCAAGAAACATCTACTTTTCACAATTCTGGAGACTGTAAGTCCAAGATCAAGGTGCCAGCTTGGTTCTGTTTTTGGTGAGGGCTCTCTTCCTGGCTTGTACATGGCCTCTTACTTGGTATGTACTCACACGGGAGTGTGTGGGTGGTGAGAAAGATTCCTAAATGGAACAATTACCACCATTCCACACCCACGGCATCACCACAACCTCATCACCTCCCAAAGGCCCCACATCCAAATACCATCTCTTTGGGGTAGGATTTCAACAAATGAATTTGGGGAAAGCATAAACATTCAATCCATGGCACATACTGAAACTCAAGTGATTTCACCCCTCAATTCTACCTAATACCATAGACTATTTTTAACATTTTTACTTATAGCAATATTGTGGATGCCCAGCTCCTCTTTTATTTGTCCTTTGCTCTTGAGTAAAATTCTGTGTGAAATCACCATGTGGCTTTTGGTTATTTTTAGTAATTTTTTTTTTCATTTTAAACATTTTCTATCCATGTATTTCATTTCCCCGTGGCATTATTCCTTTTCTACTTGGCAAGAAGTGGTTTGTGCATTATTCATAGATAGAAACTTGTTCAACAAGAAAAAACATAAGTAATGTCTATACCCCTACATCAAAGTCTCTGATGTGTCTTAACATTGGTATACACATTCTTGACTCAGTAATCCCACTTCAAAGTATTTGTCTTAAACAATCAGTGATGCCTTCACAGATGTACACAGCTACTCATAACAGATTATCGAAACCTATGAAAAATCGTAGCAATATTAATGTTCAAAGCAATGTTTAGAATACTTCTGCCTAATGTAATCTTTGCATGGGTAAAAGTAAAAACTGACAAAAAGCAAAATTTCTGGGAATATATAATTAAGTATAAATGCAGAATGCAAAATTATATATGATTAAAGAGAAGAAATTCCAATAATAGCTAAAACAGCAACTTTAAGCTGTTTTTTGTGGTGATAATACTTTTTGTTTTTGAAGAAAACTATGATATCACATTATTTCTTAGTAATGTGTTCAAATCACTTCAATATGGAGTTTTGATTGTTTTTGTTTGTTTGTTTTGGTACCTGGGATTGAACTCAGGGGCACTCAACCACTGGGCTACATCTCCAGCCCTTTTTTTGTATTTTATTTAGAGACAGGGTCTCACTGAGTTGCTAAGTGCCTTGCCATTTCTGAGGCTGGCTTTGAACTCACGGTCCTCCTGCCTAAGAAAAAAAGTTATACAAGAAAAACAACGGTATTTTTTTTTTTTTCCTGAAGAGTTTTGAATGTTAGAAATCAAGCAATTAGAAATGTCTATCTTGGGCTGGGAATATAGCTCATCTGGGAGAGTGCTTGCCTCACACAAACAAGGCCCTGGGTTTGATCCCCAGCACCACAACAAAACAAACAAACAAACAAACAAAAAAAACAATGTCTATCCTAGGCTGGGAGTATAGCTTAGCATTAGAGGAGTGTTTACTGAGCATGAGGACCAGGGTTTGATCCATAGCACTACACATGCACATGTGCACACACACACACAGAGATCTATCATTTTTCCTAAGGAAAATAGAACCCTGGAAATAAATGGAATGGGTTCAAGCCCTATTTTGGAAGCACATTGATCCAAAGTGTTAGCAGGTAGCAGTCACTCAAAGTACATTTTTTTTCGAAGCAAGAGTTATTGCTCTCTGCAAAGAAAAATGTGGTATATTCGTTAGGTGTGCATTTTCTGGCATCTGACATTGAGGAATATATATAGACCCATTGTGTTCACAGTATAATAAAATATCAGCAAATTCCTGTTTACATAAATATGGATATAGACTAATGAATAAAGAAAGTGTCTATTGTCAGATGTTTTAGGGATGAGGTAGAGAAAAAAACTTGCAATTTTGTGTCTCTCTGTATTGCTTGCATTTTCCAACTTTAATAATTAATTTTTTTTATATAAGATAGGTTTGTCACTGAGGGCTTCTTGGAAGTGGGATTAAGGACTGCATTGCTTTAGTGTTTCTACGTGTATTCTGCATTAAAAAGATTTCCTGGATGATATGTTGAAGAAATTATATTGTCCTGTGATAAACACTTGATACTATTGATTTTTCTGATTCTATTTTAATGTTACTATATTAAGGATGCATTATGGATGAATGTTTGTGGGTCACTATGTTGACATGTATTAGCTGAGTCCTATCTGACAGCCATAATTAAGATATGCATGATACCATTCTTGGCCTTAACATTAGAGAATAATTTAATAGCTCTCATAGTGCAGTGGGAACATGGATTTCAGACTTGAATAATTCTTTGTGAATCTACTTCTCCATCTATAATATGTCACAATATCGATGATGAATCTGAGCTCATACATTCAAAGATTTTAGAAATTATAAGCGAGTCCCCAATTTATTTTTTCGTGGTCTTTATTAAGGATGACAAATAAATTAAACAGATATGAAGATGATGCTAGAACAGATGGGTAGTTAAAGTTAATATGAATTTTTAATTAGAAAAAATGGTCCTACAAAGGCAAAAGGAAATGCAGCAAAGGAAAGAGTAAAATGGAATAGAGAGTATTATACCAGGAACTGGCAAAAATTGCAGAAGTCCAATTCTATGAACTGGACATAGTCACACATTCTCCTCACATGCCATTTTTTTTTATTCTGTAATAATAATTAAAATTATTGCTAAAATTGTAAAATGGAAAATCAACTGGCCAGTTAATAGAAAATAAAAAGTTATTGGGGATATTAGTATAATTATGGATGCTAAAATTTTTACAAAGGGCAATATTTTTGTTATTAAATCAATTTAAAAAAAAACAGGTAATTTCTGAACTATGTTAAAAATGTGATTGATACATTTCCTTCAGCTGAGTTTTAGAATTTCTAGATTTGCCAAATTCTTTTCAAATTCCAGTCAAACAAATCTAAATCATGTGTCTCCTCTGCAAATTTTCTTTTCTACCTACGTTCAATGTCTTGGTATTTCACATTACCAAAAGTTACACTGGGGAGATACTTCAGAGTAAGCCAGTCATTCTTGAATTTTTTTCCCACTTTCTACCCTGAGTTCATCATGAAGACCTTGAATTTTTTATGCTTAAGGTTCCTGTAACATGCCACCCTTCCTTCAGTCATAGTGCCACCTTCTCATTTCTGATCTTCATCATTTTCTACTCACATTGCTGCAAAATAAAGTCCATTGATTCTCCATATTCTGTTCTCCATCTCACCATTGGCTTTATCCTCCACCTTATCCAGGGAGGCATCCATCTCAGTCACAGATAGGAAATAACTACTTTGTTTAACATGGTCATTGATTATTAAATATAAATCTGAAATAATATACTATTCCAACATCTTTTCTGAAAGAAAATCAATTTCCTCTGTATTTCTAGGGTCTAATAAGGTGCTCCACAAATAAGGTGCACTATACAATTATAAAGCTTAATAGTATGATCCTACTTTCCCTGTTTAGTCTCATCTCCTACCATGCTTACCAGACCTTAATTTCTCCCTGTCCTCTGTAACGTCTAACTTTCCTCTAAATGATGGATACTGTCACATTATATTGTAGACAGGAATGGTTAAAGTTGAAAGAAAAGTTCCTGTAGAGCCATCAAGAAAACAATGGCTAGGCTGGGGTTGTGGCTCAGTAGTGGAGCACTTGCCTAGCATGTGTGAGGCACTGGGTTCAATTCCCAACACCACATAAAAATAAATAAATAAAGTCATTGTATCCATCTACAACTAAAAATTTTAAAAGGGGGAAAGAAAAATAATGGACAAAGTAAAGACTTTCCTAGTCAATGTATGAGATTGTGAAATGTATAAAATACACATGAAGGCTTGCATACCATAAATATGGGGAGGAGAGTTCTTGGCAATGAATCATGGATGAAAAAAAGTATTGGTTGAAAACAATATTCAAAAAGAAACAAGTGCTTTGAGGGTCAGGAGACTGGAGAGAGGATAGGGATAAAAAGTAGCCATAGTGAACCTGATGAGCAAGTTCTTGCTCTATAGATAGTGCTCAGAGTACCCTATCAGATGTATTACTTTAACCCATGGTTTTAAGATGGAAAACATGTAAATTTGTAGTTTCCTCAATGACAGGATTCATGTCCATAGTAGATGATTCGGTGTCCCATCCTTTGTCACCAAGTGTGTCCATCCTCCACCACTCCAAGTCCTGGGAGCCAATAGCTGCCCTAGCTATTGGCCCTTCTCTGAAAATGTGCTTTGGAGTTAGCTCAGAAGAGAAATTATAGTCCTCAGTCCAGCCCACAGAAGATGGTGTGTGTTCAACTAATGAATTAAAGTTATGGGGTAAGTTTCTTCCCCCTTGCCTAAAATCTGGCAAGGATATAAGTGATGTTCCAGAGTCCTTGCCTGAATGAATGAAGTTAAGGCTGAACTTAATGTAAGACTACATTCTTCCTAGTGTCTTTTCCTCTCCTTTCTCCTACTTTCTTTCAAGAGCACTGCCTCAATAAATCACATGTGCTGAGGTCTCCTGCCATGTAACCCTATTTTCAGCAAAAGCTATTCATATGTGTGGTTCCCAAAGGATCATAACAGATACACCTCCCCCCGACGAAAAAATCTAGATTGTCCATAACTCCAAAGTTCTCCTTATGCCTCTTCCACAGCTGCATCCCCTCCTCCCTTTCCCAAAGATACTTCTATCCTGATGTCTTACCATAACTATACACAAATGGGAATGACTACATGAAGTCCTTCATGTATTGCTACTTCCAGTGAACATCATGTTTGTGATTTGTATATTTATTTTTCTTGTAGTTATACTTTATTCCTTTTCATTGTATAGATAATAATCCACTTGATGAATTCTTTATGATATAAATTTATGTTTTCTACCATTAATGATCATGACATTTTTTAGATCAGGACAGTTATTACCAGTACTGTTATATACATCCTTTTCCATGAGTTGATGTATACATATATATATATATACACACAGACATTCCTATCTATTTCACATTTTAATTTTGTGGTTACTTTTGTAAGATTTATTGATATAATTCCAAATATGAGCCTATTAACATATATCTATGTTGCAGATATCTACTGCTAATGTCTTGGTCACATTGTCAGTGGTGTCTTTTAATGTGCAGAAGTTTCACATTTGGGTGTATACCAATCATTACCTGTATGGTTAGTGGGTTGTTCCGTGCACCATTTAACAAATCTTTTCCTATGCCAAGGTCATATAATCCCTACTGGTTTCCCTTTTAATGTTAGACTTATATTTCCAACAGTAATTAATACCTGAATGTTGTGTGAATTAAAAGTAATGGTCTTTTTTATACTTTTCTTTCTTTGTTATTGGTAGAAAATAGATCCAGCACCCAAAATAACACATATATGTATTTCCCTAGTCTTAAATTTGTATTTCAAACTTTGCCATAAGTCTTCATATCAATGTGAATCTGACTTCATAGTTTCTGTTATGTTCCAATGGTCCAATACCCTCCCATTAACATATAGATTTTTAATACTTCTTAATATTTGGTAGGGTATGCCTTGCCACATTGTTCTCAAAAGTGATCAGGCAGTCCTTATCTCTTTTCAATTCTATGTAAATTATAGAACCTATAATGGACATATGCTCTGTCTCCACTGCTCTCTTTCTCTTACAGACCTACCCATTAACACATATAATGGCATGAATGGATGGACAATTATTGTCGTTGTGTCAAATTTGTTCATTAATTTAAAGAAGACTGATACATTTTTAATGTTGAGTCCTCCTAATCATGAATGTGATTTCCCTTCCATTTAATAAAATCCTCCATTAGTTATATTTCATAGTGTAAACAGTAAATAGTCATGAGCAAGTGGGTGGGGGAGGATAATGAAGGCAGTAACTTACAGGGAGGACCTCAGACACCTACATCAAGTAGTCCACAAATCTCAGGACTGGGAGCAATAAGACTTTTATCAAAGCTGGAAAGCACTGGATAAAAGAAAACTAGCATGTCAAAACTCCCCAGACATAGTTAACTATAATCCCTTAAGGGAACTATTATTTCAAGACTACATCACAACTATCTCTCATGAACAGGTTGTTTTGGCCCTTCCTGTGACCCAGTCAACACTAAAACCTCCTCACAGCCACCCAAGGTCATCAGGACAATCACAAAGGAAATTTACTAAGGGCAAATTTGCAAAGGGTAATAAACCACTTAAGGGGATAAGAGAAACTAAGGCAAGAACAAAGTGTTCCAAATCACTTTAAAAACTCATACTCTGTGATAGCTATGCCATTCTAATAGATTTTGTGTGTTGCTTATTGGCTATAAATATAGGGACTTTAAAAAATTGCCATTAATTATTTAAAGATTAAAATTTTCAAAGTGTGAATAATATGAATTTTAATTTTATCTCCAAATATTAATATATATTACATATTTTACATGAATTCTGCACTATGAAGTGGAATTCAATGTTCTGCCATCTAGAATGTTTGCAATAAATTATATAAGTTTAATCAGATTAAGGCTATTATCTGATTATGTTGTAAAAAAATTTTATGTAAATATTTAATAAATTTTATAAAACTTTTAGTATAACATATTAATGCAATAACATATGTATGTAAATTTTTCATCATTTAAGTCAATATAGTGGATTACTTTGTTTACTTTTTTATCATTTAGCTGAGATTAAATTCCTTTGCACAAAAACTAAACTTGGTTTTGATATGTATATTAACTAATTTATTTTGATTTTTAAAATTTATTTTTGTATACTCTTTTGTTATACATGACAGGAGGATGAATTTCAATTCCATAGTACACACATAGAGCACAATTTTTCATGTGTCTGGTTGTACACAAAGTAGAGTCACAACATTCATGTCTTCATACATGCACTAAGGGTAATGATATCCATCTCATTCCACCATCTTTCTTACCCCCATTTCCTCCCACCCCTTTGCCCTATCTAAAGTTCCTCCATTCCTCTCATGCTAGCCCCCCATTATGGATCAGCATCCACAAATCAGAGAAAACATTCAGCATTTAGTTTTGGGGGATTGGCTTACTTCACTTAGCATGATATTCTCCAACTCCATTCATTTACCTGCCAATGCCATGATTTTATTCTCTTTTAAGGCTGAGTAATATTCCATTGTGTATATATACCACAGTTTCTTTATCCATTCATCTACTGAAGGGCATCTAGATTGGTTCCACGATTTAGCTATTGTGAATTGTGCTGCTATAAACATTGATGTGGCTGCATCGCTATAGTATGCTGTTTTTAATTCCTTTGGGTATAAACTGAGGAGTGGGATAGCTGGGTCAAATGGTTCCAATCCAACTTTTCCAAGGACTCTCCATACTGCTTTCCAGATTGGTTGCACAAATTTGCAGTCCCACCAGCAATGTATGAGTGTATCTTTCCCCCCATCCTTGCCAACACTTATTATTGCTTGTATTCTTGATAATTGCCGTTCTCATTTCTCTAATTGCTAGAGATGATGAACATTTTTTCATATATTTGTTGATTGTATATCATCTTCTGAGAAGTGACTTTTGAGTTCTTTGGCCCATTTATCAATTGGGTTATTTGTTTTTTTGGTGTTAATATTTTTGCATCCTTTATATATCCTAGAGAATAGTGCTCTATTTGATGTGCGTGTGGTAAAAATTTGCTCTCACTCTGTGGGCTCTCTATTCATCTCACTGATTATTTCTTTTGCTGAGAAGAATCTTTTTAGTATGAATCCATCCCATTTATTGATTCTTTATTTTATTTCTTCCACTATAGGAGAATTATTAAGGAAGTCGGGGCCTAATCTGACATGATGAAGATTTGGGCCTACTTTTTCATCTGTTATGTGCAGGGTCTCTGTTTAATTCCTAGGTCCTTGATCCATTTTGAGTTGAGTATTGTGCATACTGAGAGATAGGAGCTTAATTGCATTTTGCTGCATATGGATTTCTAGTTTTCCCAGCACATTTGTTGAAGAGGCTATCCTTTCTCCGGTATATGTTTTTGGAGCCTTTATCTAATATGAGATAACTGTATTTATGTGGGTTTGTCTCTGTGTCCTCTATTCTGTACCATTGGTCTACAAGACTATTTTGGTGACAATACTATGCTGGTTTTGTTGTACTTCCTCTGTAGTATTGTTTAAGTCTGCTATGGTGATGCTACCTGCTTCATTCTTCTTGCTAAGGATTGCTTTAGTTATTCTGGGTCTCTTATTTTTCCAGATGAATTTCATGACTGCTTTTTCTATTTCTATGAGGAATATCATTAGGATTTTGATTAAAATTGCATTAAGTATGTATAGTGCTTTTGGAAGTATGGTCATTTTGACAATATTAACTCTGCCTATCTAAGAAGAAGGCAGATCTTTCCATCTTCTAAGGTCTTCTTTAATTTCTTTCTTTAGTGTGCTGTATTTTCACTGTAGAGGTCTTTCATATCTTTTGTTAAGATGATTCCCAAGGTTTTTTTTTTTTTTTTTTTTTTTTTTTGAGGCTATTGTAAATGGGGTAGTTTTCCTAGTTTCTCTTTAAGAGGATTTGTCACTGATGTACAGAAATGCCTTTGATTTATGGATGTTGATTTTATATCCTGCTACTTTGCTGAATTCATTTATCAGTTCTAGATATTTTCTGGTGGAATTTTTTGGGTCTTCTAGGTATAGAATCATATCGTCAGCAAATAGTGATAGCTTGAGTTCTTCTTTTCCTACCCATATCCCTTTAATTTATTTCATCTGTCTAATTGCACTGGCCATAGTTTCAAGAACTATGTTAAATGGAAGTGATGAAAGAGGGTATCCCTGTCTTGTTCCAGTTTTCAGAGGAAATGCTTTCAATTTTTCTTCACTTAGAATGATGTTGGTTTGGGGCTTAGCATAAATAACTTTTACAATATTGAGATGTGGTCCTGTTATCCCTTAGTTTTTCTAGTGTTTTGAACATGAAGGTGTGCTGTATTTTGTTGAATGTTTTTCCTGCATGTATTGAGATGATCATATGATCATCTATTGATGTGATGAATTTCATTTGTTGATTTCTGTATTTGAACAAACCTTGCATCCCTTGGAAGAAACTCACTTGATCATGGTGCACTATCTTTTTGATGTTTTTGTACTCAATGTGCCAGAATTTTATTGAGAATTTTTGCATCTATGTTCATTAGAGATATTGCTCTGAAGTTTTTTTTTTCTTTGATGTGTCTTTGCCTGGTTTTTGAATAGGGGTGATGCAGGCTTCATAAAATGAGTTTAGAAGTGTTTCCCCCTTTTCTATTTCACAAAATAATTTGAGGAGTATTGGTATTAATTCTTCTTTAAGGTCTTGTAGAACTCACTGTGTATCCATCTGGTCCTAGCCTTTTCTTGGCTGGTTGGCTTCTGATGGCGTCTTCTATATCATTGCTTGAAGTTGATCTGTTTAGCTTGTGTATATCATCCTGGTTCAGTCTGGGCAAATCATATGACTCTAGAAATTTGTCAATGCCTTTGATTGTTTCTATTTTATTTTATTGGAGTACAAATTTTCAAAATAATTTCTAATTATCTCCTGTATTTCTGTCGTGTTCTTTATGATATTTCCTTTTTCATTACATTGTTAGTAATTTGAGTTTTCTCTCTCCTTCTCTTCATTAGCATGACTAAGTGTTTATCAATGTTATTTATTTTTTCAAAGAACCAACTTTTTGTTTTGTTAATTTTTTAAATTGTTTCTTTGTTTCAATTTCATTGATTTCAGCTCTGATTTTAATTATTTCTTTTCTTCTACTGCTTTTGGTGTTGATTTGTTCTTCTTTTTCTAGGGCTTTGAGATGTAATGTTAGTTCATTTATTCATTGACTTTTTCTTTTAAGGAATGAACCCCATGCAATGAACTTTCCTCTTAGTACTGCTTTCATATTGTCCCATAGATTTCGATATGCTCTATCAGTGTTCTCATTTACCTCTAGGAATTTTTTAATCTCTTCTTTGATGTTTTTTGCAACCCATTATTAATTTAATAGCATATTATTTAGTCTCCAGGTGTTGGAGTAGCTTCTATTTTTTATTTTATCATTGATTTCTAATTTCATTCCATTATGATCTGATAGAATGCAGGGTAGTATTTCTATTTTTTGTATTTGCTTAGAGTTGCTTTGTGGCAGGATATATGGTCTACTTTAGAGAAGAATCCATGTGCTGCTGAGAAGAAAGTGTATTTGCTCGTTGATGGATGAAATATTCTATATATGTCAGTTAAGTCTAAGTTATTGATTGTATTAGTGAGTTCTAGAATTTCTTTGTTCAGCTTTTGTTTGGAAGATCTATCCGGTGGTGACAGATGTGTGTTAAAGTCACCCAGAATTATTGTGTTGTGTTCTATTTGACTCTTGAACTTGAGAAGGGTTTGATGAATGTAGATGCTCCACTGTTTGGGGCATATATATTTATAATTGTTATGTCTTGTTGATGTATGTTTCCCTTAAGCAGTATGAAATGTTCTTCTTCATCCCTTTTGATTAATTTTGGCTTGAAGTCTACTTTATTTAGTATGAAGATGGAAACCCCTGATTGTTTCTGCAGTCCATGTGAGTGGTATGATTTTTCCCAAACTCTCACCTTCAGTATGTGGATGTCTTTTCCTATGAGATGAGTCTCTCGAAGGCAGCATATTGTTGGGTCTTTTTATTTTTTTTTAAATCCAGTCTGCCAGTCTATGTCTTTTTATTGGTGAGTTTAGGTTATTATTGAGACATGATTTGTATTCACAGCTATTTTTGTTTATTTTTAGTACTTGACTTGGTTTCTCCTTTGATTAGCTTTTCCTTTAGTGTAATACCTCCCTCTGCTGATTTTCATTGTTGTTTTTCATTTCTTCCTCCTGGAATATTTTGCTGAGAATGTTCTGTAGTGCAGGCTTTCTAGCTGTAAATCCTTTTAACTTTTGTTCATCATGGAAAGTTTTTATTTTGGCATCAAATCTAAAGCTTAATTTTGCTGGATATAAGATTCTTGGTTGGCATCCATTTTCTTTCAGAGCTTGGTATGTACTGTATATACATACTGTATATATAAGATTTTTAATTTATTATTTAGTATGAAGTTGGTCTTGGGGGTGGAGCTCCTGGAGGTGGAGTATAGGCTTTCCAGTCCCTGATGGGAGACTTGCACCCCAAGGATCTCCTTTGGGGCCTGCTCATGTGAGGTGGGTGCCTGGTCTTATTTCCCTTATTTTGCCTGTAAACCTCACAACTCCTGGTCTCTAATTTAGTCTCTAAACTGTATCTCACTCCTCCCTTCCCTTACTACTTTCCAGTCAGGGACCTTTCTTTCCAGAGGTCTTGTGGACTGTGCTCTAGGGGCTTCGCACCCATTGCAGAGAGCTGTTTTGTATTGGGCAGTTCAAGGCCAGGTTTTGAGAGCTACTGACCAGCCATGTAACCCAAGCACTGTGACAGGTTAGCAACTGCCAGAGACAGGGGAGTTGGGGACTAAAGGTACCTTGGTATAGCTTCTAAGCCCCAGCCGGTGTTCCAAGCTGGGCTCTGCCCCAACTAAAGATGGCGATGAAGGTGTCCCAACACCGAGGCAGCTGTTCCCAGCGATGGTGTGTTGAGTCGGGTGGGTTTGGGTGGGGCCAGGTGTAGTGGTGGGTGGCGTGTTCAGAGATGCAGCTCTGTGGCGTGCAGTATTGTGGCTGGTAGCTGTCTCCAGACCCTGTGCGGTGTCCCCAGGTGCAGGCTATCACGTGTAGGGGACTATGGCAGTGGTTGTAGTGTCCCAAGATGGAGGTGAACACAGGAGCCTCACATTGGTAGATGGGGATCAATACAGGAGTGGTGGCCAGAGTTACTGAGTGGGTGGGCAGCCAGGAGTCCTGCACAGGTGCTGATGCCAATGGTCCTTCTCAGGCACTGGGAGGTACTGCATGGGTGAGTGGCCAGGAGTCCTGTGTGGGCATGCAGCTGTGATTCCTGTTCAGGAGCAGCTGTCTGGCGGGGTGGGGGGGGTCTTCTAATCACTCTCAAAGAAGCAGTATTCCCACTAATTGAATCCCAGGTCACAGAGCAACACAGAATGCAGACTCCCTCTAGCCAGCTATCTTGGATTCCCTCTAATTTATTTTTTAAATATATATTTAAATTCAGGGGCTGAGGTTGTGAGTCAGTGCTAGAGTGCTTGCCTCACATATGTGAGGCAGGCATTGGGTACTATCCTCAGCACCACATTAAAATAAATAATAAATACAATAAAGGTATTATGTTGTTCTACTATATATATATATATATATACGTATATATACATATATATTCAAAATTAAAACTAAGTTTATGTTTATAGATGGCTATATACAATTTGTAAAAAATTTCTGTACATTTTTTTGTTTATATTCACAAATAAAATACCTTGTGATTTGTTTTTCCAAAATGTCCTTGTCAGTATATTATATCAAAATTATGATGACCTTATACATGAATTTGATAAAATTTATTTTAGTCTTTAAACTTTCGAATTTACCAGTAGATGCCTGTTCCACATTTACTCTTGTCTCCTTTTATCTGTCAGATTCTAATGATGTCCCTTTTATCATTTATGGTGTTGATATTTAATACCCTCTCTCTCTTTTCTTTCCTCAATTTATCCATGTAGATATTTTCTCTTTCATCATCTACTTGCTATTAGATTCTTTCCTTTTGCTTCCTTTGTGTTCATTATCTGTTTTTTTTGGTTGTTTCTTCTTAAAAAGAATAGAGAATAGGTCTTCAGACTTTATCTTGCATATTGTATATGCTTCTGATCAAAATTGTCTGTATAATCATGGCTTAGTGAGGCCCACATATTTCATTTTTATCATTTTCATTATCATTCAAATATTTTCTAATTTCTACCGACTTCTTTGACCTATAGGTCATTGCAATTGTATTTCTCAATTTCTTATACTAATCTTCCAATGTTAATTTAATCAAAAATTTCTAGCTTAATAGCACTCTGATTCGAAAATAATTTTCTGGTTTGGAAAGAGTAAATATCTTCAAGTAGTTTAGTGCATGTAAATGAAATCAAATTCATTGAACATGTCTTTAAAAACTTTTTATGTCCTTGATCCATTAGTTATGGGAAAATGTGTATTAAAATGTCAGTATATTTGTGAATGTGTCTGTTTTTTATTTCAATCATTTTTTCTCCATACACCTTAAAGATATGTTATTGAGTGAATAAAATTCTAAAAATTTCATATCATTTTCTAAGTTTATGCTTTTTAATTATAAAATATATACTAAATATGTAAAATATAAACTATATTAAAGTATATAAAATTGCTATCATCTGAATACTTACATTACTCCAAAATTCATATGCTAAAATCCTAACCCCCAAGGCGATAGTATTATGAAGTGGGGCCTTTGGGAAATGAATATGTCACTAGGGTCCTAACAGTCCCCAAAGAGCTTCTTCATTCCTTCTGCTTTCAGGGTTACAGCAAAAGGATAGCCACCTAGGAAGGAGACTCTCACCAGCCCCTAAACTGCTGGCACTTCCCCTTCCACAGCTATGAGAAATCCACTTTGACCTTAGACTTCCCAACTCCACAGCTGTGAGAAATACACCTTATCTTAGACTTTCCAACTTCCACAATTGTGAGATAAAAATTGTATTATTTATACGGCAATTCAGTCTACGATAGTTTGTTATGGTGACTGAGAAAAAGACACATATAAAATATCCCTCCTTATATCTCTAATATATATTTTTACTTAAAGCTTATTTCATGTGATGTTAAAAAAAACACATAGCTATCTTCTGGTTAAAATTCACATGCTATACCTTTTTTCATCATTTCTAACTATTTAATATCTTTATATTTTGTTGTGTGTTTTATAAGGAACATATGCTGTGTTTTGGTATGATTTTATACTATCTGGGAAGATTTGTCACTGAGTATTAAACAAATTCATATTTAATGTAATGTTTTATATGTTGAGACATTAGTTCATATCTTAATATCTTTCAATTTGTCCTGCCTTTTAGAAATTCTTTTTAATCTATGTTCTTGTGTTGATTTTTTTTATTGATTTGGCACATACTTTAAATTATGTTTTACTTTTATTTCATTTTTTAAATATTTATTTTTTAGTTATAGGTGGACACAATATCTTTATTTTATTTTTTTAATATGGTTCTGAGGATCAAACCCAGTGCCTCACACATGGTAGGCAAGCACTCTACCTCTGAGCCACAACCCCAGCCCTTCCTTTTATTTTTTGATGGATATATATCCTTTTATAAGTTTTTTTATGTTCTTCCTAAAGAATACAGAATGTATACTTAACTTATTACTGTATTTTCACTGAAATACACAGACTGGCACCCCCATACACACACACACATGCTGCAGGGATAAGGCAAAGACCCTACAATATATAGTACGTCTTAAATTTGTGACTTGATAACTTTAAGTAGTTTTAGAAATTTTCAACTATTATCTCTTCAACTACTATTTCTGTTCCATTCTCCTTTGAGTATCACAAATATATGGCTTCATTCATGCTATATCTCATATCTGTCTATAATGTCTTTCTGAATGTTTCACGATTTTATATTTACACACATCACTGTGAATATTTTCTTTGCACTCATTTGTTTAGTTTACTATTTTTTTTTCTTCACCTAGTCATAATTTATCTCTTTTACATTCATTATATGTTGCCCCTTGTTTGTGTTTGTCTGTAATTTTGCTTGTCTTCTTCCACATGGTTTTATATTTCCAAATGACTGATTATTTTTATTGAGTGCTTTATGTTATATATTAAATGCTGTACAACTTATTTGAGGCTTTGCAAGATGCTATATTTCTCTACAAGCACTTAGAACCCCAGATCACCTTAATTCAGAGAACAACATAATTCCAAGCTGACTTTTCATCCTTGTGAGACATGCTTTATTTCAAGCCCCTTTCCTTGGTGGTCTCTGACCTCCAATTATCTCTCTGTTTTCATGACTCTGGGGAAAGCTCTTTCTAGACTCTCAGCAATTCGATGAAAACTTTTAAAATCAGCAAATATTTCAAAATTAGAAGAGAGTTTAAATATCATAGTTAAGTTTAGGTATTCCTTGCCCCCAACATCTCGAGTCACAAAATTTTAGTGCTTTGTCTTGGCATTTTTATTATGTGTTCCAACTTTCAAATTTAACATCAGTATTAGTAGTTAATATCAGTGTTAGTGTTTGCTTGTATTTATGTATTAGTACTGTTAGTATTTGTCCTAGCCCAAAACTGACACTAGAAAGATGCTGTACAATTATATATTAACATCTAAGACAGAATCTGGCATGAGAACACATGTCAGCACTGCTAGGGAACCTGGAACTCACCTCTGTTAAAGAAGATCCTCTCATTATGTCTTTACTGATGATGAAATACTTATGGCAGTGGCAAATAAAGACGTATGGAGTTAAAATTTCATTGACCTGCTGAATGAAATAAGCTAGACAAAACAAAACAAATAAAAAACAAAACAAACAAACAACAAAGCAACAAAAAATATGATGTCAGTTATATGTGGAATCATACCAAAAAAAGGTTAAAATATACATAGACAAAGAACAAACAATGGGTAGGAGATGGGGAATGGGGAGATATAGGTCAATAAATACATAGTAGAAGATATGAAGCATGTATAATCTGGAAATCTAAGGTACAACATGAGGAGTATAAGTAAAAAATTGTCTTGTATTAGGGACTTTTATTAAATAAGTTAATTTTATTTGGAGGAAACAAAAGCAAAGATAATGCCTTTGTAAAATTGAAAAATCATTTCTATTTCTTGAACACATGAAGGAATCTTAAGACCAAAATTGGATAAAAATACAACTAACAAGAGATGTAAATAGTATAGGGAGTTAAAAAATTGTAATAGATACATGTAGATATTTGATATTTCTTCCCTCCAAGGTAAATCTTACATCTTGACATCTCTCAAAGACAAAAGAACAGGATAAAATAGATTTCTGTACACTTTTCTGGACTAGCACAGTGGTAATTTACCTGATGGGAAAAGAATCAAACCTTTTACATATGTTAAATACAATGAAATAGGAAAAATATTGATGAAACCATGGATCATAAAGTCTTGTTAATTGTAAACATCTTCACTTTTTTATGTGTCTCTATGATCTTCTCAATATAAAGCTAATACCATAGAACTGTTTAGCATCAGGTTTTGGAATGATCATGACTTACAGAATCTGATAGATGCCAAATTCTGTCAGTAATCCTCCTAGGAAGTTATTCTTTTCTATTTTTTAAAGATGAGGACCTAAAATGCAGAGAGTTTGTGGAAGTTGCTCAGGTGAAGAGGTTGGAGTAGAAACCAGCTTCACTGCCACCCTGATGCCAACCCCATAGACCTCCCCAATTCTAGTTTATTTGTACTGCAGTCATTGTAACAGTGGTCTTTGCCAGGATTTGGGCACTGTTAGAAAATGATAAGGCCTGGTCTATTGCACCCCATACAAAACAGCAGTGACTCTTCAGCAATCATGTATGATGACTCTGTGATTTCTGCAATCCTCAGTGTTATGGTTTAGATATGAGACAGCCCCAAAAAACTCATGTATGAGATAATGCAAAGATATTCAGAGGTGAAATGGTCAGATTATGAGAGGTGTAACCTAATGAGTAGATTCATCCTCTGATAGGCGTCAACTGGTTGGTAATTGTAGGCCATTAGGGTGTGGCTAGAGGAGTTGGGTCACTGGGGACATGCCTTTGGGTTTTATATTTTGTCCCTGGT
Organism: Tamias sibiricus; assembly: GCA_025594165.1. Lineage (NCBI taxonomy): Eukaryota > Metazoa > Chordata > Mammalia > Rodentia > Sciuridae > Tamias > Tamias sibiricus. The sequence goes on from CM046664.1 coordinate 42,570,782, forward strand.
GAGCAGATAGTTGCATACTTTCTTACCTTAAAAAGAAGCCTCACAAGTTATTGACATATGAAAGAGTTTCTTGAGAACTTGTATTTCCTGGCAATCATACAGAATTTATGTAACTTAGCTTTTTATACATATATGTTGAATGATTAGAGAAAATGTTTTATGATACAAAACATACTAGTTTCAAATGCTAAGAACTCAAGCCATTATAAATTTTCCTATCTACTTGTTAATGAGATATATCATTAAATTCCAAAACCCATCAGAAGATACAAGCACCAAGATGATATACCTGAAGATAAATTTTCAAAATCAAGAGCTAATCACTCATTTCTATGTTTGTTCCTTTAAGTTTCTCTTGTAATGCATCATTTCCACCTTTTGCTGTGTGGATCCTCAAAGGAGTGGAATCTTTTGAGCTAGTTGTGTGATGTATGCAGTTTTCCCCTGAGTCTCCACATCAAACTATCTCTGTCTTACCATTTAACAATTTTGTAATTTGCCAGATATTTATTAAGCACAGCTTTATGCTGGAAAGAGTTTTAGGTACTAGGATTAAAGTGGTGAAGAAAACAGATGAAAATTCTTGGCATTATGGGAATTAAATTCTAGTAAGAGGAGAAGATAACAACAGGTGAGCAAAGAAGAAAAATGAGATAATTTTAGGTGAATGTGCTTTGAAGGGAATAACAATTTCCTATAAGTGAAAGAGTGATTGGAGTTTTATTTAGTTTGAAAGGTCAGGGAAGCACCCTCTGAGAAGGTGGTATTGTCAATGTTACTTTAGGATATAAAAGGCTCATGACTGAACAATAATGCTGTTTTTCATAATAGGTGCCAAATTATATCAACAACCTTGTTGGGAAGTTATTATTTTCTATTTGTTAAAGAGCAGGACTCAGAGAGTTTGTGAAAGTTGCTCAGGGTTCCCTTGGTAAATATGTTGGTATTGAAACCAGCTTCAATGCCACCCTGATGCCATAGAGTAATGATACTGGTAGAGAGTGCTTTCTTGACAGAAAAACAAAATTTCCAGAAGATTGTAAATCCTTTCTCTTATTGCACCTCACATTCCTACTGGGTAGCCATGGATTTCTGTCTTGTTTAATGCATGTGGGACATTAACAGAGCTTTAGCTGAGTATTTGAGATTGTGTTTGGGTTGATTTTGTTAAGAGAGCAGTGGGTTCAATGGAAGGTCTGTAATTCCTCTCGGTGCTGCTACAGCTATAACATGCCGTTATGTGCTATTACCACCTAAATTCTAATCCATCCTCTTCCCTCGAATAAATCAGTGCCAGACTAATGAGCAATACTCATTATTTGATAAATAAACTCATAATCTCAACTCCCTCCAGAATCACTGTGATGTTAAATTGGTATTTGTACTGACATACAAACGGGTTCATTCTTCAAGAAAGCATAACATCAGTGCAAAATGTATTCCACAAGCCAAGAGCATTACTCAGCTGGGGCTGTGAGAAAAGGTCAAGGTGATAAAATAAATTTGAGGAGAATATGAAAGAAGGCGTCGGGTTGCACTAAGGATGTCTTGTTGACCTTTATGTGCATGGCCACATTGTTTCTAATATTTCAAAGTAAGTGGTTTTGGAAAATTTAAAATAATAAAAAAGCAAAACTACAGTTTTTATGTATCAGGTAAAATCATAACTTAAGAAATCCTAACACAAAAATTTTAAACATATTAAATGTGAGGTCAAGAAATTTTGAATTTAACTGCAGTCTGTCAACTTCTATATCCTCCTCTGCCTTTTTGATAGTGAAAATAGCAAATGTTCATTGATTCATGTGCCAAATCCTGTTTAAGTCTCTTTATATGTACACACATTAAGTCTTTCTTAAGATTTTTACCTAATATATAAAAACACAAAAATTGTATGTATTAATTCGGTACCATGCAATGTGATGTACATTTACTTTTTTTTTCTTTTCACTTCTGAAATGGAAACTTTTTTATTTGTTATTACTACTTATACATGACAGTAGAATGTATTTTGACATATTATACATATATGGAGTATAATTTCCCTTTCTTCTGGTTGTATATGATCTGAAATTACATTGGTTGTATATTCATATATGCATGTAAGAAAGCAATATCCAATTTATTCTGCTGTGTTTCTTATTCCCACAAGCCTTTGAAGTATGGTCTATTTTTTTTATCATTCCCATTTTACAGATAAGAAAGGAAATTCAATTATACATAAGCTTTACAAATCATCAGAAATCATAATTACATTTTTATAAATTAAATAGTAAATAGTGTTTTAAAAATTGCAGCAGAAATGTAATTGAAGGGAACTGTGTGAGATTGGATTATGAGCACTGTATTGTTATCTTCCACAGAAAGTGTACATATAACAAGTAATTGAATCATTGTTTTCCATATTGGAAATGCATAGAAAATAACTAAAATTCTTGTAATAAGGAATAGTGATATAAGATGATTAGTGATTATGCAACTAAATAGCAGAAAAGACAGTGGCAATAGTTCAGGGATGGAGATTCCAGTGTAGGATAGTATTGAACAGGAATTATAGTTGATATTTTATCACAACATATGTAGTACCATTTGAAAATTTGACCATTTGAATGCCCACCTTGCATACTAACTAAGTGAACAAAGTGCCTTTGTCCATCAGCCCTTATTCTAACTTCTTCTGCCCCCAGACTTCTATACTTTTCCACTTGCTTCAGCCTCACAACTGCTTTTCCTCACCATCCACCTGTCTCCTCAGAACCACACCCAATGAGTCATCTCCTTTTTCTGACATTCTCAAAGCACTTCTTCCCACTGGAACTTTAAGTTCAGTATATGCACCTTTACATGTTTGTTGCATGGACAAAACTCTCTCACTTCTCATTCCCATTCAGTACTCTGTTTCTTTCCCTCTACAGTCAAGCTTCTGAAAAGAGAGAGTAAATTACTATACTCTGCTTCCTCATCTTGCATTTTATCCTTAAACTACTCTTAGGTTTCTTTTCTTTCTTCCCTTTTATGCTTGTTGGATCAGACAGGTCAGTGTACTGGTTAAGCAACTGTACTTTTATATCAGTGGCCTTGGGTTCAATTTGTATTTATTGCATGCAAGTGGGCAAGGCACTTAAACTTTCCAGGAATCTGTGTATATGTGTGTGACTTCTTCCACTCAACAGAGGTTTCTGAGGTTTATCCTCAGCTCTGGTTCAAGCAGAGTTCATTTTTTTCTGCTCTGTGGTATTCCATTGAGAGGATATCACAGTTTATTCAACTATGCTTGGTGCCAATGCATCTGTGATGGTTTGGATGTGAGGTGTCACCCAGAAGCTCATATGTGAGATAATGCAAGAAGGTTCAGAGGAGAAATAATTGGGTTGTGAGGATCTTAATCCAAGCAGTGAATGAATCCTCTGATAGGGATTAACTGAGTGGTAACTGAAGTGGTAGGGTGTGGCTGGAGGAGGTGGGATTTGAGGCGTGACTTTGGGGTATATATTTGTATCTGGAAAGTGGTCTCTCTCTCTGCTTCCTGATCATCATGTGAGCTGCTTCCCTCTGCTATACTTTTCTGCCATCCATGAGCCCTCAAATAAACCTTCCTCTTCTACCTCTGTTCTGGTTGGGTCTTTAAATCTCAGTGGCAAAAAATGCTGACTAAAACAGTATCTTTGTTTTGCTTTATTATCTTTTTTTTTTTCTATTGCATGTGCTACTATCAAATTTCTTCTACTTTTATACAGGTGTAAATACCTAAGTATTCCTGTAGAGTTATATCCTAATGCTTGGGATAGTTGTATATTTGGCTATGTACATTTTAAACTTTAAAAGATAATGCCCAACAAGTTTGTCCCCCATGGGCACTCTTTGTAAATAGAATTCATCTTGCCTTACATCTTTTCCAACATCTTATATATAAGAATAATTAGTGTGTCACAAATAAAACAAATGTGAAATGATGTCTGATGGTTTTAATTTGTAATTGCAAGAAGCTTGTGATATCAACTAAATTTGCAATTAAGAGTGAGAAAAATCATTGCCTCCAATCAATTGTAAAAATTTTACCAAAAATTTTCCAGGATCACATGGTCTTTGTGCAGGAATAGCCATGGCAGAAAGTTGGTAAGAGTAAACACTGGTTGTCATCTAGTGGTCAGAAAAGGCAGTGAGATGCTGTTAGAAAAATCCATTATGAAAAATTGAGAGTGAAAGGTGAAGCATCATTTTTCTTTACTGGATAAAAATTCTTTAAGAACATAAATCACAGTTGGAGGGCAAGTGGGAGAGATAATGGTATTTACCACAGATAAAGGAGAGAAAATATGATGTCTTTTAGATTTCATTTAACATCCAGATTGATTATTTTGTAACTCTGGTTGTGGCAGTCTTTTTAATAACTCCATTGGGACTGGTGATAAATGGCATGTAGGCGATAAGTAGGAAGATGAACTGGATATGAAAATGTTCGCGGTTATTATTATAGGAAAGAAATAGGTTACAAACAGCATGTACAATGTGACCCCAATTCTGAAAAGATACATATGAATGAAATTTAATAAAAGATTCCTAAAAGTAAACATTAAGAATTTTTGAGAGATAGATGTCATTTCTCAGTTTTGGAATTGCACATGATTTTTCTGTGCTAATGTAAGTCTTTAGGTGTTTAAAATTCATCATGATCACTGAGGATTCCTAGCCAGCAGCTACCATTACCTGAAGACACTTTAGCTCCAAGGCAGATTCAGGGTATTGGGAAGTGTTCTAGGGAGGGTAGGAGAGAAACTGGTAATAATGTGAACAAATAGCATACCTGCAATTATGTAGATGTGTGTGCATGTATACTAAAATGGCAATATTGAGTGATGGATGTAGTTTATGGGTAATTACCATTTTGCACTGTTTTCTTTTTTCTGCTTTTAAAATTCCCTTTCACAGATTTGATAATCTGTTCATATATATATATGCTAGTTTGTTTTCATTGGTAGTATTCATAGAATTGTGGGATCTATGCAGTGTGGCTTGGAAGCATTTCAGAAGTCTTAGTATTGCCTGTAGCAAATGCATCCTTCATAGGGTGATACAGGCTAATCACTAAAATCACCACAATGATTTAATCAGTAACGGTAAAATCTGTTTAATTTATAAGACTAAAAAGGGCAAGGAGCTTTCTGATGCTTTCTTTGAAAGCACGTTTTAGATATAAAATCATAATAAATAATAATTTATTAGATTTAAAGCAAAAAGATGTATGCATATGTAAATATTTTCCCTACCTTATTTAGTCATTCTACTCCTAAGCAAATAATGAGTACTTAGTATGTGCCAGGCACTTTCCTGAGCACTGGTGATACATCAAAAAGCAACAACAACAACACACACACATACACACACATGCATAAGCCAGTAACTGAAATTTTCAGAAAAATAGCAAACAATAAATAATGTAAATAGGTATATTATATAGCATAATAGAAGGTGACAAATGCTTTGAAGAAATAGTCTGAAAAATGAAAAGGATCTCTGGGGGCAGGAAGTTGCAATTTTAAGCAGGGTAATCAGCAAAGACCATACAGAGGATGTTATATTTGTGCACAATTAGAGGGAAGAGGAATGAGCCATGCAGATATTGAACAAAGAGTGTGGAAGATAGAGGGAAGACCAAGTGCAAAGACCTTGTGGAAGGAAGAAAAGTGTCAGCTGGGTTTTCATGAGAGCAGGACTTGAGACAGTAGGCTGTGGGTATTCCATGGGTTTTTATGGGCTATTTTTAAGCCTTTAGATCTAAAATATAGCAAGACATTTTGCATAGATTTTTGCACAGAAGAGAAGGAAAAACAAAATAAGTTATCTATCACATGCTCACTATGCTTGTAAGTGTATATGAAAGTTTTTAGAAATAATTATTTCTTCTTCTTAGTAAGAAAGATATGGTTCTTTGCAACCCCACCTGTAGTTCATTCTGTCAGATACTGTTAGTCAGGTTTATGTCTCTATGACAAAATTTCTGACTTACAAAGTGAAATGGCTTATTTTGGTTCACAGTTTGGGGAGTTTCAGCCAATGGTTGTCTGACCCCTTTTCCTGTGGGCCTATGGCAAGGCAGCACATCACGGCAAAATCATGTGGCATAGGAAGCTGCTTCGCCTCATGGTGATAGAGATGTGAAAGAGAGAGGAAAGGGCCCATGGTCTCAATTGCCTTTCATGTACGTGCTCCCAGGAAGCTAAGTTCCTCCCATTAGGCCCCACCTCTTGAAGAGCCTCCTACCTCCTTCTAGCACCACAGGATGGCAATCCAGCCTTTAACACAAGGGCCTTTGGGGGCCACATCCCTACCATAAAAGATGTTAACCAACTCCCATATCCATGTGAACACTTCAACAAATTTCAGTCTTCTAAGATTCTTGACATTTCCAAATGCAATAACTTTCACCCACAAATTATTTCACTATCCTTCTCCTCGATCACAACCTGTTTCTTTTCACATACTGCCTTGATCTATCCCACCTGTGCTAATTTAAACCTGATTATCACATTATCCAATGTGTAAGCAACAGGGACAGAGGACAAATGAAAACCCTGATCCTTGAAACAGTAAGAAAACATAGGAATTGTCCAAGAGTGAAGACAAAACTGGCATCATGGTGACTAGAAGTGAAGGATATGAACAAACCATGTGTCTAGGGGCATAAATATTGAAAATGGATGCAGCATGCGGAGCATTGTTTGGGTGGAAACAGAAGGGTGTGAGTTGACTTTCACTCTTGGGAACAGTCAGAAGTCCATGAGAGGTCAGAACAATATTAATGGGCCAGTGTCCCTGGATGCCTGATTTTCAAAAGACTGGGACTTGATTTGTAAAGGTCAAGAAAAATTACTGTGATAAAAGCTGCTGGAGAATCTTGGCAATACTGAGTTTTTCATAGACACAGGGTAAGGGAAAAGAGAGGAATGAGTCCAGCTAGGAGCACTGGAAGAACAGTGCAGGACAAAGTCTTCAGAAGCAGGAAACACAACGGCAATGTTTCAGAAAATTATAAAGCGCATCAGCAACTAGGTTTGATAAAGCATATAAAGTTCTCAATACAATGCCAGGTACAATCTGATGTCTAAATCCGTGCAAATTGGTTCTATCTTAAGGTTAGAAAGGGACTAATTGCATAGTGTCGAACAGCACTGCCTCTGAACTCAGATGGTGGTCTTAGTACTAGCTCTACCACATACTGGACTATGACCTATTCAAGATTCTGTTTCTCCTCTGTAAAACTGAGAAAATAATAGCATCTATGTTAGTTTCTTAGGGATGTTATAACAGAATACCACAGACTAGGTGGCTCAAGCAACAGAGATTTATTTTCTCATAGTTCTGGATCTGGAATTCCAAGGACAGAGGGCCAGATTTCCTCAGAGGCCTTTATCTTTGGTTTCCAGATGGCCCCTCTTTCTGGCTCTTCACATGGATTTCTCTCTGTGCAGGGATATTCTTGGTGTCTCTGTGTACCATCTTCTCTTCTTGTAAGATAGTTCTTTATATTGGATTAGGTCATACCCCCAGAGGCTTATTTTAACTTTATTACCCCTTTAAGAGCCATACCACCAAATACAGCCACATTCTGAAGTACTGGGGGGTTTGAACATGACCATATGGATTGTGCTGAAACATATTTCGGTCCTTAACCGAATCTACTCCTTGGGAATGCATACTTAGTGTGATAATGTTCACAAAATATATATTAAAAGCACAACACATAAGAAATATTCAGAATATATTAGCTATTATTTTTTCCCAATAGGTATCATGCAAAGAGATGGAATAAGTCAATTTTCAGGTAGTTTCCTTCCTTTGATGGCTGAACACAGGACAAGTGAAACCAAGGAAGAACTTTGGTGATCTTGAACTAACACAGGTGCAATGAAATATTGGAGAAGGCAAAACATAGTCCTGTTTAAATGCTGTTACTAATTTAAGGATAGGGGTTTCTGGATGAATTCATAACTGATACAGTGTTTAGCAAGTAAGATCTGTCCTCTGCTTTGAACACTAAAATATTAACATAATTGGCAATGCTCTATTCTCTTTTGAAAGTGCAGAGCAGATGTGATTACGAACACAAATAAACTGTTCGGAGCTAAGAAACGAGTAGATTATGCATCATTGGATTTGCAGATATTAAATTAGATGATCTTTCACTTTTTATTTTGTAACTCTCTTAAGGAAGAGGAATCAGACTATCATTAGATTTGTTGAAAAATATGAGTAATTCCTTGAAGAGGCTGTGGTGGTGAGACTTCTGTTCTAGTACAAGTTTTCTACTTCCTAGATCTGAAAGATTTGGGTCACTACTGGGGTTCATTATTTTTACTGTTTAAAAGGAAACACTATAATGACCCCCCCCCTTAGGCCACTCCTTCTACCCTTCACATTCATTCATTCATTCACACATGAGGATTAATTGAGCACCATCTGCTGCAGTAGGCAATTTGTTGTGTAAAATATGGATCTGAACTTACAGGGTTTTGCAATGTAGGCAGAGTTTTATGGCGGAAATGGATGATAAACTGATATAGAATTGTAAATAGAGAAAAACTACACTTGGGTTGCAAAATTGGGACTTCATGGCAGGTGGTGGCTCTTGAATTAAGTGCTGGCAGCAGGATATTTAACATTGGCAAGTGGAACAGGCATTTCAGTCCAATATACCAAAGTGGCAATGCAGCAGGCTTTTTTAAAAAGCAATCAGCAGTCTTTTCTGGTTTTTCACCTGTGAGATCATGTAGTAGGAGGTAAAGATATCCATCTAATCTGGAACTGGATAAGTAAGAACCTAAAAAAGCATCATTATTATTAATAAGAGGGTAGTACTATGATGTATGATTTTGATATGATATTTTCCAGGGGATATAGAAATGTTCAATTCTTTCTCCAGAATAACTTCCATTCTATGAGTTGCCCAATGGCAAGAGCATCCAAAGACAGATTATGTTACTGTATATATCAAGAATTCTAACAAGTCACAATATTTATGCCTATTAAGGTAGTTTGAACAATGCCAATTGCTGCTTTTCTCTCTTCTTGTATTAGCCTTGTCTTGCCTGGGTAGCTTATAGGTTATAATCATAAAGTTATGTAATATTTATTTATTCATTGGTTGATTCTTTTTAGTTATATATAACATTTTGATATAATTATAAAATCATGGAATATGTCTGAATCTAGTTAGGATCCCATTCTTTTGGATGTACATAATGGTAGGATTCACTGTGGCATATTCATAGATGTACATAGGAAAATTATGTCAGATTCATTCCACTGTCTTTCCTTTTCCTACCCACCCCTGCCCTGAAATTATCTCTGCTTGCTGACAATATGATCCTATATTCAGAAGACAAAAAAGAAAAAAAAAACTCATGGAAAAAACTTCTAAAACTCATAAATGAATTCAGCAAAGTAGCAGTATACAAAATTAATAATCATAAATTGTGATTCTAAACTCCAATGACAAATCAGCTAAAAGAGAAATTAGGAAAACCATCCCACTCACAATAGACTCAAAAACTAGTTGGAAATCAATCTAACAAAAGAGGTGTAGGATCTTTACAATGAAAACTACAGAGCACTAAAGAGAAATATTGAGAAAGGCCTTAGAATATGCAAAGACCTCCCATGTTCTTGGATAGGCAGAATTAATATTGTCAAAATGGCCATTCTACCAAAAATGGTATGTAGAATGAATGCAATTCCCAACAAAAAATAGGAAAAGCAGTCATGAAATTCATTTGGAAAATTAAGAGGCCCAGAATAGCCAAAAGAATCCTTAGCAAGAAAATCAAAGCAAGACGCACCACAATACCAGGTGTTAAATTATACTACAGAGCTATAGTAACAAAAACAGCATGGTTTTGGCACCAAAATAGGCATGAAGAACAATGAAACAGAATAGAAAACACAGAGACAACCCCACAAAAATACAGTTACCTTGTACTAGACAAAAGCACTGAAAACATATTTTGGAGAAAGATTGCATCATCAACAAATGGGGCTGGGAAAGCTGGAAATCCCCTCTCACCCTGCACAAAAGTCAACTCAAAGTGGATCAAGGATCTAGGTATTAGATCAGAAATCCACATATATTAAAAGAAGATGTAGGCCCAAAACTCCAACATATCAGCTTAGGAGCCAAATTCCTCAACAAGACTGTTAAAGCATGAGAAATAAAATCAAGAATCAATAAATAGAATGGTATCAAACTAAAAAGGTCTTTCACAACAAAGAAAAAATCAAGAGTATGAAGAGAGAGCCTACAGAATAGGAAAAAAAATTTGCCATCTGCACCTTACTTACATAGAGCATTAATTTCCAGGATATATAAAGAACTCAAAAAACCCAACATCAAAGAAACCAAATAACCCATTGAATAAATAGGCAAAGGAACTGAACGGATACTTCAGAGATAAAGAAATATAAGTGGTTAACAAGTATATGAAAGAATATTCTACCTCTCTAGTAATTAGAGAAATGCAAATTAAAACTACACTGAGATTTCATCTAACTCTAGTCTGAATAGCAATTATCAAGAATACAAATAACAGTAAGTGTTGGCAAGGATGTGAGGGAAAATTCACATTCATACATTGCTGGTGGAACTACAAATTGATAAACCACTCTGGAAAACAGTATGGAGATTTCGCAAAAAAAAAAAAAAAAAAAAAAAAAAAAAAAAAAAAAACCCTAGGAATAGAGCCTCTATTTGACCCAGCTATCCCACTCCTCAGTATATATCCAAAGGATTTAAAATCAGCATACTACAGTGATGCAGCCACATCAATTCACAATAACTTATTATCAGCCATAAACAAGAATGACTTTATGACATTTGCCAGTAAGTGGATGGATCTGGAGACTATCATGCTAATTAAAATAAGCCAAACCCCAAAAGCCAAAGTCAGGTTTTTTTCTGTGACGTGTGGACACTAACTCATAGTAAAGGGAAGAGGGTATGGTGAGTGGAAGTTTAGTAGAAAAGTTATATTATTTCAACTTGCATTGTCCTTAGGTTCACTATCTTAGACAAGGGGTCTTTGATGAAGTGTTGTGTAGGGCCCATTCCTGCTACCAGTGCTTCTATTCTTCTCTCAAAATTGTTGACCCTGCTTTCCACCTCCTGGAAAGTTCCTACTTAATGGTTGCTGTTGTGCTGATCAAAAGGCCGGCCTTCATGGACATGGCACGACTACATGGTGTATAAACCTGGCTCTTTTGCTTGCAGGGGATGAAACATCTCCTGCATTCCATTGTCAATTGGTGACAGCACCCATATTCCATTTATGACAAGTGTAGAGAGTTTGTCTTTTTTTCCTCCTGATTGTAAGGGGGGAAATATTCAGTGTTTTAGCCTTAAATATGATTTGTATAGATACCTTTTTTTGAAGTTGAAGGAGTTCTCTCCTATCACTATTTTGTTAAGAGTTTTCCAAGAATGGATGTTAGATTTTGCTAAATTATTTTTTCACTTCTGTTCAGATAACTATGTTTCCTTTAAATTTAAGGGTGTTTGCATACTAAAATACAATAATTACTTTTTCGATTGAAGTGAAATTCTCACTTCATATGATTAACCTTTTCAAAGAGTCCAATTCAATCACAATTAGTACATTCACAATGTTGTAAATCAATTGCTACTTCTTTTAAGTTTCAAACTTTTTTTTATCACCCAGAATCATCTATACCATTTAAATAATTACTCCTGATTCCTCCTTTTCCAATCCCTTTGCAATGACAAATCTTTTTTTTTTCTCTATGACTATCTGTTTGAGATATTTCATATGAAAGAAATCATATAATATGTAAACTTGTGCTGGGTATTTTTACCTTACATACCATTTTCAAGTTTCATCCAAAATAGATTTTAATCAGTTTTTTGTTCATTTTTATGGCTGAATAATATTCTATTAAATGTACATACTGTGGTCTCTTTATCAATTCTTCCTTTGTTGGACATCTGGGCTACTTCAGTTTTTTCTGCTATGAATAATGCTGCTATAAATTATGTATGAGTGCCTCAGTGAGTACAGGAAATTAAAATGCTTGTATTTCTTTCAGATATGTATCTAGGACTGGAATTATAGTTGCTACATCCAGCATGGCCAATCTTGTAGGTTTTGGCAAGCGGCAATAGGGGATTAGAAAATAAAGACTCACACAAGCAGATTTGGAAGTTAAATAGCTAGAATCAGGTGAAGTGCTGCTATCTGATGGAGAAGTAGATCTAGAGTTACACCAGCAATCTTTATTTATATACATCTCATTATCACTTTAAAGGCTATTCAAGTATTATACTTTGTATTCAGGAAAGTTACAGAAACTAGAAACATCTATGTAGCTTTTCCACAGTTGCAATCCACAGTTGCAATGTGCAGTGTAAGAAGCTTTGTGTAGTGCTCAAGAAAGTTCATTGTTTAAAGTTATTGTTAAGATGGCAGGCTTAGGAGTAACAGAGTTGGTGAAACATTTTTTGTTGTCTAGCAAGAGAATTATTCTATTCCCAGTAGCTATGTACCTAAGATCAAAGTCAAAGATAATAGGACTCTTGCACAGAGCCTCCTCCTCATGCAGGGCATTACCACAGTAGCTAAGCATCCTGTGCCCTTGCACAGAAACATTCCCAGTCACCAGGTATGCCACAACTATGAGGCCATCAGAGATGCCTATCTCAGATACTGCTATCCCATTCTCTATCACAGCTCTCCACATACAGTTTTATGTAGCGATTCCATACTTAACTTTCAGAGGAACTACCAAATTTTTCTACAGCATTTGCACCATTTTACATCCCTAGGAGTCATGTATGAGTCCCTATTTATTTACATCCTTTCCAAAACTTGTTAAGTTCCGTATTTTTGTTGTTGTTTTTTTTCTACACACTCTAGCATTTGTGAAATTTTAGCTCTCTGCAGTTTCAATTTGAATTTACTTAGTGACCAATGAAATTGAATATTTTTATGTGCTTATTATATATTTGTATATTTTCTTTTGAGAAATGTATATTTAACACCAATCCCTATTTTAAAAAATAAATTTTCTTTTTGTTATTGAGTTATAAGAATTCATTATGAATTTTCAAACATTATCTGATTTGTGATTTGCAAACATTTTCTCCCACTGTTGAGATTGTCTTCTTACTTTATCAATAATATCCCCTGATTCACAAAAAAAAGTTTTAATTTTGATGAAATCTAATTTATCATTTCTTCTTTAGTTGCTTTGGGTTTCATTGTCAAATCTAAGAATCCATTGACAAATTCAAGGTCATAAAGAAGTATCCCCATGTTTCCACTAATAGTTTTATAGCTTTTCTCTCTTATATGCAGGCCCATGATCCAGTTTTGTTTTGATGATTAAATGTGATCATCACTGTTTCTCACACAAAATAAAAACTGAAAAACTTCTGAGCTCTGTGTTATTATAGGACTAAAATTTCTGACTTCATACCTAACAAGTTGAGCAAATAGAAGCCCTTAAATTTGAAAAAAATAAATAAATAAAATAGTTTTTGAAGAAATCAATTCAAAATTTTTCATTTCTCTCAGTCTAAGTTGAAAGACCTTTCAGGGTTTTTTCTCTATGCTCAGAGATCTGCCTGTAAATCAAGTGTTTGCTTTTCAAACTTTTGCTGTGTGCACAAACAAAAAATTCTCCTCAAAATCCTGACTGTGTGCCTCATGAAATGGTAATCGTTGAAAACACAGAACCAAAGGGAAGTTCCCAAACCCAGAGGCCATTAGCTCACACCACAGGATGCTCTCACACCTCCCTTGTGATAGTGATGCTGGGTCCCACTGGTCTATCAGATAGGATTCCCTGAATGACCCAGCAGTTTTGAATAAATGGATGAGGGGGAAAATGGACATAAAGAATTAAGCTTTGGGGAATGGTGAAAGAAAGAAAAAAGTTAAAAATATAGATTTTTGCTGTCTACAAAAACACATAATCATATTTAAAAAAATGACTAGAACCCATCCTGAGACCCTAGAAGGATATTGCATAACAGATGATCAAGCTGTATTGACCTCATAGTTATTTCTGTTTTGATTATAAATATCTGATTAATAATAATTTGAATCTACCTCATCTGCATAGTACATTTCCCTTAATATTTTCATTTTCGACTTCTAATCAGATGGTTAGGCAGGTTTCACCTGTTCAGTGTAGTGCATCCACAATATTTTAAGTTTGAGTCATCATCACTCTGACCCAGTGAAGGGCACTAGATCTGTTCATGTCTCCTCTCCTAAAGTCTAAAATTCCTTACATTATCAAGTATAGATAGGGATATTGTTTTTCTCTTGTTCCTGATTATTTGCATTCAGGCCTTGGTTTTAAATTTTATGAAAACTTTACCCCTCTACTGTCAGATCCCAATATAAGAAACCAGAAGTCATTCAGTCAGTTAAAAAATTTGCATCATTGCTCATCTAAGTTGTGCTTCTAAGGAGGACAAACCCACTCACTGTGAAAATATTGAGCCTGTACTAAGTACACAAGGCATATATCAAAACAACATGATTTTAGACCTCTTAAAAGGTAGTCTAGTAAGCAAAGAAAGTAATAAACAAATAGTTAATTGCACTTATCAATAAATACTATGAAATAAAGGAAGGCAGAACCTTTTTTAAACAGGAAATCTGAGATGCAGAACTTCACTCATTGAATCTTTGCTGTAATTCTGGTGAGGTGAATACATTTAGGTTTCACTCTACCCAGAGTGTTTGGCATTGCTATTTTCATTTCATATGAAGAAAAAAACTTAGGTAATTTAGCTACAATAACAAACAAAACAACCACAGCATAATTCCTATTGAGTGTTAGAGTACTGTCTTAGTGCACTTAACCTGCCATAACAAAATTCTATCAGCTATGCCTAATCAGCAATGCACATGTATTCCTCACAGTTCTGGAGTCCGGAAGTTGAAGATCAAGACCTTGGCAGTGTTTTAGCCAGATTTTCTGCTGCTGTGAATAAAAAACCTGATCAGCACAATTGTAGAGAAGGAAAAGCTTATTTAAGGGGTCATAGTTTCAAAGGTCTCTATCCATACACAGCTGGCTCCATTCCTCAGGGATCAAGGTGAGGCTGAACATCATGGTGGAAAAGTACGGCAGATGGAAGCAGCTCACATGATAATCCAGAAGCAGAGAGAGAGATTCTACTCTCCAGATACAAAGTATATACCCCATAGCCACTCCCCAAATAAACCACTTCCTCCAGGCACACCCCACCTGCTTCCAGTTACCATCCTGTTAATACCATCAGAGGTTAATTCACTGATTATGTTAAACCTGATTGTTTCTCCTTCTTGCACTATCTTACACGTGAGCTTTTGGGGCACACCACATCTAAGCCATAACAGGCAGATCAGCGGGGCATGGTTGCACACACCTGTAATCCAAGTGACTTGGGAACCTGAGGGAGGAGAATTGCAAATTTGAAGCCAGCTTCAGCAATTTAGTGAGGACCTAAGCAAACTAGGGCAGGGCAGGGCCAGCCCTCATGACTTACCCACCTACCAATGGCCTCAACTCAACTCCATTGCATTGATGGTTAGGTTTTATATTAATTTGGGGGCTACATAGACATCTAGCCCAGAACAAGCCCCAGTGGAAAAGAACTTGTCTCAGAACGCAGCCTTAACTCCAGTAGAACCAGTACAACCTAGAAGACTTTAGATTTAAGATTTATTTGTTTGCTTCTTTTTCTGAGAGTCACAGTGAAAATATTAGACAATCATCCAAAGTGGCAGTCATGGTCACACTGAAATAGCTCTGTAGGGCTTAAAAAGGGGCCTTTAACAAGAGAGGAAAGTTGTGAATAATTAGCAATGGGATTTCTGTCAACTGTTGCAGGGTCATTTTTCACCTGTGTGATGATTTGACTTCTTGAAATGCTGCAGAGCATGACCTGGTTTTAATGATGCTGTGAAGAAAGGACAATGGCTCCCATGCACATTAAATATACAAAGGATCAACCACAGGGGTTGTGAGTTTTCTGGGGAATCTAAATATCATTGATTCTGGAAACGTAAATCGGATGCATCATCACATTTACTTTTCTACCCAAAGAATTCTGAGTTATTACTTTCTGTTATGGTTTGAATTTGAAGTGTCTTCCCAATGCTCCCATGTTCGTGCAAAAATGTTTGGAGGTGAAATTTTTGGATTGTGAGAGCTGTAATCTAATTGGTCCACTCTAATTTGAGTGGAATGACTGGATGGTCACTGTAAGTAGGTAGATATGACTGGAAGAGTTGGGTCACTGGGGGCTTGCCCTGGAAGAGTGCATCTACCCTGAAGTCCGTCTTCTTTTCCCTCTCTCTCTCTCTCTCTCTCTCTCTCTGCTTCTCGGCCACCATGAGGTAAGCAGCACTCCTCCATCATGTACACTACTCCACTCTGTACAGTCTACAGCTAAAAAATAGGAAACTATATTCCCCTCCTTGAGGGATGAGCCTCTGTTCCATGATTTAGAATTCTTCTGCATAGAAAATTTGCCTATACTCCCATGTATTACTTGATTTAATCACTTATACTAGTGTAAACTCATGGATGTCTATTTTATGCCTCAGTTATAATCCAGTATAATTTATATATTTTGATGATGATGACGTTGTTCCATGTCTGGTCATTGGGAGCCTTATCAGCTCACTTACGCGTTCCTTTAATGTATCCCCAAGATTGTGTGTGTGTGTGTTTGCATGGCCACTTTGTTCCTTCTGGTCTATCCATTTATGTGCCTACACCTTTGCCAGTATCCAGCTGCCTTGACTCCTGTAGGTTTATCCTAACTCTTACAGTGTGGTAGTGTCCATTATCTTACAATGTTCCATTTTGGTTTTGTGTTACTTTCATTGGAATTATACTGACTCAGGATATATTTGGGAAAAATTGATACATTAAGAGTGTCAACATTTCTAATCTATAAACACAAAATGTCCATTTATTTAGACAGTCTTTGATTTCTTTAATTAGAGTTCTAAATACAAATCACATAAATATTTTGTTAGCTTTAAACCAAAGATTATATTTTGGGGGTCTGAATATAAATATTGCTGTACTTTCAATTTACAATGCCAATCATTCATTGCTGGCATACAGCAAAGTAATCAATGTTTTCACATAAACTTGGTGTCCTGTGACCTTAATAAACTCCATTACTAGTTCCTGGAAGTTTTGATTAATTGTTAAAGTAGACAGTCATGTCACTTGTGCTTGAAAACATTCTTATTTCTACCTTTCCAATTTGTATGCGTTCTATGTTTCCCTTATGGTATTGCACTAGCTAGAGCTTCTACTATGCTGCTGAGTAGTGAGAGGGACATTCTTGCCTTGCTTCCAATCCAACGTGGGTTGCATTTTATTTATTTCCATCAAATATGATGCTAGCAATTGTCTTTTTATATGTTATTTATCATGTTGGAAATTTTTCTCTCCAATACTACTTTGTTGAGAATTTTCACTCATAAATTAACCGAATTCTTTCAAATGTATTTCATGCATCATTTTATATGTTTGTATTTTTTTATTAGGCTGTTGATGTGGTAGATTTTTTTTAAGTGTTAAATTGGTCTTGTGTATTGAAATAAACCTTATTTGGTCATGGTTTGTAATTTGTTTCACACATTGTTAAGTTTAGTACTATTTTGTTGAGTATTTTTGCATTGAGAGGTTGTTCTGATATTTTCCTTTCTTGTTGTAATGGTTTGGATATGAGGGGTAGATGTCTCCCCAAAGGTCATGTGCGAGACAATACAAAACTATTCCGAAGTGAAAAGATTAGATCGTAAGAGTTGTAATATAAGAGTGGATTCTTTGATAGATTAATATATTAGTAATTCAAAGGACTTCTGTATTAATATTGTGACAACTTATGCAGAGAGGGTGTGACTGAAAGAAGTAGGTGGTTAAGGGGAGTGTCTATAGAGTTGATATTTTCTCCCACTGGAGCTCTCCCTTTGCTTTCTGACTTCCATGAACTGAGTGAAGTTGGATGTAACCTGAATTTTCCTGTAAAGATATTAATTACCAACATAGATTAAAGTAAAACTTATCAGATGATCCCTAAGTAGAAGACAGCATACCAGGAAGTTTTTCTTCCCAATCCTCTATATCTTTAATTTCATTTTCTTGACTTATTTCATGACCTAGGAACTCAGTAAGATGTTAAAAAGGAGTAGCAGGAGAGGGTACCCTTCATTGTTCCTGATTTTAGTGGGGCAGTTTCAAGTTTATTATCATTAAGAATGATGTAGGGGTATTAATGACAGACAGGTCGAGGTGGCAGGAGCAGCCCACTGAGGTGGGGCGTGTCACTGATGCTGAGGGAAAAGTCACCCAAGCCAGACAGCTTGACAGTAGAAAGTGGAGGGAAGGAGCAGAGGCCCAGCGGGGTGACTGTGCCACTGGAGGGGAGTCCCTGGTCAAAGCCCAGGCCAGGCCTCTGTGTTTCCAGGCAGAAGGCAACAGTTGGCAGGAGCCTTGCACTGCACGAAAGGGTCATAATCGATCCCCACGCCCGAGCAACGCTTGAGGACATTCCACAGGGAGCTGGATGGAGATTGGGGCAGTTTTCTCAGTGGTTTTTGGAGTGGTTTTCTGTGCTATTTTCAGAGCGGTTTTACCAGCATTTTAGGAGTGGATCTTTTGGTACACTGACATAGCAGCCATGTCATCGTGGTTTGGAGGCCTAGGCTCAGGCCTGGGCCACTCCTTGGGTCAGGTGAGGGGCAGCTTGGCTTCCCTCACTGGCCACATCTCCAACTTCACCAAGGACGACATACTGGACAAGGAGGATATAAAGGGTGTAGAAGCAGGTTTACCTAGTTGTCGGATAAAGGAAATGGAGGCTATCAAATGCATGTTACGATCAGAGAATGAACAACTTAAAGAGCGTTGTGCTGATTTGCAGTTAACCAAGCAGAAGCTTGAAGAAAAGTCCAAGATTTAGTAGATCAGCTAAGTAACTCACCAAAAGATAGTTTAAAACTTCAAAGGAATACCTGGAACTTGAAGAACACACTAGATAAAATGAAGACCAGCTGTCTAGAGGTAAGAAGGAATTAAGACTTTGTGTGAGTGAAGACTCTAAGAGTCATTTTAAGCATGACTTGCTTAAAAAACAGGAAACCACAGTTAGAAACCTGAATCAAAATCTTTCCAGAGGGGAACAATCTATTGCTGGTAACAATCAAATGTCTCTAGAAAAAGACACAATGGTGGAGACTCTAGAAAGAAACAAAGAACAGATAAAAGCAGAACTACAACAGGGAGAAAAGAGACTGTTGGAAAAAGCCAACAATTACAGGCAGACTACACAGGAACTCTCAAATGCACGTAATTTGAACACCTCTGCCTTAGAGTTGGAGCAGGAATATGTAGTTCAACTCAATCAAGAAAAGGACTTTGAAATGTCAGGACTCAAAAAGAATCTTCAGCAAATGACTGCTGATCAAAAAGAAACTAAGGAAATGTTGGCATCTCCTTTAGAAGAACAGAAGCAATTGATACAACTTATAAATGAGAAAGAAGTTTGTTTTCAAAAACTCAAAGGAACCAGTTCAGAACTACAAAAGGATTTAGATAAGTGTTCTGAGACCTTAAGAAAAAATGAAACATTTAGGCAAACCATAGAGGAACAGGACAGAAGTCTTTCATCAATGAAAGAAGAAAACAAGCATCTTCAAGAAGAATTATAAAGACTTAGGAAAGAGCACAATCGACCTGTAGCTGTGGCTGAGCCTAAAACCCTCAAGGCTATCACAGAACTAGAATCTGAAGTATCTCAACTGAATATCATCAAGAATCATCTGGAAGAGGAAGTAAAGCATCATCAGAAGATAATTGAAGATCAAAACCAGAGTAAAATGCAACTACTTCAGTCCTTACAGGAGCAGCAGAAGGAAATACATGCATTTAAATACCAATGCGAGCAAATGAATGCTACCCATACTAAATTATTTTTACAGAAAGAAGACGAAATTAAGAATTTGAAGAACACCATAGGACAAATAAAAGCCCAATCACATGGAAAAAGACATAACACTCAAACATAAAATTCAGATATTTTTCAAGAAACAAAAGTTAAAAGCCTTAATATAGAAAATGGAAGAGAAAAACATGACCTGTCTACATCTGAAAGTGAAAAATTAGTGAAAGGAATCAAAGAAGTAGAACTTGAAATGAAACTTCTAAGTGAAACAAATGTATCTTTAACCACACAGATGGATCAGCTGTCCAAAGATGAAGTTCGTAAACTCACTGCAATGATCCAGCAGAAAGATGTGGGGATACAAGCTCTGCAGGCTAGAATTTCTGCAGTTTCATACACCCAGGATGTCAGTGACCTTCAGCAGCAACTGCATACCATCACCATGGAAAACAAACAGGCATTAGCTGATTTGACTGAGAAGACCAAGGAAAATAACCACTTAAAAACAGAACTTCACAAAATGATGGCTATAGTTGGTGCCAAAGAAGCAGCCCTCATCCAGCTTCAAGAAGATAATAAAAAATTGTCCACCAAACTTGAAAGTAATGGTCAAGATATGTTTAGAGAAACACTGCAGAACTTATCTCATATCATTAGAGAAAAAGACATTGAAATTAAAGCACTAAGTCAGAAACGTCAGACTTTGTTGGAAGTTTTACAAACTTTTGGCACTGGTAATGAGCTTTGAGGTGTTACTAGTAATCAGTTTGAGGATCTTCTACAGGAACGTGATACATTAAAACAGCAAGTTACCAAAGTGGTGGAATGGAAACTCCAGACCATGACTTCAGTCCAAAATATACATAATGAATCAGCCCAACTACAGGAAGATTTGCTTCTACTTCAAGCCCAAGTTTTGGTTGACAGTGATAACAGTTCTAAGTTAGAAGTAGACTCCACTGGCCCCAGCCAATGTTATGAGGTGAATGAACCCAAACTCAAAAATTTGGGCCAGGTGTTAGCCCAGGCTCAGCATTGCATAGGGCAGATTTGCAATACCAAGGATCTTCTTTTAGGAAAACTTGACATTGCTACACCCCATCTCTTGTCTGCCTCATCACTTACCTCCCAGTCAGCAGAGGTCAAAGAGCTGAGAAAATCACTGGAAGAAAAAGAAGCCATGATTAGGACACTCAAGGAAAATAACCACAGGTTGTCTGAGTCAATTGCTAAGGCCTCAGAGAGAGAAAAGAAAGAGCAGGAACAAATAGACTCAGAAATTAAATAGCTAAAGGAAAAACAAGATATGTTACAAAATTTACTTAAAGAAAAAGACCTCTTAATCAAAGCCAAAAATGATCAGTTACTTTCTTCCAGTGAAAATCTCACTAACCAAGTGAATGAAAACCAACTGCTAAGGCAAGCTGTAATAAACCTAAAGGAGAGAATATTAATTTTACAAATGGACATTTCTAATCTAAAAGGAGAAAATAAAAAGTTAATAGAAACATCCAACAAAAAGGAAATGGAGTCTCAAGCATTACAAGAGACAAACATGAAATTCTCTCTGATGCTGTGAGAAAAAGAGTGTGAGTGCCATTGGATGGAGGAAAAAGCTCTTGCCTTTGAGCAACTCTTACTAGAAAAGAAAAGAAGTTAAATCAGCTTTTAAATGCAGTTCAATCGATGCAGGAGAAGATAGTTCTATTTCAGCAGGAGAGAGACCAAGTCATCTTGGCTCTAAAACAGAAACAGATAGAAAACAGTACCCTCCAGCAGAGGTTCAACACTTCCATGACAAAGAATTATGCTTAATCCAGGAGGTAGAGAGACTGCACAGCCATCTTCTATAATCAGAAGATTCTCACACCCAGGAAATTGTAGCTGTGGAAAGCAGAAATATCAAACTGAGCAAGAAAGTCACACTATTGGAGGAAGAGCTAGTTTCATCTTTGAATGCAAGTCATCAAGCCAGTGTGCAGGTAGAGTCACTGCAGGAACAGTTGAGTGTGGTCTGCAAACAGAGGGATGAGAACGCACTGCAGTTTTCACTCTCCCAGGAACAAGTAAAGCAGTATTCCAGGTACTTCACTAATCTGCAGATGGTTCTCGACAATTTCCAACAAGAAGAAAAAGCTATGCATTCTGCTGAATTAGAAAAAGAAAAAGGACATACAGCTGAATGGAAGGACAAGGCAGAAACTCTACAAGGAGAAGTAGTAGTATTACAGAAATATCTGGATGCAGCAAATGCTATGTTGGAGTCAGCGTCCACACGTACAGAGCAGTTAGATCTCAAGGAGGAACAGATTAAAGGACTTATAAAACAAAATCAACTCCAACAAGAAATGTTGGATGATGCACAAAAGAAATTGTTGAACTTGGTAAACAGCATGAAAGGAAAAGTGGGCTGGCTTGGAGGAGGATCCAAATGTGTCCCCAACACACCTTTGAGACCAAATCAGCTATCTGTGCTGAATGGTTCTTTTTCAGAACCTTTTGTTAAATTTATGGAAACAGAAAGTCATCAGTCTGTTCCACCACTAAAATTTTCTGCTCCTTCCAGGAAGCCTCTAGACTCAACAGGAAGGAGAAAGCAAGGTGCAAATGTACCAGGAAATTTGAAAGATGCAGCAGAATTCATAGCTGGTAGAACAGCGGACGTGAATCCATTTCTGGCTCCCAATTCTGAGGCTGTGTCACTTATTAACCTAGCTGGACTTGGACCTGGTGGACCTGGGCAGGTTATTTTGGACTCCATTGCAGGTTTCATGCCCACCTTTAGACTCTTGCCAGTGTCCCAGAACAATAGCAACGGGGTGAACTAAAGGACCTATTAAAGCAATAGGTGATTATCAAGGCAAAGATGATTTGGCATTTAAAGAAGCCATAAACACTTTGTACTTTTTGAAAAAGTGGCCTTTTGGGAAACAAATAATCAATTTGTAGGGCAAAAGAAAAAGAAAAAATGCTGATATATATATAGCTACTAGGTATTTTATCTTCACCTGTTGTGTGTGTTTGCTGTAGCAATTGAAACAATTTTGTTTGTTTGCTGTAACACTTTTTGTTTATAAAATTTTGTTCTGCTGTTATCAGGTAATCATCAGCAATAATCAATTCTTATGTGGTTTGTGAGCAACTGTACAGAGCAGCATTAATGAACTGTTGCTCCAACCTCTTTTTTTATGATTATATTTGTTAAATATAATTGTATTAAGATAAAAATGATACATTTAAATAACAGACAGAAAAGAAGAAAAATCTGGCCTATAGAAAAAAATATATCTCAGAATTTGGAGTATATGAAGCAAAATATGATGTAGCAAAATGTCATAAATTTTTAGTTTATGAAAGAAAATATTGTACAACTATTAAAAGAAAATTACAGTGGGAGGGCCTGAACATGAAGTTTAGTAGGTAAATTCTAAGATTCCCTAGCTTAAGTCAGGTGAAAACAGAGAGGAGATAAAGCAGATTATATAGCAAATGCTTCTCCGACACCTGTCTTTTCTAAAACCACTAAGAACATTTTTACTACAGTTAATTTAAATAAAATTTAATATAAATTAGATTATTCAAAATAAATTATTACAATTAAATATTTATTAATTTTATTAATTTAAATATATTTTATTGATTAATTTTATTTGTTTATTTAATAAAATTAATTTATATTAAATTATGATGATTTATATTTGAATTTTATTGATTAAAATAAAATTTAATATAAATTTAATATTGATTGTATACTTTAATATACATTTTAACAAAATTAAATGAATATTGATAAAATGTTCTTAATGGTTTTAGAAACTGCTTGTGTTGCAAAAGTACTTACTATATAATCTACTTTTTTCTCTTCTCTGATTTCACCTGAATTGAGCTGAAAACTTTTGATTTATCTTTTATCTTAATTTACAAAAATAAAAAAAAAGGGAAGACAAAACACTTAGTAGCTATATATATCAGCTTTTTCTTTCTTTTTTCTTTTCTTTCTTTTTTTAAATTTTCTCTCAGTTTCAGCTTTTTATTTCTTTATTTGATTTTCAAGCTCTTTTAGGATAGGGACATATGGTTTATCTTTTAAACCTCAAGCAATTTACAACAAAGAAAAAAAAAAACTAGCTATGGCTTCTTTAAATAGTGCAGAAAAAGGACCTGCAGAAAATATTCATCATCTTTAGAATAATTTATATAAAAAGGCTGAGACCAAGATTTTCTCTGGGAGGTCACCAGTTCCTTATAATTCTGCCTCTGTGATTTCATCAGGCATATAGGTTAATGTGACCAACACCACCACAGCTCAAAACACAATTGAATCCGAAGGATCAGTGAGATTACTTCCTGGCATCAGCACCAGCTGTTTAGAACTTAACAATAAGAGTACTTCTTTAATTTTTTATAAGCTGATTATTAAAATTTTTGAATGAAGCTTTATTGTTTGAGAATGTTCATATTTTTCTTTTGAAGTTGTATATTTATGAGCTTTATCTTGCAGATTTTGTTAATGTAGGTATGCCTTAGAAATAGAAACATTAGTATAACAAAAAAAAAAGGTGAAAATAGGACTAATTGAAATATGTAAAGAGGTCTGGCTCCAACTAGAGTGAAATTTAGTAATAAATTTTGCTGTAATTAAATGTATGTTCCTAATGTGTTTGGGAGACTGCAAGTTTTGATCATGTGTTGATGGTTAAAACTTGTGTTTGCTTTTTTTTTTTCCAAAAAATTCACAGGTGACACTGCTTCACACAGTGTCACCTCTCTTCTTCACCTATTTATATTGAGATCCGTCCATACATTGGAAAGGACATTCCCATAGCATTTCATATGTGAAGTGTTAAACTCTTTAGAGTGCTCTCTCCAGTTGGCAACATAGATGCTCCTCTACTTAATCTCAGCATAAATTGAAAACATCTTACATTCAAAATGCATGTACCATACCTCATCCTAGCAGCACAGTGCTCTGGAGTCTGCTGTTTGCCCTGGTGATCCTGTGGCTGATGGGGAGCTGCCACTCACTATCAAGAGGGTGTTGTACTGCATATTGCTAGCCCAGGAACAAATGAAAATTCAAAACCTAAAGTACAAATTCTACTGGACATGTACTATTTTTGAACTAACATAAAAGTGAAAATCTTTTTATTAAATATTTTTAGCTAATATTATAATTAAATTAAAGCATTTACCTTTTCTCTGGCTTATTTAGCCATCTTCCTATAAGAATGAAAGGGTTATCCCAATCACTTTTACATTACATAAGAAATTCAGAGATTGACAACTCTGTGATGTGGTTCTCTATGATTTCCTCATGCATGTAGGTTGATGTGACCACCACAACCACAGCCATAAGACACACTTGTTTCCTAAGGATCAGTGAAATCACTTCCTCCAACCAGCACCACCTGTTTAGAACTTAAGAATAAGACTATTTCTTTAAATTTTTATGAGCTCATTATAAAAAATCCTGACTTGAAACTTAATTGTATAAGGATGTTCATATTTATACTTTGGAGTTGTACATTGAAGAGCTTTTTCCTGCAGATTTTGTAAATATAGGTATGCCTTAGAAATAGAAACATTTGTATAAAAAAAGATGAAAACAAGACTAGTCTAAATATGTAAAGAGGTCTGGCTCCAACTAGAGTGAAATTTTTAATAGTAAATTTTGCTGTGATTAAAGGTATATTCCTAATGTATTGGGGAGACTGCAAGTTTTGATTATGTGTTGATGGTTAAAACTTGTTTTCCTAAAAAAGTAACAGGTGACACTGCTTTACACAGTGTTACCTCTCTTCTTAACTAACATATTTATATTGCTATTCTTCCGTACATTGTAAAGGACATTCCCATAGCAGTTCATAAGAGGAATGTTAAAATGCCTCCTGAACTCTGCCCAGTTGGCATCATAGGTGCTACTCTACTTAACCTCACCATACACAATTTGTTAGATCAATTTCAATCAAGGAAATAGAGGATGCTATCAGAAGCCTATCAACCGAGAAAATCCCAGGACTGGATGGATACACAGCTGAGTGCTACAAGACCTTTAAGGAAGAACTAACACCAATACTTCTCACACCTTTTCATGAAATAGAAAAAGAGGGAACACCCCCAAACACATTCTATGAGGCCAATAACACCAAGATTCCAAAGACACATGAAAAAGAGAAAACTTCAGACTAATATCTCTAATGAATATAGATGCAAAATATCTCAATAAAATTGTGGCAAATCAAATACAAAAATATATCAAAAGATAGTGCACCATGACCAAGTAGGGTTCATTCCAGGGATGCAAGGTTAGTTCAACATATGGAAATCAATAAATGTAATTCATCACATGAAAAGACTCAAAGATAAAGATCATATGATCATCTCAATAGATGCAGAGAAAGCATTCAATAAAATACAGCACCCTTCATGTTTAAAATGCTAGAAAAAAATAGGGATATCAGGAACATACCTCAATATTGTAAAGGCTATCTCTGCTAAGTCCCAGGCCATCATCATTCTAAATGAAGAAAAATTGAAAATATTCCTTCTAAAAACTGGAACAAAACAGGGATGCCCTTTCTCACCACTTCTATTTAACATAGGTTCTTGAAACTCTAGCCAGAGCAATCAGACAGACAAAAGAAATTAAAGGATGCAGATAGGAAAAGATAAACTCAAATTATCACTATTTGTAGACAATATGAATCTATACCTAAAAGACACAAAACATTCCACCAGAAATCTTCCAGAACTAATAAATAAATTCAGCAAAGTAACTGGATATAAAATCAACACCCAAAAATCAAAGGCATTTCTGTACATTAGTGAAAAATCCTCAGAAAGAGAAACTAGGAAAACCACCCCATTTACAATAGCTTCAAAAAAAAAATACAATACTTGGGAATCCACTTAACAAAAGAGGTGAAAGACCTCTACAATGAAAACTACAGCACACTAAAGAAAGAAATTTAAAAACCAATCAAAATCCCAATATCATTCCTCATAGAAATAGAAAAAGCAATCATGAAATTCATGTGGAAAAATAAGAGATCCAGAATAGCCAAAGCGATTCTTAGCAAGAAGAATGAAGCTGGTGGCATTACTATTCCAGACCTTAAATTGTACTACAAAGCAATAGAAACAAAAACAGCATGGTACTGGAAGCAAAATAGACCAGTTGACCAATGGTACAGAATAGAAGACACAGAGAAGAACCCACACACCTACAGTTATCTTGTATTAGACAAAGATTCCAAAAATGTTCACTGGAGAAAAGAGAGCCTCTTCAACAAATGGTGTTGGGAAAATGGAAATCCTTGTGTAATAAAATTAAATTAAATCGCTTTCTCTCATCATGCACGAAACTTAACTCAAAGTGGATCAAGGATCTAGGAATTAAACCAGAAACCTTGAACCTAATAGAAGAAAAAGTAGGCCCAAATCTCCATCATGTTGGTTTAGGTGCCAACTTCCTCAATAAGACCCCTATAGCACAAGAACTAAAACCAAGAATAAATAAATGAGACAGATTCAAACTAAAAAGCTTCTTCTTAGCAAAAGAAACAATCAGTGAGGTGAATAGAGAACCTACAGAATGGGAGCAAATCTTTACCACAAGCACATCAGATAGAACACTAACCTCAAGGATTTATAAAGCTCTCAAAAGCCTTAACACCGAAAAAACAAATACTCCAATCAATAAATTGGCCAAGGAACTAAATAGACACTTCTCAGAAGATGATATGCAAACAATCAACAAATATATGAAAAAATGTTCAACATCTCTAGCAATTAGAGAAATGCAAATCAAAACTACTCTAAGATTTCATGCTACTCCAGTCAGAATGGCAGCTATCAAAAAATAAATAAATAAATAAATAAATAAATGCTGGCGAGGATGTGGGGGAAAAGGCACACTCCTACATTGCTGGTGGGACTGCAAATTGGTGAAGCCAATCTGGAAAGCAGCATGGAGATTCCTAGGAAAACTGGGAATGGAACCACCATTTGACCCAGCTATCCCACTCCTTGGTCTATACCCAAAGAACTTAAAAACAGCTTACTACAGGGACACAGCCACATCAACGTTTATAGCAGCACAATTAACAATAGCTAAACTGTGAAACCAACCCTGATGCCCATCATCGGATGAATGGATAGGGAAACTTTGGTATATATACACAATGGAACACTACTAAGCACTAAAAGAAAAGAAAATCATGGCATTTTCAGGGAAATGGATGGAGTTGGAGAAAATAATGCTAAGTGAAGTTAGCCAATCCCAAAACACCAAAGGTCAAATGATCTCTTTGATATGAAGATACTAACTTATAAAGGCAAGGGAGTGGGGATGAGAGGAATGAAAAAAAAAAAACTTTAAAAAGAACAAAGGGGGAAGGGGGCAAGGGTATAGGAATAATGGCAGACTGAGTTATCCATGACTACCCTAAATATGTGTATGAAGACACAATTGTTATAAAAAATACTTTATATAAAACCAGCAACTTGAAAAAAATAGATATGTTAATAACTCAGACCTGATCATTACACATTGTACACAAGTATTGAAATAAATTTTAAGATTTATTTAAGCATCTGAATCAGAAACTTAAAATAAATTTTAATAAATTTATTTAATAAAATAAATTTTAATAAATTTATTTAATAAAATAAATTTTAATAAATTTATTTAATAAAATAAATTTTAATAAATTTATTTAATAAAATAAATTAATAAAATAAAATTTATTTATTAAATTTATTTAATAAAAATTTTAAAAAATAAACACCTGAGAAGATTGAAAGCTCTAACTTGTTCTTGAATAGGCAGAACTTATATTGTCAAAATTACCATACTACCAAAAGCACAACACAGATTCAAGGCAATCCTAATCCAAATCCCAATAACATTCTTCATAGAAATAGAAAAATCAATCAAGAAATTCAACTGGAATAGTCAAAGAATAGTCAAAACAATCCTTAGCAAGAAAAGTGAAGCTGGTGGCATTACTGTTACAGACCTTAAACTATGCTACAGAGCAAGAGTAACAAAAAAGCATGTTATTGGCACCAAAATAGACCTGTAGACCAATGGCACAGAATAGAGGACACAGAGACTAACCCACATAATTACAGTTATATTGGACAAAGGCACCAAAAACATTAATTGGAAAAAAGATAGCCTCTACAACAAACAGTGCTTGGAAAACTGGAAACCCACACATAACAAAATGAGATTAAACTTCTATCTCTCACCATGCACAAAACTCAACCCAAAGTAGATCAAGGACCTAGGAATTAAACCAGAGACCTTGCGCCTAATGGAAGAAAAAGTAGACCCAAATTTCAATCATGTAGGTTTAGGCCCCAACTTCCTTAATAAGACTCCCATAGCACAAGAATTAAAACCAAGAATCAATAAATGGGATGGACTCAAACTAAAAACCTTTCTCTCAGCAAAAGAAACAATCAGCGAGGTAAATAGAGAGCCTGTAGAGGGGGAGCAAATATTTAGCACAAGCACATCAGATATAGCACTAATCTCTAGGATATATAAAGTACTCAAAAGCCTTATCTCATACACACACACACACACAAATAAATAAATGAATAAAAATAAAAAATAAAAATAAAAAAAAACACAAATAATCTGATCAGTAAATGGGCCAAGGAACTGAATAGACATTCATAGAAGAGGATATAAAATCAATCAACAAATATATGAAAAAAATGTTCAACATTTCTAGCAATTGGAGAAATGCAGATCAAAATTAAGATTTCATCTCACTTCAGCCAAAATGGCAGTTATCAAGAATACAAACAACAATAACTGTTGGTGATGATGTGAGGGGAAAAGTCAAACTAATACATTGCTTTTGGGACTTAAATTGATGCAACCAATCTGGAAAACAGTACAGAGATTCGAGGAAAACTTGGAATGGAACCACCATTCGACCCAGCTATCCCATTCCTCTGTCTATACCCAAAGTACTTAAAAACAGCATACTACAGTGACACAGCCAAATCAATGTTTATAGCAGCACAATTCAGAATAGTTAGACTGTGGAACCAACCTAGATGCTCTTCATTAGATGAATGGATAAAGAAAATGTAATATATATACACAATGGAATATTGCTCAGCAATAAAAGAGAATACAATCATGGCATTTGTAGGTAAATGGATAAAGTTGGAGAATATAATGCTAAGTGAAGTTAACCAATCCCACAAATCCAAATTCCAACTGTTTTCTCTCATATAAAGAGGCTGATTCATCTTGGGGTTAGAAAGGGGAGCATAATAGGATTAGAAAACCAGAAAGGCCAGTGGGGAGGGAGGGGGTAAAGGGGTAGGAATGACAGTGGAATGAGTTAGATATCTTTACCCTAAGTACATGTATGAAGACATGAATTGTGTGAAAATACTTTGTGTACAACCAGTAACATGAAAAATTGTGCTCTATATGTGTAATATGAAATAAATTGCATTCTGACATCATGTATAACAAATTAGAATAAATAAATAATTTAATTAAGAAAAAATATGTGGACCCGCCCACCTCAGAGATGCCATCCCTTCTGGGGTTGGGGAGGAACAAGCCCTGGCCCACGAGCTTCCAGCTAGGCCCGCTTGCAAGCGTTCCAGCTCTGCCCGCCTACAAGTGTTCCAGCTCAGTCCACCTGTGTGTGTTCCCAGCTCTGCCCACCCACTCAGGAACCACAGGTATTCACCACCTATGTCTACAGGTCAGGGGACAGGCCCCAGGCCCAGGAACAGGGAATATTACATGGGGATACCTATCTTTTGTTTCTCCTACTAACACCCTAATTCCCATGATTACCCTCTCACTAGTCAAATAATCTAATACCTCTGTCTTCTCACATCCTACCTCACAAACATTTTAGCCAACCTGTATGTCCCCCCTTCTACCATTAGATACTGTGAACCACCACGCAAAAATACTGACTAAATGGTAGAAGATAATCGATCTCATCATTTATGGTTAAAGTGTCAAAATTGTAAATAAAAAATAGAAACTAACTGATATATGGCAATACGATGGGTACTTTGACTGCTGTAATATTG
This sequence comes from Tamias sibiricus, assembly GCA_025594165.1. Classification (NCBI taxonomy): domain Eukaryota; kingdom Metazoa; phylum Chordata; class Mammalia; order Rodentia; family Sciuridae; genus Tamias; species Tamias sibiricus. The sequence continues at coordinate 42,601,839 of CM046664.1, forward strand.
ATCTTTCTCTTAAAAGTTATGCATCGGGTGACCTGTAGAAATGATATAAGACAATAAGACAGAAACAGGAATACCTCAGACTTACACTGCAAGAGAGGAAAACACATAGATATCATAAAAACAAAAAACAAGGAAAGAAAATGCCCCAAATAACCAAGACACTACAGCAATAAAATCCATAGAAAGCACAGTAGGTGAAATGTAGGAAAAGGAATTCTGAATATACATAATTAGAATGATTGGGATTTGAAAAATGACCTAAATGAACAGATACAGGCAAAAATTGATCTCTCCAACAAAGAGATACGATATCAAATACAGGCAACCATCAATCATACCAAAAAAGAGATAAGAGAACAAATACAGGTAGCAAGAGATGACTTCAAGAAAGAGATAGAGTCTGAGAGAAAACCAAACAGAAATACTTGAAATGAAAGAAACAATAGGCCATTTAAAAAACTCAATAGATAGTATCACTAATAGATTGGATCACTTGGAAGATAGGACCTCAGACAATGAGGACAAAATATATATTATTGAAAATAAAGTTAACCACATAGTGAAGATGGTAAGAGACCATGAACAAAATACCCAAAAATTATGAGATACCATCAAAAGACCAAATATAATATTTATTGGAATTGAGGAAGGTGCAGAGATTCAAACCAAAGGAATGTACAATTTTTTCAATGAAATAATATCAGAAAATTTCCCAAGCAGGAAGAATGAATTTGAAAACCAAGTATAAGAAGCATATAGGACACCAAATGGAAAAAAATAAATAAAATTGATAAATCATTAGTTATGCTAACTTAGGAAAGGAGAGAAAAAACTCAAATTACCAATATATGTGATGAAGGAAACATCACGAAGGACAATACAGAAATACAGAAGATAATCAGAAATTATTTTGAAAATCTATTCTCCAAAAAAATAGAAAGTAATGAAGACATCGACAAATTTCTAGAAATATACGATATGCCCAAACTAAATCAGGATGATATACACAATTTAAATAGATCAATTTCAAGGAAAGAAATGGAGGATGCCATCAAAAACCTACCAACCAAGAAAAGGCCAGATCCAGATGGATACACAGCTGAGTTCTATAAGACCTTTAAAGAAGATCTAACACCAATACTTCTCAAACTATTCCATGAAATAGAAAAAGAGGGAACCCTTCCAGACTCATTCTATGAGGCCAATATCACCCTGATTCCAAAACCAGGCAGAGACAAATCAAAGAAAGAAAACTTCAGACCAATATCACTAATGAATATGCCGGAACTGTTGAGTTATTAATGGGGCCGCAGTCTAAAGCTACCCCCCCCCCTTTTTGGGCCCTAAAAGGGGTTTCTTTCTGCCTGCAGAAAGAATGTAACTTAAAGGGCGAAGAGGGGCTTAGCGGACAAAAATAGCTGAGTGTCTCCCATCCGCCTGCTGGACGGATACCACGCCACACCCCAGGGAGTTTTTTGTAGAGAGAGCAAGAAGCCAAAAACTCAACTTTATTGGCAAGGTGCTGAACTTATATAGGCTTAGAACTAACCAATCAGCCAGCAGGGCGGTTTGGACTCTCATGCTACATCATAGCCACACCCCTTTGCTTAGCCCCGGTCCTCCATAGGGCATGGTAAGCAGCCAAAGTCCTTCCCTTTGGCAGACATGAGTCCCAACAGAATATAGATGCAAAAATCCTCAATAAAATTCTGGCAAATCAAATACAAAAACACATTAAAAAAAATAGTACATCACGATCAAGTGGGGTTCATTTTAGAATGCAAGTTTAGTTCAACATAAGAAAATCAATAAATGTAATTCACCACATCAGTAGACTCAAAGATAAAAATCATATGATCATCTCAATTGACACAGAGAAAGCACTTGACAAGATACAGCACCCCTTCATGTTCAAAACGCTAGAAAAAATAGGGATAACAGGAACATACCTCAAATCTATGCTAAGCCGTAGGCCAACATCATCCTAAATGGAGAAAAGCTGGAAGCATTCCCTCTAAAAACTGGAACAAGACAGGGATGTCCTCTTTCACCACTATTACTTAACATTGTTTATCTCTTATTTTTGAACAGTTTTACTGAAATATGCTATTCAATGACTTTTAATCTATGCATAGATAAATGCAAACAGCCCTGCCCATAATTTTTAAATATTTCAAAATCTCTGAAAAAAATCACATCCTTCTATTATCACTATCCTATCCACTTATCATTCAAACCCTAAGCAATCATTAATGCATTTTATGTCATTGTAGGTTGAACTATTTTGGTCAATTTATATAAATGGAAAAATATAATATGAGATCTTTTATCACTGGATTCTTTTACTTAACATGATATATTAAGAATTATCCTGTTTTTTTTTTTTTTTTTTTTTTTGTTCTTGTTGTTTGTTTGTTTTTAGCATGAAATAGTGCTTCATCCCTTTATAGGACAAAATAACATACCATTGTAGAGATACACCACATATTTTTTATTTATCAGTTGATTAACTTTTAGGCTCTTTCCACATTTTGGCAATTATTAAAAAATGCTGCTATAACTTTTTGTGTACAAATTATTGTGTGGGACTCATGTTTTAATTTTTCCTTGGGTAAATAATGGAGAATGAAATTGTTGGTTTATATGGTGGCCCTGTGTTAAATTGTTTGAGGAACTCAAAGACTGTATTACAAAGTAATTGCCTCAATTTATAGTTCCATCACTAGTAAATAAGGATTCCATTTTTTCCCCTTCATATCAACTCTTATTGTTATTTGACTTTTTTTTTTTTCTATACATATTAGTTGGTTTAAAGTGTGCTTTGAGGTTTTGGTTGATTTGCATTTTCCTGATGGTTAATGAATTAAGTATCTTTTCATGTGCTTGCTGACCACTGATACTTTTTCTTTGAAGAAATACTTGTTTGGATATTTTGTCCATTTACAAATTTGAGGTACTTGTTTTTTTAACTTAGTTGCATGACTTATTTGTATTTTTGAATATGGAACATATAGGTTATCTCTCAGATATATTTCATGATTTTTTGTCATTCTATACTTTTTACATTTCAGTTTTTTAATATTGTTTTTTAAGCAAAACTTCTAGTCCAATATTTTTCTTTTATTTGTGCTTTTATGTCATATCTAAGAATACATTGCTAAATCCATATCATGAAGATTCATCACTCTAAGAATTTCAGTATTATATTTAAAACTTAATGCAAGAGTCCATCCTCATTATTTTTCTATTCTATTCCAGCACTGAATGTTAAAAAGATGTTTCTTTCCCCTATTGAATGGCTTTTCATAAAATCAGTTGACTATTTCCCATTTCTTTGTGTTTTTAAAATTACAGAAGAATTTTATAGACAACTTAGGTTTGGGTCATGTTTTATTGTCACTATGGCAATCACTGTAATTTAATTGTTATATTTAGATCATTCATATTTCAGTGATTTTTATTTTTAGGTATTCAGTTTAATCTATACCGTGTTTGTGACTGTTTTCTACCACCTTATCTTATGGTTATTTCATTTTTCCCTATTTTTCTACCCTCTCCAACTTTAACTGAGAATTTCGACTCAACTTTGTGTCCCTTCTTAGTATGTATTTTAAAAATTATTTACAGTGATTACCCTAGAGTTTGCAATACATGTTTATAAATAGTCTCTGTCACCTTTCAAATAATACTGTATTACTCCATAGTCAGTGCAGGTACCTCATGAAGGAGTCTTGCAATCCTTCACCCTATCCACTGTAATATTGCTGTTACTAATTTAACATATTTATACAAAAAATCAACAAACACATTCTATTATTATTTACTTGAATAAAGAATTATCTACTAGATTAAGGGAAAAAATGTTCTCTTCAGCAGGACATAAAATAAAATTGGAACAATACAGAGAAGATTAGCATGGCCCCTGCATAAGAATGATATTAAAAGTCATGAAGCATTTTATATTTTTATATCACAGTGGAGGAAATGTGGAAATTTAGAAAGTTCATCATTAAATTGATCTATGAGGTAAAGATGATGTAAGGAGTGAAATCAGAGAAAAAAATCAGAAGAACTGAAAAAATCACTCCAATAAGAAGAGATTCTGAAAAGAATTAATTAGAAATCCCTGAAATGAAGAAATCAATAAGTACAAAATGAACACTTAAAGGAAAGAATCACCAATAAACTAGACCATTTGGAATATAGAGTTTCAGGCAATAAAGGCAACATGTAGACTCATGAAAATAAACCTGATCATGGAGAAAAGATGTTAGTTAAAACACCCTTGACAGAACTTTTAAGATATAGGGGATAACATTAAAAGGCCAAATCTAAGATTCATCAGGGTAGATGAAAGCTATGAAGTATACACTACAGGGATGCACAATCTTTTCAATGAAATAGTATCAGAAATTTTCCCAAATCTCAAGAGTGCAATGGAAAATCAAATATATGAGGCACACAGGATCCCAAATATACAAAATTACAACAGACTCACACCAAGGCACATTATTATGAAAATGCCTAACATGCAGAATAAGGATAGAATTTTGAAAGCTGCCAGAGAAAACCAACTGGTCACATTTAGAGGTAAACCAATCCAGATCTCAGCCAAGTTTTCAAATCAGATCCTAAAAGCTAGGAGGTCCTGGAATGATACATATTAAGATCTGAAATAAAATGGATGCCAATCAAAAATACTATATCCAGAAAAAGCAAGCTTCAGAACTGAAGATGAAATAAAAATCTTCTATGATAAACAAAAGTCATAAGAATTTACAACTAGAAAGCCTACACTACAAAACATACTCAATAAAATATTTCACAAATAAGAAATTGAAAATAGAAATGAAACCAAGCAGAGAGAAAAACTGCACTAGAAAAACAGTCAATCAAAGGAGAATCTAATTCATCTTAAAAACTAGAAATAAATCAAAATGACAGGAAATAAAAATCTTCTCTCAAAAAGAGCATTGAATATAAACTCATCAATCAAAAGACATAGGCTGGCAGATTGAATTAAAAAACAATACCCAAAAATATGCTGTCTCAAAGAGCCTCACCTTATAAACAAAGACATCCACTGAATGAAGGTAAAAGGATGGGAGAAAAAACCATATTATTCACATGGATCTTCTGAACAAGCAGGGGTTTCTATTCTAATATAAGATAAAGTAGACTGCAAGCCAAAGTTAATCATAAGAGACAAAAAAGGTTGTCCCATACTGATTAAGTGAATCATAAAACAACAAGAAATAAAAATGATAATATTTATGTATCAAACAATGGAGCATCTACATACATCAACAAATGTTTCTTAATATCAAGAATCAAATAGACTACAACACAATAATAATGAGTGACTTTAACATGTTTCTCCCATCACTAGATAGATGTTCCAAACAAAAACTTAATAAAGGACTTTCAGGATAAAAAATTACATTTAATAATTTACACTTAACAGACAAAAATATATTGTTTCATCCATCAAAGAATGAATACACTTTCTTCTCAGCAGCACATGGAACATTTTCTAAAATAAAGTGCATCTTAGCCACAAAGCAACTCTCAGCAAATATAAATGAATAAATAAATAGAATTCTATGAGCTCAGAATGGAATAAAATTAGAAATCAGTGATAAGATCAAAAATAATAACTATTATAACACCTGAGGACTAAATAGTTCACTATTGAATGATGAATGGATAGCAGAAGAAATCAGGGGTGAAATTTAAAAATGCTCAGGGGTAAATGATAATAGAGATAAAACGTATCAAAATCTCTGAGACAATATGAAGATAGTTCTAAAAGGACAAAAAATTCTAAATAAAATATTGGCAAATCTTATTTTTAAAACACATTAAAAAGATTATGCACCATTATCAAGTGGTTCATCCAGGGATACAAGTATGGTTCAACATACAAAAAATAACAAATGTAATTTAATTCATCAAACACAAGAAAGACCTAAAGAAAGAATCACATGATTATTTCAATAGATGCAGAGAAAGCATTTGACAAAATATGGCATCCATTCAAGTTTAAAACACTAGAAAAATAGGGATAAATGAAACATCTCTCAATGTTGTACAAGCTATATAGAACAAGCCCAAGCCAATATCATTCTAAACAGAGAAAACTGAAAGCATTCCCACTAACAACAGGAACACAACAGGAATTCCTACTTTCACTACTTCTATGCAACATTGTCCTTGAAACTCTAGCCATGGAAATTGGGCAAAAGAAAGAAATTAAAGGGACATAAATTGGAAAAGAAGAACTCAAAATTATCTCTGTTTGCAGGAAGCATGGTTCTGTATTGAGAAAACCAAAAACTTCCACAAGAAAACTTCTAGAACTCATAAATGAATTCAGCAAAAGAGCAGGATACAACATTAACACCCAGAAATCTATTGAATTCCTATTCTCCAACGATGAATAAATTAAAAGAGAAATTAGGAAAACCATCCCATTTGAAACAGTCTCAATGAAATTAAATACTTGGGAATCAATCTAACAAAAGAGGTAAAGGACCTTTACAATGAAAACTATATAACACTAAAGAAAAAAAAATGAGGAAGATAGAAGATGGAAAGATCTCCTACTTTCTAGGAGAGGCAGAATTAATATTGTCAAAATGGCCATGCCACCAAAACCACTATACAGATTCAATTAATTACCATCAAAATTGCAATCACATTCTTCGTAAAAATATAAATAGCATTCATGAAATTCGTTTGGGAAAATAAGAGACCCATAATAGTCAAAGCAACCCTTAGCAAGAAAAGCAAAAGATGCATCACAATACTAGACCTTAAACTATACTACTGACCAAAAACAGCATGTTATTGGCACCAAAACAGGTTTGAAGATGATGGAATAGAATAGAAAACACAGACACAAACCCACATAAATGTAAGCTGCCTGGTACCGTAAACCGGGAGGAAAAACTCTCGGAGGCAGAGTTAAGCTTTTACTACTTTTACTTCTACTTTCTTAGAGCTTAGAGAGGGAAAGAAAGATTTTTAGAGAGAAAGATTAAAGCGAGCTTTTCTTCTTGTCTTCTTAGCTTAGAGTCTTAGAGAGAAAGAAAGATAGAGCTTCTTAGCTTAGAGTCTTAGAGAGAAAGAAAGATATAGAGCTTAGCTTAGAGAAAGATTAGAGCTTCTTTCTTCTCTCTTCTTTCTTCCTTCTTCTTTCTTCTGTCTTCCTCAGGAGTCTCGGCCTAACTCTGACCAGTCATTACTTCTTCTATCTGGTTTCTCTTCTGTAACCGCTCTGCCTACGTTCTGGCCGCTCTGATTCTTCTGACCGACCGAGTGGCTGCCCGACTGACCTAATGAATTCGTTCTCCTAACTCGGACCGCTTTCACCCGGTTATATACCTTCAGGTTTGCGGGTGCCTACAGGTGCGTCACATACATATCAGGTGGAACTTATGGCTTCCAGCTAGCTGCAACAGCCCTTCCTAATTAGGGCTCCTTCACATAAATATAACTATCTTATATTACACAAGGCACCAAAAACATACATTGGAGAAAAGATTGCCTCTTCAAAAAATGGTGCTGGGAAAACTGGAAATCCATATGTAGTAAAATGAAACTTAACCCCCATTGCTCATCCTGCACAAAACTCAACTCAAAGTGGATCAAATACCTGGGAATCAGACCAGAAACCATGCACATGCTAGAAGAAAATGTAGGCCCAACACTCCCACATATCGGCTCAGAAATTGACTTCCTTGACAAGACTCCTAAAGCACAAGAAGTAAAATCAAGAATCAATTAATGCAGTAACATTAAACTAAAAATCTTCACAACAAAGGAAACAATCAAGAGCATTAAGAGAGAGCCTACAGAATGGGAGAAAAATCTTTGCAACCTACACCTCAGACAGGGTGTTGATTTCCAGGATATACAAAGAACTAAAAAAACTTAACACCAAAAATAAATAAATAAATAACCCCATCAATAAATGGACAAAGGTACTGAATAGACACTTTACAAAATAAGCAATATAAATAGTCTACAAATGTATGAACAAATGTTCAACATCTATAGCAATTAGAGAAATGCAAATTAAAACTACACTGAGATTTCATTTCACTACAGTCAGAATGGCAATTATCAATGTTAAAAGTAACAATAAATGTTGATGAGGATGTGGGGAAAAGGATAAACTCATGCATTGTGGTGGGACTGCAAATGTGTGCATCCATTCTGGAAAGTATTATGAAGATTCCTCAAAAACAAGGAATGGAACCACCATTTGACTAAACTACCCCACTCCTCCATATATAACCAAAGGACTTAAAATGAGCATGCTACAATGACACAGCCACATCAATATTTATAGCAGATAAATCCACAATAGCTAAGATATGGAACCAACCTAGGTGCCCTTCAACAGATGAATGAATAAAAAATATTTTATGTATACATAATGGAGTGTTACTCAGCCATGAAGTGGAATGACTTTATGAAATTTTTCAGTAAATGGATGAATCTGGAGACTATCATGCTAAGTGAAATAAGGCAGTCCCCAAAAGCCAAAATTTGAATGTCTTTGTTGATATGTGGAAGATAACACACAACAAAGAGTGGGAGGGGGAGAATTAGAAATTCAGTAGATTAGACAAAGGGGAATAAAGGGAAGTGAGGGAGGATAGGAAAAAGAAAGATGGTGAGTGAATTTGACATAATTTTTTCTATATACATATATGAATACAACAGAGTGAACCTCTCCATCATGTAGCTCCATAAGAAGGGGGTCCTAAATGGAATAAGATATAATCAATGCTTGTATTATTATATCAAAATGAATTCTACTGTCATATATAACTAAAAATAACCATTAAGTTAAAGAATAAGGAAGCTCATTTTGTTTCACCTTTATTTGTTCTACTCCTTTTTTTAGTTGCAATAAGAACCCCCAACATGACATATATGCTCTTAAATTTTTTTCATTTGCATAATTTGGCATTGTTAATTGTAGGCACAATATTATATAACAAATCTCTAGAATTTGTCATCTCGTATGAAACTTTATGTCCATTAAATGACAACTCTCATTTTCTTCCTCCTTCCAGACAGTGGCAAACACGATTCTAGTCTTTATTTAGATGAATTTAACTATTTTAGATATCTTATGCAAATGGAATAATGTATTATTCATTTTATGTGACTAGCTTATTTCACTTAGCATAATGATCTCCAAGTTCATCCTTGTTGTAGCATATGGTGAGATTTCCTTTTTTTAAAAAGCTGAGTGATATTCAACTGTATATATGTATACCACATTTTCTTTATTCATCATACAATCTGGACATTTCAATTACTTCCTTGTCTTGGCCATTGAGAATAATGCTAAAATGAAAATAGGAGTGTTTTTAATCTTTGTAAATGTAGACGTAGGGTTGTTGGGTCTTGTGGCAGTTCTATAATTGATCATTGAGAAATCACTATACTGTTTTCCATAGTAGCTGTACAATTTTATATTCCCACCAACAGTGTACAATGGTTTCAACTTCTCCATATCCTCACCAATACTCATCATATGTATATGTGTTTTATATATATCATTTTTAAAATTATATAGATATTCATATTTATTAGTTTTATACATATATGTAACTTATACATATATGTAATAATATCTATCCTAAGACAGTGATAGGATATCTCACTGGGATTTTGCTTTGTATTTCCTTGATCATAAGTGATGTAGAACATCTATTAATGTGCTTCTTGGCATTTGCATGTTTTCTTTGAAAGAGCATCTCTTCAAGTCTTTGGCCCAATTTTTTTTTTTTTTTTTTTTTTTTTTTTTGTGTGTACCGGGGATTGAACTCAGGGGCATTCGACCACTGGGTCATATCCCAGCCCTTTTTTGTATTTTTTTTTTTTTTTTTTTTTTAGAGACAGGGTCTCACTGAGTTGCTAAATGCCTCGCCATTGCTGAGGCTGGCTTTGAACTCGCGATCCTCCTGCCTCAGCCTCCCAAAGTGCTGGGATTAGAGGCGTGCGCCACCGCGCCCGGCTGGCCCAATTTTTAATCTGTTCTTTTATGCTTTGGCTACTGAGTTGTAGAAGCTCCATATGTATTTTGGATATTAAATTCTTATCAGATGATTTATAAATATTTTTCCAATCTAAGGTTGATTTTCATTCTGTTGTTTCCTTTGCTTCGTGTAATTTTTAAATTTGATGTCGTCTACCTTGTATATTTTTGCTTTTCCTGCTCACGCGTTTGGTGTCATGTTTACAAACTCATTGCCTAAGCCAATGTCACAAAGATTTTCCTCTATGTTTTCTTCTATGAGTTTTATGTATTTAATTCTCATATTCAGTTTTATTCCATTTTAGTTTATTTTGTATATAATATGATGATGATAAGAGTCCAATTCATTTTTTTGCATTTTGTTATTCAATTTTTCCAGAACTAGTTGTTGAAGGGACTATCATTTCCACATTATGTGTTTGTAATAACCCTATTAAAGATAAGTTGAACATGTATCCATGGGTTTATTTGTGATTTCTGTATTCTAATCCATTGATTTATGTTTTTTTTTTTTTTATGCCAGTACCACCCTATTCTGATTTTTTTGGATTTATTATAAATTTTGACATCAGAAAATGTAAATTCTCAAACTTTGTTTTTTCTCAAAATTGCTTTGATTTATTGGTATTGCTTTGGTTCCATATGAATCTTAGGATTTTTTTTCTTTTCCATTAAATATGTACCTTGGGCTTTTGATACTAATTACACTAAATCTGTAGATTACTTTGTATTGTGTGAACATCATATGAATATTAAGTTTTTGAATGCATCTACGTTGGATGTCTTTCCATTTGTTTTTGCCTTTATTTTTTTAACATGGCACAGTTTTTTATGTATATTTCTCACTTCCTTGGTTAACTGTATTCTTAAGTACTTATTCATTTTGGCTATTGTAAATGGGATTTTAAAATTTTTAAACTTCCTTTTGAATAGTTTCTTGGTAGTGTGTAAAAATGGAATTGATTTCTGCATGTTGATTTTGTATTGTGTGATTTTATTAAAATATTTTACTAGTTATACATTTTAATGTGGAGTCTTTACAGTTATTTACATACATTATCATGTCGTCTACAAATAGAGACAACTTTATATCTTCCTCTTGGTTTAGATGCCTTTCTTTTTCTTTCCTAATTTCTCTGGTTGGGACTTCCAGTACTGTGTTGAATAGAAGTGGGAAAGCAGATATCCTTGTCTTGTTCCTGTGTTTAGGGGAAATCCTTTAGCATTTTTTTTTTTTTTTACCATTTGAGTATCATGTCATTTGTAGGTTTTTAATATATGTCCTAATTGTATTGAAATAAATTCCTTATATACTTAAAAGTTTTATCATAAAAGAGTATTGAATTTTTCAATTGCTTTTTCTGTACCCATGGAGATGATTTTGTGATTTATATCATTTGTTCTACTAATGTGACTTTCATTATTTCTATGGATTATAGTATTGGAAGTCATGAGCAATTTAGTAGAGCAATTGACCCAAGAAATTAGTCAAGAAAAACAAAAGAATCTAAATCAGAAAGAAAGAACTAAAATTTTCTGTTTGCAGATGGCATGACCTTATATGCAGAAAATTCTTAAAACAAAAACATACATGTTTACAACAAGTTTTCCAAAAAGTCAGGAAAATAACATCACTTACAATAGATCCAAAAAATAAAATACAGTAGTACTTTCATGTTCACAGTTTTGCTTTCCAAAATCTCAGTTATCCGTGGTCACTTGAGGTCCATGAACATTAAACAGAAAATGTAAGAAACAAAAAGTCATAAGTTTAAAATTGTGTGCCATCCAAGTAGTAGTAGTGATGAATCTGAGTGAAGTAGAACTGATAAGTGGGGAGATGAAGACTTATGAGTCTTCTTGACAAGTAGGCTCCACACTGTACATACTACCTGTTCATTGACATTTCATAGTTGTTTCAGTTACCAGATCAACTGTCATAGCATTACAGTTTGCATTCCAGTAATTCTTATTTTACTCAATAATGGCTCCCTAACATAAGATGCTGGCAATTCAGATATTCAAAGAGAAGGCACAATGTGCTTCCTGTAAGTGAAAATATTAAGTTCTTTATTTAAAAAGGAAAGAAAAGAAGTACAATGAAGTTGCTTTCCTATGATAAATATCTTTATCTTCTATCCATGAAATTATAAAGAAGGAAAATGCTATTTTTACTGTCTCACTTCAAAGTGAAAAGTTATGGCCACTGTGTATAAAAAATGCTTAGTGATTTACATCACTTAATCTCATTTTACAGGCATTGTATCACCTCACATCATCATAATAAGAAGGGCCAGTATAATACAATAAGATTTTGAGAAAAAGAGACAGAGACCACATTTGCGTAACTTTTATTGTACTGTACGGTTACAATTAGTCTATTTTATTATGTTATTTTTGTTAACATCTTACTGTGCCTAATTTATAAATTAAACTTTGTCATAGGTATGTATGTATAAGAAAAACCTAGTATATATTGGGGTTGCATATTATCTATGGTTTCAAACATTACTGATTTCTTTTTTAAAATTTATTTCTTATTCTAAATTGTTATAAATGACATCAGAATGCATTACATTTCATATTACACATATAGAGCACATTTTTACATATCTCTGGTTGTATGCAAAGTATATTCACACCATTCGTGACTTCATACATGCACTTAGGGTAATGATATCCATCTCATTCTACCATCTTCTTTTTATCTTCACCCTTTTGCCCCCTCCCTACCCCTCCCTTCCCATTGGCCATTCTAGTGTTCCTCTAATCCTCCTATGCTCCCCATCCCAACCCGACTGTGAATTGTCCTCCTTATATCAGAGAAAACATTTGGCATTTGGCTTTTGGGGATTGGCTAACTTCATTTAGCATTATATTCTCTAACTCCATCCATTTACCTACAAATGCCATAATTTTATTCTCTCTTATTGCTGGGTAATACTCCATTGTGTGTATATACCACATTTTCTTTATCCATTCATCTACTGAAGGGCATCTAGGTTGGTTCCACAGTTTAGCTATTGTGAATTGTGCTGCTATAAACATTGATGTGGCTGTGTCCCTGTAGTATGCTGTTTTCAAGACTTTTGGGTAAAGACCAAGGAGTGGGATAGCTGGGTCATAAGGTGGTTCCATTCCAAGTTTTCCAAGGTATCTCCATACTGCTTTCTATATTGGCTGCACCATTTTGCAGTCCCACCAACAATGTATGAGTGTGCCTTTTTCTCCACATCCTCTCCAACATTTATTGTTGTTTGTGTTCTTAATAGCTGCCATTCTGACAGGTGTGAGATGAAATCTTAGAGTGGTTTTGATTTGCATTTTTCTAATTGCCAGAGAGGTTGAGCATTTTTTCATGTATTTGTTGATTGATTGTATATCTTTTTCTGAGAAGTTTCTGTTCAGTTCCTTGGCCCATTTATTGATTGGGTCATTTTTTTTTTTTTTTTTTGGTGTTAATATTTTTTAGTTCTTTATATATTCTAGAGATTAGTGCTCTATCTGATGTGCATGTGGTAAAAAATTTGTTCCCAATTAGTAGGCTCTCTATTCACCTCACTAATTGTTCCTTTTGCTGAGAAGAAGCTTTGTAATTTGAGTCTATCCCATTTATTGATTCTTGGTATTAATTCTTGTGCTGCAGGATTCTTGTTAATTCCACCAGAAAACTTCTAGAACTCATAAATGAATTCAGCAAAGTAGCAGGATACAAAATCAACACCCATAAATCTAAGGCATTTCTATATATCAGTGACAAATCCTCTGAAGGGCAAATGGGAAAACTACCCTGTTTACAATAGCATTAAAAAAATAAAATACTTGGGAATCAACTTAACCAAAGATGTAAAAGACCTCTATAATGAAAACTACAGAACACTAAAGCAAGAAATTATGGAAGACCTTAGAAGATGGAAAGATCTACCCTGTTCTTGGATAGGCAGAACTAATATCGTCAAAATGACCATACTACCAAAAGCGATATACAGATTTAATGAAATGACAATCAAAATCCCAATGACATTCCTCATAGAAATAGAAAAAGCATTCATGAAATTCATCTGGATAAATAAGAGACCCAGAATAGCTAAAGCAATCCTTAGTAAGAGGAGTGAAGCAGGTGGCATCACTATAGCAGACCTTAAATTATACTACAGAGCAATAGTAACAAAAACAGCATGATATTGGCACCAAAATAGGCTGGTAGACCAATGGTACAGAATAGAGGACACAGAGACTAACACATATAACTTCAGTTATCTTATATTAGACAAAGGTGCCAAAAATATACATTGGAAAAAAGATAGCCTCTTCAACAAATGGTGCTGGGAAAACTGGAAATCCATTACTGATTTCTTAAGACATATGTCCTATGGATGAGAAAAGACAACTGTAATTAAAAATAAATTTAACTAAGGAGGGGAAGGGTTTTTACATTGAAAACTATAAAGCATTGCTGAGAGGAATTCAAGATGATACAAATAAAAGAAAATATTTCATTTCTTGGATTGGAAAAATCAATATTGCCATGTCCAGAGTATATATAATCTGATCTGCATACTCAATGCAATCTGTATCTATATTCAAATGACATTTTCATAGAAGTACAAAAAAAATTCTAAAATAATGATAACTCACAAGATCCTTACAATCCAAAGCAGTATTGATAAAAACAAAACAAAGATGATGGAATCATAATACTATAGCTATAATAATCAAAAGAACATGCTATTGGCATTAAACGGACAGTAAAACAATGTAACAGAATAGAGAAACCAGAAATAAATCAATGTATTGCTGTTCAATTGATCTTCAATAAAAGCACCAAAAACATATGTTTGGAAAGTGCAATTTTTTCAATAAATAGTGTTGGGAAAGCTAGATAAGAAAGATATTATATGTTCTTTTTTTCCACATTTTTTCTTGGTTCATTATAGTTGCACTGTGCTTCCTTATTGCACAAAGAAATTGTTAAGTATGTGAGTTGGTGGATAAGTTAATTGGTTTAATTTAAACATTTTATAATATTATATATATATGTCAAAACATAATGTTGTAAACCATAAAATGGAATATTTTTGGTTGTCAATTATAATTTAAGCAAATAAAATAGATGGATAAATAAATCGATAAGATGTGTCTATATTTGGATTTTCTCATATTTATCCCAATCAGTACTTGCTGATCTTCTTGACTTTGTGGCTTGATATTTCATTGATTTTTGAAAAATTATATACTTCAAATATTTTTTCAGCTCTTTTATATTTTTCTTTTACTATTCCAAAAATTCATTTTTACACCTCTTAAAATTGTTATGTAAACTTAGATATTCAAATGGGTTTGTATAGTTTGACTATTTTTTCTCTTTCAGATCAGTTTGGGAAGTTTCAACTGACCTATCATAAAGTCCCTTTTACTGACTCTGTCAAAGCTGTTGATGAGTCTATCAAAAGATTTCTTATTTCTATTTCAGCACTTTTTTAAATGCTTAGCATTTCTTTTAGATACTTCCTTAGTGTTTTTATGTCTATGCTTACATTATCAATCCATCTTGTTTTTCATGTTGTTTATATTTTTCATGAAATTCTTTAACATCACAGTGATTTAAATAGTTTACTTGATTATTCCAAATTCTGTGTCATATCTGAGTCTGGTTGCTTTTTCTCCTTGGCTGATTTTCCTTGTCTTTTAGCACTTTTGTGATTTTTGGTTGAGAGCCAGATGTGACCTATCAGATTATAGGTCTTCAACTGAGGATTTTAGATCAACCTGGCTATGAGTCGGATTGTGACAGCTGTAGGTTACTGAGGCTCCAACCTTTCTCCACTGTCTTTAGCAATGTTAGGCTTCATTATGGAGAATGCTCTGGCACTATATCAAAGTGATTATTTTTTTCACCTCAACATCCAGAAAAAGGGGGATATTTCTGGGCTGTTCACTAGAAAAACGTGTGGGGTTCCTACAGGTGAAAACAATGAAATGGTGCCCCTCCAAGTCTATGGGCCCCAGAAATTTCTCACTCTTTTTCTAACAACCATTCTAAGTTACTGCTTCTTTTTCTTAACGAATTTCTATCTCAATATTTTGTTCATAATAAGATAATCACAACTATTATTCCTTTATTAACCTATCATGCCAGATTTGGGGTTGGTGGTTTGCCCTGTAACCTTAGGTTTCCAATGAGCCCAAGAAAATTGTTGACTTTTAGTGTACTCACATTTATGCTTATAAGGATACAGTGATAACTTCTGAGCTCTTTACCAGTAGAGC
Source organism: Tamias sibiricus (assembly GCA_025594165.1). Classification (NCBI taxonomy): domain Eukaryota; kingdom Metazoa; phylum Chordata; class Mammalia; order Rodentia; family Sciuridae; genus Tamias; species Tamias sibiricus. The sequence goes on from CM046664.1 coordinate 42,618,169, forward strand.
TAAAACTAGACATTCTTGTGGTCATATTTTAACAGAAAACAATTTAAAATAATACTAATGTCCAAAATAGAATTCACTAAAGCACAGTGAAAACTTTAAGTGTAACATAGAACTCTCACTACTGTGTTTGTAGTAATGTCTAGAACATATATTTAAATAAAATATGTGGGTACATAAACTAAGGAATAAAAAATAAAAGAAAAATCCAGTAGTTACGGATTGAATAATAAAAGGGTTCCCAATTATTTATTCAGTAATTCATTCAACTAATATTTGTGTTTGAAGGCAATAAAAGAGAATTTTTTAATTCTAAGAATTTGCAAATTATGACCTTACCAGTAATTCATGGTTCTTAGAAAGTCCAAATATAAAACCTTAAAAAATGCATATGGTAATAAGGAATATACTCAGCCCAGTGCCTATTACACAGTTGAAAATGTGGTACCAAACTAAAAGACATCAGTTCGATTCATAAAGAAAGACAAAAGAAAAAAAAGACAATAGGCAGAACACCGAGTAGAAAATAACAATATTTTAAACTACATAACAATATATTAAGCTCAGATGTGCCTGTAGAATACTTATTTTGAAATTTATGCAGGAATATAGAATTCACCTTTGAAAAAAATTTCAAAATCTCACATAGACCTAGACACCCAGTGATTTTCCACTAACATCAAATCCTTTGTAGTAAAAAGAAAACCATAAAACTGTAAATAAGCACACTATATAGTTCTCCTCCCTGGAAGATGAAAAAGTACATATGGGATATATTTTGATGTTCAAATAATTACCCCAACCAGATTCTGTCCTTGACCAAACTTCAGTCAGCTTTCTTTGAGTTCAGCCTCCTTTCAGCTAAGCCATCCTGCCTAATCCTGTTTTAGCAAGCATCCTGCTGAATCGATTTAACACAAGCTCCCCATTCTTGATATCTGATCAAATTCATCATTTCCCACTTTTGCTGTTTAAGTCCTTAACCTGCCTTAAGCCAGAATCTTGTCAGGTTGGTTCAGTGAGAATCATCCTGCTGGGCCTCAGGGGCACAAGTATAGAATTCCAGCAATTTAGGAGGTTGAGGCAGGAAGATTACAAGTTCCATGCCAGTTTCAGCAACTTAATGAGGCCCTAAACAACTTAGCAAGATCCTGATTTGATAGACAGATGATAAGTAGGTAGGTAGATAGATAGACAGACAGATGGACAGACTGGGATTATAATTTAGCAGTTTAGCATCCCTGGGCTTAATCCCCAGTAGCAAAGGGAAAAAAGAAGAAAAAAAAAAAAAAAAGAATTCTTCTACTTTCAATGCCTCCTCTTAGTGATTTTCTGTTATGGTTTAGATATGAGCCATCCCCCAAAAGCTCATGTATGAGAAAATGCAAGAAAGTTTAGAAGTAAAATAACTGGGCTTTTGGAGTCTTAACCCAAGCAGTGGATTATATCCCTGAGAGGGATGAATTGAGTGGTAACTAAAGACAGATAGGGTGTGACTGCAGGAAGTAGGTCACTGGGTGAATGGCTTTGGGGTTTATAATTTGTCCCTGGTGAGCAGAGCTTGCTCTTTGCTTCCTGGTGCCACATCCTAGCTGCTTTCCTCACCACACCCTTCCATCATGTTTTGCTGCCTCACCTTGTACCAAGTGCAATGAATTTGCCATCTATGCACTGAGAACTCTGAAACCTTGAGCTGGACATTAACTTTTCCTCCTCAACGTTGGTCTTGTTGGGTCTTTTGATCACAGCATGAAAAACTGACTAAAACATTTTCTATCCATGGATCACCTCACTTGGCTTATTTGCTATAAATCTTCAATCCTTGCTTGTTTTGTATGTTCTTGTCCAGTCTCTCTCATCTATTAAGATACTGTTGAAGTCTTCTTACCATTTTAACAGTGTCAAAAAATTGTTTCTTTAACACACTTCAAATAATTATCCCAATTTTTTCCAATATAGTCATGCTTCTATATCCATGAGAGATTGGCTCCAGGTCTCCTGCAGATACCTAAAGTCCACAAGGGCTAAAGACCTTCATGTAGAATGATGTAGTATTTGTGTAGAACTATGTACATCCTCCTGTGTACTTAAAATCAGCTCTAGGTTATTTATAATACCTAATACCATGAATGTCTATGTGAATAATTGTTATGTTGTTTAGGGAATAATTACAAGAAAATATCTTCACATGTTCAATACAGACCTATGGTTTCCAAATATTTTTGATACTCAATTGGTTGAAGCCACAGATGTGGAACCTGTAGATAGGGGGGGTCAAATAAACATATTATCATAGTCATTAACTTTTTGCCTCTCACCTCAAACACATTCCTCTTGACCTTCTTGTTGACTTTGGGGTTGTGACACTGAAAGTTGCATTTCCACCCTGCCCTCAGTTCACCCTGGCTGTGTTCTGCCAAAAGAGGGCACTGGAAGGAACTGTGAGGGTGGAGGAGAGACAGGAGGAGAAAGGACAAGAAAGTCTTGACCCTTTTGTAGTTCCCATGATGTCATTGTCACCAGAGTGTACATTTTCACTTCTGTGACTTTAGTTCTTTGGGAAGGTCAGGGTCACTGGCTCAAAGACCCACCTCTGGGCTTTGAGATGGTGGCCCTTGTTGAGCACCCCTTCTCAGAGGAGGAGTCTGTCTGCAGTACCCACCTGTGTTTCTAAGTTCCCTGCTTCAGTCCCAGGTGTGGGAACTGCTTCCTGTAGTTGTTACCTCCCTGAGAATCCAGAATCCACTTTGCCAATCAGTAGTTAACAGCTTTATACCTAGTTAACAATTCTTAATAAATCCTTTTCATTTATGACTGATAGTACAATGATCTGGTAAACATATTCAATATATAGAATGACTGAAGTTCTATACAATTAATGAGAGACTCTTTCTAACATAATTGGCTTATATAGGACAGAATGGCAAGTCCCCAAAAGATAAAATGTCTATAAGGAGACATGTCACCTGCTACTACCACCACTAACATTAAGAACAATAAGAACAAATTTAGTAAATAGAAAACACTGTTCAACCCCCAAAGTATGAAAAATTTATTGCATTTTTTCTAGCTCTTGCATAAGCAAACATTTGAAAATTAAGATTAAAGATGATGCAATAATTCTAATACATAGCTTATGACTAAAAACAGGTACATCCCTCTTAGAAAAGTGACTTGGCAGAGATTTCAAGAGCAATAAAGCATGCAGTCCAGAAATCTCATTTATGGAAATTTCTCTCTAGAATATTTACATCAAAAAGAGATGAAAAAACATATACAGGAATATAAATAATCATTATATATTAAACATATTATTTTGTGTGAATAAATACTAGAAATTCAAGCAGATCTCTAATAACAAAATTGTTTGTGAATAATCCTATTCAAAGTGAATTGGCCTGCTACAATATTACATAGCTTTGAATGATATTAAAATTATATATTAATGTTAGAAAATACTTATAAGTTAATATCAGCATTGTAACCAAACAAAAATATTTATAACCAAATGAAAATTAAAAAGGTAGCTATGCAATTATTATAATGATCTAATACTTATATATGCATGTAGAAAATGGCATAGGTGAGGCTACAAAAACAAACCAGAAACAAAGAATACTAGAGTGAATCTGAAAACAACAATATAAGATAATTATGGAGCATTTTTCATCTTAAGAATTGGAATTATATTGATTGTTTTTAATGTCAATGTAATAAATAAAATCATAAGCCTACATTATACTTTTTGACACTTTATTTTCCTCCTGAATTTTTGATTTTGAATATGACAATTTTGACAAATAATACAATTTGAATACACAATAATTGCACAAAACACTGAGAACATGTGATATTACAGAAAATATTTGCCAATGATAAGATTTTTGTTTATGGAAAGAAAATGCTTTAAAGTTAGGAAACAAATTGTAGTGTTTAGCACACACAGGTATTGGGAAATTTAGCTCTGAACTATTCATCAAATACAGTAAGATTTTTGAACAGTGAAAATGCAGCCCTGATAATATTAGTTCACTATCAGTTTTATGTAATTTCATGGTCATCATTTGCTACGAGTATCTAAATGATGAATTCAGAAATGATTGATTGATATTTAAAAGGACTGATGAGCTCTAAAATGGGTACGTCAGCATATAATGATTGCTGCTGTTTGTAGGTTAGTGGGAAAGCAAGAGCAAAAGGCAAATGAGACATAGGTACATGAAAGAACCACAGAACTGTGTTTTCTGGATTCTGTTAACTCCAACTCCACCACGCTTTGAATATGGTTTTGCTTGTGTTCATATCTACTTAGCTATAAAATTAATAGTTCTCTAATACAGTTCTTGCAATACCATTTTCCCCCCTGAATTGCAGCTAGGCCTGTCATAGTTCCACAGATTATTAACTAAATGACAGTGTCTGGCACAATTCACAAAAGATATTTAATATTAATATTAAGCATTAAATGATAGCATCATTTATCCAAACTCTTTAGCCAAAGAAGCTGAGCAGTGGGGAAGGAAAGAAGGCAGATTATACAAAAATCCAAACAACAACAACAACAAAAACTGTAGCTGGGCATTAAGTGCTATCTTAAAACATAATAGGTTGTATCTTGAAAAAGCAGTAGAGTGCTGCAGTGGTACTCCACTGTGTGATTGTTCATATGAGTTGCTTCCTCTGTTTGGAAATGGATTTTTCTTTTTGCTGTGGTGACTTAAGGCTTAGCCAAGTCTGAAGTGCTATGTCAAGTCGGGTGGTAGGGGCAGAATGTGAGCCACTTCTAAGCAAAGCTTCTCAGAGAAATTGAGAAATTCAGCCTTGTCTTGTATTATTGTTATTGTTATCATTATTTGTTTGTAGCAAGGATTCAATTCAGAGCCTGACACATGCCAGGCAAGTGCGCCACCACTGTCCGCATCACCAGACCCTATTTCATCTTTTATGAGGCCAGCAGAGTCCCAAATCAGGGCTGCTTGCTCACCAGTGTCCAGGGATAGAAAGAACACTATAGGTGACCAACAGTGCCCGAGGGCACAGCAGCACCCTGCATGTGAAAGTGAAATTGTAAACACTCTTAAGACTCTTAGAAACCTAAATAAACAAAGACACATCCATCCATTCAAATTATTTTAAGAAAACATGAAAACATACTTATGGGATATTCTGAAATAAAAAATAAAAATTGAAATTAAACAAAACTATTATAAAAGTTATTATAATTGGATATGACTTGAAAAGAAACCTAAAATTAGAAGCATGGCACATTTTACTTTTTCGTTGTTTTTACAAATTCTTTTTTAAAAAATGTATCTTAATAATTCATGCATAAGTAATAGAATATCTCACAATGCATAGTCAATTCTAGCTATCAGTACACATTTATACTGTATTAACAGTGATCTTTTACATTGCTGCAGGTTTGGCTAGTTAAGAATCAATATCCATTGTCTTCCAAACCTACTTTATTAAAAGGCGCTTGGTCAGAGACTGTATTAAAATTTGGGGAAGTGTTACAACCCCAGGAGTGAACAAAATGTACTACCCAAACTATAAATCAAAGCCATGAGCCTTTCCTGCTCCCCACCCAGATGCAAGAGAAGAATGAAACCACCCTATGCATCAGAACAAGAGGAATAACATACACTCGGAGTCCTTCTCATACAAAGGTGGCAGATGGAGAAAAAGTTCTTGGTGTTGTTTCTTAACTATCCTTTCAACCTCATTTGTCTCTACATCCGGTTGTCAGATCTCTCAAACGTTTCCAGAAAGTCCTTTTCTTGGAATCATACTTTTTTATTTATGTGAAAGGGACTCTAGTATATCCATTTGGAATAAAACCAGAGTTAATCAAAGAGTCTGTCTGAATGATTTGCATTTCTATGCACCGTGTATGCATTGTAATGCATTTAAATAAGAAAATAATCCCTGCTCTATTTCTTAGTTTGGCATAATGCATGACAAAGATTTATTGCATTTAAAAGAGTAACCATGCCATGCAGCTAAAGAATAACATTTTTATGTACTATGAGATTGAGTCTGTTGAAAACAGTTATTTGTTTAACATTTAAAGAAGAAGGAAGTCAACCATCTCTCTGTCACACCTTATCCCCTTTGTGAGGTCACGCATAATAAAGTCCTTATATCTCCATTTCTGAAAATCAATGCCTTTAGAAAACTAATTAATTTGCTCATGTAGGTAGGAGACTCAACTAATGCTTTTCCATTGATGTTACTTATTATGGGCTTAGAAATAGGTTCATGCCCAGCTTCTACAAATGATATGTAACTCTACAGTAGGTGTTTTTATATGCCATCATAGCCTTGCTAATAGTTTTTTTTTTTTTTTTTTTTTTTGGTACTGGGGATTGAACTCAGGGGCACTCGACCACTGAGCCACATCCCCAGCCCTTTTTTGTATTTTATTAGAGACAGGGTCTCACTGAGTTGCTAAGTGCCTCGCCATTGCTGAGGCTGGCTTGGAACTCGCGATCCTCCTGCCTCAGCCTCCCAAAGTGCTGGGATTACAGGCGTGCGCCACCGCGCCCGGCACCAATAGTTTTTTATGTTTATTTATCTCTGAATTTTTTTCTACTTTTGTCATAGTTCCATTATTGCCTACATATTTCCTTTAAATGGTTCAAGTTGGAATAAAGAAACAATTAAAACCCCAATCTGCTTTTTTTTTTTTTTTTTTTTCCCTTCAAAATGTAAATAGTAGCTAAGATAGGATTTATGGACTTGGTGACCAGGTCTGGCTTTCTGCACTTGGCCCAGAATGGATCCCAATGCCATCCAAGTATAAAGTCTGGAGCAAGTAGCCTGGAAAATAGTAGTTACCATGGGATCTACAGCAGGCAACAGGAAGTCAGGTCTCATTAGTTTCCCACCCAGCATGTCAATGGCAAATTAAACTCTCCTGGTCCTGCTATTGGTATAACCAGTTTGGTTACTTACTTTTCTTCCCAAATCTTTTACTGTTCTGAGGGCTCAAAGAATTAACCATTTTCTTTGGTAACTAGTAAAATTGTCAAAGAAAGTGGCATTATTTATTTGCATTTTACCAGGGTGATTCTCACACATAAGATTTAATTAGTCACAACTGGAGTTCCCTAGAACTAACAAGATTTACTATAGAAGGGAGAGCTGTTTGTGTCTGCCTGGCAACCTGCCTCTCTCCATTTTGGCCTCCCTTTGGCCCCGTGCTGTCCTCTCCTGAGCAGAGCAATGGGCTGACCATGAATCTGCTGACCGCCTACCACCAGATCATTATGCTTGTCTTGGATCTGGAAGTTTGGCTTCTGGTGACATTAAGCTGGTTCTCCAATGTGTAGATTTAATTGCCTTTTTATCATGTCCTTAATGAGGGGCCACTCTGGAAAGCCCTGCCAAGTCCTACTGCCATCTCCAAAAACTAAACAGATTTGTCCACTAGATAATATACCCTTTGCTTTCTTCCCATACTTGGCTGGACTCCCAGGCAAAAGCAGCTCGCTGACATGATGGCAGGAGTGAGGGACAGCCATACAACACCTGCTCTTTGTCACTCTGCCTTCATCGCAGACAAAGGTCTTGATTACCTAGCAAGATAAGGACATGTGGTTTCCTCAGATCCCATGCCCACTGTCCAAAAAAATAGGACCATCTGCCTCTTAGTAACCAAACTGCAACAACTATAATCTCCCATGAGTCAAATTATGCTAAATTTGTTCTATTCCCTGGTGTTTCCACCTCAGATATTTCCAAGAATTATTTCCTAAGTGTTTGTTACTCAGATTATGGTCCAGAACTCACAGTCTGTGATATCACTGTTATGGGTCCACACCTAAACAAATACAAAAGTAGAGAAAAATCATTTAGTATATTTTTCAACAATTTCATGTGTGTTGAATCTAAGTATAAATAATTAAGAATTGTCTTCTGTTTTTTTGTGTGGTTTTAAAAAGTGTGTATGTAGCACTTTATTTTTCCCTATATTTTAAAGTGTGATCCACCTATATTAGGAGGGGAAAACATAAAGAACAAAAGTTCTCTAGCAGAGATGGAAATGGTGCTCAGCTGATTGCCGGCTATTGTTGCAACATCTTCCTCTCTCTTCCCTGCAGGGATACTGAAATTCCTTTGATGCCCTGAGGCTAGACATCAAATGATGTACTCCCAAAGGTCCCACCCATGGGCTCCCAGGCTCTGAGCACCCTCATCTAGGAGCCTTGCTCAGCTTTCCCAAGAACTGTCAAAAGCCCTTTCAGCCTCTCCTTCCTGGAAGTCATCAGGGGATGCTTTACTGCTACTGCCCCCCATCCTCAGGAAGGTGACCAGTCACTTTATCACTAGAGACTTCTCTCCAAGTTTAACTGCTAGTGGCTGGTGTGTGATGAGTAACACAACCAATAACGCTGTCCCAGGCTCTTACCTTCATCAGATCAAACATTCTCACATTGCTGGCTTTTATATGACTCTTTAATCTTTTATGCCAAAATATAATTTGTTTGCAATATGTTATTTCAAAAGTCCTAAAAATCGAGCCAGGCGCGGTGGTGCATACCTGTAATCCCAGCGACTCAGGAGGTTGAGACAGGAGGATTGTGAGTTCAAAGCCAACCTCAGCAACAGTCAGGTGCTTAGCAACTCAGTGAGACCCTGTCTCTAAATAAAATACAAAATGGGGTTGGGATGTGGCTCAATGATTGAGTGCCCCTGAGTTCAATTCCCAGTAACCCCCCATTAAAAAAAAATCCTAAAAATCTCTGTAACATAGATGTTATTTTTTCTTAAATTAAAAAAAGAAAACTGGGATCAAGAGACCCAATTAATCTGCTTAGATTCTAGAAAAATCAATATTTGAGTCCATGATAATGAATGTCAAATTTCATGCCCTTTCCAAAGCCCTACGATGCATTTTGACTTATTTAATCTATACATTCTTACTTCATATGCCCATTTGGATATAGAATGATCGGTGTTTCAAACTCACCATGTCTGGGATAGAATTCCTCAATACCTTTCCTAACCCCCACTGCCATAATCCACCTCCCCCCAACTTATTCCCCATGATGACAGATGTCATTACCATCCTCTCATTGGCTCATGCCCCAGCCATTGGAGCTAAGTCTGCTTTCTCCTTTCTCTGATCCCCACAATCAGTACATAACAAGTCTTTGTGGTTTAAATCCTCAAATATCTTGATTATACCCCTTATGCCTGTCTCTTTAACTATTTGTATTAAGATTCTCCAGAGAAGAACCACAAAGGACACATGGAGAGAGAGACAGGGGGTGGGGGTGGGGAGAGACTTATTAAGCAATAAACTGATATTGTGGAGACTCACAGGTCCAAAATCTTCAGGGTAGACTGGTAAATTGGAAACCCAGGGAAGCATTGTGGTTAGTGTCCCTAAGTTCTCTGATAGCAGAATTCCCTCTCCCTGGGTAAGTTCAGTCTTTTTCTCTTAAGACATTCAACTAATTGAGTGAGACTGGTTGTATTATGGAAGATTACCAACTTTCTTTAGTTTACTGATTTAAATGTTGATCCCATCTTTGAAATTTACCTTTGCAGCAATATCAACACTGATATTTGACCAAAAACCAGGCGGTGTGGGTGGCTCAGCCAACTGGACACAGACATATGATCATCACACCATTCTAGCCCCAAATCACCAGCACTGCTCCCCTACACCACAGCTACATCCCCTAAGTATTTCCTTCTGCCAAATCTTCTCTTTTCAGCATATGGACCTTTACAAAAAGAAGTATGATCCCAGATATAAAGACTTCATTACCGGACGTGGTGACACACACCTATAATCCCAGTGGCTCAGAAGCCTGAGACAGCAAGATTTGGAGTTCAAAGCCAGCCTTAGCAACCGTGAAGTGCTAAGCAATTGAGTGAGACCCTGTCTCTAAATAGAACATAAAATAGGGCTGGAGATGTGGCTCCTGACTTCAATCCCAGGTACAAAAAAATAAAAAAAAGACTTCATCAACTCCCCTTACTCTTAACTAATTCTGGGCTTCTTCTCCAAGGTCAACAAGGCCACCTGGTTTGGACCAATGGAGACTCATCTCCCATCTCTTCCTTACTGCATCCCGATACATTATCCTGTCTGTTCTTCTCACTGCTGGGTCCCAGTCTTTGTCTGTTTCCTAGTTCTTCCCAAGGCCACCTATAATTGATCTTTTAGGGCCGAGCTCAGTTTTCACCACCTCAAAGAGACTTTTTAGCTTTTCATAGTCTCTTTGTTTTTCTGGGTCCCCATACTAGATAATAAATACCAGGATGGCAAATTTATGCTTATTTTTTAATGAGCAGAAAGTAGGCATTCAGTGTACATTTGTTGGGTGAATGGAGTCTGTTTGTGCTCCCAAATATTTTATTATATTATTTTCCATGAGCCTGGGATCTTCCCTGGTAATAAGCATGGTAGGAAACAGTTAAGTTCATCCATTCTCTGCCTGTAATTTTCTGTAGCAGTAGTTTTTCATGCATACCTGACAGAGTTATGGAAGGGGAGTCTGATGGCCAGGACTGAGTTAGGTACCAAATGGGTACTTGAAATGTAGAAACCTATCAGTCAAAATATGCTGGAGGCTCCTCTTGATTCAAAAAAAATGAAAAGTTTATGAGCTTCATGTCTTAGAATCTTTGAAGACCTTAGGGTATTTCTTGAATTATGGTTTTAAAAGAGCAAAGCCATTTTAACTTACTGATTAAGTCAGAAATGTTGCAAACATAACCATGTTACCTGTAGCCTCCATATTGATTAAAACATGAATTTAAACCTTACTGCAGCAACCTAAACTACAGACTTTAAACTGCTGTCGCTTATCAAGAAAACTTTTCTTTGCCACAGGGTATAATGAATGTTCCTGAGTTTTGAAGGGGGAAATGATACCATAAAATAGAAGAGGTGATTCAAAAAAGACTTATTATGACATAGAAATGAAACAGCTACTAAATAAATAGCAGGACAATTATGATATTTCAAAGGAAAAAGTAGGCAGATGATTTTTTCTTTTCACCTCCGAAAGGACATCTTCTTAATTTGCACACCTGTACCACAAGGCAAGATCAGTTTCTGAATGACTTTGACATGCTTCACTGTATTCACATAGGCTTGTAAAAATGTTACTATCATCTTCCGAGTACAGAATTATGTGCAAATGAAAGATATTTTCAGGTCTTAGACACTGGATTTCTTTTTATAGGAGTAATTACATATCTGAAAAAAATCCAGAGCCTCAGGCCCTTAGATGACAACTGAGTAAACTGTGACTATAGGAGGGGTTTCAAAAAGTAGGATCCACAGAGAGTGACAGATGTGCATGTATAAGGAAGAATCCACTTCAGAGGTAGAGTTAGAGGAGTGGATGTGAAATCATCCAGAGAGAAGGACTCACAGGAGCAGGAGTAAGTCACAGCCACACGACTCCAGCTCCTTTCGATGCCACTCTTTTCTTAGACAAAGGCCTCCATACCCTAGCAAAGAAAAATTAAAGATATGGCTTCCCAGACAGACTCCATGCCCACTGGCCAAATGATAGGGGGACTTCTTCTTAGTATCCAAATTATGACAGATCTGTGTCCTCATTAGATAAACTATCCACAAAATCTGTTTCCTGGTACTTCTACCTCAAAACTTCCTGAGCATTACTTCCTAGTGATGCTGCTCAAATTATGGTCCAGAACTCACATTCTGTGAATTACTTTTTATAGGTGCACAACTAGACAAATGAAAAATCAAGACGAATTCCATTTATATTAGAATTCTTTAGACACCACTTCCTTTTCACTAAGTCACCTATATTTGGTAACAAAAGATCCTCTTCCAAATCAAAGTCAATATAGCTATATTTTACTTGAAACAAATCCTGATTTTCTTTCTTTCTTTCTTTCTTTCTTTTTTTTTTTTTTTTTTTCTTTCTTTTTTTTTTTAATTGGTATTAGGGATTGAACCCCAGGGCACTTAACCACCAAGCCACATCCCCAAGCCCTTTTTTAATTGTTCTTATTTTTTATTTTGAGAAAGGGTCTCATTAAGTTGCTAAGACTGGCCTTGAATTTGATATCCTCCTGCCTCAGCCTCCGGAGCCACTAGGATTTCAGGTGTGTGCCACTGCAACTAGTCAAATACAGATTTTCTGGAAGATATGTTGGGGGATCAACTTGCAACCCAATGCAAGAAGATAATTCTCCATTTCCCATTCTTATAGTAGCATTGGCAGAAATGCCATTGGCTCCAGATATCTTTGACTTTTATTTTTTCATTAAAAATTGTTACTCATAGATCAATGAAGAATATTAGAGCTGGTTAAGTTTCTACTTAATTCACTGATTACATATAAATAGTGGTTGAATGAGCTTCAGCCAATGAAGTGACTCCATCTGAACTAAGAGTAATGAAGTCAGTTTTGAGCTAGTTATCCAGGACCTCGGTTCTCAAAATGTGGTCTCTGAACCAGCAGCACTGGTACGATTGGGAATTTGTAGAAATGCAAATTCTCAAACTTATCCTAAATCTACTAAATTAAAAACTCTGGAATTTTTAACAAGCTCTCAGGAGTTGAGATGTTCTGAAGTTTGAAAAACTAAAGACTGAAACAATGCTGTGGATAGAGTTCAGAGGTAGAGTGCTCAGCTAGCATGTGTAAGGTCCTGGTTTTGATCCCCAACATAACAAAGAAAAGAGAGAGAGAGAGAGAGAGAGAGAGAGAGAGAGAGAGAGAGAGAGAGAGAGATTGGAAGATTGGAATATTATCCAGCACTGGAAGCAAAACCCATTTTTTTATTTTATTTTATTTATTTTTTTTGCACATATAGCTTTTGTTACATGATCTATTTTTGGTCACCATTTATTAAATAAATAAGTGAATTCCACATACATAACACAAATCTGATGTGTTGGGTTTTGTTTTATGATTCCTAAACAGTCAAAAAAATCAATAGGGGAAACACCGATTGAACTCTTAACATGTCCATGTCACAGAAGAACGATAAAAATTCAAAAAGATGTGGTCTCTGACTATAGGAAAGGAAATGTGCAGATATAAATGTACATTGATAACTAGGATGAAGTTTTTGTAATAGTGTGAGAAAACCAGCTTCCCAGGGAGCAGGCAAGAGGATATGCTAATTTCTTTCTGCACAATTTCTTGGAAAATGTGGGTTTAACTAGGACATGGTGTATCTCTAAGAACAGAGATAAAATGAGGCAGCAGGCAGAGCCGTCCAGAGAGATCAGAACAGGGCACATGCAAGAGAAGAGAGGGCAGGAAACCCTTCAGGATATGGAGCCTGGCCTCTTATGGTCAAAGTTCAGGGTTGGTGACAGGAAGAACTCTTTTAAATTAAAATCTGGAGAGTTCAATTTATACCAAGTAATGGGATATTGGAGTATGGCCTTTATTTGTAGCTTAGGGGAAGTTTTCCCAGTTATTGCATAGAGGAGCAATAGGCTGAAAGCTGTAATCTGAAAGATAATTCAAGTGAAAATAGGAAGGAGAAGCAGAGGCTGAAGGTGGAGAAACTAATTTATACATTATTAGCAGATATAAGGCAAGGAATGATAAGATGCCAAGACAGAAAAGGGTGGTTATAGGAAGGATGTTAGAGAAGATGAAGCCAAGGAGGGAACTGGTGGTCAATTCTCAAGGGAACTGAGGGTGGTTGGTGCTTCAAAGCTTTAGTCTGGGTATCTGGAGGAGGACAAGGCAGTTTGGAAGGTGAATAGTGATATAACATTTGCTTGTGGTAAGTTTGAAGAGTCCTACAGATGCCTCAACATGGGGTTCAGTGAAGAATTGGATGCAGGAGACTGAGTCTCAAGGTACAGCTGGAAATTTGGGAGTTATGTACACATAGAAGAAGCATTAGCATTAGCAGTGGAGGTAATCACATCATCCATCATAGAAAAAAATATATAGACAAAGAGAAAAGTGAGTTGAGGAAGTAGTTCTAATACACTATTTAGAATCCCCTGTAGGAAGAGACTTGAGAAAATGGTGTTAGAAAGAGAAAGAACTGAAATAGTTCAATTGAAGGAAAACAATGAGAAGCTGGCAACAAAAGCTAAGCAATGGAAGATTTACTGTAAGACAGGATTGTACTGAGTGATTTATATGCATGATCTCCTGAAATCCTCTCTGGAATATTTTGAAGTAGGAATTAGGAACCCTTTTAAAAGAGAAAGAAAACTGAAGATTACAAAGCCTGCCTAACTTGCTCAAGCTCACATAGCTAGAAAATAGTAGATGCAAAGCTCTGAACTCAGAATTAAAATATAATACTTCAGCCACTACCTAGGAAAGATGTTTCAGGAGAAACACCATTCACGCCAAAGGTATAGGGAGAGGAAGTTGTAAAGGGCCTAGTAAATGCAGTATTCTTGGTGATATTCAAGTGTACAGTTTCAGTGGTAAGGATAAGAAATCAGAAATAGGCACAACTTGCTAAATGATTTAGATTTAGCATTGAGTATAAGAAAGACAGTTAAATTTGGGCATGGTGGAACACACCTGTAATCCCAGGTGACTCAGAAGACTGAGTGGGAGGATTAGAACTGTGGAGACAGCCTTAGCAACTTAGCTAGACCCTAAGCAAAAGAAGGTGAGAATCTCAAGTTCTGTGACAAAAAGAGGACCGACGGACGTCTTATCTCTGCCAAGCTCCCTTTATCACAAAAGTAAACAAGTGGTGGCTTATTCCAACAAAAGTGTTCAAATGTGCACAGGATATTGAAATAGAGTGCATTGGATGAAAGTAGATATCTTCTCATCTACTAAGGTAAGCCTAACTTATATAAGAGATATAGGCAAGAAGACCCAAGACCAATTTGTCCAGTGAGCAGAAGAAAGCAAGAGACAAGCTACAGGGCTTGGGGCTATGATAGAAAGTAACCATTTCACAGAGTAGCATCCAGGGACCTGCTATAACCAATTTTGAGTTACTGGTGCCTGATGCATTAGCAGTACATTGAAATTATTTCACGGTTTTGAACAATGAATAAGACTGAAAAAGGCTAAGACCCAAGGACCCACTTTTCTCTACAAAGTTGAAGATGGGGAGGCTAGAATTCAGGCTTCAGGTTAAAAAATAAATGCTGAAACAAGCAATGTGGAGCTATCTTTATCTCCTCCTAAGTAGCTATTCTGCTACTGAGTTACCAATTTTCAGGAACTTTAGTGAAATTTGACAAGCCCTCTGTGACATTTGCTGTAACCATCTAGTAGTGTTTCTAATATAACCTTTGAGAAAATTCAATCTAATACCAGAGTTTTGAAGGCTCTCATTTTGTCAGATTGCTGGATGTTTCTAGCACATGCATGAGAAAAAATAAGTTAGGGGACTGCATACATAAAGGGCCAGGTTGGCAGTGTCCTTAAAAGTAAGTACACTCCAGACAACTTTATATTATTCCCCCTACAGCTTTGTAATACTCATTCTAAATAATATCCCCATTTCTTCTTCCTTTGCTCCCATTTCTTCCTTCACCTGGATCATCTTGTGACATGAGAAAAATAGCATGTCTTTCTATCTACAGTTTCACTTAAAAACTTCCTTTACCCTTTACAATGTTTTCTCCCCTTACTTAGAATTTCCCGTTGCTTTGAATTATTTTTTAAATCTTCTGAATTAATACCATTTTGTTTAGGAAAAATAATAGACCTATTGCATAAAAACCAGTCTGACTTACATTATATTACATTTATTATAAAATACATTTCAATACATTTATTTCAAATGAATGCAAATTTGAGAAAGGTACTTAACTTCCCTGTGTCATAATTATCTACTCAGTCAAGAAAAGGAATAATGTCTACTCATACAAAGATTGTGAAGATATTGTGATAACATACAAATTATTTATGGGAGGCAGAAAGCTAGACAGAAGATAGAAAGGCAAATAGGAGATAGGAGAAGAACCTCGGAGAAGGAAATAAGGGAAGGAGTCCATGCCATCCTCCAAGGAGATATCTGGTCATAAGAACATCCTGTTGCTGCCCCTGACAGCTTCAGCTGGAACAGCTCTTCCTTACATATCCCTACCCCTTCCCTTAGCAACAGTCAACCAGGAAATCTTCTCTAAAGCACTTCATCATGTACTAACAAACTCTCACCCCACCCTTATGTTAATAAAGCCTTGAAAACTACTCTTCCAAGATTTTTTTAAGAAAACAAAATATCCTGCCACAGTGGTGCACACCAGTAATCCCAGTGGCTCTAAAGACTTAGGCAGGAAGATTGCAAGTTTGAGACCAGCCTCAGAAACTAAGTGAGGCCCTGAACAACTTAGTGAGAACATTTCTCAAAATTAAAAATTAAAAAAAAAAAAAAAGGGCTGGGCATGTGGCTCAGTGGTTAAGTGCCCCTGGATTCAATTCCTGGTACCAAAAATGGAAAATAAAAATAAATAAATAAATAAAAGAAGAAGAACAAAAATAAAAGAAAGAAAGAGAAAAAAAGAAAAGAAAACAGAGAGAGTTCATTGGCTCCATTCTGAATCCTATACCCCACCAATTACTTATAGGGACAAATCAAGTCCATAAATACCTCTAGACAACAGACACCCATTGGTAACCCTTTCTTAGGAACTCTCCCCCTTTGGAAGCTCTTCTTTCTTTCCTTCTACTACTTTTAAAAAGTCCTTTCAGTTTGCTTTCACCCTTGTGTCCATGGATTTCACTCTTCAAATTTGGGAGACAAAAAACCCACCTGTCCATCATGCATGTTATAGTGTGACATGGAGACACAGAACAAATGTTGCCTATCATCTCTCTCCATTTCTCTTATTACCATATGCTCCCAAAACAGGACGAAGTGGTTTTTCCCTCTCTCTCTCATCTTGCATCATATGTAGCTACTCAAAGGTTACCAGTAATCTGGAGAACACTAGTAATATTTGGATCAAAATTTTAGGCAGTGTTTTCACAAGCCCCCTCAGCACAATCACACGCATTTTTGCTCATGTGTGTGTTTCATTCTGATTTGTGTCTGTGTCCACAGGTATCATATGCAGTGCCTAAATAGCTAAAATAGCTATAAAATAGTCTTTGAAGAAGGAAGGAAGGGAGGGAGGGAGGGAGAGAGAAATATGTGAGCTATACTCATTTTCAATGTGTTAATAGGAAGAAGGAAGAAGAAGGGAGGTAGCTCAGTAGGGAGGGAGTATTTTTCAGAGGATTAAAAAGAACAAATGAGAGAATGTGAGCAAAATTCTATTGCACTCCAAAATACATAGAGTTTTTCATTGAATAATCTACTAAGAAATAACAGACCCTGTTTCACTATCACCTAACCCACTCCAAAGTGTCTTCCTACTCAATTGAAGTCTTTGTGGTTTTGGGAATCTAAAATTTATTCTGAAGTTTTGGATTTAGAAGTGACAGCACTTTTAAGAAAGCCTGAATTCTTGGTAGCTCAGTAACAAGCGGGCATGTTTCCAGAGCATCAGTTTCTTTATAGATAAACTGTATTTTTTCAGCAGGATTAAAAAGAACAAATGAGAGAATGGTTATGAAAACAAGTTTGGAACTTCAAAACACTTTGGAATATGCACATAACTGCCTCTTGGATTCGTCATTGTGATACGTCAAACATGGTATATTTGAACCTAAACTCATTGCACTCCTAGTGAACATTTTCCTCAGCTCAATACCCCCACAATTACAAGAATTACCTCTTGGGGATTCCCAGGAGACTAAATGATAACTGACTCCTCCCTCTTTCCAGGATCTGCATTAAGCCTATAAAAGCCTGCTGATTTGAACTTTTTAAGCCCCAACCATATATAGACCCCTTTCCCCCCTCTTCTATTCTATTATCTTTGCTTTTTAAAAGAACTATGCTTCATTGACAAACATAGATTTTTGTCACATGCCTGTGTGGTTGTGTTTAATACATATTTCGGTTTGATTACATCTCCACTTTGCTTAGAAAAAAAATATTGTGGGCATTTGCTTATGACAGTATAGAATAAATAGATGACAACACTGGCTCAAAGAAAAAGTTCTAACATTTATTCTGAATTAGTAAGAGTATGAAAAGCAATATAAAACGTGGAAAGGCATAATGGGAATTTAATATGTACTCCAGCAACACTCTCCTCTTCTTTACTATGATAAAATTTTACTCCACTAATCATGTGTGAAGTGAATAGATCTCCAGATCCAGGGGAAAGAATACTGATAAATCTAGGCCAATAATGATAATCCCATTCCTCTTTCTCTTTGCTGGTTACTGCATTAGAAAAATGCTTGTAATGGAAGTTGGTCAGAGAAATATTTAGTCTGTAGGAAGGGGAATCTTGTTAATTTCAATGTAGGACATCTTCTGGCAATGAACCATCCCACACTCCGGAGGTGCTGAAACCATCCTATACCCATTAGGAGATCTCCAGTGACAAAAGTCAATGTACCAGGTGGAAGTCAGCAGATGGAAAGAGCATGTCTTATGAATTGCTGGATTAATAAGCATCAGAGCCACCTTCCCTCTGCACTTGATGTGTGTACACTTTCGCGTTTCCTTTAGCATCAGTCAAGCAGGATTTTTTTTTCCCGCACAAACATTGCAAATGTTATATAAAATTAATACACAAAAATACATATGGTAATATACTGAAATATTGCTTAATGTGAACAGCAAACCTGGCTAAGGCAAAGATGGAAATGTAATTTCAATTTAATAACTATAAAATCAAAACAAATTATCTGTACAGAAAAAGAGCAGCTTCCTCATGCTAAAACAAAGAAAATGACTAACCAAAAAAGAGATTCTTCCTCTAGGCTGTTATGAAAAGGAAAGAAAGTTTTCTATGACTGTGCTTTTTAATGTGCCTAAATGTAAGTCAGGGATGTTATTCAGAAAAACATCTTCCGGGGAATCGGACTGGTAGTATGAATGTTGTCTTGGCTTTCTGGTGGTTTTGGATGGCTCTAAGGATAATATTTAGCTTCTTAGATTCCAGCAGATGGAACAGTGTGTCCATCTCACACACAGTGCCTGAGTATGATTTTTCAGTGTTGGATGGAAAATGGAAAATATGAGATTGAATATCATCCAGTTAGTCTGTGCTGTCTTTAGAGTCTGCCATGTACTAGGTGTTCAACATAAAAGTTAAAATTTTATATTTCTGTTGAGGAGTCCATTAATCTATTACAAAATCATTTGAATAATTAACTCATCTTCCTTCAAATGTCACTTTCTTTGCTCTAAATTTCTAAATGGGGAAGGTCCATATATAAAAGCCTTTGGAGGATATTTCTAGAGACTATCCTCATAGAATTATTTATAAAACTTTTTTTTTCAAAATTATTTTTTATTCTAAGTTGTTATAAATGACAGCAGAATGTATTACATTTTATATTATACTTGTAGAGCACATTTTTACACATCTCTGGTTGTATGCAAAGTATATTCACACCATTCATGACTTCATACATGCACTTAGGGTAATGATATCCATCTCATTCTACTATCTTTTTTTTCTTCACCCTTTTGCCCCCTCCCGTCCCCTCCCTCCCCACTGGCCATTCTAGTGTTCTTCTAATCCTCCTATGCTCCCCATCCCAACCCCACTATAAATCGGCCTCCTTATATCAGAAAAAACTTTTGGCATTTGGCTTTTTGGGATTGGCTAACTTCACTTAGCATTATATTTTCCAAATTCATCCATTTACCTGCGAATGTCATGATTTTATTCTCTCTTATTGCTGTGTAATACTCCTTTGTGTATATATACCACATTTTCTTTATCCATTCATCTACTGAAGGGCATCTAGGTTGGTTCCACAATTTAGCTATTGTGAATTGTGCTGCTATAAACATTGATGTGGCTGTGTCCCTGTAGTATGCTGTTTTTAAGTTCTTTGGGTATAAACCGAGGAGTGGGATAGCTGGGTCATAAGGTGGTTCCATTCCAAGTTTTCCAAGGAATCTCCATACTGCTTTTCCATATTGGCTGCACCATTTTGCAGTCCCACCAACAATTTATGAGTGTGCCTTTTTCTGCACATCCTTGCCAACATTTATTGTTGTTTGTGTTCTTAATAGCTGCCATTCTGACTGGTGTGAGATGAAATCTTAGAATGGTTTTGATTTGCATTTCTCTAATTGCCAGAGATGTTGAACATTTTTCCAAGTGTTTGTTGATTGATTGTGTATCTTCTTCTGAGAAGTGTCTGTTCAATAACCCATTTATTGATTGGGTTATTTGTTTTTTGGTGTTAATATTTTTAAGTTCTTTATATATTCTAGAGATTAATGCTCTATCTGATGTGCGTGTGGTAAAGATTTGTTCCCAATTAGTAGGCTCTCTATTCACCTCACTGATTGTTTCTTTTGCTGAGAAGAAGCTTTGTAATTTGAATCTATCCCATTTATTGATTCTTCATATTAATTTTTGTGCTACATGCATCTTATTAAGGAACTTGGGGCCTAATCCAACATGTTGGAGATTAGAGCTTACTTTTTCTTCTATCAGGTGTAGTGTCTCTGGTCTAATTCCTAGATCCTTGATCCACTTTGAGTTGAATATTGTGTGTGGTGAGAGATAGAGGTTTAATTTCATTTTCTTACGTATGGATTTCCAGTTTTCCCAGCACCATTTGTTGAAGAGGCTATCTTTTCTCCAATGTACATTTTTGGCGCCTTTGCCTAATATAAGATAACTGAAATTTTAAGTGTTAGTCTCTGTGTCCTCTATTCTGTACCATTGGTCTACCAGCCTATTTTTGGTGTCAATACCATGCTGTTTTTGTTACTATTGCTCTGTAGTATAATTTAAGGTCTGCTATATTGATGCCACCTGCTTCACTCCTCTTACTAAGGATTGCTTTAGCTATTCTGGGTCTCTTAATTTTCCAGATGAATTTCATGACTGTTTTTTCTATTTCTATGAGGAGTGTCATTGGGATTTTGATTGGCATTGCATTAAATCTGTATAGTGCTTTTGGTAGTATTGTCATTTTGACAATATTAGTTCTGCCTATCCAAGAACAGGGTAGATCTTTCCATCTTCTAAGGTCTTCCATAATTTCTTTCTTTAATGTTCTGTAGTTTTCATTATAGAGGTCTTTCACGTCTTTGGTTAAGTTGATTCCAAGATTTTTTTTTTTTTTTGTTTTGTTTTTGATGCTATTGTAAACAGGGTAGTTTTCCTCATTTCCCTTTCAGAGGATTTGTCACTGATATATAGAAATGCCTTAGATTTTGCCTTAGATTTTGTATCCTGCTACTTTGCTGAATTCATTTATGAGTTCTAGAAGTTTTCTGGTGGAATTTTTTGGATCTTCTAGTTATAAAATCATATTGTCAGCAAATAATGATAATTTGAGTTCAACTTTACCTATCTGTATCCTTTTAATTTCTTTTGTCTGTCTTATTGCTCTGGCCAGTATTTCAATTACTATGTTAAATAGAAGTGGTGAAAGAGGGCATCCCTGTCTTCTTCCAGTTTTTAGAGGGAATGCTTTCAATTTTTCTCCATTTTGAATAATGTTGGCCTGGGGATTAGCATATATGGCTTTTACAATGTTGAGATATGTTCCTATTATCCCTAATTTTTCTAGTGTTTTGAACATGAAGGGGTGCTGTATTTTGTCAAATGATTTTTCTGCATCTATTAAGATAATCATATGGTTCTTATCTTTGAGTCTATTGATGTGATGAATTACATTTATTGATTTCCATATGTTGAACCATCCTTGCATCCCTGTAATGAACCTCACTTGATCATGGTGTACTATATTTTTTGATATGTTCTTGTACCCGTTTTGCCAGAATTTATTGAGAATTTTTGCATCTATTTTCATTAGAGATATTGGTCTGAAGTTTTCTTTCTTTGATGTGTCTTTGTCTGGTTTGGGGATCAGGGTGATTTTGGCCTCATAGAATGAGTTTGGAAGTGCTCCCTCTTTTTCTATTTCCTGAAATAAATTGAAGAGTATTGTTATCAGTTCTTCTTTAAAGGTCTTGTAGAACTCAGCTGTGTATCCATCTGGTCATGGGCTTTTCTTGGTTGGTAGGCTTCTGATGGCATCTTTTATTTTGTCACTTGAAATTGGTCTGTTCAAATTGTGTATATCATCCTGCTTTAATTTGGGAAAATCATACGACTCTAGGAATTTGTTGATGCCTTCGGTGTTTTGTATTTTGTTGGAATACAAGTTTTCAAAATAATTTTGAATTATTTCCTGTATTTCCATAGTATTTGTTGTGATATTTCCTTTTTCATCACATGTGTTAGTAACTTGAGTTTTCTCTCTCCTTCTCTTTGTTAGCCTGGCAAGGGTCTGTCAATTTTATTTATTTTTTCAAAGAACCAACTTTTTGTTTTGTCAATTTTTTCAATTGTTTCTTTTGTTTCCATTTCATTAATTTCAGCTCTGATTTTAATTATTTCCTGTCTTCTACCAGTTTGGGTATTAGATTGTTCTTCTTTTTCTAGAGCTTTGAGGTGTAATTTTAAGTCATTTATTTGTTGATTTTTCTTCTTTTGAGGAATGAACTCAATGTAATGAACTTTCCTCTTAGAACTGCCTTCATAGTGTCCCAGAGATTTTGATATGTTGTGTCTGTGTTCTCATTCACTTCTAAGAATTTTTTAATTTCCTCTTTGATGTCATCTGCAACCCATTGTTCATTCATATTATTTAGTCTCCAGATGTTGGAATAGCTTTTATTTCTTATTTTATCATTGATTTCTAATTTCATTCCATTATGGTCTGACAGAATGTAGGGTAGTATCCCTATATTTTTATATTTGTTAAGAGTTGTTTTGTGGCATAGTATATGATCTATTTTAGAGAAGGATCCGTGTGCTGCTGAGAAGAAAGTGTATTTGCTTGTTGAGGGATAAAATATTCTATATAAGTCAGTTAAGTCTAAGTTGTTTATTGTACTTTTGAGTTCTATAGTTTCTTTGTTCAGCTTTTTTTTTTTGGAAGTTCTATCCAGTGGTGAAAGGGGTGTGTTAAAGTCACCCAGAATTATTGTGTTTTGGTCAATTTGACTCTTAAACTTGAGGAGAGTTTGTTTGATGAACATGGATGCTCCATTGTTTGGGGCATATATATTTATAATTGTTAAGTCTTGTTGGTGTATGGTTCACTTGAGCAGTATATAGTCTCCTTCTTTATCCCTTTTGGTTGACTTAAGCTTGAAGTCAACTTTATTTGATATGAGGATGGAAACCCCTACTTGTTTCCTCAGTCCATGTGAGTGGTAGGATTTCTCCTAACCTTTCACCCTCAGCCTATGGATGTCTTTTCCTATGAGCTGAGTCTCTTGGAGGCAGCATATTGTTGAGTCTGGTTTTTTTTTTTTTTTTTTTTTTTTTTTTTTTTTTTTTTTTGATCCAATCTGCTAGTCTATGTCTTTTAATTGGTGAGTTTAGGCCATTAACATTCAGAGTTATTATTGAGATGTGTTTTGTATTCCCAGCCATATGTGTTTATTTTTGGTATTTAACTTGACATGGTTTCTCTTCTGATTGTTTTTTCCTTTAGTGTAATACCTCTCTCTGCTGATTTCAACATTGTTATTCTTTTCCTCTTCATGGAATATTTTGCCAAGGATGTTCTGTAGTGTTGGCTTTCTACTTATAAATTCTTTTAACTTTTGTTTATCATGGAAGGTTTTTATTTTGTCCTCAAATCTAAAGCTTAATTTTGCTGGGTATAAGATTCTTGGTTGGCATCCCTTTTCCTTCAGAGCTTGGAATATGTTGTTCCATGATCTCCTGGCTTTGAGTGTCTGAGTTGAAAAATCTGCTGTAATATGAATTGGTCTCCCCCTCTATGTGATCTGATTCCTCTCTTTTGCGGCCTTTAAAATTCTATCCTTGTTCTGTATGCTAGGCATTTTCATTATAATGTGTCTTGGTATAGATCTGTTGTAATTCTGTACATTTGGTGTCCTATATGCCTCTTGTATTTGGTTTTCTAATTCATTCTTCATGCTTGGGAAATTTTCTGATATTATCTCATTGAAGAGGTTGTGCATTCCTTTGGTTTAAAACTCTGTGCCTTCCTCTATCCCAATTACTCTTAGATTTGGTCTTTTGATGCTGTCCCATACTTCTTGGATGTTCTGTTCATGGTTTCTTACTATCTTTATTGTGTGTTCAACTTTATTTTCAAGATTATATACTTTGTCTTCATTGTCTGAAGTTCTTTCTTCCAGTTGATCTAGTCTGTTGGTGATGCCTTCAATTATGTTTTTTATTTGGTTAATTGTTTCCTTCATTTCAAGGATTTTTTTTTTTTTTTTTTTAGAGTTTCTATCTCTTTTTTGAAGTAATCTTTTGCTACCTGTATTTGCTCTCTTATATCTTTGTCGTAGTGGTCAATTTTTGCCTATATTCGTTCATTTAGGTCATTCTTTGATTCACAGATCATTTTAATTATGAACCTTCTGAACTCCTTCTCTGACATTTCATTGACTTTGCTGAGCATAGACTCTATTATTGTAGAATCCTCGTTTGTTTGGGGTACTTTCCTCCCTTGTTTTTTCATGTTGTCTATTCGCCTTACTTTCTTCCAGTGTAGATCTGAGATATTACAGTTTCTTCCCTATAGTCTTATAATATCCTTGTAGGTTGTTTGTGCCTCCCCTTATTGTTGGGCTATCAGAACCTGCTGTTGTCCCTCAAAGTATGCTACCTGGGGCTGGGTCCACGCAGGTTGGTGTGGGTCAAACTGGTTGAGTCTGAGCCCCTGTGGTGGTCTGCTGGGCCTGGCATCACTCCAGTGCAGGATGCCAGGACTGCACTGGGCCCACCTGGACTCAAGCAGTGTTGGCGGGTTTGTCCTTTCTGGCTTCTGCTCTGGGGCGGAGGAGGTCAGCGGGACTGGCTGGGGCCTGGTCACACACCAGCGGGGATCAGTGGGACTGACCTGGGTCTGGCCTCACTCCAATGCAGGATCTGAGACTGACTTCCCTGAGCAGGCCTGGACTCAAACAGAGTTGGCAGGTCTATCCTTGTTGGCTCCTGCTCTGGGGCCTATTTATAAATCTTAATTCATTAATCTTTGTCTGTTCTGCCACACTGACTACCTCCCAAAGTAAGACATG
Source organism: Tamias sibiricus (assembly GCA_025594165.1). Taxonomy (NCBI): domain Eukaryota; kingdom Metazoa; phylum Chordata; class Mammalia; order Rodentia; family Sciuridae; genus Tamias; species Tamias sibiricus. Next base: position 42,643,234 of record CM046664.1, read on the forward strand.
GTACACAGGGCACTCCCAGTGCCCCTTGACACCGGCTCAGTATGTGGCTCTCATGGAAAATTAACATTTGTTAAGAGAATTAATAATACAACATATAAGAACACTGTGCAATTATTTAAAAATAATAATTTTTATTATGGTTTGGATCTGGAATGTCATCCAAAGTCTCACGTATTCAGAAGTGGGATTTTGGGAAAGTGATTGGATCATGAACTCTCTGACCTCATCAGTGGATTCATTCATAGAATGAATTAACTCATAGAATGATTAATCCATACAAGGAATTAATTAGTCTGAATGGGATACTGAGAGGTGGGGTGCACTTGGAGGAAGCGAGTCATTAGGGGCGTGCCCTGGAAGGGCTTATCTTTCCCCAGCTGAGTGACAGTGAGTCATGTCCCCATAAATTTCATATGTCAAAGCCCTAACCTCCAATCTGATGATAGGTATGGAAGTAGAGATTTTGGAAAGTAATTAGTTTAAGATAGGGTCAGGAAGGCAGGGACTTCAAAATGGAATTTATGCTCTTATTATAAGAGACACCAAAGAACTTACTTCTTCTTTCTTTCACCACCCTTATTCTTCAAGGACAGACCATGTGAGGTTACAGTGAGAAGGTGCTCAAGTATAAACCAAGGAGAAAGATGTCAACAGACACTGATTGCTGGACCCTTGATCTTGGGATCCCAATCCCCAGAACTGGAATTTTTTTTAATATTTTATTTATTTTTTATTTATAATATTAGAATATATTACAATTCATGATGCACATATATAGCATCTTTTTACATATTTTTTTTCAGAACTGGGATGTTGTAAAATGTTTAAGCAGTCTGTGATGGTCAGCTTTTATTGCTGTGACCAAAATGTCTAACACAAACAACTTGGAAGAGGAAAGATTTATTTTGGTTGGTTTCAGAGGTGGTCTGTGGTTAGTTGTCTTCAAGACAGAAACATTAAGACAATAGGATATGTCTCTCAGATCATGGCAGCTGGGAAGCACAGAGAGAGAAGAGACAGCTGGGGAAACATAATCCCTTCCAGGCCCCTAGTGACTCGCTTCTTCCAAATGTATCTGACCTCTCAGTATTCCATTCAGACTAATTAATTCATTCTATGAATGAATCCACTGATGAGGTCAGAGCCCTCATGATCCAATCATTTTCCCAAAATCTCACCTGAGACATTGGCTGACATTCCAGATCCAAACCATAACTCAGTCTGGTTAATCGTATGTGGTATAGACTATTATGACAATCTAAGATAAGACAGTAAGGGTATAAAATAAGAATTTAAAAAGAGTAAGAGTGGAGATTAGTGAAATTTAACAATTAATATGGCTTGTGTGAATAATAAAATTTAACAATTTCCCAACTTTCCATAGCACAAAACATTGCTTGGCTCAAAAGTCTACAGAGATTGTAGTTAGGCTTTAGTAGATTTATTCTCCTTCCTTTATAAAAAGAGAGAGAGAGAGAGAGAGAGAGAGAATACACTCAATATGTCCCAATGTTAGTACTCGAGACATTGATTTTATTTACAATTTGAACCTGTAATTGGAAACAAAGTTTCATTGTAATTTCAGCTTTCAGCACTGTGACAGTCAGTTTTCTGTCACTGTGACAAAACACCTGAGATAAACACCTTTAAAGAGGAATTTTACTTTGGCTCATAGTTTCAGAGATATCAGTTCCCAGTCACTTGACCCCATTGCTATGGGCCTGTGGTGAAGCAGAACATCAAGGTGGGGAGCAAGTGGCAGAGCAGAGCTGCTCGCCTCATGGAAGCTGGGAAACAGAAAAGTGACCCGGGACAAAATCCACCATTCAAGGATGCACCATAATTTCTTTGGCTAGACCCCACTTCCTAAGATTTCTACCACCTCCCAATAGCCCATGACTAGAAACCAACCTTTTAGCATATGGCCTTTGGGGGATATTTTAGATCTAGACAATAACAACCACCCAAGTTTCACATGCATAGAGTGATAGCAGTTACTAGTTGACATAAGTGCCTGGCACCAACACTTCACACTCCTTTATCTCATCTCCACTAAGGCAAATGGTAAGATCACTGCTGTCAATTTCTTCCTAGATGAAGAAACACAAGTCTAATACCCACAGGTACTGAGGGGCATTCAGACATTCAATCCAAATGCACTTGGCTCTGACACAGGTGCTCATCTGCAATCGTTTTATCATTGAAGACATCTCTATCCAGCTCTCAATAAAACAGTTTTAAATTTATATCTTTTTAAATGGGTCATTTCCATTTTTCCTTCTTATTCTTCCTAATTTCTGCCATAATGTTGCATTAGCATAACTAATTCAGGATTCACCAATTTTGGCTCCTTCTTCAGTGTTTGTGCCTCTCCTTTCTGATGCATTGTTCAGTCTTGTGCCAATATCCTCCTGCACAAGCCAGCTGATTAGCGAGCACTTTGCTATCTATGTCTACAGCCACATCCAGCCTGCAGCATTTTCTGAAAAGGAGTTAAAACTACAAAGAGAAAAGCTTTCAGTTTCTCCTAAGAGAAAATTGCCAGTTGTTTAAGAACTTTAGTAACCTGGTCAAACATGTCCTGGTTTCTTTCTTATTAAAAAAGAAAAAGAGAAAACAAAACAACAAAAAAAAAATAGATCTTGATGAAATCCACAATTAGTGCTCCAGGCATCGCAGCTTATCAGAGGATGGTGGCCAAGTAATATTTGCAGGTGGAAGTTGACAAAGGGATAATAGCTGCAATTAAGTGAAGTCACTTAGACTGATTTTAACAAAAGCATCTCTGAGGTAACTGTAAATTTTCTGGTTAATACTTGTAACTATTCCAGTGAAATCTCCTGTGTTCACTGGGGAACAATTGAATGCTTGTTAGATGAATTTAACACTCACCTTAATTGGGCAATCCAGTATTTCATTAATTCCAAAGTAGTACTAATTTTCCAATATGGATAATTAGGGTACACAAATATTGCTGTCTTTATCATTGCTATGTAACATTTGTGAATTCAGGCTCTTAGGAACTCTGTAAAAATATGGGATTAAAGTAATGCTAACAATACCTCATGTTATAATAATCATAAAAGAAATATGAAAGTGTTTTTTAAAATTAAACATTTCTACATACCTTTTCTCAATTGAATGTCATAACGTCCCTTTGTAAAATATATAAGGCAGTTATATTGTCACTACTTCATAATGAGAAAACAATTAGAATATCAATTTTAAAAGAAACATCATTCAGGTGAATGATCCTAATTTTTGTAACTTATTTGTTTGGTACGAGAGTGGAGAAATATATTTCTTTATAACATGGTAAAATCTCCAAGTTCTTTCTGTGCAATTTAGAGACGAATTCCAAGACAACTGGTCCAGAAAAAGCAACTCTATGTGTTTCTTTCAGGTTCAAATCCTTAGATGCAGAGAACCAGGGAAAACAGTAGGGCAGGGGAGAGAACAAAACCTGCCAAGGTCCTACTGGATTCATAGAGCTGGATGGGTCCCTGATTCTCTCTGAAATTTAGGTTTCTTTCATTTAAACTTGGGATAGCTATGCTGACACATATATTTGTTAAAATTAAACCACATAGTCTGTTTAAAGTACTGGCAGAGATCTGATGTGTGGCGAGTCCCGGTCAGCAGCTGACATCATAAGCAAGCAGTGGAGGACACTGTCTCAACAAAATGAGATCATGGTGAAACAAAGCTTTTGTAAACATGAAGAATTCTTTTCCTTTTGCTCCTGCAACAGATTATCACAAACTAGTGGCTTAAAACAACACACATTTATTCCCCTAAAATTCTGGAGATCAGAGGCCCAAGATCAATGGTTTCAGAAGTCTGCATTCCTTCAACAGGCTTTAGGGGAGAATCCATACCCTGTCTTTTCCAGCTTCTAGAGGCTACTTGAATTCCTGAATTTACATTCCATTTTCAAAGAAAGCAGCATAACATCTTCAAATTCCTCGCTGTCTGTTATTCTCTTTGACTTAAGGATCCTTCACCCACCCAAATACGCCAAAATAATCTTCCCATCTCAAGATCCGTAACCACATTTGCAGAGTTCCTTTTACCTCATAAACTGATTTACTCATAAGTTCCCGAGATTAGGACCTGATGAATACCTTTGAAGGGTCATTACTCTGTTTTGTAACTAAAAACTAGGCTAAAATTTGCTGGTACACAACCATCACCTATCACTAGAAAGAGACTTCTCTGTGAGGGCTATATGTTCTTTGAGTTTATATTACCATTTGTATGAATCAGAATATAACATTATGAGATCAATCTTTGAGCTGGAGTTGACAGGATTTAGTTAATAGATACCCAAGGCCCAGTTTTATCTTTGACCTCATTCAATACATATATTAGCACTTTAGACAACAATAGAAGATTATCAGCAAATTGTTAGTTATGTGAGCTTTGGAAAAAGAGTTAAGCCCTACTCATATGGTGTAAGTAATAGGCTTAATCTAGAGGACAGATTCAGTATGCATTAATGAAAAATCTCCTGCCTGGGTCCAAAAAGGATATGGTATTAAGAAAGGATGAAGGTAATATATTGCTGCAACAGTGGTGTGTGTCTATGCACAGCATTAAGACACACAGATGCCTTCGTGTTTTCTCTTTAAGAAAAGCTCAGTGTGGCTTCAAAATGGGAACCAAGCAATCAGTTTTTGATAGCTGTGTATAAAGTCCTCCCAGTTGCTTTTACACATATATTTTATTTAATTCTCACCGTAATTTTATGTGTGAAGTTTTGTTCTCTCCATTATACAGATAATAAATGTTAGACTCAGAAAACTAAAGTAAATTGACATGTCACACATCTATCAATTCAATTACTAAACATCACTTGAAGCCAGATCTTTTTGATTCCAGAGCCCTTGATCTTCAAAATATATTTGCTCAGAGAAGTGACTGCTAAAATATCTATTTAAAATTTATACTACAGAAAGAAAAGTATTAAAGTCTGAAGTAGAAACGTGTTCAATTATAGGTAAGAAAGCTATTATCTGGTAAGTCAATAAAGGAAGTTTTAGATTGTAACTGTTTAGCAGTTTTCTGTGGGGATCAAAGCATTCTATATCCTTGCTGTTCAGTAAAACACCAGGTGGCCCCATCGGACCCTCAGGTGGGTGGAATGTATCTATTACATAGAAAAGTCTGGAAAGCAATATGAAGATCCCTCAAAAACTTGGAATGGAACTACCACTTTACCCAGATATCCCACTCCCTGGAATATACCCAAAGGACTTGAAATCAGCATACTATAGTGACTCAGCCACATCAATGTTTATAGCAGCTCAAGTCACCATAGCTGAGCTATGGAACCAACCAAGGTGATCTTCAACAGATGAATGGATAAAGAAATGTGGTATATATACACAATGGAATATTTCTAAGCCATAAAGAAAAAATGAAATTATGGCATTTCCAGGCAAATGGATGGAAATGGAGAGTATTGTGCTAAGTGAAATAAGCCAATCCCCAAAAAACCAAAGGCTGAATGTTCTCTCTGATATTTGGATATGCAGATGCTAATGCCAATAGGGAGGGGTTAGGGAAGAATAGAAGTACTTTGGATTAGACAAGGGAGAATGAAGGGAAGGGAGGAGGTATGGGAGTAGGAAAGACAGCATGAATCAGACATAACTTTCCTATGTTTATATATAAATACACAACGAGTACAACCCTACATTATGTTCAACCACAAGAATGGGACATTATATTCCATGTATGTATAATATATCAAAATACATTCTACTGTCATGTATAACTGAAAAGAACAAATAAAAATTTTAAAAAGAAAAGTACGCTTCTAGAGTGATGCATAAAGTTGGAGTAAAGGATGTTGATTATGAGGATCTCAATCATCTCCATTGATGGTGGTGTGCAGACTTACTTGACTTTAAGCACAAGGAGGGTAAACGAGAATCAGCGGGTTTGAAGGATGATCATTCTTTCATATTACAACACCAAAAGATCCCTTTCACATCTGCGAGTTGAAAGAAGGCAGCACAAAGAGATGGTAGGTTTGAAAAGTATAGCTAAGGGACTTACCAAGATTTTATCTCTCTTTTTTTTATAGTTAATATCCAATATCCTTCATCAAGGGGGACAAATTCATCAATGGGTTAACTGTGAAAATTAAATTGGCTCCAGGTCATTCTGAATACCAAGCCGTTAGAACTATCCATCCAGTGATAGCTTGTGGATATAAGAATACTTAACTCATATCTAATTGGCATTACTGTCATTGAAGTAAAAGGTCAAACCAGGCTACTCCTATTCAGGATTTGGCAGAGCTGTAACAAGCACACTCCACCCTATCTCTTCCACTAATTACAACTAGAGGCCCTAGACCAAATGCCTCAGACAACTATGGGGAAATCCTGAAAGATAAAAAAGAGCTACTCATTGGGTATATCAGAATTTGATAAACATTACATTTCCTTGGGTTTTTTATTTAATCAGTTTTGTATTGTTGTAGGTTTATTTGTTTTTGCTCCCATTTGCTTTACGTATACACTCATGCCCGGCATAACAAGAGTTCCATCAATGAAAGACTGGATAAATATTGGCACTCCCATAAGATTATAATGGAAGGCTGGGATTGTGGCTCAGTGGCAGAGCACTTGCTTCACAAGTATGAGAGGCACTGGGTTCGATCCTCAGCACCACATGAAAATAAATAAATAAAATAAAGGTATTGTGTCCATCTACAACTGAAAAAAAATTTTAAAGATTATAATGGAACTAAAGCAAGAATGTGTAGCTGAAGAGGCAAGATAAAAGGAAGCTATAGGAGAAGGGGGAGATAAAAGTAACAAACTCTCAAGAAAACTCACAGTGATGGATTAGCAGAAGATTTTGCAGACTTTCACAAGCTTCTAAAAAACTGTGAAAACATGGAACCCACCAGCTCTGCAGGATGGAGATATGCCAGGTGTATGCAATGCCACAGATACTGCCTCTACCATTTACTCAGCCGCTAAGAATGGGTGGAACCCTGTCCACTCTCCTCTCCCTACACTTAGCAAAGATAAACAGAGGTAGTGCTCCACCTTTCCCCACCCATGCTGCAGTCAGAGACTGAGGAAGAATGTTTATGACTCTCACTCACCTGCATTAGAACACGCCCAGGAAAGAACAGGGTTCCTTTCTCATCTTCACCCAGGTGAAGAGAGGAGGGAGAACAGGAAGCCAGAGAAGGTGATTCCTTAAGTTTGTGAAGTCTGTCCTTTCCCCACCATGAAAGGTGAAAGAACTGAACTTCAAGGTGGAACAGCCAGGTGTCAGCTCTCTCACTAAGCAGCACATCAGTAGGAACAACTGAATGAAGCTACAAAGCTTTGAAAGCTGACTGTCATTCAAGTAGAGGCCACCAAAGCAGGCACTACTGTGTGTTCTGAACCTTCATGAGTGACAAAACAGAAGATAAAAATCAGTCTGATACCATAGTTCTCAAAATGTCCAAGAAATAATCCCAAATTACTCAGCATATCAAGAACAAGAGAAAAATATCAAATCCAGTAAGAAATAGCTGCACACACTAAGATGACACTAATGTGAAAATCATCTGATAAGAACTTTAGAGCATTTTTCATACAAATGTTCCAGCAAGCATCAAGAACAATCTGAAAAAATATATAAAAATGTCTTATAAATAAATAAAAGATGTAAGGGGAAATCAAGTGAAAATGTTAGAGCAAAAAATATAATAATAGAATGTAAAACTTCACTGGGTTGGTTCATTGAAGGCAAGAATAAATCAAGGAAAATCAATGGGATGGATAATCCAGTCTAAAAAAAAAAAAAAAGATAAATAGACAGGAAAAATAAATTAACAGTACCTCACATACCTGTGCAGCAATAACACAGAAGATTTGATAATTAGGCTATCAGAGCCATGGAGAAAAGGAGAATGAATGGTGTACTGGGAAAAAAAAAAAACACTTAAAGAAATAATGTTTGAAATCTCCTGAAATTTGACAAGAGATAACTTTATATATTTTATAAACTGAGAAAATCCCAAACAGGATAAACTCAAAGAAATCCATGTCCAGACATGTCATGATCCAATGTCTGAAAACTAAATGCAAAGAAAACACCTCAAACTCAACTTAAACTTAACACTTTATGCAAAAAATAACTAAAAATGAAACAGATCTGTGCATAAAATGTTAAACTATTACCTTTAGGGAAAACCACAGGATTAGATAAAGAGTTCTTAGATCTATGACACATGTTTATAAATAAATAAAAGATGTAAGGGGAAATCAAGTGAAAATGTCAGAGCAAAAAATATAATAATAGAATATAAAACTTCACTGGGTTGGTTCATCTAAAGATCTACATATGTGAAAGAAAAAGATGATGAATTAGACTTCGTTAAAACTAAAAATGTTTATTCTATGAAAAACACTGTTAAAAAATAAAAAAGTAAAACACACACTGGGAGAAAACACAAACCACACATTAGACACAGAATTTGTATCTAAAATAGGTAAAGAACTCTCAAAAATGTGGAAATAAGTAATCCAATTAGAATAGACAAAAAGTGCTGGGAGTGTAGCTCAGTGGTAGAGTGCTGGCTTAGCTTGTGATAGGCATTGAGTGCCTAATCTCCAGCATCACAATCTTCTTAAGAAGAAACATAAAGGAAAGATGAAAATAAAGAGACTTGAACAGACAACTTCACCAAAAAGAATGCATAGATTCTAAATAAGCATTCAAAACATGTTCAACTTCATTAGCCATTAGAGAAATGCAAATTAAAGCTATACTAAAATACTTCTACATGTCTATCTGACTGGCTAAAATAAAATATACTGACAATACCAAATGCTTCTAAAGATGTAGAACAAACAGATCTGTCATTCCATGCTGGTGGCAATGTAAAATTGTGCAATCACTCTCCAAAACAGTTTAGCAGTTTACTATAAAGTTTAACATACACTTACTATGTGATTCCAGCATCCTAGCCCATTCCTGGATACTTGCTCTAAGGCAAAGAACATTATGTTTACACAAAACCTATACAAGGATGTTCATTACAACTTTATTTATAATAACCTAAACTGAAAACAACCCAAGTGTCCTTCAATGGGCAAAAGATGAAAAATACTGTTGTAGTTCATCAATGGAATAAATAATACTAAAAGATATAAAGGCAATACTGATATATAAACACACTTGCGTAGATCTCAAAGACAATGAAACATACTTGGTAAAAATAAAACCAATCTCCAAATTGGACACACTATAGGAATCTGTGCACGTAACATTCTCAAATGAGAGTTTAACGGGTGCCAGGATTTAGAGGTGGATGGCAGATGGTTGTATCATTTCCTTACTTCTATCAGCATTTATGACGTGTGGGAGACTTTTAGGGGTGACTGGAATGTTCTGATTCCTGATTGTTTTAATGGTTACCTAAATCTACATATGTGATACAATGCATACACCACATGAAAAAATATGGTATTTGTAAGCTAGTGAAACCTGAGTAAGGTTTGTACTTTAGTTAATTGTACTGTTCCAAGGTTAATGTCCTGGCCAGCCATGCAGACGCATGTCTGTAAATACCAGCTACTCAGGAAGCTGGGGCAGGTGGATTCCAAGTTCAAGGCCAAATAAAAAAGGTCTGGGGATATAGCTAAGAGGCAGAGTGCTCTGAGTTCAATCCCCAGTACAAAAAAAAAAAAAAAAAAGTGTTTGCCTTCTGGTTTTAATTACTGATTGTATGTGATCATACGAAATATTAACATTGAAGAAAATTGGGTGCTTGGTACATGGAAACACATTTTATCATTTGGCTATATCATTGTGATTTCTAAAGTATTTCAAAATAAAAAGGAAAGATTTTCAATGATACCATCTTTGATATTTGGGGGATGAATGGAATATATAATAGTCAAAGAAGTGAGAACTGCCTGATAACAGTGAAAATATTCCCATAAGACATGGAAAGACACTTCTGCTAAGTTATGATCATCTGGTCACTCTCAAAATAACCATGTTCAAAACCATGCCATGATCAAAATAAACCAATACCTGTGAATCTATTTCTGTGTAACCTGTTCTGAAGTGGACACAATATTCAGTGTAAATTATTTTTTAAAACCTCTTGTTATGAAAATTGTCAAACATATAGAAAAGTTGAAAGAAATAGTTGGATGGTGAACACTAAGATGTCTACTGCCTAGATTACACAACTAACACTTGCAATGCATTGCTTTGTTTTTGTATCTGCCCTCCCTTAAATCCATCTCATTGTTGATACATAACAAAGTAACTTTCAGTCTTCAGTATACTGTGTCCATAAAACTTCCACATATGTATTAAAATTATTATTAATATCTGTTGTAAGTTTTTAAGGAAGTTTGTGGTATAATTGAGAGACAATGAAATGGAAAAATTCATGTATACCATCTAGTGAACATAATGTAACATCATATAGTTCACATCTTCATCCAAGTCTAGAATATAACCTATCCCCAGACAGGTGTCTTATACTTTTTGGACAAGTCTTTGTGAGGACATGTAAGCTGCCTGGTACCGAAAACCGGGAGGAAAAACTCTCGGAGGCAGAGTTAAGCTTTTACTACTTTTACTTCTACTTTCTTAGAGAGAGCTTAGAGAGGGAAAGAAAGATTTTTAGAGAGAAAGATTAAAGCGAGCTTTTCTTAGCTTAGAGAGAGCTTAGAGAGGGAAAGAAAGATTTTTAGAGAGAAAGAAAGATAGAGCTTCTTAGAGAGAAATTAGAGCTTCTTTCTTCTCTCTTCTTTCTTCCTTCTTTTTTACTACTTTTACTTCTACTTTCTTAGAGCTTAGAGAGGGAAAGAAAGATTTTTAGAGAGAAAGATTAAAGCGAGCTTTTCTTTTTGTCTTCTTAGCTTAGAGTCTTAGAGCTTAGCTAGAGTCTTAGAGAGAAAGAAAGATAGAGCTTAGCTTAGAGAAAGATTAGAGCTTCTTTCTTCTCTCTTCTTTCTTCCTTCTTCTTTCTTCTGTCTTCTGTCTTCCTTGGGAGCCTCGGCCTAACTCTGACCAGTCATTACTTCTTCTATCTGGTTTCTCTTCTGTAATCGCTCTGCCTACGTTCTGGCCGCTCTGATTCTTCTGACCGACCGAGTGACTGCCCGACTGACCGAATGAATTCGTTCTCCTAACTCGGACCGCTTTCACCCGGTTATATACCTTCAGCTTTGCGGGTGCCTACAGGTGCGTCACATACATATCAGGTGGAACTTATGGCTTCCAGCTAGCTACAACAGCCCTTCCTAATTAGGGCTCCTTCAAGGACACATGTTTTTTATTTCTTATAAATGCCTTGTGTCATAATTTAGGCATATACTTCATAAGAATCTTTCTCTGTTTTTTTTTTTTTTTTAATGTTATACTACTGCCAACATATATGGATTTTCCAGAGTCCCTGTTTTTCTCATCAACATTTAATATTTTTCATCTTTTCAATTCTAGTCATTCTGGTGATGATGTAATGGAACCTTCTTGAGGTTTTAATTTGCATTTGACTCATGACTAATAATGGTGAACTTTTATGAATGTACATATTGGCCATTTGTATATCTTCCTTAAGAAATGTCTATTCTCACAATATTTTTCCACTTTTTATTAGGGTCATTTATTGCTTTTATTATTGGGCTTTAGGATATTGCATATTTTGCCTTATATATGACAAAAGACGAATTTACTTTCTTTTTGTAGTTTGCTATTCTGTTGAATTGTTACACAGCTTTTCATAAACTGAATATTCTCTATCATATCAAAACTCTTAAAAGAATTGTCTGAGACTTGTGGAGTTGTTGGAGTTCTCATAAAGGAAAACCCTGTATTTGAAATGAAGTCTCCATAAAAGAATGAAAGAACAAAGTAAAGATAATTCTATGTAACTTGGTTATGTGTGCCTGAAACCATTTTTCCTGTAAGCCAATAAGTCAATAAGTTTGTCTCTCTGTTTCTCTCTCTCTCTCTCTATATGTATGTGTAAGTGTGTCTCAATTAAACTAATTTGAGTGAGGCTTCTCTTACTTTATATCAAGAATACTGACTTTCAAGACTATGACCACAAAGATACTGTGCTTTAATGATTTCTTGTTTTCTTTCTTTTCTTTTCTTCAATTGAAGATATATGTTGAAGGAGCCTATAATCAAGGAGATAGCTAAAGATTGCGGTTAGCTGAGAGCCATAAAAGATGTTCTAGTTTCCACCTGATAGTAATACATTATCCAAAGAATCTTTGTATGCCCGTGAACACTGCGTGACGCACCTGTAAGCTCGAGCTGTAAGCACGTGTCCTTGTTAAAGCGATATGTATATAACTGGGTGAGTTTAGTTAGTGTGTGTGGGAAGAAGAAGAAGGTGGTGGTTGGAGTTAGAGCGTTTGGAGTGATTGCTGGAGCCGGAGAGAGAAGAAGAATAAAAGACCTTTTTTCATTTTCATCCTGCCTCCGAATTTTCCTGCGGCGTTCGTTGCTCCAAGGCGGTTTCCGCTTCAGGCAGCAACAATATGTCACTGGATTAGTCCAATGGAAGTTTGAGTGGAGGTAAATATTTTCTTGTGAGCTCTTTTTATCCATAATTTCATTAGAAGAAGTAATGACTGGTCATCCTCTTAATAAGCCCTTTTCTGAACATTGAAATGCAGGACTAATCAAAGCATCTCTCTAAAATCAAAGACCTAATCAAAGCAAGTAAAATTTTCCAATACTGTTTATAATTTCAATGTGACTTCAATTTTTATCTTCATCCCAAAGTGTCTCTTTATTTGCTTCATAATGCAGGACTGTGCAACATGACCTCACACACTGGTCGTGCACTAAATATTCAAACAAATTACTCATTCTGCTTGATTTCTCTGCAGATCTGTATTTGAGTTTTAGCTTCATGATTTATGGGTTTGTAAGTATTGTGATTCAAGTCCTTCTTCACTTCTCCTTTTTCATGTCCATACAATGGAAGCTCTGTCTCACAGGATTAAATTGCATCATACAATTAATTTGTGAAGGTTTACACTTAAGTAATAGTCCTCCATACCCCAGGTGTTTTTAAATGCTCTTATTGTACTTGTGGCTAATAGAGAAAAATCTCTTTAAATCAAAGACTGCTGCAAACACAATGCTCAAGTTAGAAAACAGGAATTCCAAATCAACTCTTAGGGTGAGATGGTAGAAGCCTGGACTTTTTCAACATGGATTTTGAGGACTGTCTTTGGGATAGCAGAAGCTGGCCTAAGTGATCCCCTGGAAATAACAATTACCAAATGCATGTTATGAAATGTGCAAGCACAGTCTAAAACCTTTCTGCAGTTGGTTGTAAGGATCCATAAGTCAATACATACACCAGAGTCACAAGTTGGGTCCTCGTTAAGGCTGGATGAGCAGAACACAAGAAAAAAAAAAAAAAAAAAAAAAGGATCTAAATGAGAACAAATCCCACATCTTTGGCATGGTGATTATCACGAATCCCATAGTAAGGAGAGACAATGTAGAGCATGTTGGGAGGTCTGGAGCATTGCCTAAGCTCACTAGCACACAAAGCACCCAAGGCAAAATCTGTTTGAGATTTTGCTTTCAGCCTTGTGTGAAAATCCTTTTGCTTTTTTTTTTTTTTTTTATGAATATGCCTTTTAGAGAACCCTGCAGCCTGGCCCTGTTATTCACAGGCAGATTGTGAATGAGAGAATCATTCCAGATACATAGAGTTGAGAACTTAGTGCCAGAACGGAAAAACTAAGGGAGTTGCATTGTCTTCCAAAATGTTCTGTCAAAGAGGCTTATTCCTATTCAGTACTGCTATACATTAATATTAAAATGAGTGTGACTTATCAAGGCTGTTTTGGTTTGTATCCCGCAAATACTCACTGGATGCCCATTCTATGCTATGCCTAGTATGATAATCAGAGATGCACAAATGAATGAGACTTGTTTTCTAACCCGAAGTTATTTGTCTAGCTGAAGAGAAAGGTTAATTAGCAGTAGTGACAGCATGGTGCCCATGGCAGACATTGAGAGTGCACACAAAATACCAGAAAGAGAACATGAAGGTAGAGGGGAGGCTTCAGAGATGTCAGGAGTGGAATCTACAGGCCAAGAGCAGTACTTTGGCAGGAATGAAAATTTCAGGTAGATATTTCAAAAATTAGAATTCCTTTTATTCCTTATTGTGAAAGTAAATTTTATGCATCATTTTAGAGGATGTTTTTTGATGAGATTAACTTAAATTGGTGGACTTTGAGTCAGTTGAAGGCCTGGATAGAATGAAAAGACCAACATTGCCTGAGTAATGTGAGGTTCCTAGCAGACAGCCTTTGTACTTCATCTGCACCATCTGCTCTCCTGGGTCTCCAGCCTGCAGTCCCATACTGCAGATGTGAACTTGATTGCTCCATAATCATCTGAGCCAATTTCTTTTTCTTTCTTTCTTTTTTCTTTTTCTTTTTTTTTTTTTTTTTTTTTTTTTTGTACCAGGTATTGAACTCAGGGACACTCAGCCACTGAACCATATCCCCAGCTCTATTTTGTATTTTATTTAGAGACAGGGTCTTACTGAGTTGCTTAGTGCCTTACTAAGTTGCTGAGGCTGGCTTTGAATTCGTGATCCTGCTGTCTTAGCCTCCCAAGCTGCTGGGATTATAGGTGTGTGCCACTGCACCTGGCTCTGAGCCAATTTCTTATTTAACAAACCCTTTGTATATTTATGTGTGTATATATGTATATATATATATATATATATATATATATATATATATATATCCTGTTTTTTTTTTCCCTCTGGAAAGCTCTATTATACATATATATGCATCAAGAAGGTAACAGAAGCATCAGGCTTTCATTTAGATGTTGTGGGAAACAGTGATGCTCATGAACAGCACAGATGAGAGATGTGGAACTGACTCCAAAAGGCAGCAGCCATTGCATGCTGGGTTTCAACTCACAAGAATGAAGATTCTGGAGGCCCTCAGTACTGTAGAGGGCTGTTATTCAACCAGGTGTAATTGGAGCTTTTGTCCTCTTAGGTAATTTTCCTGGCAATACGGATTCTCCATTTAGTTGGAAGTGGGTGATTCCAGTACTAATCAATTTTAAAATTATTTATTTCTAGGGCAAATTGTGTATATGAGACACATGGAAAATAAACTACAAAACAAGTGGAATAAAAAAGAAGTTACAGAATAATGCACACTGTATGATTCTTTTGGAAAAACCCAAAACTTGCTAAAAGCAAGCAATAGATTGCTTAGAGATGAGTGTATTGCTGGTGAGAAAGGAGAACAAAGAAAATAGGGATAATTAAGATAAAATCTTTGATAGTGGTTCTCTCTGTGGGGGAGAGAGGAAGAGCAGGCAGGAAGCTTTAGAAGCAAGGTAATTTTCGGTTGCATTCTGAAGCTCATTTTAGTATAATTTCTTAAAGGGTGTGTGTGTGTGTGTGTGTGTGTGTGTGTGTGTGTGTCTGTCCAATTTTTGTGCATGCAAACAAAAAGGAAAAAAGAATACATGATAAAAAGTATACTTTATGATTTCAGATCTGACACAGTTTAAAGTCTAACAAAATAAAGAAAAAATAACATATAGGTACTCCTATTCTCATAATTCATTCAAATAGTGACTACCTGCATGCATTAGTATAATGTTTAATTTGTTAAAGGTAATATCCAGCCTTTGTCTGAAAATATAAATTACTGAACTTCAGTCCTTTACCAACATATCATAACTGGTGAGCAATGAGTAGAAAGCAGATGAAGTGAACATTTTAAAATGCAGCCCAACCTAAAGTAATACATGTGAAAAGACTGTTCTTTAATAGCAATTTCAAGTGATTATATTTGGAACAATCTTTGAAAATCAGAAATGTTGCAGAATCTGATAAGAAAAAGACAAACTGCAGCCTTGTTACAATTGCTCTGCAATCTTTCTGTTCATTGCCAAACACAGAGGACTCTGTTCTGAAGATCCTGTTCTAGAATAAGAAGCACAGGCCTCTGCCCTGTTCAGCCACATGCCTCGTCTCACCATCTCTGGACATGAACTAGGGTACCATATTTCATTTCTTTAAGCCATAATTTCCCCATAGTAAATCAGGATGACAATAAATACCTTGTTACAAGGGATTTTAAAGGGATTAGATACAAAAATGCACTTCAAAACTAAAATGACAGGTTAAAATTAAGTTATGCAAATCTTAATTGTTATTGTCGTAAGTTCTAGGGCCACAAAGTTAGGGTATTGGGAGAAAAAGAAGGATTATAATAGAAAGTAGCATAGAAGGTACATTAGTCTAGAATCTCCATAGAAATAGAGAGAAACACACATACACATAGGAAAAGAAGAGAATGAGGGAGAGATTAATTATGAGGAGTTGAATTGGCTCACACAATTTTAGTGCCTGAGAAGTCCCAGGTCTGCAGCCAGCCTGCCGAAGACCCAGGAGAGTTAATGGTGCAGCTCCAGTCTGAGTCCAAAGACCTAGATTCAAGAGAGCTGATAGTGTATGTACTAGTCCAAGTTCTAGACTGGGGGCGGGTGAAGACTGATGTCCCATTGAAGAGAGTCATGCAGGTAGAGAGAATTCTTTCTTAGTTTTTTCTTCAGTGGATTGAATGAGGTCCACCCATACTGGGGAAGGCAACTGGCTTTATTTAGTCTACTGATTCAAATACTTATCTTATTCAGAAACATCCTCCTAGACACACCTAGAAATAATGTTTACCCCTTTCTTCTTTGTAGAGGAAGAAATGAGGTGCTGGAGGAAATTACACACCCTTTTTTTTCTGAGCACTTTCCTGAGAAGGTGAAAATGGTGGCAAAAACCTAGCAGAGGGCGGGGGTTGTGGCTCAGCGGCAGAGCACTCGCCTCACATGTGCGCGGCCCGGGTTTGATCCTCAGTACCATGTAAACATAAATGCATTGCATTGTATACAACTAAAGTAAATAAATAAATATTAAAAAAAAAAAAGCCTAGCAGAATATCCCAAAAGGACAGAAAGATCTAAACTAAGAATCATGGAAAGGTGAAAGACTGGTTTCCTCCATTGGCTCTAGTGCTCTACTGGACACTTTCTTATGAACATTGCCTCATAATAACCAAAGATCTGAGCATCTTGTGGCCCCAGCAAATTGACACATAGTACTCACCATCAAAGAAGGTTATTACTCTGAAACATATAGACTAGCTAGGAGGTCTAGAAGGAGACATATCTGAATTTACAGAAGAGTTCTGTTCTATTTTCACCTTCAGTGGATTCCCTGAATATATCTTCTTTCTCCATCCTCTCACCCTCTGTTCCTTGTCTATATGTATAAGACTCACACCTTCCAAGTACCAGGTTCTAGTTTGGCCTGTGCTACATGTCGGTCACAGAATCTCATTCAAGTACCTTAGTCTCAGTTTTCTCTTCTGACAGAGAAATATACAAAAAGTCATTCTGAGAGCCAAGGATAGTCATAGTCTAGAAAACACCTTAAAAATTATAAAATACAAAAATAAAAAATATTATGGTGGATAATAAACATAATTAAAATTCTAATGTGTTAAAAATGTCTGTTAAAAATTAAGTGTAAGCTAAATCTCTATTAATCTAAATTAAGATTTTTGCAATTGATTTTTATGACTATGAGTAATGAAGTCAACTTGAAGACATGTTTGTCTCCAGAACCTTACAGCTAAGTTCCCGATTAGGGCCAGTCAAGAATCCTCATGAGGCATGGAGGGAATAATGGAAGGATGGAATGCCCGAAGGACACAGGGATGGAAGCATAGTAGAATGGGAGAAGGACAGATGAATGATGAAGGAAGGCAAAGATGAGAGGATCTGAATATGGACAGATGGAAGAATGAGACCATGAATAGCTGACAGAAATGAAATCTAAGGATAGGGAATGAGAAAATGGAAGGGTGATTGGGAGAAGAAGCTTGTGTTACTAGGCTATGCTTATGGTACCCACGGTAGCTCCTGAAGGCATGATGCTAACAGGTATGTAACAAGGGTCAACTACATGCCAGGCAATGGTGCAAAGCACCTTGTATTTATTATCTTAAGGAAATTTGTGAAATAGTTACTCTATTTTCTCTATCTCTGAAGAAACACAGACTTTTTATTATTAAGCATGTGACCTGGAACTTTTATTTTTGTCTGACCCCAAAACCTTTGCTCTTGACCTCACCCATATTTAGCCATATAGGATAGAATCACAAAATGGCAATGGCTTCTATTTAAGGACAAGGAGTTTGCCTCTCATCTCTGGAAGTGGTTCAGTTTATTATTTCTACCTTACAAAGGGGGTTGAGGGTTTTTTTTTTCTCATTTTTTCCTGGAGAATCATTCTTAAATAGTGTCTACACTGAAGTTCTTGGTAGGGCTACTCCAAAAGACTCTCCTACTCAAGGCTCAGTGGTTTATAATTACTGTGCCCTTACTATGAACCAGAAACTGGCCTTTACCTGCATAAGGATCATTTGACCTTTACTTCACCTCATTTAGGTAGGTGCTACTGTCATTTTTATTTTTTAGATTAAAAAATGAAGCTCATTTGAGGCTTACATCCAAGGCTTATGTAATTAGTATCGCATCTGGAACTCAAACCTATATTTTTGTCTTTCCCTGGAATCCATGTCATTAATCTCCGTCCCTGAAAGATAATAAGGAAGATAAGAGAGTAGGAGAGGAGTCATCAGCATAGGTTCTGGAGAAAGGTGACCCCCACCAAGATTCTGTTGGCTGTCTCCAGCATTGCCACATGGAGCTAGTCCCTGCCCCGTAGATCTGGGTGACAAGCTGCCAAGAGTACTGACATGGGCCATTAGAATCATTCAGTGCCTGTCTTTGTCCTCAGTTTGCATTCTTTGTTTCCAGTTGGAAAATCATTGAGGTATCCCCACAGGAGAAGGACATATATCCCAGAAAGTGAGATGCCTAGAAGTGCTACTCTCCCTGCTTATCCATATATCCACACAGCTAAGCATTAGCCCCTTATGATATGCTTAATCACAGCCACTTCCCAAGTCCTGGAAAGCTTTTGTCACCTTAGAAAACCTGTTTTCTGGACCATGGCGACCTTTTGGAAGGCTAACCATCCTCTTCTTCCTAATCTGACATCAGCAAGACATTGGATCAACACACTTGAAGCAATTCTTCTTTATGTTCAGAATTAGAGGCATAAACTACAATCAGAGGAGAATAAAAATATCATCTCTGTCAATGATGAAGTCAATCTGGAAAATGAGGTGAGCCATTTAGATATTTCCATATTCTTCCTTAAAGCTGGCTGTGAAATGGGTATTTAGCATTAATGGGATAGTCATACGATATCCAGAGCAGACACACATCCAACCAGCTTCTTGGAGGACTATGACTGCTTTGATTTTTATACAATAGTCTAAAGAAAAAAAAAAAGAAAACAGAGAAATTTTCTTTAGAAGCATGTTGCCTGTAGATAGGTGGATTGGGGAGAGTAAATAGGAGAGGAGGTCACATGCAGAAAAGTACATTTTCCTCAGCATCCTCCAATGTGTTGTCACCCTGTCTCCCTCATGGAGGAAGAAATGAGGGGCTGGAAGGAATTGCATACTTTTTTTTTTCCAATCACTTTCCTGAGATGGTAAAAGTGGGGGCAAATCCTTCCAGAATACTTCAAGAGAACAGAAAGCTCTAAACTAAGAAACATGGAAGGATGAATGATTGTGTTTTTTTTTTTTTATTTTTTCCATTGATTCTCATGTTCTACTAGATACTTTCTTATGAATATTGCCTTATAAAAGGCCAGAAATGACTTTTTCTTTCTCTCCATTTCCAGTGGGATGCTGAGCTACAGGTTTGATGTGGACAATGCAATTCTCAAATCTTCAATTTGTTTTGTCTGGCTAATTTGTGACTGTACTGCTCCAAGTGTAGATGTCTTCTCCACGCTCTCTGTATGAAGTGCATATTAAATTATGTTTACAAGAATTTCCAAATCTTACATTTCCTCTTCTTACTATCCCTGTGGTTTTCTATCAGAGGGTTGTAATGGCATGGGATGATGAAACACCAGACCAAAAGGATAAAGCAAATATGCTTTTAATTTGCATCTTTGGAAGATTATATACAACATACCTAGAGTTTGCGTATCACCCAAAGTCATCACTGATAGTCTGAATGTGCCAATAATTTATAACCTGCACAGCTCCACAGCAAAATCTATATGGGAAAGAGAAAATGTATTTTTTCCGGTCTAGTAGCAAGAAAATCAATCTGTGGCTGCTTGACAGATTCCGATCTTGTGATTTAGGTGTCCTTAATCAGAGGCGTTTCATGAAGTCTCATGAGCAGAGTGCATTGGAATAATAAAGAAGAACTTGGAGAGGTAGAAAAGCTGCAAGCACAGAGCTGCTCACTAGCATCTCCAACAGGTGTGGCAAGGCAGAAAGAATGTGACTGTCACCCTTAGCAGCTTATATTTATGGGGCAACTGTGGGTGCATTAAGCACATGGAACTTAATTTTCCTCCTCTACAAATTCTTAGTATGTATTCCTGCCTCAGAAACCTTTATGATGGTCACATAATACTTCATAAACGATTAAACAATGAATGAATGATTGTGACTATGTAGCAGTGGGTATGAAGTAACAATTAGGTCCTTTCTGCATGTTGAGTCTTCTTCAAGAATGTCTTCTAAAGCAAGCTTCTTTTCTTTGCTTAAGAGCTCATTTTTGATAGCCTGCAAGCCTTTGAACCTGTTTCAGCTTTTCTGGGAATATTTGAATTATTTATCCTTTATTTTTTTCCCTTCTTTGCTGCCCAGAGTGGTTAAACCATAAACCTGGGTAGACAGAGAGAAAGTCAATTTCTGCACCTCCTTTCAAGTCCATAGAAGCCCTTTATGGTCATGATACAAACATGAAGTCATGGTGTTGTGGAAAAAAGACAGGAATCTGCGTCAGGTGACCTGGCTAGAAGATGAACATGTTGATCCAGAACATACACCTACTCATACTCATCTCTCAATCTGGCCACTGTGGTCCTCTTTGAGCTTCATGGTGTAATCCATAATTCATCAAATTGCTTTTAAAAAATAAAAAAATATATGCTATAATAGAGCATGCTTTATAAATTGCATAATGCTATACAAATATTAGTAACTGTAATCTTTTTAAACTCAAATTTAACCCAGAAATTATGTGCCTTTTTCCCATTTTTTAGATCTCTAAAACTACTCCCTTTCCCACAGTGTGGAAAACACACTCACATAAAGAAGACATTAGCATAATCTGTCTAGAGTGAAAGATACCATGACTCCTGAAACAGCAGTATTGTTTAGATTTTTATGAAAAAGGATTGAAAGTATATGAAGATAAAGAAGTATTTATTCTACTTTAAAGAAAAAAACTATCCTAAGTAACTGAAGACATTGGTGAAGGATTTATTTCAATCTACAAGCTACCTCTGATGGAAATATTTGAATAGTTCTCAGGAATGAATTGGGGAACATTCAAACTAGAATTGCCTCTGCTCCCTGGAACCAGGCAGGAAGCTGAAATTAGAAAGGAGGCAGATTGACATCTATATTCTATCTAATCTGTATTCAACAGCTATCTGTTTGAGGATTTGTGTAGATTCTGGTGGCTCATGTCCATCCAAAGGGGGCCCCTATGGATAAAGGATCTAGTTGTGGTTGAACCCATCTTTCCATCCTAAGAAAAGCTAAAGATTTGAGTAGTAATATTTACATGCTGGCAAAGCCTTAAACGTCAATTTAAACTTTCAAAAAAGTAAAACTAATGCACTTGAGGGCTTAATTTATTCTGTGTCCAAGACCATAATGAATGCAAAGCACAAGGCCTTCCTATTTGAATTCCCACCATTACAATCAAGAGGGTGACAAGTAATATGCCACATGAGTAGGCTAGCTCAACTCCATGGGTTCCTACATATACCTGTGCACACAGAACCACTTAGTGAATAACTACCTCACAGTTTGTTTTGTTCTTAATAATTATGTTGATTACTTAAATATGTATATGAATTTTTCTACCTCCTCCCTTTAAGAAATCAAGATATTAACTTCCATTCCTTGGAATTAGGAATTATCTGCCCTGTTTCAGCAGCCCAGGTAGGCAGCATACATCAATGCCTACATTGTATGAATCAGTTACTTCCCATCCACTGAATTTTAATGGAATGGAATGACAAAGTGTATGCCCCACCACATATATAAGGCTTGGATTCTCTTCCGTGTGCAAACATCTCCACAGTTGGAAGCACCACGAATCTTCCATTCAAGCACAGTCACTCTAACGTTATTTTCTACAGCATCAGATTGTTACAGATAGTCTCGAAAGCCTGTGCTCTCCCATAAGGTAGTTATGAATCCTTTTGCATGTAATAGATTTTGGAGACTCTCACACCATTGCTGCTACTGAGAAACTGTGAAAATAGATAATGTAGGAATGACCAGTCCATTCTACTAGAACCAGAGGTATGCCCTGGAGATGCAAGAGGCAGACGGATTATGAAACACTAACTGCAAGTGAGCATAGGTATTTATGATGGCCTCTTAGATTTTGTATGATACAATAAAAGTGCAGCTTGTCAGAGATAATAAATCTAAACTAAATCTATAGGACATCAGCCCAGGGCTGATCAGTATAAGAGAGCTACAAAAGAGATTCCAAACTGAAGTAGTTAAGTGTGCGTGCACGTAGGTGTCTGTAGAAGAAGATTTGCTAATAACACATCTTCTGAAAATTGGAATTATGTAGCCACTGGTGATTTTTTTAATTGACTTTCCCTATGGAGGCCATATTTTTAAATGCCACTTGCTTTTATTTCACAAAACATAAATATTAGGTTGATAATTTTTGGTTTTTAAGTCTTTATCCCAATATAGCATCATAATTAAAATCATCCATATATAGCCATATATGTACATATACATCTTTTCAAAACTAATTTTACTCTTTCCCATTTTTAATTACTTCTTTTATATTGATATCGCTTGATCTCCAAATGTGAAGATTTGAGACCCAAGACTAATTTTTTATTTTTCTTTTGTGACCCTTTTATGTGGTGAAAATGAAAACTAGAATATTTTATTTTTTTTATACCAGAAAGTTAATCTTTTGTACCTAGATAATCCTGAGGTTTTAAAATTAAAAAGTAGTAAATAAAAGATTAAAAAATAGAATTTTATCGAATTGATATAAATAAATTAGGAAAGAACTAAAATTATTATAACAAATTTTTAAAGAAAATAGCCTCTAAATAAAAGGTACAGCAAAAGACCACAACAAACACTTTCAGGTCATCAATGGCCATGCTTAATTAACCTTTGCCAACTCATATGTGACAGGGACAAGATCTGGTACTGTTTATTGGAGAGTCCAAATTAAGCAGCTTCCTACTTTCTTGCCTTCCAAAGGTGGGATTCACTTTAGGTTTTCACTTGTGCTATAGGAGTCTTATTAAGGAAATCGGGGCCTAATCTGACATGATGAAGATTTGGGCCTATTTTTTCTTCTATTAGGCACAGGGTCTGTGGTTTAATTCCTTGGTACTTGGCCCACTTTGTGATGAGTTTTGTGTATGGTGAGAGATGGGGCTTAATTACATTTTGCTGTGTATTTCCAGCACCATTTGTTGAAGAGGATATCTTTTCTCTAATATACGTTTTTGGCACCTTTATCTAATATGAAATAACTGTATTTATGTGGATTTGTCTCTGTGTCCTCTATTCTGTACCATTGCTCTACAAGCCTATTTTGGTGCCATTACCATGCTGGTTTTGTTACTATTGCTTTGTAGTATAGTTTAAGGTCTGGTATAGTGATGCCACCTGCTTCACTCTTCTTGCTAGGGTTTTCTCAGTGATTTTAAATTACTGACAGATAGTTTAGTTTTCTAATTTGAGATTATGTCCCACCTAAGCACATACATATCAACATTATTGAACTGGGAAGTAATGTTATTAAACTGGGAGGTTCTTTATCAACACCAAATGTGATTAGAAAAAAAATCAATAGAATATTACACATGTATTAAATATTTGTTCCAACTTAGTTGGAAATCGCCTCACTGATTGTTTCTTTTGCTGAGAAGAAGCTTTTTAGCTTAAATCTATCCCATTTATTAATTCTTGGTATTAATTCTTGCGCTACCAGATTCTTATTAAGGAACTTGGAGCCTAATACGACATGTTGGAAATTGGAGCTTACTTTTTCTTCTATTAGGTGTATTGTCTCTGGTCTAATTCCTAGGTCCATGATCCACTTTGAATTGAGTTTTGTGCATGGTGAGAGATAAGGGTTTAATTTCAATTTGTTGCATATGGATTTCCAGTTTTCCCAGCACCATTTGTTGAAGAGGCTATCCTTTCTCCACTGTACATTTTTGGAAACTTTGTCTAATATAAGATGGCTGAAATTATATGTATTAGTCTCTGTGTTCTCAATTCTGTACCATTGGTCTACTAGTCTGTTTTGGTGCCAATACCATGCTGTTTTTGTTACTATTGCTCTACAGTATAATCGAAAGTCTGGTATGGTGATGCCACCTGCTTCACTTTTCTTGCTCAGGATTGCTTTAGCTATTCTGGGTCTCTTATTTTTCCAGATGAATTTCATGACTACATTTTCTATTTCTTTGAGAAATGTCATTGGTATTTTGATTGGGATTGCATTAAATCTGTATAGTGTTTTTGGTAGTATGGACATTTTGACAATATTAATTCTACTTATCCAAGAACAAGGTAGGTCTTTCCATCTTCTGAGATCTTCTATGATTTCTTTCTTTAGTGTTCTATAGTTTTCATTGTAGAGGTCCTTCACCTCTTTCATTAAGTTGATTCCCAGGTATTTTATTTATTTACTTTTGATGCTATTGTAAATGGGGTAGTTTTAATCATTTCCCTTTCAGAGGCTTTGTCACTGATGTACAAAAATGCCTTTGACTTATTGGTATTTATTTTGTATCCTGCGACTTTGCCGAATTTATTTACTAGTTGTAAAAGTTTTCTGGTACAGTTTTTTGGGTCTTCTAGGTATATTATCATGTCATCAGCAAATAGTGCTAATTTGAGCTCTTCTTTTCCTATCTGGATCCCTTTAATTTTTTTCGTCTAATTGCTCTGGCCACAAATATTTAATACATGCACATCAGATAGAGCACTAATTTCTAGAATATATGAAGAACTCAAAAAACTTGACACCAAAAAAACAAATAACCCAATCAATAAATGGGCCAAGGAACTGAAAAGACACTTCTCAGAAGAAGATACACGACTAATCAACAAATACATGAAAAAATACTCAACATCGCTGGCAATTAGAGAAATGCAAATCAAAACTACTCTAAGATTTCATTTTACTCCAGTTAGAATGGCAGCTATCAAGAGCACAAACAACAATAAATGTTGGAGAGGATGTGGTGAAAAAGGCACACTCATACATTGCTGGTGGGACTGCAAAATGGTACAACCGTTATGGAAAGCAGTATGGAGATTTCTTGGGAAAATGGGAATGGAACCACCCTATGACCCAGCCATCCCACTCCTGGGTCTATTCCCAAAGGACTTAAAAACAGCATATTACAGTGACACAGCCACTTCAGTGTTTATAGCAGCACAATTCACAATAGCTAGATTGTGGAATCAACCTAGATGTCCCTCAGTTGATGAGTGGATAAAGAAAATGTGGTATATATATACACAATGGAATTTTACTCAGCAATAAAAGAGAATAAAATAATGGCATTCGCAGGTAAATGGATGAAGTTGGAGAATATAATGCTAAGTGAAATCAGTCAATCTAAAAAATCCAAATACTGAATGTTTCCTCTGATATAGGGAGGCTGGTTCACAGTATTGTTGGGTCGGGGTACATAGTAGGATTAGAGGAACAGTATAATGGTTAAAGGGAAGGGAGGGGAAGGGAGGGAGCAAGGGGAGAAGGGGGAGAAAAAAAGAAAAAGTGGTTGAATAAGATGGATATCATTATTCTAAATACATGATTGAAGACTTGAATGCTACGAATATACTTTGTATATAAACTGTTCTGTGTAAAAAGAGGCTCTATATGTATAGTATAAACTGTATTACATACTACTACTATAAAGAAAAATTTTAAAAAATAGTACATATGTGATAATGTAAGTAATACTATCATGACAAATCCCACATAACCAATTAGAATATATTAGATCTCATTTTCAATAGTAACTAGAATTTAAAAAATTTAAAAAGTAACTGAAATTTGACATTTAATATTTTAATCTCAGTACCATTATGCATGTCTGTAATTACAGCAACTTGGGAGGCTGAGGCAGGAAGTTTGCAAGTTTGATATTAGCCTCATCAACTTAGTGAAACCCAAGCTTAATATGAAATAGAGAGACTGGGAATGTAGCTCAATGGCAAAGCACTTTGTGTTCACTCCCTAGAATTGTAAATAAATAAAGTAAAATAAAATAAAACTTCAAGATAAACAATGAGAAGAGTCTATGACTACAAAAGCCCCAAATTTAGTTATGGTTTGAATTAACAGCATTTTCCTGAATGCTGAATGAGCTGAACAAACATTTGTTTCACAATTTATGTATTTATATAAAATGCCAGTCCAAAAAAAAGAGAAACTTCTGTAAACTAGCAAATTAATTCTTAAAATCATCTGGAAGAATGAGTAGTGATTTTATCAAACATTATTCTTAACATTTAGAACAACTTGGGTAACTGATCCAATTGTTTACTTGGGCATATATGCATCATACAAACTATATTATAATACATTAATAATATTAATAAAATAGTAAATATTTTGTGTATTTGTATATTTACCCTGAACATAATTAATAACCACAGGCAGCTGAAACATAGCAATAAATAAATCCAGTGGTGAAAGTAAGAACTCCACCAACAAATGGCTGTGACTAATTATAAGTGGGAGTTTGGACTGAACTTTCACAGATGAAACTGCTTGCTCTTGCAGATGGGCTGAACAACTTCACCTCTCCTGGATCTCCTGGGGCTAGCCATAGTGATAATAATGACCCAAACATTAAACTGTGTCAAATCTTTCCATTTTGACAGCGTTTAGAAAGTTTACTCAGTATGTTTTACTCCTGTCCCTGTTATTATATGCCAAAGTGCTTACAATTCCCCCCACTTGCCTCATTGTATACTCTTTCTCATGATGATAGTTGTTGTCACTTTCTTTCCACCTAATAAGTCACATTGAAGACATACTAAAGATATGTGTTAAATGTTATAGGTTCTGTGGCAGTTTCTCTTCTTTTATTCCCTCCTCCTTCCTATGGGATGTATTTGTGTCTTACTCTCATAGTCCTGGGTATCTTAATGTTCCTCTAGTGGTTCATTACAATGTCTATGACAAATTCTAGAAGGGTAAACCTTAAATTCATACATGTTTACCAGGAAAAATATATCATATGAAACATAAGCAAGTCCATAAATACTTTTCACTTCTGCATTAATTTAAAATGATTAAAAATACATGTTGTCGGAAGTCTAAGTTTACTTAAAATTTGAAAAATTTCCTAAGAACACATGATATAATTAATAAAAGCCTCTCTTTCATTGAGAAAACATTTGTAAATTAATAGAGTGTGATATTCATGTTCATAAATTCATATACATGCTCACATGACTAATTTCATGTGTGCAGCACAGTCAGAAGATGGTTGGAAAACCTTGCCTAATTCTGATCAAACGACAAAAAAATACAAATAAATAATTAAATATCTGAGAAATGCTTAAAACCAAAATTTTTGAACAATAGAATGGCATTCATAGAATGAAAATTGATGCTGTATACATCTAACACTGAACATATTTCAAAATATTACTGCAGAAAATTCACACAACATAAAGTTAACCCAATGTTGTTCACACAAAATTTTATTGTACAAAATATGCTTTCCCAAACAAAAGAATGCAAACACAGGGTGCAAAAGATTCTACCATTTAAATCCAAGTAAACCAAATTGAACAGCACATCAGAAAGATCTTTCACCATGATCATGTGGGATTCATTCTTAGAAATGCCAGGAAGTTTCAATGCACAAAAATTAAGAAATGTGAAACATCACGTGAATGGAATGAAGGACAAAATAATAGTGATCTCAATAAATGCAGAAAGACATTTGATAAAATTCAACATTTATTCATGATAAAAATGCTGAGCAAATTAGAAAGAGAATGAAATCCCTCAACATAATAAAGATCATTTATAAAAAGCCAAAAGTTAATATCATACTGAATGGGAAAATGCTAAAAGCTTTCTAAGATCAGCAATAAGGCAAGGTTCATTTTTTATTCTACATACTTCTGCAAGTCCTATCTAGAATAATCAGAAAAAGGGAATAAAGGCCAACCAAATTGAAAATGAAGATATCAAATTTTTACCAAAATAGGAAATCCTCAAAATCCCACCAAAAACTATTAAAACTAATACACACATTCATTAAAGTTGAAGGGTAAAAAATCAGTAGGCACAAATCAGTGGTGTTGTTATATTCTAATAGCAAATTATCTGAAGTAATAATTAAGAGTGCAGTCAAATTTACAATAGCCCTCCAAAATAAATAAAATACCTAGGAAAAAATTTAATCAAAAATGTGAAATATCTCTACAATGAAACTTATGTAACATTGATGAAATAAATTGAGAAAAACACAAAAATTTGAAAAGACATCTCCTGTTCATGGATTACAAGAATTAATACTGTAAAAATGTCCATCCTACCCAAAGCGATCACAGATTTTAAACAACCCCTTTCCAAATAGCTATTATATTCCTCATAGAACTAGGAAAAAAAATCTAAGATTTATATGGAACCACAAAACATCCCTGAATAGTCAAAACAATCTTGAGGAAAAAGAACAAAACAGGAAACAACATAGTACCTGTGTCAAAACACACTACACAGCTGTAGCAAAGAAATAGCATGGTTTCAGCATAAAACTCATTGCATCGCTCAGTTGTACAAACTAGAGATCAGAGAAATCAGTCAACACATCTACAGCCAACTGATTTTTTTTTTTTTCTACTGAAGATTGAACTCAGGAGAACTTTACCATTAAGCTAATTCCAAGTCCTTTTTGATTTTGAGAGAGGGTCTTGCCACGTTGACCAGGGCCTCACTAAATTGCTGAGACTGGCCTTGCCTTGAACTTGCAATCTTTCTGCCTCAGACAACCAAGTCGCTGGGATAACAGACCTGCATCACAACACCAGCTTATAAGCAAATGATTTTCAACAAAGTTTTATGGAATGCACATTGGAGAAAGGGAAGTTTGTTTTAATACTCTGTACTGAAAAGAAATGATCCTAACATTAAAGAATTTGTTCAATAAAAATACCACCTATAAATAATCTGAAAATATTCAATTAAATGTGACAGTTAGTTATTTTCAGCATCATATAAAGTGATCACAGAAATTAATAAAATAAACAGCAATTTTAAATAACAAGCAAGGTAAATTGATAAAAAAAGATTAATATACAAGTAATTCTGGTAATTTTTACCTCCTAAATAGCATTCAAATGCATCAAAACCTCTCCATCTGCATAATTACCTGCTTAATTCTAGGATGATTTCTCTTTTAAGTTTTATGAACATAGAAATTCTTCCTATTATAATTATAGCCACATCACTAATATTTGGAAGAATGTTAGGCCCATCCTGATCTCTTTGTTAATATTTGTTAGATACAAAAAATTAATGAATTTTGAAATATCCTCTTAAGTAGTCCCATTGAATTCAATTTCTTACACATACAGTTCATTTCAGGGTTGTTGAGTAATACGTCTTTCTGAAAATTAACAACGAAATCTTGTGAGGGAAAGTGCTATGACCCTTAGATAGTTGGACTACTCTCATTTCAGAAAAATTATCTTAGACTTTGTCCAGACTATTGAATCTGTACCGGATATTTCACCAGATCCCACATGACTTGTGTGTACATCAAAGTTTAGGAGCTGGGCTGGGATTATGGCTCAGCGGTAGAGCGCTCGCCTAACACGTGCGCGGCCCGGGTTCAATCCTCAGCACCACGTAAAAATAAATAAAGGCATTGTGTACAACTAAAATAAATAAGTATTTAAAAAAAAAAAAAAAGTTTAGGAGCTCTGTGTGACCAACAATGATATGAGAAATGTACCGTTTTTAAAAGTAACAAGTAACAAATTAACTGTAAAATTAATTATCAATAATCTAGTTTATGTAGAATATTAAAATATAGTAGTATAAACCTGATACAAAAAAAATCATATCAGTAAAAATTTAATATAATAGACAAACACCTGCAGAGAGAAAGGAGAGAGAAAAACTAAAGTAATACATTTTTCACATTACCTTAGGAAGAATTGTGATAACTCTTTATTTTTAATATCATTCAAGACAAAGTATCAAGTACATTTTGAAACCATCAGAGGATAAATATTAAAGTTATAATTTTGAAGCCAATTGTGAGAAATATGAAAACTTGAGCAAGATAGTACAAAAAACGGAAATGAAAACAGCAAGAAAATTGTTAGTCTTTCTGTTACTGTAGCAAACACCTGAACTAATCAACTCCTAAGGAGGAAAGGTTTATTTGGGTTCATGGTTTTGGAGGTTCCAGTCCATGCCTGACTGGCCAAACTGCTTTGGGCCTGTGGCAACACAGTACATTAAGGCAGGAGTGTCTGACAGAAGAAGCCAACTTACCTCATGGCTAAGCAAGAAAAAGGAAAGAAGAGACCAGAGTTCCACAGTCCGTTTCAAGGGCATGACTCCAGTGGCCTAAAATCTTCCTCTAGTGCCCACCCCCATACACACCTGCTCTAAGTTTCCATCACCTGGAAAATGGTTTGGGGACCTAGCCTTCACCACATGCAGCTTTGGGAGACATTTAAGATCCAAACTATAGCTGAAGCACACAAAATAACATGGGAGAACAAGATGGAGTGCATCGCCCCCATTTGTTGGTTTTCTTTACAAGACACATCTTCTAAAACCAAATGAAACAAAATGGTTAACAATTAAAGGATAGTCAAATGCACTGAAGTAAAAGCACAAGTGAAAATGAAGTTATCATGAGATAATATAAAATTAAAGACATCAAGAGTTAATGGAGAAAAAGAACTGAGCGTTCCTGTTATGTTTTTGTTGTTGTTGTTGTTGTTGTTTTTGGTACCGGGGATTGAACTCAGGGGCACTAGACCACTGGGCCACATCCCCAACCCTCTTTTGTATTTTATTTAGAGACAGGGTCTCACTGAGTTGCTAAGTGCCTTGCCATTGCTGAGGCTGGCTTTGAACTCACGATCCTCCTGCCTCAGCCTCCCAAGTGCTAGGATTACAGGCGTGCGCCACCACGCTCCACTGAGCGTTCTTTATTTATTGATAGTTGGTCCAACCGAGAAAATTCTGACTTCTTCATTCTGACATGTCAAAAATATCAATTTGAGTTCCAACATCTGTTCATCTATTCCTCACCTAGAGAAATGCAAAGCCTCAGGGACTGTGGTGTTTGGATTTCCTGACAATGAACCTGCAACAGCTCTTTCAAGCTGTCTTGCAATCTTACAATCTTTCAATTCATCCTTCTACTCTCTGGAACAACTCTTCCATAACATATTCTAGTTCTTAGAATTGTAGGTACACCCTGAACCCATGCTCACTCTCAGGCAATGACTTGGCTTTTCATTTCACAGACAGAACAAAAGCAACTAAGAGAAAATTTCCATAAACTTTCACCCCAGCATCTCTGTCCACTTTTCCTTCACTCTGCTGGTAGGAAGAGAGCTCAAATTTAACTGTTAGAAATTCTATCTCAGATCCAAACCAAACATTATCTATCTCACTTTTTCCCAATCAAGGGAATTCTATGGCAATTTCCCCCTCTATTTTTGGAACTGTGATTTTTTTTTTTTTTTTTTTTTTCAAATCTCCTGGAGTTATCTCAGCATGCAAATATTTTTATTTCTTAATTTTTAAAGAAATACAAAATGCAAAACTCCTCAGCTTTACTTTCCAGCTGTCAATATTTTCATTTTCCTTCATGAAAAAACTTGAGTTTTCTGTTCTTTTCTTCTAATTTTTACTTTAAATTGACATATATTAATTCTATGTATTTATATATTACAATGTGGTGTTTTGATTCATGTAATTCTGTCATTCCACTCACCATTCTATAAATACTGAGCCTGTTAATAATGATACAACTAATTTCTTCTTTCCTCATTAGTAGATTATATTTCCTTGGCTTCCAGAATATCATACTTGCTTGTTTTTCTACTTTCTTCACTTATTGCTGCTCCTTTGTTGGTTCCTCCTCATTTCCTCCAACTCTTCATGTTGGAATTCCTTGGGGGCTTGAGTCTGCAGATATTAAATCATTATTGCACAAACAGTATTGATACCAAATAAAGGTTTGATGCTCCATTTTCATAGAAGCCAGTACTACAGCCTGGTTTTTTTCAAAAAGAAAGAACTTTACTGAGGACTGATTATCAAAAAGATAGGCGGCAAGCTCAGATCTGTCTCTCTGATCTGTTAATAACAAATGAATTCATGGGAAGGGAGAGAGGAGAAGCTGCTTGTTGATTGGATGGTATTCAGTAGAAATTTTAGGGTTGTTTTGCACAGATGATGATAAGTCATGCCTCTTTGGCAGGTATATGTTCTTTTTCAAGAAAATTATTATGTTCTGGATGAGTGAGTTTGTGACATCAAAATCATCAAACAGGCAAGTGGACTCCTTTTGCTCAAGTCTGATCTTGAAAGCAGATTTCTAGCAGATCTTGAGCAGATTCTGTAGGTACTTCCTGAAAACAACTGAAGGACATTCTATTATTTAAGAAATACAAATTCCTTAAATTCCCAGGTGTCTCCAGGACTTAGTTGGTTCCAGTATGCATGACCTTATGCCAGTAGTTTGCAATTTACCTGTAATGAACAAATATTAAAACTAAAATGACTCAAGAAGAAACAGATAATTTGAAAAGGCATCTATTAAATAAATGGAATTCATTATCAAAAATTATTCCACAAGCTCCAGCACCACATAAAGTTAGTCCCTTTGGAAAATATTCCACATATTCAAGGGAAAAATACTGCAGTATAAACAATTTCATTCAGAAAACTGAACAAAGGCCAGGCATGGTAGAGCATACCTGTAATCTCAGCAATTTGAGAGGCTGAGGCAGGAGGATTGCAAGCTAGAGGCCAACCTCAGCAACTTTACAAGGCCCTAAGCAACTTAGTGAGATCCTGTCTCAATATAAAAAAATTAAAAGGGCTGGGGTTGTGACTCAGTGGTTACAGGTCTCTGGGTTCAATCCCAGTATAATAAAAAATTCTCTAACAACATTGACATTATAAATCCATCACATTCAAAAGTAAAGATGCACATAACCTAAGTAAAATATTAGCAAACTAAATCCAGATAAGAAAAGAAAACCATATAAAGACCAAGTTGTATTTTGATAAAATTCAATTTCTATTAATAAAAATTCTTAACCAATTAAAATAGAAAAATTCCTTCTGAAGTTAAAAACATACTACTAATAAAGAGCTGAGTTTAGTAATTTGCCAAGCAAAGGAATACAAGGTAAAGTGAAGAATGTTACTGAGCAGGGAGAGGAGGGAAAGTCTGAAAATTTCATTGCTGATTACATGGTGGCAGGCAGGAGATGTGTTGATGGTATACCAATTACACCTTGAAAACTAACACTCTGGAAAGGACAGAATAGGTGTATGCATTTATATACCACGGTTTAGAGAATTTCTTTTATGCAATCATCAGTAGGCCCAGTAAGTGTTTGACTCACTGGAACCACTCCAAGTTTGAATCTTTTAAACTGCTGCAGCTGGTAAGAAACACTGTGGTAAACCAGTGTGCAAATGTAGTATCCCCTGAACAATGCTGTAAATGCATTTTTCTTTTACATTTTAAGGTAGTTTATTGTGAAACACGAAAGCTTTCTTTGCCTTTGAAATCTGCAACAAGACAAGAAAGCCCCCATTACCAATTCTAATGGGCATCGGTGCTAGAGGTCCCCATAAGTAAAGCAGGAAAAATAGAGAAATGTCAAAAGGTTTGAAGGGGAAAACATTATTTACAAATATTGGATTGGAATGCAAATATTCTACAGGAAAAATGCCAGAATTACTGAGTGTTTGGCAAGTTTACCAGATGAAAACTCAATATAAAAAAGAAAGATATTTCTAAATACCTATGAAAATGCTTACAATAAAATCAAATTTCAATATTATCTAAAAATTAAATATAAATTAATTCTAAGGCCTCCACATATAAGACATAAAGAAATTAATGGGGTTTTTTTTTTTTTTAAAGAACCTAGATACCTTCAGGGATTAAACCATACGCATGAATTAAAGAACTAATATTATAAAAATATCAAGTTTTTCTGAATTGGCATGTGGATTCAATGCATACTTTATCAGAAACAAAATATTGACAAATGAGCAGAATAATGAACATACCCTAGACACATGTTGGAGAACAGTGAGAAGCCTGGCCATTGTAGAACCTGCTGGGGTGAATTTAGGGAAGCTCCTTAATTTCATGTCTCATCAGAAAACTGGGGAACAATAATAGTAGCTCCCTCACAGTGGTTGTTTTGAGGATTAAATGAGTGGATATACATAAAACATTTAGTGATAGAAAATATAAAAAATATATAAAAATATAAACAATCTTGTATATCATAAGGGAGAAGTCAAAACCAAATTAAAAATGACTTATCAGGTGGGGCAGCAAGCACCAATGGTTCCAGCTACTTTGGAGGCAGGGGCAGGAGGATCACTTGAGGCAAGAGTTTGAGGTCAGAGTATGGGCAATATAATGAGACCCTACCTCAAAAATAAAAGAAAAAAAAAAAAAGTCTCCAAAACAGACCAAAAAATACTAAAACTATAAGGGGAGTTTAAAATCTCAAATGTTTAGGTCAGTTCATTAAACCAGTTGGAATCTATAAGATTGGTGAAATGTGGAAGTGAACAGCTTATTCTTTGCAAAATATGAATCAAATGAGTATTAAAACCTTCTGAGACGTGAACTCCTTGGTGTTGAGTTTCTTTCATGAAAACTCATCTTAAGCAAGAAGTAGAGAACAATAAATAATGCCTTTAACAAGAGCACTAGTAAAAAAGCTTTAAGACAATGTAAAAAGGAAACCAAAATGGGACAATTATGCTTTTGTGAATCTAAGTCCATGTCCTAAAGCAGGTGGGCCTGCTGAAGCACCATTACTCCCCCTCATTTCTCAATGGATCAGTGTGATCTAATTAGTGTCATTGGGTTGCCCCTGCTTTACCTCCTTTACCAGTTGATCTCATCTCCAGAATTAGGTCTTAAACTGGGGAGCAGAGTTAAGACCCTCATCTGTGCATTATAATTCAGTTGAGTTGTTGGAACCTTGACAGCCTGCTGTAACCCTGGCGTGTCAAGAAGAAGTAGAGAGGGGAGTGCTCATGGAATGAGGGAGATGTGAGGAGACATGGTTGAATTGATGGTAATGAGAACGACTGTGGTAGTTATTCTGACCATCAATTATGTGGTTATCATTTATTGTGATAATTAAGTGTGGTTAAGAAGGGAAAACTAATCTGCATGAACCCACCCACAATGGTCAATTAATGGTAATGGCCACGGTGGCTTGGCCAGAGAGGGGCCACTGTCCTGAAAATGGAACCCAGTGAAATGTTTAGTTTTTTGGAGGAAACTCCACTTTCAAAGGCAGTATTTCATCTGAGCTTCAAGATGACCTTCTGAGGCCAGGGCAACGGCTATTATTTCTAATACCAAGAAATGAAAGGAAGTGGAGGACTGGATTTCCTGTGTCACTTGTCAGAGCCCACACCAATATCAGATGTCAGGGGGGCTGCCCTTGTGTTCTGATTCCAAGTCCACACTGCACCCATATGGTTAAGTCCTGCCACAGAAAAACTATCAGAGTCTCCCACGCAAACATTCACACCCTGGCATGCCTGCTGTCCTCAAAGCTAAGAAAAAGTACCAAACATTAGTTCTCAGATGTTTGTTGACATAGAGATTCAGCTGAGATTTTGAAAATAGACCTTCCCTTTACAGGACTGTTGGAAGCTCTGGAAACAGGACTTCAGTGTTGACCTTGTAGTTCATTTTTTATTAGTTCTTTTTCACAACATCTTCGTCAGTAGGCTTACTGTTCTCCTCTGAGCCATGGAGACCTACAAGGACAAGTACTGAGTAGAGGAAATGCACCTAGTTAATCAAGCCCCCAGACACTTTTGCCTCAATTATTTATATGCTTTTATAGAAACAGTGATTTAAATGCAAATGTGTATGCTTACAACTGGAAATTTCTTATTTGTGCTTAGTCCAAGTCTGTTGACCCTCATCTGCATCCTCCATATATTATATTATACTGTAGTGATTTAAGTCCTTGTCTTTGAGTCTTTTAAGAACAAGAAACTATATTCCATATTCATAGAACCTGCTGAGTCTCCGGCACATAGAATGGATGTTCCACAAATGTTATTTGGAAGAATAAGTAACAAGAAAGAGATGAACTAATATTTGAGGGAGGAGGTGTCTTTCTGAAATGAGATGGCAGTTGTTTACCAGGTCTTCCCTGGGGCATCTGCTGATTCCTCACAGAAAAGGGTCACACTTAACCCCTTCTGGGAAATTGAAAATGTATATCACATGGGGTTGGGGTAGGACTTTGGAAATCTGAGGGGCTTCAAATATTAGTGTTCCCCAAAGAATATTTGTTGAGTTCTGTGGCTGGACTGGAGGTGGGGAACTCATCAGAAGCTCCTAAAAAGGGAAATGAAATCATTGGTATCCTCTTTGGGCTTAGAAAAGGAAAAGGGGCCTGTCCCTGACACCTGGGGAATTTCTTACTCTAGACTTTAGCCAAGTTTCTCTAAGGAAATTCAGATAAAATTATAGAGATGGATGGATCAATAAATAAGATAGGTTTGTTTATCACAGTATTTTTTTCTGATACAGGAAACTTGGATAATATCTCAATGTCCAACAGTAAGGGGTTGTTTTCATTATAACGTACGTATAAAATTTTTCAGCTATTACAAATAATGTGGTCTAGGTAAAATATTGTTAAATGTAAAGAAATGTTAAAGAACCTCGTGAAACTGATGATCTGGTTTTAGATAATGAAGTATATTTGTCTTTTTAACAGGAACTACGAGCTAAATATTTAATTCTAAATAAACAAAATGAACAGCCTAAATATACTATATTCAAGATATTTAAAATAGAAAAAAAAAAATAAAAAAAAAAAAAACCCAAGAGAACTAGAAGTCTAAGAGCTAGTACTTTTAAAGGTATACCAACAAATAAATTTTTCATATAAAATATAATCAAGAAGAAGAAACATGGGCATGGAGTAGATCTTTAAAGAGGAAAAAATATGATAATCTTTGCAACATTATGCATAAGATTTTGAAAATCTTTTATGTAAATTATCCGTAAAATATTTTTTTCTAGAATGGACACATGGAAAAAGAAAAACTTTTATAGGAAAAGAAAATGAAATAATTATGAAAACTTTATTTTGTTTATATACTTATGTAATTTTAAGAAGCATAGTTTTTGAGTTGCTTACTCATTTTGATTTTCTTTCTTTCATTTTGTTTTGAAAACTGCATGTCTTTTAGTCCATTAGAAAAATATGATTTATGTAAAATTTTAGTCCATGTTCTTCCCTTTTACTTCTACCATTCAAAATTGAACATTTGTTTTACTTAATTAAAAGCAGAATCAGATATCTAACATGAGAACTAAATATTTCACCTCATTAAATTAATAGGATTTAATGAATTAGGTTTGATCTTTATTTTTTTCAAGTCTAATAACTCACTTTTCCCATGTGTAATTATCCCTGTTCTTTTATTTATTTGAGCAACTATGTATGAGTGCCTCTTCTCTCACATTCAGCAATGAGTATACATAACTATAATTTATAGCATCAGTAAAATTATCTAATAATCGATTCACGTCAAATCTCTCTATGATATGGTACTTCTGTGATAACTTCAGATATTTTAGTTACACGTACACTTTTCCAACATTGGTTGTAAATCAAGATGTTAATTTAAAGACATCATGCGAACACTGTGCCTACTTATAGTCGTGCTGCTGTAAGAGGTCTTTGGACAGATATTGCTTCAATCTCAGTGTGCACTCCTTTGGGTAAAGCAGCAACCTGGTAAGCAGCTCTAGTAGGAAAATTACTTTTGAAAGACTGTTTGTAGATTTCATTGACAGTTTTGAAGTCATTTATGGCAGCCAGCAAACCAGGTTCTTTGATCACATTAATGAAGTCACAGCCTGTGGCTTTCAGATTTTCACCCACATTCATAACAGCTGGTTTAGTTTCTGCTGCTACCCCTCCTGGAACAGCTATTAGTGAGAAGAGTTCATGCCTATCTGTCTAGAGATGTAAACGATCCTGTCAAATAACACTTGATTGTAGGGCCCAATGGCCCCTGGGGTTTTTGTTGTGTTGATCATGTTTTTTAATCAGGGACATGACTAGGCCTTCTTTCACGTGCTCCATCCAGGAGAAGAAACCCCTAAACCAGCCCTACCTGCTTCTCACCCCTTACATTGGTTTTTTTTTTTTTTTTTTTTTTTTTTTTTTTCAGGCAATATTTTTCACATTATCTAGAAATGATGTATTTTTACACTATAAAAACTTTTACACCAAAGAATAAAAACACTTTCTCAATAAATGCTATCATTTGTACGCCAGTATTAGAGAAAGCACGTGCACAAGATCTTTCCAGGTCACTCTGTGGTTTTAATCAAGGACTTTGAAATGAGAAGATTAGCCTGGATTCTCTGCATGATCCCAATGTAATACCAAGAGCCCCTTTAAAGCAGAGAGGGAGCAGAGAAACGATGGAAGCAGAATTGGCATGATTCATTCTGAAGATGGAGGAAGGCCCTCCACCAAGGAATAGACCAGAGAAGCCAAGAAAACAGATTTGCTTCCAGACCCTTCAGAAAGGACAAAGCCGAAGTGAACCAATTTAGAATTCTGACTTCTAGAACTACAACAGGATAACTTTATGTTGCTTTAAATCACTCAGTTTGTGGTAATTTGTTACAGCAATAATAGGACATAAATATGGGACTAAATGAAAATCTAACATTAGCAAACCAATTGTCAACCAATTTGCTTGTTCTGTATACTTTTTTCCCCAACAGATTTTTCTATCCATTGTGGACTGTCCTCACACACATTCTTGCAATCATGTATTTTTAAGGAAAGGAATGAGTTAGGTGCACCAAAAATAAATAGATAAATAATAAAAATAATAATAATAATAATAACAACATAAATTTCCTTACTAATCAGGACTATTTTTACACTGAAATAAATGCCAGAAATCTTTTAGGCAAACATATTAACCAAATTGATCCATATTCCATTACTAGTAACATTATGCGTTACTTGAAAAACCAAAATGAGTATCCACACAGCATAAAAATAATTAACCAAGATGAATAGGAAAAAATAGAGTAGATAAAGTTAGAATGCCTGGATTCCTGGAGTCCATGTTTCTCTCTGCTATCCCACAGTTGCATGACATTAAGAAAGCTATTCTCTGGTCTTAGTTTCTTTATTGGCAAAGCCAGATTGCATATTTATTGGTTGAACCAAGTCATTATTGCATAACTCCCATAACAAGCAAAAGTGTCTATAGAGATGTGAACTGTGGGTGATATTCAATCCTTCCTGGGACCAACACCAATCACTTTTATAAGATATTTATTGCTTATTCATTTTTTAGTGTTTTACAGTGAGGTTACTTTCTTGATTTTACCTTTCTAGTAGTGTTGAATCTTCTAGTTCTGGTTCAAAAGAGAAGTGGCCCATGGCTGATTTCAGACAGTACCACTGTGATGACCACTAGCACAACTGAATTTTCAAAGTGGTTGTGTGTATGTGAATGTGTCCAGTTTGCAAAAGCCATCTTAGAAGAGGTTTCTGGAGCTGTGTCCTACTATTAAAACAAACAGAAGAAAATATTGGAAAAGTTTAATTTCTGTCTTCTATCATAGATTATGTTTTAAATTAACAATATTTCATTCAAAGCAGGATTGTGGGAATGTTTTCAATTTTTGACCCCAAAGTCTGGGTTTGTTTTCACCCTTGGAATTGTAGAATCAATAGAAAGACTAAGCACTGAATGAGCAGTGAAAGAGAATTTTTTCTTGGCCAAACACAGAAGTGAGAGTTAAACTCTAAAAATCAAATTCCCTTTCCTTGGGGATCCACAGGTTACAGATATAGGGTAGAAAAATGAGGGCAAGGGATAGGTTAATAAAGGAAAGAAATAATTATGCATTTATGCATTTCTAGGAATGGGTAGAAATTGTCCAGGAATTCAGGCACTACTGCTTTTTGCTCCTTCCATGTTTTGTTTTGTTCTGTTCTGTTTTGTTTTGTTTTGTTATTATTGTTTCTTGTCACTCAGGGCAATTATCAGCTCTCATGGCACTTGAGGCTGGTGGCACTTGGATGGGATTATAATGAAGCCAGAGGTTGTCTGGTGGTCATTCTGGCAGCCATCTGAGATCCAACCAGTCTCAGCCAGCCTGCCTCAAGAGAAACTTTTGGCCTTTAGTCATCCTGTCCTCAAAGATAAGCAAGATTAGGGAAGGGTAGAAATTCATTTAGGTCACCTAAGCAATACAAGGTCAGGGCAGGTAACAGAAAGACTTCCTATTTTATTAGAAATATTGAAGAAAAGTCCTCCAGAAGTAAATGCCCAGTCTGTGTCATGTTGTCTCAAAAGAGCCTTTTAGTTTTGTTCTATCCATTACTGCTTCTGAATTTAAGAATTATTTCACTGAAGGAAAGCTGGAAAGAGCCCACCTTATGGGAGTTAGTCCCTGTGGTTTTCTTTAGTGTTCTCTTCTTATCTGAAATATTTTTGAACTTCAAAACCAGAATCTTCTAATTGATTTAAAAGCATCTACTGTCAATTGGGCATTTAACTGTAAAAAAAAAAAAAAAAAAAAAAAAAAAAAAAGCATTACTTAAATTATTAAAATCATTTTGCTGCACTGACTACTTAAATAGCGGAGAAAACACTGTTTCTGATCACAAAGCAAGCAAACTCATCAGGCAAGCATGAAACTGCCAGAAAATTGTAAAATAAGGCAGGGGCTCCTGTTTCATAGCAGAAAGGCAAGAACGGGTTCAGAGCCACCCTAAGAAGTCTGTACTTCATCACATGGACATGGAAAGGGTGACTTGTGTTACAATTCAGTTAGTGGAAGGCTTAGGTTTGGGATTTTTGTATGTTTTTCCTTATTCCAGCTGACGATACAACAAGCCCTTGAAATCCGCCCCATTTTTGTTTAAATATTTATTTTTTAGTTTTAGTTGGACACGATACCTTTATTTTATTTATTTTTATGTGGAACTGAGAATTGAACCTAGGGCCACATATGTGCTAGGCGAGCACTCTACCACTGAGCCACAACCCCAGCCCAAAATACCCCTTTTTATAAAAGTTTTTATTAGTGCATTATAGTACATGTGGCGTCTCTCAACCAGGAATTGAGCTGGGTTCCGCCTCGTTAATTTGGGGCAGTTTGAATATGAGTTCTTCCTCGTTTACACAAATGAGTTTGAGCCCGAGCTCCTTCCAGTTAAATGCCTGGAAGTTTGAACTTGGCTCCTCTTTGCTGATGAAATGCCACCTTTATGCAACTATAGAGGAATTAACTTTGTCTGCTCTTGATGTATTTCTGTTGCATGGCCACCAGGTTTGAATACATTTAATTATCAAAAATAAAACCAGTTCTATGGCCCTGTGGAATCTAGCCAGAAGCTAGCTAAACCATCAAGATAGGTTTTTTCAGCTAAAGATTTTGGCAACCATATCCCTTTTCTTCCTGAGCCCCAAAATAAAAAGTTATTATAGGGACACAGTAGAAGTCAGAAAGTCTAGGCCCAGTTGAAGTTTAAAGAAGATACTAAGACAATATAACTTTATGAGCAGGCATGCCTAGAGTTGAGGAACATTAATTTAGATAATACAAGCTTTAAGGTTTTTAGATAAATATTTAGTTTTTCCTGATTATACAACCCTGGAGTATCCTGAAACTCTTTAAGGTAACCTCCTATAGTTAATTCCTGAAATTCTTTAATGTAACCTCCAATAGTTGGAATGTGAACTGCTGTGTTTGCTGGAATGTATAAAAACCATTGCTGAGAAAAGTAAAGAGAAGGATTTCTGCAACCTGACTCATGTGCATTCATTTCCATTTCTCCGACTTTCCCCTCCAGCATTCACCTTGTCGGATTCACCTTGACATCTCCGCGGAAGCCGGCCTTCCGCAGTTACACATCATATTGGGGTTCATTTTGACATAATTAGATTAGCACGGACTGTAATTTGTTCCAATTCAGTCCTCAGTACTTCATCTTTTCCACTCCTCCTTTCTTCCATTGTGCCCTTTCCTCTAGTCTACCAGCCCTTCCTTTATTTATTTACAGTTTTTTTAATTAGTGCATTATAGACATACATAAGGTAAAACTGAAATCCCCTTTAAAAAAATTTAAAATGTAGAATTCTGAATTCTAAATCACCTAAATAGCAACTCTATGATAATTTTAAGAGCTATAGAATGTTAAGCTTCAGATCTTGGAATTAGCAATTCATTGATGGAGAAGTTGACCTAAAGAGATCACAAAAAATTGCTCAAATTCACATACTTATGAGTCACAGACCCAAGGCCCCAAACTAGACCTTTAATGGTACATCACAGATTCCCCATAGAGAATCCTGCAACACTTCCTCCAGACTTGCATGTGGATTATTGAAATGGTGAGCTTCTGTCTACCCATCAGCTCTATAAAAACCTTGACCTTGGGCTGGGGTTGTGGCTCAGTGGCAGAGCACTTGCCTAGTATGCGTGAGGCACTGGGTTCTATCCTCGGCACCACATAAAATAAATAAATAAATAAAGGTTATTATGTCCACCTACAACTGAAACAAATATTTTTAAAAAAAATTTAAAAACCAACTTGACCTCACTATGCATAACAGTTCTTCTGTTCTAAAGTGACAGCTCTCTGGGAATTCTTAAGTAAGAGTCAACTGTCTTCAGGAAAGAAAAGCTTCTCAATACCATAAATTAAGTAAAATATTTTGTTCTATGCTCCTTCCTTGCTTCCTACTGACCTCTGGATTTGATGACTACACTCACCAATCACTGGAAATATTCATTGAACTACCTATTTCCTCCCAGTTACTGAATAATCAATGGTACAAGGTAAAGATTTGTTTCTTGTGTTCTGACAATTTCTTCTGTTGCCAAGGAACTTAGAATAAAATTAGAAGTTACGCACACTGTGTGCCAAAGTTCCTGATCCACAGCTAGTTCTGACGCTGAAGGCTGGGAATTTGCCTTTTAAAAAAGGCATCAGTCCCTGCCAGTAGAAATAGGAAGAAACTCAGTGACAGCACTTCTGAAGGATTGCTTAAGTACATGGGAAAATAAAGTTTATACAAGGAGTGCCTGCAGCAGGCAGAATTCTAAGTTGACTCCCAAGAT
The DNA here is from genome assembly GCA_025594165.1 of Tamias sibiricus. Classification (NCBI taxonomy): domain Eukaryota; kingdom Metazoa; phylum Chordata; class Mammalia; order Rodentia; family Sciuridae; genus Tamias; species Tamias sibiricus. The sequence continues at coordinate 42,686,846 of CM046664.1, forward strand.
TAATGTCCTCTGGCATATACACACCCCTTGAATATGAGCAAGACCTACAAATATGATAGAATTCTTTCTTGCATCTAGGTTATCTTATACAGCAAAAGCAAAGTATTTTTTTCAGATGTAATTAAGATATTAAAACAAATTGAATTTTAATTATTATTGAGTGGGAGATCATCCTGGTTAGGTTTGATAATCAGGTGAAAGTCCTAAGAGATGAACTTGGGCCTTCCTAAAGACAGACTGTACCTTCCTCTGGCCTTAAGACACAGGCCACTGTGAGTTCTACAGCTGCGAGGAAATTAATTCCAAAAACAACATGAAGAAGTTTGGCAGGAGAGCTTTTCTGGGTGCAACTGATGATGAGAATCCAACCCAGGTATCAGACACCTTTATGATGGCTGAATAGTGATCCAGCTAAGCCTTGCTCAGATTCTCACCCCACCGATACTGGAAGATGGTGAGTACACCATGTTTCAAGCACCTTTCCCCTTTTTTTACTACAGCAATAGAGAATGAATACAGTAGCCATGAAGGTGCCTACTGGGAGATGACAGTGACCTGGAATAGTCAAGCTTAATTCTTTCTCTATGCTGTTGTGGTTTGTTTGGAAAAAAATAAGTATAGAAGCAACGTGCTGGTCATTTGCTTGTTTTCTATCAAGTCCATTTCTAATGCTATTGCCCCTCCATTTCTTCTGCTGTTCTCTGTAATTTTATGGGACGTTCCCTAAAAATTACATTCCCCAGGCTCCATTTCCCATTGGATTTTAGGCAAGTTTGAATAATGGAAACTAGATTGGGAGACGGAGGGAATGAGGAAGAAAGCGTTTAAGCTATGTGTACCCACTCCCTCTGCCTTGGCTGGCATTCCCCTTGTGTTTTCTTTGTGGTTTAATCTCCTCCCTGGATCTCTTTCTGTGCATCTTCCCTTCCCCCAGGTAGCCTTCTTCACACCCCCAGCTCTCCTGAGGAATTCAGACTCACCACTTCCCTACCTACTAGGAAGCTCCAGCTCCCAGAATCTAATAAAACCATCCAGCCCAAGGGATGATGGAAGTTTTGCGCTATTGTAAATTGTTAATGGCATTGTTATCCTGTGCCATTTATCTCAATCTCTCATTTTCATCACTTCTAACAACTCTGTAAGCAGTTCCTTGTATTGAATTTAATCTCTTGGACCCAAGCATAGATTTTGTTCTCTTTGCTTACCTGAGTTGACAAGGATTTAGGTACTAAGTGTAAGCTCAGGAAAAAGACCTTTGAGATAAGATTTAGTTATTTGGTGATACAGCAGTTTGATTTGAACTAGTGACTAGTTCACTGTTGGTGGAAAATGAGATATTAAAAATCAGTAGCTTTCCAAGGCATCAGAATTTTTCAAATTATTAACCATGCAGGCTTAAGTTGAAGTGGCCATTGAGGACAAGGAGTTAGGGTGTCAAACTGTAAGCTACCTGGTACCGAAAACCGGGAGGAAAAACTCTCGGAGGCAGAGTTAAGCTTTTACTACTTTTACTTCTACTTTCTTCCTTCTTCTTTCTTCTGTCTTCTGTCTTCCTCAGGAGCCTCGGCCTAACTCTGACCAGTCATTACTTCTTCTATCTGGTTTCTCTTCTGTCTTCTATCTGGTTTCTCTTCTGTAACCGCTCTGCCTACGTTCTGGCCGCTCTGATTCTTCTGACCGACCGAGTGACTGCCCGGCTGACTGAATTCTCCGTTCTCCTAACTCGGACCGCTTTCACCGGTTATATACCTTCAGCTTTGCGGGTGCCTACAGGTGCGTCACATACATATCAGGTGGAACTTATGACTTCCAGCTAGCTACAACAGCCCTTCCTAATTAGGGCTCCTTCATATTCCTTCCCTTTAGTTTAAAAAGGTGCTTTAATTCTATTTTCTCTATTTTCTCTATTTTATTTTCTTGTCCCTACCTAGCTTTTCACCTTTTGTTTTTAAAAGGGTGGATATTTGAGCCCTTTTTGAGAAGGTGCTGCGGCTTTAAGGAAGCCTACTGCTGAGGAGCAGCTAACGCACTTAGTTAAGCACAATTGTATAAGCGGCTTTGACTTTTTTTTTTTTTTTTTCTCTTCTTTATTTTTCTTTATGGCTTTCTTGCCAAAGCTCAATGGCTTTTTTTTTCTGCATGGTTTTTACCATGCTATTTAATTCTCTATTTTCTTTTAAGCTCATGGCTTTTTTCTTTATACTAAAGCTCAAGGCTTTTTCTCTATATTTTTTATGGCTTTTGGCCGGCTACTCTGCTTCGGCTTTTGGCCGGCTCGCTTCGGCTTTTCGCTGGCTACTCTGCTTCAGCTTAATTCTTAACTGGCCTCAACTGAGTCAGAGGCTATGCTCTCTTGTTTACTACTCTTTTTGCTGGTCTCAACTGAGTCTGAGGCTATGCTTTTTCGTTGCTCTCCTTATTTCTTAGCTTTTCTTCTCTGCCTGCCGAGCCCCGGACGGACCACCATTTGTAAGCTGCCTGGTACCGAAAACCGGGAGGAAAAACTCTCGGAGGCAGAGTATAGCTTTTACTACTTTTACTTCTACTTTCTTAGAGCTTAGAGAGGGAAAGAAAGATTTTTAGAGAGAAAGATTAGAGCGAGCTTTTCTTCTTGTCTTCTTAGCTTAGAGTCTTAGAGAGAAAGAAAGATAGAGCTTAGCTTAGAGAAAGATTAGAGCTTCTTTCTTCTCTCTTCTTTCTTCCTTCTTTCTTCTGTCTTCTGTCTTCCTCAGGAGTCTCGGCCTAACTCTGACCAGTCATTACTTCTTCTATCTGGTTTCTCTTCTGTCTTCTATCTGGTTTCTCTTCTGTAACCGCTCTGCCTACGTTCTGGCCGCTCTGATTCTTCTGACCGACCGAGTGACTGCCCGACTGGCTGAATTCTCTGTTCTCCTAACTCGGACCGCTTTCACCCGGTTATATACCTTCAGCTTTGCGGGTGCCTACAGGTGCGTCACATACATATCAGGTGGAACTTATGGCTTCCAGCTAGCTACAACAGCCCTTCCTAATTAGGGCTCCTTCATCAAACAACTATTTAATTTGACTAATACGGTAACCATAATGACACCATAAAGGTCTAGGTAGTTTGCTTTTAACTATGATGATGATGTTATAGAAAAAAAACTTATTTTGATAAGCTCAGGATTTTAAATTCTTAGCTTTAATCACAATCAGAAATCAGAGAGCTCCCATGAAGGCTTTACAAGAGTCTTAATTTTTTCAGTCTCTTAACAGACTGAGGCATTGATTCAGAAGAACTGGTAACTTGACAAATAGTAACTTCAAAGTGAACTGGATGAATTTGAGAATCTTGAATCCCAGTAGTGCTGGGCAACCTTACCAATGGAAGTAGCCTTTCTTTCTGTCTAGAAAGTGTCTTTCTTTTGCTTAAAAATTTCAAGTAACATCACCCATGGAAATTGCCTCACAAGGGAGTCACAATTATCCTCCATATTTAACCTCACCATGTCTCATAGCCTCCAACTCATGATAAGAATTAGACACTAGGATGCTTCAAAGAGAAAAGTACAAAGAATAATAAGATGGGCCAGAGCCTAGAGAGCCTAAGTGTCAGTAACCCTGGGGCAATAAACAGAAAATGAAATATTTGATAAGGTTCAATTTTTCGATATAGGTCTTATCTCAAGATTTCAGATTTAATATGCTAGCTTATTTTTTATATTATGATTAATATATTCAAATTGAGATAAGGAAGAAATATTCCTATTACAGTTCTAATTTCTGCACTTAGATATGAGGTCAGTGCTGATATTTATAATGTCTTCTTCAACTACTCATTCTATACTTTCTTTGCCCATAGCAAGCATCACAGCTGGTCGTAGTTCCTTGTCTGATGGATTTACTCAATTCTTTATTTTTTGAGGGGTCTGGGCAATTAGACACTCTGCCTGAGTGATGATGTTCTGTTTTTTCAAGGATGTTAATCATAGGACATGGGAATACTAAGAAGTAGCTTGGGGTATCTTCTTATCTCAAACATAATCTTTTCTATGCCCAGCATGTAGTGGAAACCACATTTTCTCTTGATAGGCAGTATAAATCACCCCAGAAAGCACAGTACCTACTTCTTTATTGAGTCTGAGGCAGGAGGCACCTACAGGGCTAGGTGTCAGTCTTAACTGCCAGTTGATGGAATTAACCATTATTATGCTCCCGGTGAAAGCATTTTTCCTTTACTACCAAATATGAAGTAGCATATTGTCCTATAGAAGGAAAACCAACTAAATTATGAAATACTGAAGAAGAGTTGGTCTGTTCCTTAGGTAGAACAGTGAGGTATATGCTGTCATAGCCAATTGAAACTCCAATTGCTTCAGGTGATCTTTATTAACAAGTATAGGAGGAAAAATTATTCACAAGTTCGACAGCAGTGTGCCAAGTTCCACAGCCTATAGGAACTATCTGACACAATAAAACTACATCTGTAACAGCAGCTGCTATGGAGTCACCCCTCTTTTAATTTATTTTTTATTCATAATAATTACAATTCATAGTGCACATATATAGCATCTTTTTACATACAACTGTTTGTATACAAAGTATATTTGTACCATTCAGGTCTTCAATCATGCATTTAGGATAATGATATCTGTCTCATCAACCACCTTTTTTTTTCCTTTTTGTTTCTTTTCTCCCCCTCCCTCCCCCTTTGCTCCCTCCCTTCCCCTCCCTTACCTTTGACCATTATAGTGTTCCTCTAATCTCCTATGTACCCCCATCCAACAATACTGTGAACTAGCCTCCTTATATTAGAGAAAACATTCAGTATTTGGATTTTTGAGATTGACTAACTTCACTTAGCATTATATTCTCCAACTTCATCCATTTACCTGCAAATGCCATTATTTTATTCTCTTTTATTGCTGAGTAAAATTCCATTGTGTATATATACCACATTTTCTTTATCCACTCATCTATGAGGGACATCTGGTTGTTCCACAACCTAGCTATTGTGAATTGTGCAGCTACAAACATTGAGATAGCTGTGTCACTGTAATATGCTGTTTTTAAGTCCTTTGGGAATAGACCCAGGAGTGGGATGGCTGGGTTATAGGGTGGTTCCATTCCAAGTTTTCCAAGAAATCTCCATACTGCTTTCCATAACGGTTGCACCATTTTGCAGTCCCACCAGCAAAAAAAAAAAAAAAAAATATCTCAACATTATAAAAGCTATTTATGCAAGGCCCCAAGCTAACATTATCTTAAATAGAGAAAAATTGAAAGCATTCCCTCTAAAAACTGGAACAAGACAGGGATGCCCCCTTTCACCACTGCTATTTAACATAGTACTGGCAACTCTGGCCAGAGCAATTAGACAGACGAAAGAAATTAAAGGGATCCAGATAGGAAAAGAAGAGCTCAAATTAGCAATATTTGCTGATGACATGACAATATACCTAAAAGACCCAAAAAAAAAACTCTACCAGAAAACTTTTACAATTAGTAAATGAATTCGGCAAAGTAGCAGGATACAAAATCAATACCCACAAGTCAAAGGCATTTTTGTACATCAGTGACAAAGCCTCTGAAAGGGAAATGATAAAAACTACCCCATTTACAATAGCATCAAAAAATAAAATAAAATACCTGAGAATAAACTTAAAGAGGTGAAAGACCTCTATAATGAAAATTATAGAACACTAAAGAAAGAAATCATAGAAGAACTCAGAAGATAGAAAGACCTACCTTGCTCTTGGATAGGTAGAATTAATATTGTCAAAATGTCCATACTATCAAAAGCATTATACAGATTTAATGCAATTCCAATCAAAATCCCAATGTCATTCTTCAAAGAAATAGAAAAAGCAGTCATGAAATTCATCTGGAAAAATAAGAGACCCAGAATAGCCAAAGCAATCCTGAGCAAGAAAAGTGAATCTGGTGGCATTACCATACCAGACTTTAAATTATACTATAGAGCAATAGTAACAAAAACAGCATGGTATTGGCACCAAAACAGACTGGTGGACCAATGGTACAGAATTGAGGACACAGAGACTAATACATATAATTTCAGCTATCTTATATTAGACCAAGGTGCCAAAAATGTACAGTGGAGAAAGGATAGCCTCTTCAACAAATGGTGCTGGGAAAACTGGAAATCCATATGCAACAAATTGAAATTAAACCCTTATCTCTCACCATGCACAAAACTCAATTCAAAGTGGATCAAGGACCTAGGAATTAGACCAGAGACAATACACCTAATAGAAGAAAAAGTAAGCTCCAATTTCCAACATGTTGGATTAGGCTCCAAGTTCCTTAATAAGAATCCTGTAGCGCAAGAATTACTACCAAGAATTAATGAATGGGATAGATTTAAACTAAAAAGCTTCTTCTCAGCAAAAGAAACAATCAGTGAAGTGAATAGAGAGCCAACTAATTGGGAACAAATATTTAATATGTGCACATCAGATAGAGCACTAATTTCTAGAATATATAAAGAACTCAAAAAAACTTAACACCAAAAAAACAAATAACCCAGTCAATAAATGGGCTAAGGAATTGAAAAGACACTTCTCAGAAGAAGATACACAATTAATCAACAAATACATGAAAAAATGCTCAACATCGCTGGCAATTAGAGAAATGCAAATCAAAACTACTCTAAGATTTCATTTCACTCCAGTCAGAATGGCAGCTATAAAGAACACAAACAACAATAAATGTTGGAGAGGATGTGGGGGAAAAGGCACACCCCTTGATATAGTCATTTACCAAGATCTGTTCATTGAGTTGGATGTGATGGGAATCACTATACCTGCATCTTTTAGTGCCTTGAAAATTATATTAATCTCTGCAATGCCTCCAGAAATGTGGTATTGGTTTGGTTTAGTACTTTTGTAGGTAGAGGCAAGTGGGAGTCACTAGACATATAAACAAGAAAATGAACCATACGTGGTGATAAGCGAGGAGGAGACAGATGACTTTGGGGAAGTAAGAGAAGGCTTTAATTGTTTGCTAATTAAACCTGATGTTTTAAAACAATGTTTAAAATGATGATTTCAAATTTATATCAAATATGGATTTAATAGCTGCAATTAATCTCAATGTCTTTGATCTTTGGTACAGACTTACCACTTCTATGAAATCACAGGATAATTATCACGGCTAATTATGGAATAATTGTCCAATAGTAAGTCCTCATTCTAATTTCTCCAGAACTCAGGCATCTTTAAGGTAATCCCAATGTGCAGCAAAGGCTAAGAAATACTGCTCTAATCCCTGTGCCTCCTAAGTAGAATCTAGATATAAAGATTTTATTAAATTTGATTTAAAAGTTTGTGGCAGGAGTAATTTTCATGTAGAACTATGTCCTTCCTCTTATAACACCTGAGAAGACACAGGTTATGAGGAATCAGCATTGCTAGTAATATTCATGTCTCCATTGAAAGGGACCCTTTCTCCTTTGCAGTGACCAAGCTACTTGTGCATATTTGGCCTGTTTGCTTTCTTCACTCTAAGAATTCTATTCACTAGCAACCTTAATGATTTAGCACCTACTGATAATTTCTACCTTAATTGGACATTTCATGAGTATTGGAAAATGGTGATTTTTCTCTTATATCTACATGTATGAACTAGAATTATTTTGTGAAATAGGAACTTTTCTTCATCAAAAGTTTTTAAATTATAGTATCAATATTACTACTTATAAAAATGCAACTGAAGTAAATTTAGAATTTCTATGCAGTATTTTTAATGCAATATAACCAACAGAAGAGCATATAGACAAGTTACTATATTTAAATTTATTACTTAAAATTACTGTTTCATTTCTGTGGTTATATTAAAATATTGATTCATTTGTTTCTTTTTTTTCAATTTCAGGGTGTGCTTTCTAATTAAATTTTACATTTTGAACATGTTAAATGTTTACGAAGTCCAAATTACATAAAAAGATACACTCAATAAAATCTTGTTTCATCCCTATGTTCTCTTTTTTTTTTTTTATTTATTTATTTATTTATTTATTTTTTTTTTTTATTTTATTATTTTTTTTATTGTATTTTTTTTAATTTTTATTTTTATAATTTTTAATATGTACAACTCATAGTGCATATATTTAGTATCTTTTTACATACAACTGTTTGTATACAAAGTATATTCGTGCAATTTAGGTCTTCAATCATGCATTAAGGAAAATGATATCCGTCTCATTCAACCACCTTTTTTTTCCCCCCCCTCCCCTCTTGCTCCCTCCCTTACCCTCCCTTCCCTTGACCATTCTAGTGTTCCTCTAATCCTCCTATGTACCCCATCCAACAATACTTTGAAATAGCCTCCTTATATAAGAGAGAACATTTGGTACTTGGATTTTTGAGATTGACTAACTTCACTTAGCATTATGTCTTCCAACTTCATCCATTTACCTGCAAATGCCATTAATTTATTTTCTTTTATTGCTGAGTAAAATTCCATTGTGCGTATATACCACATTTTCTTAATCCACTCATTTACTGAGGGACATCTAGGTTGATTCCACAACCTAGCTATTGTGAATTGTGCAGCTACAAACATTGAGATAGCTGTGTCACTGTAATATGCTGTTTTTAAGTCCTTTGGGAATAGACCCAAGAGTGGGATGGCTGGGTCATAGGATGGTTCCATTCCCAGTTTTCCAAGAAATCTCCATACTGCTTTCCATAACGGTTGCACCATTTTGCAGTCCCACCAGCAATGTATGAGTGTGCCTTTTTCTCCACATCCTCTCCAACATTTATTGTTGCTTGTGTTCTTGATGGCTGCCATTCTGACTGGAGTGAAGTGAAATCTTAGAGTAGTTTTGATTTGCATTTCTCTAATTGCCAGCGATGTTGAACATTTTTTCATGTATTTGTTGATTAATCGTGTATCTTCTTCTGAGAGGTGTCTTCTCAATTCCTTAGCCCATTTATTGATTGGGTTATTTGTTTTTTTAGTGTAAAGTTTTTTGAGTTCTTTATATATTCTAGAGATTAGTGCTCTATCTGATGTGCATGTATTAAATATTTGTTCCCAATTAGTTGGCTCTCTATTCACCTCACTGATTGTTTCTTTTGCTGAAAAGAAGCTTTTTAGTTTAAATCTATCCCATTCATTAATTCTTGGTAGTAATTCTTGCGCTACAGGATTCTTATTAAGGAACTTGGGGCCTAATCCAACATGTTGGAAATTGGAGCTTACTTTTTCTTCTATTAGGTGTATTGTCTCTGATCTAATTCCTAGGTCTTTGATCCACTTTGAATTGAGTTTTGTGCATGGTGAGAGATAAAGGTTTAATTTCATTTTGTTGCATATGGATTTCCAGTTTTCCCAGCACCATTTGTTGAAGAGGCTATCCTTTCTCCACTGTACATTTTTGGCACCTTTGTCTAATATAAGATAGCTGTAATTAAATGTATTAGTCTCTGTATCCTCAATTCTGTACCATTGGTCCACCAGTCTGTTTTGGTGCCAATACCATGCTGTTTTTGTTACTATTGCTCTATAGTATAATTTAAAGTCTGGTATGGTGATGCCCCCTGCTTCACTTTTCTTGCTCAGGATTGCTTTGGCTATTCTGGGTCTCTTATTTTTCCAGATGAATTTCATGACTGCTATTTCTATTTCTTTGAAGAATGACATTGGGATTTTGATAGGAATTGCATTAAATCTGTATAATGCTTTTGGTAGTATGGACATTTTGACAATATTAATTCTACCTATCCAAGAGCAAGGTAGGTCTTTCCATCTTCTGAGTTCATCTATAATTTCTTTCTTTAGTGTTCTATAATTTTCGTTATACAGGTCTTTCACCTCTTTCGTTAGGTTGATTCCCAGGTATTTTATTTTTTTTGATGCTATTGCAAATGGGGTATTTTTCATCATTTCCCTTTCAGAGTCTTTGTCGCTGATGTACACAAATGCCTTTGACTTATGTGTATTGATTTTGTATCCTGCAACTTTGCCAAATTCGTTTACTAGTTGTAAAAGTTTTCTGGTAGAGTTTTTTGGGTCTTCTAGGTAGATTATCATGTCATCAGCAAATAGTGCTAATTTGAGCTCTTCTTTTCCTATCTTAATCCCTTTAATTTCTTTCGTCTGTCTAATTGCTCTGGCCAGAGTTTCCAGTACTATGTTAAATAGCAGTGGTGAAAGGGGACATCCCTGTCTTGTTCCAGTTTTTAGAGGGAATGCTTTCAATTTTTCTCCATTTAAGATAATGTTAGCTCGGGGCCTTGCATAAATAGCTTTTATTATGTTAAGATATGTTCCTGATATTCCTAGTTTTTCTAGTGTTTTCAACATAAAGGGGTGTTGTATTTTGTCAAATGCTTTTTCTGCGTCAATTGAGATGATCATATGATTTTTGTCTTTAAGTCTATTGATGTGATGTATTATGTTTATTGATTTCCGAATATTGAACCAGCCTTGCATCCCTGGGATAAACCCCACTTGATCGTGGTGCACTATCTTTTTGATATGTTTTTGTATCCGATTTGCCAGGATTTTGTTGAGGATTTTTGCATCTATGTTCATTAAAGATATGGGCCTGAAGTTTTCTTTTTTGGATGTGTCTTTGCCAGGCTTTGGAATTAATGTAATATTGGCCTCATAGAAAGAGTCTGGAAGAGCTCCCTCTTTTTCTATTTCTTGAAATAGTTTGAAGAGCATTGGTATTAGTTCTTCTTTGAAAGTCTTATAGAACTCGGCTGTAAACCCATCAGGTCCTGGACTTTTCCTTGTTGGTAGCTTTTTGATGACATCTTCTATTTCTTCGCTTGTAATTGATCTATTTAAATTATGTATAGCCTCCACATCCAGTTTAGGCAAATCATATGACTCTAGAAATCTGTCAATGCATTCAGTATTTTCTATTTTATTAGAGTACAAGTTTTCAAAGTAATTTCTAATTATATTCTGTATATCTGAGGTGTTTGTTGTGATATTCCCTTTTTCATCACGAATGTTAGTAATTTGAGTTTTTTCTCTTCTTCTTTTCGTTAGCATTGCTAAGGGTCTGTCAATTTTGTTTATTTTTTCAAAGAACCAACTTTTAGTTTTGTCAATTCTTTGAATGGTTTCCTTAGTCTCAATTTCATTAATTTCTGCTCTGATTTTAATTATTTCCTGTCTTCTACTGCTCTTGGTGTTGGTCTGTTCTTCTTTTTCTAATGCTTTGAGGTGTGATGTTAAGTCATTTATTTGTTGGTTTTTTTTTCCTCTTAAGGAATGAACTCAGTGCAATGAATTTTCCTCTTACTACTGCCTTCATAGTGTCCCAGAGATTTCTATATGATGTATCTGTGTTCTCATTTACCTCTAGGAATTTTTTGATCTCCTCTTTGATGTCTTCTTCAACCCCTTGTTCATTCAGTAGCATGTTGTTTAGCTTCCAGTTGATGGAGTAGTTTTTCTTATTCCTTGTTTTGTCGTTGATTTCCAATTTTATCCCTTTATGGTCCGATAGCATGCAGGGTAGTAGCTCTATTTTTTTATATTTGCTGAGAGTTGCCTTGTGACATAATATATGGTCTATTTTGGAGAAGGAGCCATGTGCTGCTGAGAAAAAATGTGTATTCGTTTACTGAGGGATGAAATATTCTATATATGTCTGTTAGGTCTAAATTGTTAATTGTTTTGAGGAGGCTTAAAGTTTCTTTGTTTAGCTTTTGTTTGGATGATCTATCCATTGGTGAGAGAGGTGTGTTGAAGTCCCCTAGGATAACTGTGTTGTGGTCTATTTTACTCTTGAACTTAAGAAGCGTTTGTTTGATGAATGTAGGTGCTCCATTATTTGGGGCATACAGATTTATGATTGTTATATCCTGTTGATGGATGGTTCCCTTAAGTAATAAGAAATATCCATCTTTGTCCCTCTTGATTAATTTTGGTTTGAAGTCTACCTTATTTGATATGAGAATGGAAACCCCTGCTTGCTTCCGCCGGCCATATGAGTGATAAGACTTTTCCCAGCCTTTCACTTTCAGTCTGTTGATGTCTTTTTCTATGAGGTGTGTTTCTTGGAGACAGCAAATTGTTGGGTCATTTCTTTTAATCCATTCTGATAATCTGTGTCTTTTGATTGGCGAGTTTAGGCCATTAACATTCAGGGTTATTATTGAGATGTGATTTTTATTCCCATCCATTTTTATTTGAATTATGGTCTTTAGCTTGATTTGGTTTCTCTTCTGGTTGGTATTTCCTTTAGTTTAATATCTCCCTTTGTTGATTTTCGTTATCATCTTTCTCTTCTTCTTCATGAAATATGTTGCCCAGGATGTTCAGAAGTGCTGGCTTTCGAGCTGTGAAATCTTTTAACTTTTGCTTGTCGTGGAAGGTTTTTATTTCATCTTCGAATCTAAAGCTCAATTTTGCTGGATATAAGATTCTTGGTTGACATCCCTTTTCTTTCAGAGCTTGAAATATGCTATTCCAGGATCTTCTTGCTTTTAAGGTCTGGGTTGAAAAATCTGAACATAATCTGATTGGTTTCCCCCTATATGTAATTTGCTTCCTTTCTCTTGTGGCTTTTAGTATTCTCTCCTTGCTCAGTGTATTAGGCATTTTCATTATAATGTGTCTAGGTGTGGCTCTGTTGAGATTTTGTTTGTTTGGTGTTCGGTATGCCTCTTGAACTTGGTTTTCCATTTCATTCCTCAAGCTTGGAAAATTTTCTGTAATTATTTCATTAAATAGATTACTCATTCCTTTGGCTTGAAACTCTGCCCCTTCCTCTACGCCAATCACTCTTAAGTTTGGTCTTTTTATGCTGTCCCATAATTCCTGGATGTTATGTTCATGATTATTAACAAGTTTTGCTGTATGGTTTAAATTCTTCTCTAAGACATATATTTTGTCTTCATTGTCTGAGGTTCTATCTTCCAGATGGTCTATTCTGTTGGAGATGTTTTCAATTGAGCTTTTATTTTGGTTTATTGCTTCTTTCATTTCTGGAATTTCTGTTTGGATTCTCTTTAGAGCCTCTATTTCCCTATTGAAGTAATCTTTTACTTCCTGTATTTGTTTTTGGAGTTCTTTGTCAAAATGATCTTTTGCCTCCTGTACCTGCTCCCTCATCTCATTTTTGAGTTCATTCTTAAGTTCCATAAACATTTGGCATATGTAATTTCTAAATTCCATCTCTGGCATTTGACCAACTGTGCTTGCCATGACATCTGCCGATGAGGTATCTTGATTTGTTTGTGTCATTTTCTTTCCTTGTTTTTTCATGTTGCTTGTGTGTCTATTCTTCCTGCACTGTGGGACCTTGACTGTTTCGATTTTACCTGAAAGCCTTATGTTGTTCCTGTAGTACAATGCTATCAGATCACCTTATAATTCCTTTATACTTTTAAAACCTAACACTTTCTATTCAGAAAATCCAAGTTTGGTCACAATGTACAGATTTTGTTATCCCAGATATTATTTCCAATTTACTCTGTACGTTTCTGATAGGGTTTTATAGCTTCAAGTATTGGATACAGAGGTGTTATGTTTAGGAAGAAGGAAGTGTCTTGAATTGTTCTTTCTTGGAAAGTATGAAAAGAGATATCTATTGAAATGGTTTAGTGGAAGTGGTTTAGTATCAGTAGACGATGGAAGAAAGAGAATGGGGTTGACAATTAGGTAAAAAGATCAATTTATATATATAGTAAGTTGGAAAAGAAAAAAAAATGATAAAGAGTAGGAATTGGTGTAAGAGAGAGGAGAGAGAGAATCAAGGAAATAGAGAGTAAACTGTATATAACACCACTTTGCTACCCAGTTCAATTGCGCCGGTTCTAGAAATCCCAAGTTTTGCGTATAACTTGTTTTTGGCTCTGTTTAGTATGCACTGGCAGGATGTAAACATGAAAGATGAAGGAGGAAGAAAAGATACAAGGGTGAGAAGGAGTAAAAGAATGAAAGAAAAAAGGGAGCGGAAGCAGATAAACACACTAACAATCAATGCGGAAGGAAAAAAAAAAAAAAAAAAAAAAACAGAACAAAACAAAGCCAAAAAAAGAAAAAGAAAAATAAACAAACAAACATACAAACAACAAAAAAAAAAAAAAAAAAAAAAAAAAAACCCTCCCTGCAATCCAGAAAATCAAGCAGACCAATAAAAAGAAAGGGAAACAAAAAAAAAAAAAAAAAAAGTCAAACCCCAAGTCTCAGACAAAACGGGCCCTGGGAAGCCCCCCTCTTTTTTTCCTTTCCAGTTCAAACCAATTGCTATTGGATCACAGTCTGTGATCCTGTCAGTGAAATCAAGGCTGCATCCTAGGCCAGCGGCTGCACGGTTCAGTGAAGGAGTGGCCCAGGGGGACCGTGTGTGTCAGCAGATGAATGGCGCCGGGAAGGGGGATCTTCCAGAAGGCACCACCTCCCCAAGCCCACCCACAGTTGCAGTCCCCTGTGGCCGCTGTGCCAGCCTCAGAAACGCCTTCCCCTGCTGACCAACCAAGTCTCACCCAATTGTGTGTTGTCTTCAGAGAGCTGTAGAGTCCCTGGGTGGATGCAGCAGTCGCTCTCAGTCTCCTCCCCTTTGTCAGGACCAGCCCCTGCAGCTTTCAAAGATGGCGGCGCTCTCCTTCCAGTCAACAGTAGCTCCGCAGACTCCCAGACTCCCGTATCCTTGCCGATCGCACCGGGAAGCCACACCGAGGGTCACGTCAGGCGGAGTGTGGATTCGAACTGGTGTGTGGACCCGCGGTCTCCCGTGGCTCCCCAGCACCAATCCCGCCGGCTGTTATCGCTGGTTTTTATCGCCGGTTTCACGCTAGTGTGCAGTGAGTTTGGCTGGGGTTGCAGCAGTAGCGCGGTCTCCTCACCCTGACCTTGTTTCGCACGGCCTGTGCACCGCCCAGGCGGTTTTGCAGGAGCCTCGCGGCTCCAGCCGCTGCAGACAGCTTGTCTCTTTCTCTCTCTGGTAGTGGTAATCAAACCATCCAGGATATCGGTATTTTCAGTCCATATATATATAATGAAAGGCAATTTATCTGCTTTGTTGGATTCTTTCTACGGAACTGTCCTGAAGTGCGGCTTCCTCTAATCCGCCATCTTGGATCCAAGCCCATCCCTATGTTCTCTATCCAGTTCTCCCTGCCTGCTAAATAACCATTTATTTTAGATTTTGCTTTATCCATTAAGCGTTTTTAATTTTTTAATTAAGCAAGTAATTGATTCCAGAGATCACTCTTTGTTATGGTTAATTTTAAGTGTAAACATTCTTAATTAAAGGATACCCAGAAAGCTGGTAAATCATTATTTCTGAGTGTCTTTATGCATGCTTCCCGGAGGAGGCTGGCATTTGAATCAGTAGACTAAGGAAGAGCCACCCTCACTGAATGTGGGCAAGTACCATCCAATGGCTGAAGCCTCAGGTAGAACAAAAATGCAGAAGGAAGGTGAATATTCTCCTTACTGGGGCTGGGACAGCCTTCTTCTACACTTGGACACTACAGTTCTACATTCTCTGGCTTTCAGATTCCAGGACTAGCACTGATAGTCCCCTGGGTTCTCAGACTTTCACCTCAGATTGAGAATTACACCATGAGATTCTCTGGTTCTGAGGCTTTACCACTTGAACTAGTACCAGTACCCCAGGGTCTCCAGCTTGCAGGTGGCCTATTGTGGGAAGTCTCAGCCTGCACAATAATTTGAGCTACTTCCCTTCTCTCCTATCTCTATGTAAAAGATATATCCTTCTATTGATTCTATTTCTCTGGAAAACTTTAATTCCCTGAAGAGTTAGGGATTTCCTCATTATTTCTCTTTGTTATGGTTTGGTGCTTATTTAATCAGTTGATATCTGTTATCTAAAGGAAATTTTAAAAATAAACATTCTCTTTTCCAGTGGAAAGAGGACTGTCCTTGACCAGCCACAATTAACATGGGGAAGCAGAATGGGCTTCGTCAGATTTTTAGGTATTTGCTATTCCTATCTTACAACATGATGTTTTGTTATGACCTTTGAAGAAATTAAAAGTTCAGCAATTACCTCCAGATGTATTGTGTAATCAAACAACAAGAGGAAAATATTACTAGTATTAGTACCACTATAAATGTAACACTATAAAACTAGACTATGAAAAATACTCCCTAGTGAATAAGGATCAAATCATCTCTGGAAAGAATAAATTCAGGAAGATGGGTCAATCAGATTATGATAAAAAACATATTCATTTTTAGTGTATTTATTCAAAATGTGTTCAACTGGAGCCAATGATAGGACAGATGCTGAGCTCAGTATGTGGAATACATGTAAGCCAGGCAGATGGACCAGCCATCTATGGGGAAAACAGCCATAAAAACAAAAGTAAAAGTCTTTACCAACCAAAGACAAGAGTGCTGCTGGATAAAACTAGAACATTACATTATACACACACACACACACACACACACACACAATCAGTGTATAGCACCCAAAAGAAGCAGTGCTAAATTTGAGACTTGGTGAATAACATAGTCAGGAGAATATGGTTAGATAAACATTTTAAGTGCACAAAGAATAGCCTGGGCAAAGTTTGCATGGAAAATAGCTTGGACATGCATTAGAAATTGATAGAAATACAACTGTGTTAGACCCCTAAGTGAGTTCATTATTCTCTCCAAAATTGTTCTTCCTTCTCATTTTGTTAATCTCTTTCCTAAAATCTAGCACCTGTCTGAAAAACAAAGCATCATCTTTAACTACTCCTTGGTTCAGTCTCTCACTCCATCCCTCTCTAATCGTATATAATTCCAAAATTGGTAGCCACTTATTGAAACTACAATTATCTCCATCTTCAAATACGTGTATCTCCATACTCCTAGTTCATTCCTTGAATTTTCTATTAAATTCAAACATTGTTATCACAGTCACTATCACAAGTTGTCATTTTGACACAGATTGTCTGTGAGCATTGCTTCCTCTTGTCTTTGTTCTGATCTTCAGTGCTAACGCCCAGAATGCTCGCTGTGATAGATGGTTTTATTTTCTCAATTCTTCACTCCTCTGTGTAGTTTTGGCCCCTAGCATGTACCTTTGCATCTCTCCCTCATCTTTCAGGTAAACTACTTAAAAATGTAGAATAATTGTGCCCCATGACATATTTGGGACATATAAGACAATTATACTAATGAACAATTATTCTAAAATTAGATATACATATGCTAAAAATGTATTTATTGATTATCTGAAATTCAAATTTAACTAGAAGTCCTATGTAAGAGACTTGTATGAGGAAGTAGCTAAGATGGCGGCTGGCTGAGAGCCAAAGAGGAGGCATTTAATTGTTTACACCCGATCTTAATGTAATTAACTAAGAATCTTTCTGTGCCCGTGAACACTGTGTGATGCACCTGTAAGTAGAGCTTGTGACACGTGTATACTTGTTAAGGTAAAGAGTAATTTTAAAGAGACTGTGGGGAAAACACAAGGGGATGGAGAATACAGAAGAGAAAGCAGAGAAGAAGAAGCAAGAATAAAGGAACCAGTCATTCCCAGTTTGCCTCCGATTTCTTTCCTGCGGTATTGTTGCTGTAGGTGGCAACAGTCCTATGTTTTGTTAAATGAGGAGACACTATGACAGGGTTCCTTAACACTGGCGCTATTAGCATTTGCTGTGGGGGTTGTCCTGTGTATTATAGGATGTTTATCAGCATCCTTGCCCTCTGTCTTCCAGATGCCAGTAGCATCTTGCCCCCACAGTTGTGAGAACTGCAACAGCAAATAGTCCCTTGGAAGAAAGGGGCAAATTTCCTCAAGTTGAGAACTACTGGGTTAGGATAAGCCATGATTGTGTCCGCTGCCCTGATGTCACTTGTGCACCAAAATGGGAGCACAAGAGGCAAAAGTGATGTCAAAATTCAGTGCATGTCATCAACTCTGCTATAAATAAGTGCACACTAACTCATGCTACTGAAAAATACCACTCTTGTTGCAGCATATGTATTCTGACATTTTCATCTAAACTTTTGACTCTTCATCTTTAATGTCCACATTTAATAAACTTATCATGGACATTAAAACCAAGTTTGACTAGAAATATCTGTGACCACTACATTCAACATCCTGGTTTCAAAAGGAAAAAAAAAAAAAAAAAAAAAGCAAGAAAGAGCAAGAAAGCAAAAGCAGCATGTCCTACAGTTATTGCCCTTGTCAGCAATTTTATGTCCCCCATGGATTTAACATAATCTTTCAGAAAAAAAAAATTTTTAACATCTACTACATATTATCAATTTATTTAAATGAACAATTATTTTTAGATTAATTCAAATCAGCATAATCTAATCTGATCAGTAGCTTTTCTTTTTAATATTTAGAGCAGAAATTCTGGCTATATCTGCATAATGCTTCTAAGAATCTAAGGCATCATTAGAATGCAACAATTCTCCCACGACTCATACCCCTAACAGATCACTATAGAGGCCCAAGTTTGTATCTTTGGGAAAGTTTTGTAGGATGGCTCCTCCCTGAGACATTTCTGAAAGAACAACTCCCAATCTTCCTGAGGACCTTCAATTTGAGATGTCTGCCCTTGCCTTTATCAACCTCCCAGAGTTCTCCCAAGGAACTCCATTTCCTAACCAATTCCTTCAGGTAGATGACAGAGGAATCAGTGTTTACAGGCAGATAATCACATGCTTGTGTTTTCTTTAGAAGTACTCCCAACACTTCCATGGGCACCTCAAGGATGTCTTGACCAGCCTACATGAGAATAGATTCATCTCCTTCCTTATAACTGTACATTAAGCTGAATGAGCAACATGCAGGAATGCAGGAGCTCTGTTACACAGGCATCTTCCTGCCAATTTTTTAATCTTGAGAAGGCCAACAAGTCAGAACTCCCTGCTCTGCCAGGCAAAATCCACAGGATTAATTTAGAAATTGATTCCCAAATTTGGAAAGTTGCTGATGAATTTGTCTGCCAAATACTGGTGGTTGTAACACAAAGATAATCTGAGAGGAGTGTGATATATACCTTAAATAGTCAGGCTGAATTCAAAGTGCTGTAGTGAAGGTGCCGGATAGAATTCTGGGTTATCATTCAGGCCACATTCTGGATCACATGGCGGGAAACCAAACCGTGGACACTTCAGCTCCACCAGTGACACAGAACCAGTCTGATCAGCCTGGTCTCCCAGATGGCTGAGGGTTGCCTTTTTGCTTAAAGGCTCAAGTGCCTTTAAAAAGTGATCTAGTGGGGCTGGGGCTATGGCTCAGCGGTAAAGCGCTCATCTCGCATGTGTGAGGCCCTGGGTTCGATTCTCAGCACCACATAAATAAAATAAAGGTATTGTGTATTTAATGTATTTAAAAATATGTATTTAAAAAAAAAGTTATCTAGTGCCTCCTACCAGCTGCCGTGTTCCCATGGGCTGAACATCAAGTTTCAGATGGTCTTAATCAGGTTCACAAGGTTTAGGGACTCTAAGAAGTACTGCTGTATCCATGATGTCCAGATTGCTGGTCATGAGGGTCCTTTGATAGTGAAGACTTACCCCACAACCCCACCTCAGTTCTGCAATATGCTATAGCATAAATACAAAGATGTTGTCAGTCTACGTACTGGAATTTTCTTTTCCACATGACTTTGCACAAATCACTTTACTACAATAAGCTCCGATATTTTTCCCTTATAATCTAGCATAATAACAACTACTTTTCACAGGGCTTCAATTAGGTAGTCTATGATTTGGTCATAGTGTACCCACAATGTGTCCCTTTTTCCCTTTGCTGTATCTTGATTACAACATTGTGTACCTTAAGTATGCTCCTTTGCACATGTTGCTGGGTGTCTGGTCAGCTCCATGGAGGCAGAGCATGCCTTCTGTACCTACAATAGCTGGATGAAGTTTTTCTTTACAACTGATAGACCCTCACATATATAAGGTCAACAGTAATAGCATCCCTGAAATTTAGGAGAATCTCAATGTCAGAAAACTAACTGCTGAGCAACTCTCCCACTGACCTGGATCCGTGGCTCACTGAGACCATGATGCCCATTTAACAGCTTGATCAGGACAGAGGGAGCCCAAACAGAAAGCTTCACCAGGCATCAAAGGGCAGCCCTGTGACTAGGTCAGTTCCTCTAACCACAGATGTCTTATTTCCAGGCCCCATTTACTTTGCTAAAGTGCACCTATTTGCAGCAGAAGTCACTTAGACTACATTTTAAGACATAGGGAGGGTCTATCTGTCGAGGGAAGTCCCCAGGGATCCTCTGCAAGCAGCTCCATGTTGGAAGATGAGTCTTTGAGGACACTTTAGAGCACACACCAGTGCTTCAGCACAGGGACTCTGTTTGCTAACTCACTCACAGTGCCACTCAGCAGAAAACCTAGCTATGAGTTAATTTTTTTTTTTCAGCTTTGGTTGAAATTTAGTGCCATTTATCTGTCCCATTCTTTCATTGTATTCTTTTCAACATAAACAAATACAGAATTTTAGCAGCATTTAAAACCTACAGCAAAGCTTCCTGTTTTGGCTCATCCTAAGACCCTTCCCTCAACCTCTTGGAATAATTTAGTCTTATATGATGGAAGCATCTGCTGTATACAGAAAACATGCGATTTCAACATCTGAAAGAGGCAGCTTGATTGGGCCCAGAAAACGACCCACCGCTTGGCAGCTCCCTTTCAGCAAGTGTAGCAGCTCCGCTTGAAAATGGAGAAAGAACTGCTACACGCAGATGTTCTCTGAATAGCACTTATGACAAGAATTGAGGCTTGAACAGCATGCTTTTGCTAAGGCTAATGAAAGTCTTGGGGGAAATGAATAGACCAACTCTTAAAATTAGAAGGGGAAAGAGCTATTTATTGAATTTTTCAAAATCTGTTATTTATGCATTTCCTTTAAAATGATTCTACGCATTTGTCATTTATTTGCTATTCCAAGTTGCTCCCTTTGCTTCGAAGCATCCTAGCACATTATATACCTTAAAATGCACAAATCACCATGTTTGCTTTCAAAGAGGGGGGATGTATACCCAACAAATGGGATTGCAGGTGTCTCTTCTCTCCTTGGTCACTCAAATGAGTCCACCTGTGCTTGTCTCTTTGGCTGGTACTTAAAGGCTGATCAGAAAGCTGGTTTCTAAATATTTGCCTACTTGGATGAATCCTATGCATGGGACACTCAAACATCCAACTAAAGGAGAGAAGCAATGGGACAGAACTTGTGGGACAGTACTTAATACAGGCTATTTGACTCAGCCATACCAGGCCAAGATATCTGCTAGGGAATGGCATGGTTTTCCCCACCAGCACAGCAGCACCATGTAGGGCATAGATTGAGTTCCCTTGTTCATAGTTATTCCCTATGTATTTATTTTACAGCTAGTTAGGCACTAGAATAGCTCCTGATCCATAGACTGATAAATAGAACAGACCTAGTTTCTTCCCGTAAAGATTTTGCAGCTTTCAACAAAATAAGATAAGGCCACCATTATCAAAATGATATTGTAAGACACCCAGTTTAATTTAGGTACTCAGAAACAGTAACTGATGTGATTGTTGTTGTTTTCATTACTTTGTGTATACTTAAGAAGGGCCACATTTGTTCAAAATCCATACCAAACAATACTTCCTTCCTTATGGACCCCCTTTGGTTGTTCCTATACCTGTTTCCCCCACTGGTCTGAGAGCACCTTTTAAAGTCAAGGATGTTCTCTGGATCAAGTTTGCTCACCATCCATCAGGACATAAAATTGTGCATCATACCAGCATTCACTTTTTCAAATATAGACAGACAGATAGATAGAATAGATACATAAAGATAGATGATAGGTAGGTAGATAGAAAGATAAAAAATGAACAGTAGTTATATCTAGATACAGATACAAATACAAATACAGCTGTACCCTGCACAGAGCATATCTATACTTTAAAAGGAAATATAATCAGAGGTTCTAGGAATACCACAAAGTCCCTCTCTTTGTACTTCCCAGGTTTTCACTTTTAATTTCATTACTACTTGGTGTCCAGAAGCAATTGGCCTTTCTCTTCTTCATCTTCTCAGTGTAGAGCTCAGAAAACCTGATCTCTGCATTTCTCAGTTCACAAGGTTCTTCGTACAGGCCATTTTTATAACGTGGGAAGCAATGAGGAGGGGAGATAAGTGCACCCCCCACCCCAAATCTTCCCATCTCAATGAAAACATTTACATTTCAATATCTTTATCTTGGTGTGTTCTTATAATTCTAATCCTAATGTGCCATGGGAGGTGAAGTCCTCCACCAAATGACCCACTCAACATAATGCTGGGTCCTAATAATCAGCATGGACCCCAAATTTCTGTAACCTGAGAAAAATTATATTGTTTATACAGATCATTGCCTACTTAATCCCCAATCTTTGTCTGATTTCCCTTAAAGCATGAAGCAAACATTCCTGTACACGCTGGTGTAGTCTAATCCCAGCTCTCATTCTCCTCCCCTGATGTTATTTCACACATCTGGTTCCCAAATCCTAGCTGGCCTCCTTCTCTCTCTAAACCCAAGACATTTGGAGAGCATTAGAGAGAAGAAAAACGTCATCTAAAACTGAATGCCTCTAGGTTTCTACCTCTCCCTTCTTCGTATCAACTGCAATGTCTTCCAACTGAGATTTGGAAATCAACTGTTTTAAAATTTTCTTTGATAATGATCTATCAAATGATCACATCTTTTTTTTTTTTTCTTCACCCTTTAGCCCCCTCCCATCCCCTTCCTCCCCATTGGCCATTCTCCTATGCTCCCCATGCCAATCCCACTGTGAATCGGCATTCTTATATCAGAAAAAAAAAACATTTGGCATTTGGCTTTTTGGGATTGGCTAACTTCACTCACTTAGCATTATATTCTCCAATTTCATCCATTTACCTGTGAATGTCATGATTTTATTCTCTCTTATTGCTGAGTAATACTCCATTGTGTATATATACCACATTTTCCTTATCCATTCATCTACTGAAGGGCTTGAGATGAATATCATTACCCTAAGTGCATGTGTGAAGTCACGAATGGTGTGAATATACTTTGCATACAACCAGAGATATGTAAAAATGTACTGTACGAGTATAATATGACATGTAATACATTCTGCTGTCATTTCTAACAACTTAGAATAAAAACCAAATTTGGGGGGAAAAAAAGAAAAGATTTAAAAAAAAAATGATCACATCTTTCCCTGAAAGGACTGCTTTCTTTGCCTAACAAACATGTTCAAAGACTACTTTATTTCTGTACTCCATTCTAGCCTGCGTTCTCTTCCATTCCCTCTCATCTGCTCCACAGAGCAATGGTTACTGCATCACTTCCCAGTCATAGCTTTCCTATGTTCATATGTGAATACACGACCCCATCATGTACAACCACAAAAATGGGGAATTATACTCCATGTATGTATGATATCTCAAAACACATTCTACCGTCATGTGTAACTAAAAAGAACAAATAAAAACTGTTTCCATCACCCTAAAAAACAAACAAAAAACAAGACAAGATTTATTCTGCAGAACTGCAGCACACACCACAATACACACTTGAATGTACATAAAAATGGAACCAATGAAACTCTGATATCCGGCTAACATTATGATATCAATGTCAATGGTCTTGTTTGTTATTACACTGGAGTCATATAAGATATCATCAAACCGGGCACGGTGGCACATGCCTATAATCCCAGCACTTGGGAGGCTGAGGCAGGAGGATCGCAAGTTCAAAGCCAGGCTCAGCAATGGTGAGGCACTTAGGAACTCAGTGAGACCCTGTCTAATAAAATACAAAAAAAGGCTGGGGATGTGGCCCAGTGGTGGAGTACCCCTGAGTTCAATCCCCAGTACAAAAAAGAAAAAAAGAAATGTCCTTGAAGTCAATTTTATTCACAATGGCAAGTGTTTTCTTTAATTATGCATACAAAACTGTGCCCCAAAACTAGTCTGTGAATTGAGGGAAACTTAATTATTCAACAGAAAGTAACTCAACTATTTCAAATAAGTTTTTAAATGACTTTAGTAACTTCCATATATATAGTGACACTCCCTTATGTCCCTATATTATTTATTCATGATCATTTTCCTTTGTGCTTTATCAGTCCTCCCAGATACTTATCAGTTCCACTAGTTTTAGCTTTCTTATTAACATTTAGTTCTCCTGGTCCTTTCTGTAACACTGTTTCTATTTTGTTAATTTCTACTACAACTTTGATTATTAATTTCTCCCTTCTGGTTTCTTTGAGGTTATTCTGCTGTATTTTTTATTATTTTATGATATGCTTGCTTAGATCATTAACTTTAACCTCCTCCTCCTCCTTCTCCTCCTTTTCTGTTTTTGGTAATATCTTGTGGGTTTCTGTACATAATTTTTTCATTACCTCTCAGCTCTATTTCCTTACCTTCTTTTCCATAAGTCCCTGTGTGGGAAGTAGACTGTAAAACGCACATCTGAGATAAATTTTGGAAAAGAAGCCTGTTGGTAAAAACTAAAATGAATTAAAACCTTTTGAGTTTGAGAACATTCATGTAGAGTTAGGATGAAATGCCAGCAGAAATACTGAAAGTCAAGGCAAAGCTCTGTGGGGTCACTGGGATATCAGTGACACCTGAAATTAGGAAATAGTGCTGCAGCCTGGAGAAAGCAGAATATCAATGTGAAAACAGAAGCTGGAAAACTTCAGTATTCTTCTGAGTCATGGTATAATGGGAAAAGAATCTAGAGTTTGAACTGAGTAGTTTCATCCTAATCTTGAATTTTCAATCTGGCTTATCCTTATTTGATTTCATATGTAAAATAAAATGGTTTCCCTGTTTGTTTGTTTTTTTCTATCTCCTCTTCACTATTTATTTTGGAGTCTCAGCTGTGGAGATGAAAAACTAAAATATGATCAGAGAAATGCAGAATTTTAAGTACGAGGTAGAGAATTTGTTGACATGGAACATTGGGTGTTGTCAATGAAATTGCAAAGGGGAAACTAGAACCATGTGAATAAAGTTATAAAACCTGAATCTGCACTATACTAACTGACAAAACTTCCGAAGGCCAAAACAGGGAGTCTTGTGAAAAATAAATGTGGGTGATGTGCAGAGTCAGACAGTAGAGATAGCTGAATGTCCAACAAGACAGACTAGATATTAAATGGCAGAAATTATTCATCAGGGAGAAGACTTAACAAAAGAAATATTTTAGATGAATCCCAATGGCATAAAGAATTGGACAACTGGAGACAGCTAAGACAGTTGCAATGTTAGTTTGTAGCTCCCAACATGATAAGGCCACAGATACAGATAATGTCAAACGGGATAGTCTGTAGATATTTGCTATCAAATACATTTCTAAAGAAGGATTAGGAGCTTTCACGTGTTTCTTTTTCCAAATTAAATAAGGAGTTTCTATAGTTTGAATAACTGTGTCCCCCAAATGCCTACATGTTCAAAGACTTGGTCACCAGCCTCTAGCACTACTGGGAGTAGAGGAAATCTTAGGAGGTGGGGACTATTGGGAGGAAGTTAGGTTACTGGTGCCATGCCCCTGAAGGGGATATTGGAATCTTAGTCCCTTCCTATATCTTTCTTTGTTTCCTGGCCACCAAGAGGTAAACAAGTCTATTCTACCATGTGTTCCTACCACACTGGTCTGCCTTGCCTCAAGTCCAGAACAATACAGCTAACATACTGCTAACTGAAACTTCCAAAACTAGAAGCCAATTAAACCTTTCTTCTTTATGGGTATTACCTCAGGTATTTTGTCACAGTGATGGAAAACTGACTAACACAGGAGTCAGTGAAAAATGAAAGATGTCTGCCCTGGAAAAATAGAAGAATGTGGGAAGAATTTTCTTCATGAGTAGAAGAAAAGAAGCTGATGGCAAAGGGGTGGAACTCACACTCATTTGTTTACTGTTGTTGGAGGTTCTGCTCTCTGTAAGGCCTAAGAATGGACAGACTGACAAAGCAACACATCCCTTCCCTCAGAGTCAGGATGGACAAGAAACACAAGAAGAAATGCTATTGTCACTGTGGCCTGGCCCTGAGAGAGACTGTATTGTTGAGACCTAGCAAGCCTCCAGCACATGCCTCCTCTACAGAACACATATGCACACCCCCATATCTGAATGGGTCAGAAGTACTTCTGCAGCTGGGGCTTCATTTGTGCTGAAACTTGGCACGCCATTGGCATGGTCCAAATTAGTAAGGGAAAAGTAAAAAGTTCACTCAAGCTGGGGTTGCAACTCAGTGGTAGAGTGCTTGCTCAGCATGTGCCAGGCCCTGGGTTCAATCTCCACCAGCTAAAAGGAAAAATTTACGCAAACCCTTACTTGACAGTTTGGAGTGGGGCACAAGGTGTTTGTCAAAAAACAGATAAGCTCTGAACTAGAAACAAGACACAATCCCTCTTTTTTATAAGTAAATGCAACAAAGGTCACTAAAGATGAATTTATTAAAAAAGAAAAGACCCATCTCCCTGATATCTAATTCTTGTTATAAATAAAAAGTTTAAAATAACAGTATTTCTATGATATGGCTCATAGTCTAGTTCACTTTACCAGTCTATTTTTATTAAAATATAATTGAGAGATTAGTTTATATCTTTTATATCTCCATGAAGGATTTGCAATTGAAGTACAAGATATCAAACAAAATTAAAAAGATGTAGAAACACAAGTGGAAAATTATAAGGAAATTCATTCAAATGAAAAATTAGTCATAAAATGTATACCATGAAATTTTATATATTTTCTAATTTGGGAACACAGATACAGGCATGCATTTAGCAATCAAAGGAAGGGAGATGACCTCAAACAGCATTTACAATGTACCTGCAACCAGAATAAGCCAAGTGTATGGATTTTATTGTTACCAAGGCTCAGTGCAATTTTCTCAGCATATTTAGTCCCAGTGTCTGCATTTTCATTCCAAGTCTTGCCCCTTCAGTACCTATGGCTGCTATCTTAGTCTCTAAAAAAGACAAATCTCTTCTTTTCTGGCATTAATAACAGGATCCACCAGCTCCTCAAGCTGTGTTCACGCTGTTAGTACGCGGGGTCAGAACTTCCTTTCCCTAAGCTCTCACCTTTCTGTCAACAATTCCCCACTCAACATCTCAATTACTGTGGCTTTAAATTACAAGCAATAAAAAGTTCTGTTGGAAAGAGAAATTACCCCTGTAAGGTGTGTTTTTATGACAACTGCTAGGAAAAGACAAAGTGGCCATTTATTAAGGTAAAGCCTCTCACTCTATCACGCCTGCCTGGCTTCTGGGCATCAATATTGCTCAATAGCTGAGCCTTGGACACTGTTAATGTCTCCACGTTGATTTTGCAGGAAATGCAATAATGTGATGAGAAAAAATACATAACTTAAAAATTGCAGTTCTTCTGATGGATTACCACAGAGACAAGGAAATGTAATGGAGATTCAAAGGAAGATAAAGGTCCCTTCCCTGCTGCCATCCAATTTCACATAATTATTTGGAAAGGATCATAGAGCATGCCTCTTTTAAAGAGTAGTGAATTTCTTAAAAAATAAGTAAGAAATAACAAATATCCTTTCAACAGATACAATGGTTAAACATGCATTTATATATACATATATATATGTATGTATGTATATATATATATATATACACACATACATATACATGTATGTGTGTATATATATATAATTTTTTTTAGTTGGTGATGGACATTTATTTAATTTATATATGGTGTTGAGAATTGAACCTAGTGACTCACACATGCCAGGCAAGTGCTCTACCACTGAGCCACAACCTCAGCCCCTAAACATGCATTTTAACAAATCACTTTTTGTACAAATTCAAATTCTTACAATTAATATTTCCTCATTTGTTTTCCTTTCTAATATTATCTAAATCAAATTCCTCTTCTCACAAATATATGAGTGAAATTACTAACAGCTGTCTATATTATAAAGACAATTGTTACTGGATTTAGACATTATCAATATACTTGAGAGAGTAGAATATAACATTTTTCTCTGTGTTTTAGGTTTTGGTTAAGTGTACTTTGTTAAGGTAATATAACATTTCCTCTATTTAATCTCTCTGTACTAAATACAGTAAAATAGAGAGTTAAAAAGTCCCAGCTTTCTGCATAATTTGGTGTGGATCTTTGCTTCATTGTTCATTATATTGATGAATCTGGACAATTTACTAACCTCTGTGACTTTCTCTCAATTATGATAATTGAGTGATATGTCCAACCTCACAAGATCATTAAAAGAATTAATTGAGATAAGGCATATGTAGCTTAAGTTATTGGTCCATGTCTTCTTCTTTTTTTTTTTTTTTTAATTTGAAGTTGTTGTATATATAAAACAATAGCATGCATTACAATTCATAGTACATATATAGTGTCTTCTTAACACACCCAGAGGTTACCTTGGACAGTCCCCAGCCCTGCCAAAGACATCCAGCATCTTCCTACCCCAGGATACCCTCTGTCCCTGGGACTGTGCTCAGCACAAAGGGATAGGTTGTAGTTAACACCCTGGAATCAATTTCAACTAACAGAGGATAAGAGTGAATGCAAAAGCACCAGCCCAATGCCCTTTGTGAGACAGTGCTACTTAGTTCCCTAGGAAGTCCTCAGTGGGATAAAGCCTCAGGATCCCACAAAGGCAGCCTGCTCCTTACTGCACATCTTATTAGCTTCCCTCCCTCCCTGGTCTCCTTCCCCACACCTCACACTGCATCCTCGGATCACTGACACTCAAATTGCTTTCATCTTGTTGCAGCATCTACCTTTGATAGTCCCCTACCAAGACAGCCTGTGAGGCACTAGGCGCTCTGGAGCAAAACCTCTTTTGTTGGATCTCTTTTTTCTTTAAGCAATATATATATTCAGCATGTGGCTGAAAAGATGCCTCAGTTTCTCTGAGAAATTTTTCATTTACAAATTGATGACTCCTCTATTTAGAAATTGCTAAAAAGAAAAAGGATTCTACATATTATAAATAATTTTCTTAATTTATAATTGTCCAAATATGACAAAAATGTCAGTTATTCTGGTGAATTGGAAGCAGACACCCAAAACTGATTTTTATTTGTCTAGAATAAGATTTTTAAATCTGTGACTATTGACATGTGAACTAGTGTTAGGTCATAGTTTTCTATACATAATAAAGAAAAATGTTACAATTGAGATTAAAAATATTCTGAAAAAAGGCAAATGAAAATCTAGAATGAATTGATTAGTTTAGCCAACTCATGAGACAATTAATTTTCAAGTCAGTTGTATACTGTATATAAGTCCATTGTTAACTTTTGCTCAAGACAATATATTGACCACTTATTATGTTTCAGACACTATTAGAAACCAGATAAATGGAATGCCTAACTTTCATCACTCTTAACAAAGGTATAACTGACAATTAAAAAGCAGGGTGGCCAGGCTTGGTGGTGCTCACCTATAATACCAGCGGCTCAGGAGGCTGAGATAGGAGGATCTCAAGTTCAAAGCAACCCTGAGCAAAGGCAAGGCTCTAAGCAACTCAGTGAGACTTTGTCTTGAAATACAAAATAGGGCTGGGGATGTGGCTCAGTGGTTAAGTGCCCCTGAGTTCAATCCCCAGTACCCTCTGTCCTCCCCCCCGAAAAAAAGAAGAAGAAGCAGGGGTGTTCGTGCTGTGGCTAAGTAGACAGAGCACTGTAGTAAGGGTACATTGCAATTTAAGGTTGGTTCTAGATTCATGTAAGCCAGGCAAACTGGGCTTCCCTCCATGAGTTAGTTGCTCAATGTCCATCCTTCTTCTCAAAGCCCCCTCATTGCAGCCTCCTTATTTGTCTTCATTACTACTCAGACCAGAATTTAGTAAGAGTTCAGTATATTATTTTTGTTAAATGAATGCTTTATACTTATGCAAAAAAATTTTGCCTAGTAAACATTCAGTCCATCTGTATGTATCTTAGATCAGTGCACAACCAGTCTGAAAATGTTTTAAATGCAGTCAGTTTTATCACACCATAACTGGTTATAAATTTTTAAAACTGCTCAAAGTTAGGTGCTTTGAATTGCATTTTATTTCTGGGCAATTATATTTTATTTTATTTATTTTGTGGTGCTGAGGATAGAACCCAAGGCTTTATGCATGCTAAGCAAACACTTTACCACTGAGCTATACCTCAAGCCCCTGGGCAATTTTTAGAGACATTGTACAAATCTGTATTCTTTTTTATGAGCTGAATGTATTCTGGGTGGACCATTAAATAAATGATTAAAGTGTCATTGTTATAACATGTGTGTAGTGATATTTTGTAGACCTCAACAAAATGTGCTCATCGTACAACATTTTCCCATTAAATTTAATAGGTAACCTTTCAAAATTTGAAGTTGGAGCAAGTATCTTTGTGTTGCTGCATGACACTCAGTAAACACGAGGGCACAGAGGCAGCAATTGATGGTGATGTTTGCTTCCAAATATGCATCTCCGGTTGCGATTTCAAACAAAGTTGGGGCAAAACACAAAAGGAGTCAATCCACAATGCTAGACACAATCGTTTCTGATAGCACATGTTGACATTCATCAAAAGCCATTGTATAAGAATAAGAAAAAATGCATTATGCTTTTTTTTTTTTCAGTACAATGTGATCTGCTTTTCTTGGTCTCAATTGGACAATTACTTCAATGAATCGATCATATTTTTTGTAGCTGTTCTTGATTTCTGCCCCTGATTTACTAGTGTTGTATTAATATAAATTTTAACACATAAGAATTAGATAGGGAAGAAATATGAGTAAAATAAGTAGCAGGCCAATAAGCAGACTGATAATTATATATTATATGTGAATGTTATAGATTTTCTTTATCTTAAAATGTTTTAATGTAAAAATATCTTTTTTTCTTTTTTCTCCATTTTACCAGATTGCAGAATGATCACTGATAATAATTTTCTTTGATTTATATTTCATGTAAGTTTGACTTTCTCAAGCTAAAGGTGTTATCATGGAATGTTAAGTTTTCTTAAAGGCACTTGCTGTTGAAGTATTGGGCACTGCTCTAGTTCTAAAAGAAGTTGGGAGTGTAGTGTGGTCACCTAAAAAGGTAGATAGAGCTCAATTAACTAACTTCAAATCCCAAGTAAGGCAAAATCACTGTTCAAAAATGTCAAAACTTAACTATATCCCACTGTTTACCTCTTTCCCTATCATCTATTTACCACCTAATATTTCCCTTATTTAAGGATTTTGCAGGGAAATTAAAACAAAACCAGGTGGGGTCACAGATGACCTTCATTTAGGTTACATCCAACACTCTTAAAATATGAGCAACATAATTTAGTTCTAATTCAACCCACCCCTGAAACATCACAATATGCTACACAAGGTTTGTAATCAGGGAAAATCCAGGTAAACCACCTTTCCAACTACCTGCATGACATTCATCAATTTATAAACCGCTCTGAAGCTTAGTCTTCCTACTACAGTTGTCTTCTACTTCCTACTATGGTTGTCTTCTATTATTACATTGAATCATTAAGGAAAAAAATTAAAATGTTAAACATAAAACAGACACCAACGTGTATCTCTAAAATGAAAAAGCAAAATAACATAGTGGTTAACAAAGAAATTAAAAGACAAAATGACATTTTTAAATTTAGATTATACAGCTCCCTATCTGTGCATGGAACTCTTCCTCTCTTGCCTAAGTTTTCTAAACAGTAAAATGGGTATATTCATGTTGATTCAGCAGGATTTCTGTAAAGCAAAAATGAAATAATACATATGATGTGAGATCTAGTTGATAGCCAGTGTTCACTAAACAACTGTAAATATTCATAATATCCAAGAAATGGAAATAGTTCAACTATTCATCAACCACTGAATGGATAGGAAAATATGGTGGACATACACAATAGAATACTATCTACCCATAAAAATGATGAAATACTCTCATTTGCAATTACACAGAAGGAACTGTAGGTCATTATGTGATGTGAACCAAGCCAGGCATAGAAAGACAAGTCCCTCACGATCTCAATCCTGCTTATAATCTAAAAGCTTTGATCTCACAGAAATTGAGAGTCCAGTGGTGATTGTCAGAGGCTGGGGACAGTAGGAGGAAAGAGCAACGGGTAAAAGGGACTCATCCAGAGGGGCCACTGAGGATGACCAGGATCAGTGAAGAGAAGACACAGGGACTAGAGATCATGCTGGCAAAGCCTCTGGTCACTTGCTAGGGTTTTCTTTGACATAGCTGGGCCTTCTGCAAGTCCTGTGTGATTAGTCCAGCTTGCTCCAAGCTGTTCCATGGCAAGGGAAGGAAAAGTCCATGTTTCCACACCCAGCCAAGAGCCTTAAAATGGCAGCAAACAGGCAGAGAGCACCCAAGATTCCCACTGGGCATACTATGATTTGAATATGTCCCTCAAAAGTCCATATGTTGGGAAATTAATCCCAAATCTTATGATAATGGCATTTGGGAGTGGGCATTTGAGAGGTCCTTCGGGTTGGATGAGGTTATGAGAGTGAGGTCCCCATGATGGCATTTGGGGCTTTATCAGAAGAAAAACAGAGACCTGAGCTAGCACACTTGCTCTGGCTTACCTCATGATGCGCTCTGCCATTTATAATGCAGCAAGGAGCCCCCCACACACACTGAACAGATGCCAATACCATGTCATTGGACCTCCCAGCTTCCAAAATCATGAGTGAAAAACACCTCTGTTCTTGAAAACGTAGGCCAAAAACTTATCAGATGGTCCCTAAGTAGAAGACATCATACCACCAAGTTTTTCTTCCCAATTCTCTATATCTTTAATTTTATTTTCTTGACTTATTACATTACCTAGGAACTCAATTACATGTTAAAAAGGAGTGGTAGGAGACGGTACCCTTGATTGTTCCTGATTTTAGTGGGAAAGTTTCGAGTTTATTATCAGTAAGAATGATGTAGGGGTTTAATGACCGCCAGGTCCGGGTGGCAGGAGCATCCCGCTGAGCTGGGCATGTCACTGACCTGAGGGAGAAGTCACCCAAGCCAGACAGCTGGACAGTGGAAAGTGGAGGGAAGGAGCAGAGGCCCTGCAGGGGTGACTGTGCCACTGGTGGGGAGTCCCTGGTCAAAGCCCAGGCTAGGCCTCTGTGTTTCCAGGCAGAAAGGGACAGTTGGCAGGAGCCCTGCACTGCACAGAATTCTGAGTGCTTGGGTCATAATCGACCCCCAGCAATGGCTGAGGCCATTCCGCAGGGAGCTGGATGGAGAGAGGAGCGGTTTTCTCAGCGGTTTTTGGAGTGGCTTTTGGTGCTATTTTCAGAGCGGTTCTTGGAGCAATTTACAGAGCAGATCTGTTGGCTCACTGACATCACAGCCATATTGTCCTGGCTTGGAGGCTCAGGCTTGGGCCACTCCTTGGGTCAGGTGAGGGGCAGCTTGGCTTCCCTCAACCTGCAAATGGTTCTAGAGAATTTCCAACAAGAAGAAAAAGCTATGCATTCGGCTGAATTAGAAAAATAAAAAGGACATACAGATGAATGGAAGGACAAGGCAGAAACTCTACAAGGAGAAGTAGTAGTATTACTGGAACATCTGGATGCAGCAAATGCTATGTTGGAGTCAACGTCCACACTTACAGAGCAGTTAGATCTCAAGGAAGAACAGATTAAAGGACTTAAAAAACAAAATCATCTCCAACAAGAAATGTTGGATGATGCACAAAATAAATTTTTTGACTTGGTAAACAGCACGAAAGGAAAAGTGGACAAAGTCTTCATAAGAAACCTCTTCATGCGTTACTTCCATACAGCAAAGAATAAGCGACATGAAGTGTTACACTTAATGGGAATCCTCCTGGACGTTCAAAAGGAGGACATAGAGCAGTTGTTGAAGGAAGATTCTGGTGGTGTTACTAAGTGGGTGACGGGCTGGCTTGGAGGAGGATCCAAAAGTGTCCCAAACACACCTTTGAGATCAAATCAAAAATCTGGGCTGAATGGTTCTTTTTCAGAATGTTTTGTTAAATTTATGGAAACAGAAGATCATCAGTCTGTTCCACCACTAAAACTTTCTGCTCCTTCCAGGAAGCCTCTAGACTCAACAGGAAGGAGAAAACAAGGTGCAAATGTACCAGGAAGTTTGAAAGATGCAGCAGAATTCATAGCTGGTAGAACAGCGGACGTGAATCCATTTCTGGCTCCCAATTCTGAGGCTGTGTCACATATTAACCTAGCTGGACTTGGACCTGGTGGACCTGGGCAGGTTATTTTGAACTCCATTGCAGGTTTCATGCCCACCTTTACACTCTTGCCAGTGTCCCTGGACAATAGCACCAGGGTGAACTAAAGGACCTTTGAAAGCAATAGGTGATTCTCAAGGCAGAGATGATTTAGCATTTAAAGAAGCCATAAACACTTTGTACTTTTTGAAAAAGTGGCCTTTTGGAAAATAAATCATCAATTTGCAGGGCAAAAGAAAATGAAAAAATGCTGATATATATAGCTAATAAGTATTTTGTCTTCCCCATTTGTGTGTGTGTGTGTGTGTGTGTGTGTGTGTGTGTTTGCTGTAGCACTTTAAAAATGTTATTTGTTTTCTGTAACACTTTTTGTTTATAAAATTTTGTTCTGATGTTATCAGGTAATCATCAGCAATAATCAATTCTTATGTGCTTTGTGAGCAACTACACAGAGCAGCATTAATGAACTGTTGCTCCAACCTCTTTTTTATGATTATATTTGTTAAATTTAATTGTATTAAAATAAAACTGATACATTTAAATAACAAAGAGAAAAGAAGAAAAATCCGGCCCATAGAAAAAGACATGTCTCTCAGAGTTTGGAGTATATGAAGCAAAATACGATGTAGCAAATGTGGTAAATTTTTAGTTTATAAAAACAAATATTGTACAACTACTAAAAGAAAATTACAGCATGAGGTCCTGAACATAAAGTTTAGTAGATAAATTCTAAAATTCTCTAGCTTAAGTCAAGTGAAAACAGAGAGGAGAAAAAGCAAATTATATAGCATATGCTTCTCTGACACCTGTAGTTTCTAAAACCACTAAGAACATTTTTACTACAGTTAATTTAAATGAAATTTAATATAAATTAAATTATTTAAAATAAATTATTACAAGTAAATATTTACTAATTTTATTAATTTAATTAATTTAAATTTATTTTATTGATTAGTTTTATTTCTTTATTTAATAAAATTAATTTATATTAAATTATAATGATTTATATTTGAATTTTTGATTTAAATAAAATTTAACATAAATCAGATTATTTAATATTGATTATATACTTTAATATACATTTTAATAAAATTGAATGAATTTTGATGAAATGTTCTTAATGGTTTTAGAAATTGCAGGTGTTAGAGAAGTACTTACTATATAATCTACTTTTTTCTCTTCTCTGATTTCACCTGACTTGAACTGGAAACTTTTGATTTATCTTTTATCCTAATTTACAAAAATAAAAAAGGGAAGACAAAATACCTAGTAGCTATATATATCAGCGGGGTTTTTTTTTCCTTTCTTTTTTTAATTTTCTCTCAGTTTCAGCTTTTTATTTCTTTATTTAATTTTCAAGCTCTTTTAGGATAGGGACATGTGGTTTATCTTTTAAACCTCAAGCAATTTACAACAAAGATAAAACGAAAGTAGCTATGGCTTCTTTAAATAGTGCAGGAAAAAGACCTGCAGAAAATATTCATCATCTTTACAAGAATTTTTATAAAAAGGCTGAGACCAAGATTTTCTCTGGGAGGTCACCAGTCTGTTACAACTCTGACTCTGTGATTTCATCATGCATATAGGTTGATGTGACCACCACCACCACAGCCTCAAGATATCATTGAATCCAAAGGATCAGTGAGATCACTTCCTAGCACCAGCACCAGCTGTTTAGACCTTAACAATAAGAGTACTACTTTATTTTTTTATAAGCCAATTATTAAAAATTTTGAATGAAGCTTAATTGTTTGAGGATGTTCATATTTATCCTTTGAAGTTGTACATTTACGAGCTTTTTCTTGCAGATTTTGTTAATGTAGGTATGCCTTAGAAATAGAAACATTTGTATTAAAAAAGGGTGAAAACAAGACTAGTCTAAATATATAAAGAGGTCTGGCTCCAACTAGAGTGAAATTTTTAATAGTAAATTTTGCTGTGACTAAATGTATATTCCTAATGTATTTGGAAGACTGCAAGTTTTGATTATGTGTTGATGGTTAAAACTTGTTTTCCCAAAAAAAGTAACAGGTGTCACTGCTTCACACAGTGTCACCTCTCTTCTTAACTAACTTATTTATATTGCCATTCTTCCATAAATTGTAAAGGACATTCCCATAGCAGTTCATATGAGGAATGTTAAACTGCCTCCTGAGCTCTGCCCAGTTGGCATCATAGGTGCTACTCTACTTAACCTCACCATACACAATTTGTTAGATCAATTTCAATCAAGGAAATAGAGGATGACATCAGAAGCCTATCAACCAAGAAAATCCCAGGACTGGATGGATACACAGCTGAGTTCTACAAGACCTTTAAGGAAGAACTAACACCAATACTTCTCACACCTTTTCATGAAATAGAAAAAGAGGGAACACCCCCAAACACATTCTATGAGGCCAATATCACCAAGATTCCAAAGACACATGAAAAAGAAAAAACTTCAGACAAATATCTCTAATGAATATAAATGCAAAATATCTCAATAAAATTGTGGCAAATCAAATACAAAAACATATCAAAAAATAGTGCACCATGATCAAGTAGGGTTCATTCCAGGGATGTAAGGTTAGTTCAACATATGGAAATGAATAAATGTAATTCATCACATGAATAGACTCAAAGATAAAGATCATATGATCATCTCAATAGACATAGAGAAAACATTTGACAAAATACAGCATCCTTCATGTTCAAAAAGCTAGAAAAAATAGGGATATCAGGAACATACCTCAATATTGTAAAGGCTTGGACAGGCAGAACTAATAATGTCAAAATGACTATGCTACCAAAAGCACTATACAGATTCAATGCAATGCCAATCAAAATCCCAATGACATTCCTCATAGAAATAGAAAAAGCAGTCATGAAATTCATCTGGAAAAATAAGAGACCCAGAATAGCTAAAGCAATCCTTAGTAAGAGGAGTGAAGCAGGTGGCATCACTATAGCAGACCTTAAATTATACTACAGAGCAATAGTAACAAAAACAGCATGGTATTGGCACCAAAATAGGCCAGTAGACCAATGGTACAGAATAGAAGACACAGAGTCTAACATATAATTTCAGTTATATTAGACAAAGGTGCAAAAATGTACATTGGAGAAAAGATAACCTCTTCAACAAATGGTGCTGGGAAAACTGGAAATCCATATGCAATAAAATGAAATTAAACCTCTATCTCTCACCATGCACAAAATTCAACTCAAAGTGGATCAAGGATCTAGGAATTAGACCAGAGACACTGCACCTAATAGAAGAAAAAGTAAGCTCTAATCTCCAACATGTTGGATTAGGTCCCAAGTTCCTTAATAAGAATCCTGTAGCACAAGAATTAATACCAAGAATCAATAAATGGGATAGACTCAAATTACAAAGCTTCTTCTCAGCAAAAGAAATAATCAGTGAGGTGAACAGAGAGCCTACTAATTGGGAACAAATTTTTACCACATGCACGTCAGATAGAGCACTGATCTCTAGAATATATAAAGAACTCAAAAATCATAACACCAATAAAACAAATAACCCAATCGATAAATGGGCCAAGGAACTGAACAGACACTTCTCAGAAGAAGATATACAATCAATCAATAAATACATGAAAAAATGCTCAACCTCTCTGGCAATTAGAGAAATGCAAATCAA
This sequence comes from Tamias sibiricus, assembly GCA_025594165.1. Taxonomy (NCBI): domain Eukaryota; kingdom Metazoa; phylum Chordata; class Mammalia; order Rodentia; family Sciuridae; genus Tamias; species Tamias sibiricus. The sequence goes on from CM046664.1 coordinate 42,724,616, forward strand.
AACCACTCTACGATTTCATCTCACACCAGTCAGAATGGCAGCTATTAAGAACACAAACAACAATAAATGTTGGAGAGGATGTGGAGAAAAAGGCACACTCATACATTGTTGGTGGGACTGCAAAATGGTGCAGCCAATATAGAAAGCAGTATGGAGATACCTTGGAAAACTTGGAATGGAACCACCTTATGACCCAGCTATCCCACTTCTTGGTCTTTACCCAAAAGACATGAAAACAGCACACTACAGGGACACAGCCACATCAATGTTTATAGCAGCACAATTCACAATAGCTAAACTGTGGAACCAACCTAGATGCCCTTCAGTAAATGAATGGATAAAGAAAATGTGGTATATACACACAATGGAATATTACTCAGCAATAAGAGAGAATAAAATCATGGCCTTTGCAGGAAAATGGATGGAGTTAGAGAATATAATGCAAAGTGAAGTTAGCCAATCCCAAAAAGCCAAATGCCAAATGTTTTCTCTGATATAAGGAGGACAATTCACAGTCGGGTTGGGATGGGGAGCATAGGAGGATTAGAGGAATACTAGAATGACCAATGGGGAGGGAGGAAAAGGGAGGGGGCAAAAGGGTGAAGGAAAAAAAAAAGATGGTAGAATGAGATGGATTACATTACCCTAAGTGCATGTATGAAGTCACGGATGACGTGAATATACTTTGCATACAACCAGAGATTTGTAAAAAAAAGTGCTCTATATGTGTAATGTGAAATGTAATGCATTATGCTGTCATTTATAACATCTTAGAATAAAAAATAATTTAAAAAATATTGTAAAGGCTATCTCTGCTAAGTCCCAGTCCAACATCATTCTAAATGAAGAAAAATTGAAAATATTCCCTCTAAAAACTGGAACAAAACAGGGATGCCCTCTCTCACCACTTCTATTTAATATAGGTTCTTGAAACTTTATCCAAAGCAATCAGATAGACAAAAGAAATTAAAGGGGTGCAGATAGGAAAAGAAAACCTCAAATTATCACTATTTGTAGACGATATGATTCTATGCTAAAAGACACAAAACATTCCACCAGAAATCTTCTAGAATAAATTAATTCAGCAAAGTAGCTGGATATGAAATCAACACCCATAAATCAGATGCATTTCTGTACATCAGTGAAAAATCCTCAGAGAAACTAGGAAAACCACCCCATTTGCAATACCCTAAAAAAAAAATACAATACTTGGGAATCCACTTAATGAAAGAGGTGAAAGACCTCTACAATGAAAACTACAGCACACTAACGATAGAAATTAAAAAACACCTTAAAAGATTGAAAGATCTTCTTGGATAGGAAGAATTTATATTGTCAAAATGACCATACTAACAAAAGTACAACACAGATTCAAGGCAATCCCAATCCAAATCCCAATGACATTCCTCATAGAAATAGAAAAAGCAATCAAGAAATTCATCTGGAAGAATAAGTGACCTAGAATAGTCAAAGCAGTCTTTAGCAAGAAGAGCAAGCTGGTGGCATTACTATTCCAGACCTTAAACTATACTACAGAGCAAGAGTAACAAAAAAGCATGGTATTGGCACCAAAATAGACCTGTAGACCAATGGCACAGAATAGAGGACACAGAGACTAACCCACATAATTACAGTTATATTAGACAAAGGCACCAAAAACATAAATTGGAAAAAAGATAGCCTCTTCAATAAACAGTGCTGGGAAAACTGGAAATCCACACATAACAAAATGAAATTAAACCTCTATCTCTCACCATGCACAAAACTCAACCCAAATTGGATCAAGGACCTAGGAATTAAACCAGAGACCTTGCACCTAATGGAAGAAAAAATAGACCCAAATCTCAATAGTGTAGGTTTAGGCCCCAGCTTCCTTAATAAGACTCCTATAGCACAAGAATTAAAACCAAGAATCAATAAATGGGATGGACTAAAACTAAAAACCTTTCTCTCAGCAAAAGAAGCAATCAGTGAGGTAAATAGAGAGCCTATAGAATGGGAGCAAATATTTAGCACAAGCACATCAGATATAGCACTAATCTCTAGGATATATAAAATACTCAAAAACATTAACACAAACACACACACACACACAAAAAAAAAACACATAAATAATCAAATCAGTAAATGGGCCAAGGAACTGAATTGACACTTCACAGAAGAGGATATAAAATCAATCAACAAATATATGAAAAAATGTTCAACATCTCTAGCAATTGGACAAATGCAGATCAAAATTAAGATTTCATCTCACTCTTGTCAGAATGGCAGTTATCAAGAATATAAAGAACAATAAGTCTTGGCAACGATGTGAGGGAAGAAGTCACACTCATACATTGCTTGTGGGACTGCAAATTGGTGCAACCAATCTGGAAAACAGTACAGATATTCTTGGAAAACTTGGAATGGAACCTCCATTTGACACAGCTATCCCCCTCCTCTGTCTATACCCAAAGTACTTAAAAAACAGCATACTACAGGGTCACAGCCACCTCAATGTTTATAGCAGCACAATTCACAATAGCTAGACTGTGGAACCAACCTAGATGCCCTTCAGTAGATGAATGGATAAAGAAAATGTGGTATATACACACAATGGAATATTACTCAGCAATAAGAGAGAATACAATCACGGCATTTCAGGTAAATGGATAAAGTTGCTAAGTGAAGTTAGCCAATCCCACAAATCCAAATGCCTAATGTTTTCTCAGATATAAAGAGTCTGATTCACAGTGGGGTTGGGAAGGGGATCATAATAGGATTAGAGGAAAACCAGAAAGGCCAATGGGGAGGGAGGGGGCAAAGGGGTAGGAATGACAGTGGAATGAGTTAGATATCTTTACCCTAAGTACATGTATGAAGACACAAATGGTGTGAAAATACTTTGTGTACAACCAATAACTTGAAAAATTGTGCTCTATGTGTGTACTATGAAATGAATTGCATTCTGCCATCATGTATACCAAATTAGAATAAATAATTTAATTAAGAAAAAATATGTGGGCCCGCCCACCTGGGAGACGCCATCCTGGCTCGGGTTGGCAGGGGAACATGCCCAGGCCTGCAAGTGTTCCAGCCAGGCCCTCCAGCATGCTTTCCCAGCTCGGCCCACCCACCTTAGAGATGCCATCCCTGCTAGGGATAGCAGGGAACAAGCTCAGGCCCACAAGATATCAGGGTAGGAAGCATCAGGCTTTCATTTCCCCCATGGAAATATTAAATAAAAACACCTAGAAACTGACTAAATTAACTTTGTACGAGCTCTTTCAATCAAAAGTTCTACAACAAGCAATCATCCAACAAAGAAAAAGAAAATTTAAATTTATGGCAATTTTTTCTTTGCTCTTATGTCTCCCCTCCCTGGTGTGGTTTGGTTTGGCTTGGGGGAAGTGGTGGCCAAATCCTCAGTTTCTTTCTGTGAGCTGTGGTGTGTTCTGTGAAAATGTCATTCCTCATAGAAATAGAAAAAGAAATCATGAAATTTATCTGGAAAAATAAGAGACCCAGAATAGCCAAAAGCAATTCTTAGCAAGAAGAGTGAAGCTGGTGGCATTACTATTCCAGACCTTAATTGTATTACAAAGCAATAATAACTAAAACAGCATGATATTGGCACCAAAATAGACTAGTAGACCAATGGTACAGAATAGAATACACAGAGACTAACCCACACATCTACAGTTATCTTATATTAGACAAAGGTGCCAAAAACATACATTGGAGAAAAGACAGCCTCTTCAACAAATGGTGTTGGGAAAACTGGAAATCCTTATATAATAAAATGAAATTAAACCTCTCTCTCCATGCACAAAACTCAACTCAAAGTGGATCAACGACCCAGGAATTCAACCAGAGACCTTGCACCTAATAGAGGAAAAAGTAGGCCCAAATCTCCAACATGTTGGATTAGGCCTCAACTTCTTCAATAAGACCCCTATAGCACAAGAACTAAAACCAAACATTAATAAATGGGATGGAGTCAAACTATAAAGCTTCTCAGCAAAAGAAACAATCAGTGAGGTGAACAGAGAATCTTCAGAATGGGAGCAAATCTTTGCCACATGCACATCAGACAGAACATTAACTTCAAGAATATATGAAGTTCTCAAAAACCTTTACACCAAAAAAAAAAAAAAAAAAAAAAAAACAATCAATAAATGGGCTAAGGAACTGAACAGACCCTTCTCAGAAGAAGATATACAATCAATCAACAAATATATGAAAAAATGTTCAAAATATCTAGCAATTAGAGAAATGCTAATCAAAACTACTCTAAGATTTCATCTCACGCCAGTCAGAATGGCAGCTATCAAAAACACAAACAACAATAAATGCTGGCGAGAATGTGGAGAAAAGGGCACACTCTTACATTGCTGGTGGGGCTGCAAATTGGTGCAGCCAATTTGGAAATCAGTATGGAGATTCCTAGGAAAACTTGGAATAGAACCACCATTTGACCCACCTATCCCACGCCTGGGTCTATATCCAAAGGACTTAAAAATAGCATACTACAGGGACACAGCCACATCAATGTTCATAGCAGCACAATTCACAATAGCTAAATTGTGGAAACAACCCCAGTGCCCATCAATAGATGAATGGATAGGGCAACTTTGGTATATATACACAATGGAACACTACTCAGCACTAAAAAGAGAATAAAATCATGGCATTTTCAGGTAAATGGATAAAGTTTGAGAAAATAATGCTAAGTGAAGTCAGCCAATCCCAGAAATCCAAAGGTCAATTAATTCCTTTGCTATGATGATACTGAATTATAGTGGCAAGGGAGGGGGGATGAAAGGAATGAAGGAATGTTAAATAGAAAAAAGGGGGGTGGAGAGGGAAAGGGGCAAGGGGATAGAAACAATGGCAGAAGGAGTTGGACATCAATATACTAAGTTCATGTATAAAAACTCAAATGGTATGAAAATACTTTGTGTAAAACCAATGACTTTAAAAACTGTGCTCTTTATATGTAATATGAAAGGAATTGCACTCTAAAAGCATGCATAACAAATTTAATTAAATAAATAAAAACCCAAAATATTTTGAAACTGCCTAAATTCAATTTAAGAATATAAAGTTTGATTGATTGTTCAGGTTATTTGGGGAAAATGACAAATTATTAAGCACATGTACAATAAATTGGACTTAAAAACTAAAAACAAAAAAGTACTAAATTATAACTAGATAGAAATTCTAGTGTTCTATTGCACAGTAGGGGACTATAGATAACAATAATGAACTATATATTTCGAAAAGCTAGAAGAAAGAAGTTTAAATGTTTATCCCATGAGGAAATAACAAATGTTTTAGAAATGTTTTTACAATATGGACATGATACAACATACACATCTATCAAAACATCACATAGGCCCAGCCCAGTGGCACATACCTGTAATCCCAGCGTCTCTGGAGGATGAGGCAGGAGGATCAAGAGTTCAAAGCCAGCCTCAGCAAAGGCAAGGTGCTAAGCAAGTCAGAGGATGTCTCTCGAAAAAAGTACAAAATAGGGCTGGGGATGTGGTTCAGTGGTTGAGTGCACCTGAGTTCAATCCCTGGTACCAAAAATAAAACAAACAAAAAAAACCATCACATGGTGTCCCATAAATATGATTTTGCATATCAATTACAAATATTGTAAAATAAAAAGAACAATTGTAATTATTATAAAATTCTGTTTTATGATACTTTGTAATCATTCTCAATACAGAGAATCTTTTCTAATTCAGACATCCTTGTGTCAACTTTGCACACTGACTTTAGTACATGTTTTGTTAAAAATAATTTTAAAATGAGTAAGGGCTGAATCCCTCTCAGGTTTTGATGCTGCCTTTATCAAGCACTGCTCTATCTGACACTTGTTCAGCTGCTTGTCCTAAACCTATTGATGGCCAGCTTGCAGTTCCCCTTCCTCATAACAGCCGGACCAACACCCAAGCACCAAGGCCTTGGAGCAGAGAGGTCTTGAAAAAAGGCCTCACACCAGGGAGACCTACTTTTGGATTTAGGAAGAGGCACAATGTAGCATTAAGATTTGGGCCTCAATTCCCTCCCATCCAACACCCCACAAAAATACTTATCTTTATAAGCAGATGGTATTATTTAAATCAGAAAATGTCCACATCCCAGCCTGACAATGGTGCCTGCTACAGGTGCCTATAAGCATTTACAACATCAAACATTCAGGCAGAATTAAACTGATCAAAACACAGCATGAAAAGACAAAAAAAAAAAAAAAAAAAAGGAGAGAGTCAGGAAATGCCAACATGTTTTTTCCTGCCTCCTTCACATAAAAGAGTGAACAAGATTGATAGAGAGAACAATAACTTTCAGTGGATCTTATTATGCAGAAATTATCATGTTCCAGTAAAAACAGGTTTTTTAAAAAAACTTTTTTAGGTAGACTCCTACATGTGTAAACACTGACAACCTGTTAGTTGCAATAAGAGGTAAAATATATTAAAGATCTGCTTCAGTATTATTCACTAAGAGCTGATCTTGAAGGTCTTCTATTCAAGCTGAGCTTTTGTGAAGCTTTTCCTGGTCTAAAACCTACCTAGGAACAGGGTGTCATGGGAGCTCCCTGGAGATCAGGCCCAGGTCATTTTGAAGTTTTAATCCACTCATGAAGTCTACGCTCCTTTCCTGAGTCCGTAGGTCAATTTTTCTTTCTGAGAAGAACTTTATGTGAATAAATATGAATTTTCTCTGACACTGTTTCATTCTATCAATTTGATAGAGCTAATCCATTGTAACATTAAGGAACAAAGCATCGACTGAGATCTAAGCAGAATACAAGTTGCAATGAGGTATTTTGACTTTGCTCTAAAACCTTCCCAGAGAAAGGACAAAACCTCTGAAGATATATTTTACCCCAAAATTGTACTAGCTAAAAATACCTCATTAACCTGATATATTTGCTAATGTCACAATTATTTTTTACTTCTGCAGACAATTTTTATCTGCTAGGATTTTATTGTCCCTTTGAGAAATTTTACAACCTCAAGGCTAAATTGAAAGTTGCATGTGAAGAAACTTGAAGTATATATTCTATTCACTGTATAATGCTATTTTATAAAAAGTAATTATATTTGAGATTATTGGAGGAGCAATCACAGGGCCTTTCCTTACAAAACTGAATAAATACATATGTATACACAAAATCACATGTGACTTAACAGTGCTGTCAATTTCCTTTTGTGAGTGACAGTCCTTTTGGCAATAAAGAGAGTTTTTCCAAAAATAGCTCAAAGTAAAGGAATTTCAAAATGGTAGTTCTATAAACCAGCTTAGAAATTTTGTGCAAACTATCTAAGAATTAAGATAATTAAAATTTAGATGGGACATAAGTGTTAATTAGATATCTATACATGGAAGCCTTCAATAAAATTAAAAGAAGATTAATTTCTGAATCAGTAGTATACAGATACAAATTAGCTGATAAAGCTAAAGATAGGTGTCAGTGTATTCTCTTAGTAAAATAGAATAAGTAAGCATTTAAAGTCAAGATATCAGGTCATAACTTCTACCTATCAGAATCCCTAAATACAGCAGGTTAAGACATCTGCTGAACAGACATTTAGTTCCTGATCCTGCAACCTGGTCATTTAGGGGGTTCAGCTAGGTGTTGCCCTACTCAGTACGAGGCACTGGTGCACTCACCTGAGGTAGTTAATGTTTCTGTAGTCTGGTGGTTAGTTCTGTAGAACTGGCTCTTTTGGGATGGGTTCAGGGAGACCAGTTAGAATGATGGTAGCCTCTCCCTGTGGGCCTCATCCTCTACAAGATATGTTCACATGGAGAGCTCAGGGTTCCTAAGACAGCAAACAAGTTTTAATGCACAACTACTGCCAAGTCTCTGCATCATGTTTGCTAACTCCCTCTAGCAAGCTATGTGATCCAGCCAAGATTTAAAGGTATGGATACAGTGCAGTATAAATAAATTGAATCATTTCTTCAACAAATTGTTCAGTCAGAAAGTTCCATGGGTTGTTATACCTTTGAATAAAGAGCCCAGAATATGGAGATTACAGAGCAATCATGAGGTTTTTCATGTAACAACTATTTATTACATAACAACTGCAGTGGTTTGAATAAATGTTCCCCCAAGATTTATGTCCACTTGGAATCTCATAATGTACCTTTTCTGGAAATAGGGTCAATATAGATGTAATTCCTTAAGATGATGACATCCTTGATTAGTGTGGGCCCTAAACTAAATAAATGATACATTATAGGAAGAAGAGAGGGCACAAGACACAAACACGCAAATGGAAAATGCCATGTGACAATGGCAGCAGCGATAGGAGAGCTGCAGCGCCAAGCCAAGAATCTCAGGGATTTCTAGAAGGCACCGGAAGCCAGGGAGAGATGAGGAAGCGCCCTCTCCAAGAGCCTTCAGAGAGCATGGCGTCGCCAATACATTTTTTCCATATATCTGCCTTCCAAGACCGAAATTGAATAAATACCTGCTATATTAAGTCACCCAGCTTACAGTACTGTGTTACAGCAACCTAGGAAACAAGTGATATCTACTGAGCTCTGTGTACCATTTGAAAACTGAGGTCACACCAAGAAACAAAATACTTGCCCTCACAGAATTCATTCTAAAGCAGAATAAACAAGGAAGATGGTTTGCACAAAACATTAAGAGCAGAAAAATAGAATGGGAAAGTGCAGGCAAGAAAGATAAAGAATGTTGAGGAGAGATGGCTACAATTTTGTAACAGGATCAGAAAGAGTTCACTGAAGAGGTGGCATTTACATAAAGACTGTGGCAGATACATAAAGACTTGTGGGGATATCTGGGGAATCTTCTTCCAAGACAGGACAACAGTGAGGATCCTTAAATGAGAATGTGTCTGAGGTAGTCAAGGAGGCCAGGCTGACCTGGTTAGCTGATGACTAGGTGTATAAGTGATCAGAGGTCCTTGTTGGACCTCAGTTGGAGAAGTGAGTGTTATAAGGCTGTGTCTGGAATGGACACATGGAGTGAGGTCACATGGTGAGCACTGTATATAGAGAGAAGCCCAGGGCAGACGATATGGTAAATTGTCTCCTGTTCTATTTTACTCATTTTCTTTCTTTTCAGAGCATATTGAATTCTGAAGATGATGACCTGGCCCCATGCTCTTCTGTCAGCTTCCACTTACTGCTCTGATAGATTGTCCCTTTTATACATCAGATTGTGAATACTTTGAGGTACTCTTTATACTCTTCAGAAAATAGTGCCCTTGATGGAATTTAATCCAGTAGACAAGACAGGGAACCTGAACTATAATGTTTGAGCTCTGCTAGACTTCTTTTATTTTGAAGGCTCATGATCCTCAGTTCACAAGATGCTGTAATATCACTGGATGATATCTTAAAATTGCTTAAGGTTAAAAAGAAAAGAAGAAAGCACTGATGTTATCACAGCACAAATTGGGAGTTTCTTAAAAGCAGTCGGGTACATAATTGAAATCTAATTGAATGTTCTAATCCATATGCATGAAAAACAATTTGCATTGCTTCATTATTTAAAAGCAGTGTAAAAATGAGGATGTGGTGGGAATTTACTTGAGGAATGTTCAAAATTTTTTCTACAAAATGAAGTTTAACTCTTTTTATCCTGGAAATATTCTTTGGAAATATCTATACATTATAAATAACCTGTTTGGATATTGATTTCAGGTTTGTAAAAATTGAACTAGAGCTACTTAGGTCCACATTCTACTTAACAGAATTCCCATCTTAAGACAAAGAAAAATGGTCAACTCAGTGTTCAAAACAACTTCCATCAGAAGCTCTATAAACCACAATAGACTTTAAGTTGTAATGTAAATTGTAACTTCTCTAACTGCATAATTAATAGCTCTAACTGCATAATTAATAGCTCCTGACTACTATTGGTCCAGAAACACAAGCAGAATTCAAAGAAAAGAAATGAACAGAATTTCACAACATCATCATTCCCCACCCTCATTGTTAGAATCCCTAGTCTGAGTCCAACTCTGTTGGACATTTGAAAATATATTTTGAAGTTAATTTATACATAATTATAATAGTCGCATATTCTTACAAACAAGTCCCATGGTCTTGTTTCGTCTGTTTACCCATTGGTGTTATGAAATTCATCGTATTTTATTGCTTGAAAAGTCCTTTTGTTTTTATTTGGTTTTTCATTGTCCTCAACCAAACTCGTATGTAATAACAGACTTTTGTTTTGACAACATGGACTAACAGGAGCCAGTTTTGCTTTCTACCTTGAACAGCTAAAAGGAATGGAAAATATATATGAAAGAGTGTTTTCAGATACTGGAATCCCTGGAGTTGGAAAAGCAAATGGTCAGAGTGTGGCCTGTGGCCTGTGTCACCTGCAGAATGTCTCAACCCACTTACATAAGACTTCCCTAAGGGCAGCCTCTTCCCTGGAAGTTTCTTCATCCATCACCTCTCACACCTGAGACCCATTTCCTGATCCAGATTTGCCAAATGGCTCTCCTTCACTTTCACTGCTGCCTATATCTTCCTACCTGACTTCCATGTCAGCCTTGCTGTCAGTTCCCAAATTCCAAGTCATCCTGGCAAGAACCATGTGACTTCACACAGGGGAACCATTCTACCACCAGGCTGCCATCTACAGACATTCTTCCTGAACAATTCATTCCCCGAGTTTCTTTGAAATTCAACAGTGCATCATTATATTACTCTTTGCACTTTTATAGACTATCTCTGGGAGTTTTAGATAGCTTTTTCACTTCTGTGACGAAAGGATCTGATCAGAACAACTGTAGAAGAGGAAAAGTTTATTTGAAGGTTCACAGTTTCAGAGGTCTTAGTCCATCCAAGGCTGGCTCCATTTCTCAGGGCTGGAGGTGAGGCTGAACATGGTAGAAGAGCATGTCAGAAGGAAGGAAGCAGCTCACATGGTGGTGATCTAGAAGCAGAGAGAGACTCCACTTGCCAGATAAAAGTATATACCTAAAGCCATGCCCTAATTTTCACCTCCTTCATCTACATCCTACTACTTGAGTTAACACTCAGTTAATCTCTGTAAGGGGATTAAATCACTGATTAGGTTAAAACTGTTACAACCCAATCATTTCTCCTCTGAACCTTCTTGCATTGTCTTATATATGAGCTTTTGGGGGATATCTCACATCCAAACCATAACACTGGGGATCTTCTCCTAGTTTATTTATTTATTTTTTTTACATTTCATCCCTGGAGGCTGTGATCCCAGTCACATGGACTGCCAACCATGGGGACTTGGAATATAGGCAGACCCCACCCACCCAAGGGCTACTATTTAAGGCTGGTCTCTGGAAAATCAGGTTTCCCATCTAAATCAACTCAGCTAGGGAGTTCTGAGTCTATAGTCTGGTTTTGTTTGTATTATGGGTTTGGGTTGTTGTTTGTTTTGTTATTGTTTTTGAACCAAATGGGCATTTCCATCAGGATGCCAGAGCAATATTGGTTAAGGTATATTCATAAAGAAGCAGAGATAGCTAGTGATTGATTATAGAGGTTGTGGAACAAACGAGAAGAGAAAAATAGAGACAAAATATTAAACTGCCTCTTGGGAGGGACCACACATAGCCTTGGAATCTGACTTTTCAGGTCCAGTTGTCTTATTTCTCATTATTAAATACTCATGAGATTACCTGCGATGCTCTTAGAATAAACCTTTCTTAACTTGTTGAGCTGGACTGAATTTCTGTTCTTTTAACTAAGTGTGTTTTGAATAAAATAGGATAGAAACAGATAACATGGAGATTACTTAATATAAGTGCTTATTTCTTGGAACATGATTTGATTGATTTCTTAGAACATGATCACTAAGCAAAAATTGTCCCATAGAAATAAAGAAAATATAAAAAATTTTAGAAAACTCATCTGTCCACTCACTCACTTTAGTCAAGAGGCCCAGGAAGAGGAGGCACATTGCCTCAGGTAGCTGAGGTAGTTTTCAGCCAGGAAGATAGCATTTGAGCAACTCTATTTAGAACTAACTGCTGAATAAACTGCTAATGCTACCACAAAAGGCAAACCACTCCAATTTCAGGTAATGTTAATTGGAAGAAAGTTTTTTTTTTCTCAATATTAATTTGGAATCCATATAATATTATTCCATTGTAAACTATTGCTGTTTACAATCACATAAAATAAGTCTGATTTTCGGTTGAGTGTGGTGGCACATGCCCGTAATCCCAGAGACTCAGGAGGCTGAGGCAAGAGGATTGCAAGTTCAAAGCCAAACTCCACAACTTACCAAGACCCTGTCTCAATATAAAAAAATTAAAAATGAACTGGGGTGTGGCTCAGTGGTTAAACATGCCTGTGTTGAATCCTCAGTACTAAAAAAAAAAAAAAAAAGAAAAGAAAAGAAAAAACAAAAACAAAAAAGCCTGATATCAATTCATGTGAATTTGTGTTTTTCCTATTTGCAAAGTTCTATTGAAGTTTTCATGAGGCAGGCACTTTGATTGAGGTCATAAATTTTATTAAGCAAATAATTTAAATATTTTTGTAGAGAATACATGTATATGTAATCAATATAATATCTCTGACAAATACGAGGAGGAAAGCATTTCTGAGAAAATAGGAAAGGCTTAAAAAATGAAATTTTTATGTTGAATCTTAAGGAATAATAAGAGCAATAGTAATAGAGTTATTGACTGAATGCTTGTGTCCCTCCAAAATTCATATGTTAGCAATGCTAGTCTCCAATATGACTGTACTGGGAAGCAGGGCCTTTATAGAGAAATTAAGGTTAAAAGGGACCATATAGTAGGGCCCTAGTTGGGTGGTATTAGTGCCATTTTCGGAAGAGGTACCAGAAGTTTCCCTCTCTCTCCCTGGTATCCACAAAGAAGTCAGGTGAGCACACAGCCCTTAGTCAGAATAAGAGGCCTTGAGATGAAACCTACCTTACCAGCCCATTTAACTTGAACTTCACAGCCTCCAGAACTGTGCAAAATAAATTTATATTGTTTAAGCTACAAGTCTAGGGCATTTTGTTACGACAGCCTAATGCAACTAGTAAAAATAATAATAATAATAATAATAATAATATCAGACATTTATTATTTACCACATGCTAGTTTTATGTGCATTATCTCATTAACTCCCATGTTACCCCATAACATCCCGATAGTCTTGGTAAGGAAACTAAATCACAGAGAGTTTAAAGACACTCTCCAAAGTGGCCCAGCTAGTCTGTTTTAGTCAGCGTCAGCTTTTTCAGTGCTCTGACCAAAACACCTGATAAGAACAATTAGAGGAGAAAAAGTTTATTTGGGGGCTCCCGGTTTCAGAGGTCTCAGTCCATAGATGGCTGGCTCCATTCTTTGGGGCTTCCAGGTGAGAATATCATGGTGGAAGAGTATGGTGGAAGAAAGTGGCTCAGAACATCACACCAGCAATTAGAGAAACTAAGCTCAGCTCACAAAATATATACACCAAAATCAGGTCCCAGTGACCCACCTCCTCCAGCCACACCCTACCTGCCGACAGTTACCACCCAGTTAATCCCTGTTAAGGGCTTAACACACTGATTAGGTTAAGGCTCTCTTAACCCAATAATTTTACCTCAGAACTTTCTTGCATTGTCTCACACATGAGCTTTTTGGAGGACACCTAATATTTAAACCATAACATAGTCCCTATAGCCAAAGACTAGACTACTAGGGACATTGTAATCCAGCCACTGCTTGATAATGGCAATGGCACTGACAATGTAGCAGCTTATGTTCGTTAGACAGTTACCACCAGCTGCACACTTGTGATTAGATATTACTGATCCAATTTGGTCCTCTGAACAACCCTCTGAATTAGAAACACTCTATATACATGCTAAGGTGAGGATCAGAGGTTGAGAGGAGTCCAGTAACATCCCAGGGGTTCCTGTGATCTCAGGCAAAAGAAAAACAAGATCAGAAAACAGACATTTCTGGTTTCAGAAATCTGTCTTACTCTCTCTACACTCACTTTTATGGCATTTCATTTAGCAGGCAGGGAAGGAGAAAAGCTTCTGTAAACAGAGGAATTGTAGAGAAGACACTTGAACGAGGAGGTAAGCGCAAACATTTATGTGTTTTGTTGGGCATGTTCAGTGAGTCTGAGAAAAGGGGTTCTAAGATGAGAAGGTTGCGATCCATGTAGGGCCTTCATGCTGAGCCAGTTTGTTTGGATTTGCTCTGAAGACACCTTGAAGCCTTACATGCAGTGCAGGAGATATTTAGATATTTTGAAAACATCTTGGACAGGACCAGGCCAAGTATGGATCTTGATGATTCTAGAGATCTGGATCACACATATCGATACATTGTCGTCAGTAATTCAATGCATTATCGACTATATAAGTCTTCACCTTTTCACTGTTAACCAGTGCTAGAAATACAGGGTGCCAAAAGATATCAACCATGTGCCTAGAGGTAGCGTGGCAAGGCAAACCACTGCTGCTGGAAGGGCATGCTAAAGACCCTGGCTAGCAAGTGCACCCGGGTCCTGCTTTTTCCCCTAACACAGCACTGCCCCTTACCCTGATAGGAGGAGTGTGGGGTTACAATCTAGGTGGTTGGCCAATTTTAAAATTGGGGCTGGCAAAGGGAAAGGCTAGAGTTAAAATGGCCATATTTTGAAAACAGACCACCACACTTTCTATTTCTCACAACCAGCTCACATTTAACCATTTTTCTGTCCTATCCACATGCATAACCCACAGTTATGTCCTCTTTAAAGTTCAGGAATTTACAACATGAAGAGCAGCCATGGTCCACAGCTTTCTACGTGAAGGTATCATTAAAGGAAAGAAATCTGGGTGCCATGATTGGTTCTTAGTCTCATAGATCTCTGTTTTCTGGCTTCTTTTTGTATGTTTTCACAAACCACAGTTTCTATCTTTTCTTAAGACTGACACAGCACCTGAGTCCTGTAGACCCCCTCCAGTCTCCACACTCAGTGTCTGCTCACCTCGATGCAAACCTTCTCATGCTCAACAGTGAGACTGATTATGAAAAGCAACAAGTTGTCTCTTCCCTATTTGTACCTAGAGAATAACTCGCTCAGGTCAGTTGTGAAAACAGGATTTGCATCTTTGCCTCTATAAATACTCAGTGTGTCTCCTCAGTAACTCTCCTTCTCCTTCATAGTCATGTTTGATCTCTCTCTTCCAAGATTTTTTTTTTTTTCACACCAAAGTTGGAAATAAAATACAGAGGTTTGAAGAACTGTTTTTCCTTGTTCAATGTTATACAGGATTCTGGACATGTTTCCCAATAATTTTGCCCATTGGAAGATGGGTTCAGCCAAGACACGGTGGTGCACACCTCTGTAATCCCAGCAGCTTGGGAGGCTGAGACAGGAGGATCGCAAGTTCAAAGCCAGCCTCAGCAAAAGTGAGGCACTAAGCAACTCAGCGAGACCCTGTCTCAAAATAAAATACAAAATAGGGCTGGGGATGTGGCTCAGTGGCTGAGTTCCTCTGAGTTCAATCCCTAGTACCCCCCCCCAAAAAAGAAATATGGGTTCACTGGAGAAATTTCTGGGCAGCATATTGGTCACTTTAGACTACACACCCATTTACAGGCTCTCCTGTCCTCTTGGAACAATGTGAGGATTTCGTGTCCTGTCTGCCCTTCCAAATCAAGACACACAACAGTACTTATCTTTTCTCTGAACATTGTAAAGTCAAAAGTAACAGAAATAATTTTATGTCAAAATGCTACACTGTTGATTCATTTTCTAGACGGGCTATTGTTTCCTTGAGGCAATCTTACTCATTAATTTCTTACTATAAATATCCAACTGTTTTCAAATAATTGGCTTAAAGTTTTTCATATTCTTTTATAACTTTAATCTGTAAATATGCTCCTATTTATAATATTGTATATTTCTAAAGGTTATTGGAGATTTTTTAATTTTGTTAGATTTCTTAAAGACCTGGTTGTTACTACATTTCTAACCTATTGTACAATAAAGGTCAAGGGTATTTCCTTCTCTCTGAGCATAGGAAAATGTTCACAATGTGCAGGAATTTATCCAGATGCCTAAAATGATTTTTTAAATTTTCAAAAAGCATATTTTGAAATTATCTGAAATTCATCACAAAAATAAATTGTAAGAACAATACAATTTTTTCTGAGCCACTTGGGAATAATTTTCAAATGTATTAGTATTTTTGTCATACAAAACATTTTTCTATAGAACCACAGTTATGGATATCAAAATCAGGAAATCACAATGAGGCATCACTACCATCTGAATATGAGGTCACATCCAAATTTCACCCATTGGCCCAATACATGACAACTAGAAGGATCTGTCAGAATCACATCTTTAGCCATTTCATGTAACTACTATTTCTTGGAGTCTCATATCTTTCATGCCTTTGAGTCTTTTAAAGGATAAAGGTCAATTATATTGTGGACTGTAATTCAATATGTGTTTGCATGACATTTCTTTTTTAATTTTTTTTTATTTCTTCTTTTTAGTTATACATGACACTAGAATGTATTTTGACATATCATACATATATGGAGTATGATTTTCCATTCTTGTGGTTGGACATGATGTAGAGTTACTCTGGTTGTGCATTTATATATGAAAGTAGGAAAGTTTTGTCTGATTCATTCCACTCTCTTTCTCATTAACATCTCCCCTCTTTTCCTCCTATTCTCCTCTGTTCCAATCTGGTGAACCTCCACTCCTCCCTTTTCACCACCTATTGTGAGTCAGCATCTGCATATCACAGAGAATATTCAGCCTTTGGGTTTTGGGGATTGGTTTATTTCACTTAGCACAATAGCCTCCAGTTTCATCCATTTACTGGCAAATGCCATAATTTCATTCTTCTTTATGGCTGAGTAATATTTCATTATGTATATGTCACATTTTCTTTATCCATTTATCTATTGAGGGGCACCTAGTTTGGTTCTACAGCTTAGCTATTGTGAATTGAGCTGCTATGAACGTTGCTGTGGCCATATCAATAGAGTATGCTGATTTTAAGTCCTTTGGGTATATATCGAGGAGTGGAATAACTGGATCAAATGGTGGTTCCATTCCAAGTTTTCTGAGGAATCTCCATACTGCTTTCCAGAGTGGTTGTACCAATTTGTAGTCCCACCAGCAATGTATCAGTGTAGCTTTTCCACCAAATCCTCACTAACATTTATTGGTACTTGTATTCTCAATAATTGCCATTCTGTCTGGAGTGAGATGAAATCTCAATGTAGTTTTAATTTGCATTTCTCTAATTGCTAGAGATGTTGAACATGTTTTCATATATTTCTTGACCATTCATATTTCTTCTTCTGTGAAGTGTCTGTTCAGTTCCGTGGCCCTTTTATTGATTGAATTATTTGGTTTGTTTTTGTTTTTGTTTTTTGGTGTTTGAGTTTTTCGAGGTCTTTATATATCCTGGAGATTAATGCTCTATCTGAGGTGTAGGTGGCAAAGATTTTCTCCCATTCTCTAAGCTCTCTCTTCATGGTTTTGATTGGTTTCTTTACTGTGAAGAAGCTTTCTAGTTTGATACCATCCCATTTATTGACTCTTGATTTTACTTCTTGCACCTTAAAAGTCTAGTTGAGGAATTTGGTTTCTAAGCCTACGTGATGGAGATCTGGGCCTACTTTCCCTTCTGCTAGTAGGTGCAGTGTCTCTGATCTAATGCTTAGGTCCTTGATCCACTTTGGGTTGGGTTTTGTGCAGCATGAGAGATAGGAGTTTGATTTCATCTTGCTATATATGGATTTCCAGTTTTCCCAGCATCATTTGTTGAAGAGTCTGTCTTTTCTCCAGTGCATGTTTATGGCACCTTTGTCTAGTATGAGATGATTGTATTTATGTGGGTTTGTCTCTCTGCCTTCTATTCTGTACCATTTGTCTTCATGTTAGTTTTGGTGCCAGTACCATACTGTTTTGTTACTATAGCACTGTAGTATGATTTTAGGTCTAGTATGGTGATGCCTCCTGCTTCACTTTTTTTGCTTAGGATTGTTTTGGCTATCGCGGGCCTCTTATTTTTCCAAATTAATTTCATGAGTACTTTTTCTATTTCTGTGAAGAACGTCATCACATGTTAATAGAAACTGATTAAATCTGTATAGTGCTTTTGGTAGTATGCCCCTTTTGACAACATTAATCCCGCCTATCCAAGAACATGCACATCTGTTCATCTTCTAAGGTCTTCTTTAGTTTCTTTCTTTAGTGTTCTGTAGTTTTCTTGGTAGAGGTCTTTCAGCTCTTGTTAGATTGATTCCCAAATAGTTTATTTTCTGTGAGGCTGTTATGAAAGGGATAGTTTTCCTAATTTCGTTCAGCTAATTCATCACTGATGTATAGGAACACATTTGATTTATGGGTGTTAATTTTATATTTGGCTATTTTGCGAAATTTATTTGTGATTTCTAGGAGTTTTCTGGTGGAGTGTTTCGAGTCTTCTAAATATAGAATCATGTCATCAGAAAATAGGGATAAGTTTGAGTTCTTCTTTTCCTTTTGTATCCCTTTAATTTCTTTCTTCTAATTGCTCTGGCTACAGTTTTGAGGACAATGTTGAATAGAAGTGGTGAAAGAGGGCATCCCTGTCTTGTTCCAGTTTTTAGAGGGAATACTTTTAATTTTTCTTCATTTAGAATGATATTGGACTTGGATTTAGCATATACAGCCTTTACAATGTTGAGGTATGTTCCTACTATCCCTATGTTTTTTAATGTTTTGAACATGAAGGGATGCTGTATTTTGTAAAATGTTTCTTCTGCATCTATTGAGATAATCATGTGATTCTTGTCTTTATCTCTATTGATGTGATGAATTACATGTATTTATTTCTGTATATTGCACCAACGTTGGATCCCTGGAATAAAACCCACTTGATCATGGTATACTATCTTTTTAATGTTTTTGGATGTGCTTTGCCAGCATTTTATTAAGAATGTTTGCATCTGTGTTCATCAGGGATATTAAGTTTTCTTTCCTTGATGTGTCTTTGTCTGGTTTTGGTGTTTGGGTGATACTAGCTTCATAGAATGAGTTTGGAAGGATCCCCTCCTTTTCTATTTCATAGAATACTTTGAGGAGACTTGGTGTTAGTTCTTCTTTGAAGGTCTTGTAGAACTTGCCTGAGAATCTGTCTGGTCCTGGGCTTTTCTTTCTTGGTAGGGTTTTGATGGTGTCTTCATTGCTTGAAATTGATCTGCTTAGATTTTCTATGTCCTCCTGATTTAACTTGGGTAGGTCATATGTCTCTACAAATTTGTTGATGTCTTCAAGATTTTCTTTATTAGAGTATAAATTTTCAATAGGTTCTGATTATCATCTGTATTTCAGTAGTGCCTGTTGTGATATTTTCATTGTCGTTGTGAATTTTGGTAATTTGAGTTTTCTCTTTTTGTTTGGCTAAGAGTTTCTCAATTTTATTGATTTATGCAAAGAACCAACTTTTTGTTTTGTAAATTTGGGGTATTATTTCTTTTGTCTCAATTTCATTGATTTCAACTCTAATATTAATTATTTCCTGTCTTCTAAATCTTTTGGTGTGGATTTGTTCTTCCTTTTCTCAGACATTTCTTAAGGTCAAGATTTAGAATTTGCAAGTGTTGCAAGAGTGTCACAAAATCAGTGCTACGTTCTTTCTGTGGCAACTTATCAAGTAGCATTGGGTGCTGATTTGCTCCTTTATAAATGACATTCACTTTTATTGCTTGATTAGGGTGGTGGCTGTTAGTCTTCCTCACAATGAAGTTACCATTTTCCCTTTGTAAATAATAATTATTTTATTAAGAAGTTATTTGAAATTACACAAATAATTTCTTAATCAAACATTAGATTTATTCATTCATTTTTTAAACTTCTACAAAGTGGAATTGCAGAGTATATATTCTGTGAATTATAATCCATTACTAGCATTATAATGATGCTTAAATTACTTCATATTTGACCAGAAGGAGCCCCTTTGATGATCATCATTTTTTCCTTGTATTTTTTCTTACATTTTAGTTAATAGAATGAAAGAAGTTTTAGGCTCATCTTATGTTTATGTTCCCTCTGCTTCTAATATGGAATCAGTCATTTTGTTAAGAAATCCTGTCATCAATGTTTATAGCAGCTCCATTCACAATAGCTAAGCTATGGAACCAAGTGAAGTACCCTTCAACAAATAAATGGGTAAAGAAAATCACACACACACACACACACACACACACACACACTGGAATATTACTCGGCTATGAAAAAGAATGAATTTTTGAATTTTGCCAATAAATGGATGGATCTAGAGACTATAATGGTAGTGAAATAATCCAATCCCAGAAAACCAAAAGTCTAATGTTCTCATCCTTATCTGGATGCTAACACAGATCAAGGGTATGGGGGGGAGGAAGGACGGAAGTTCACTGGTTTATGACAAAGAGGAATGAAGGGAAGGGAGAGGTATGGGAATAGGAAAGACATTTAGAATGAATAGGACATCACTTTCCGATGTTCATATATGAATACACAACCAGTGTAACTCCACACTATGTACAACCACAAGAACAGGATCCAAATTAGAGTAAGTTATACTCCACATATATATATATATATATACCATGTCAAAAAACACTCTACTGTATATCTAAAAAGTACTTTAAAAAAAAAAAATCCTGTCTCCTTTTACAAATGTCAAATGACTTTTTTTTTTTTTTTTTTTTTTGGGTGTGTTGGGGGGGTACTGGGGATTGAACTCAGGGGCACTCAACCACTGAGCCACAACCCCAGCCCTATTTTCTTTGTATTTTATTTAGAGACAGGGTCTATACTGAGTTGTTTAGCACCTCACTTTTTGTTGAGGCTGGCTTTGAACTCATGATCCTCCTGTCTCAGCCTCCTGAGCTGCTGGGATTACAGGATTGTGCCACCAGGCCCAGCTGTCAAATGACTTTTAAAACACAAGATGTGCATGTCATTCTTCCACAGTCTCTCTCAGTGGACTACACTAGGGATGTACATTTAGATCTATAATCGTATATCTCTATATGTTTAAAATTACTATATATAGGTATCTATAACTTGAATCAAACATAGTAGAGTTTATTCCAATTTTTTTCCCCTCCAGGAGACATTGAAAATTCCGTCTTACAATATTCTCATTTAATTACCTATTTTATTCATTCTCCAGTATATAACAACTTTCCTGTATTCCCTACACATGCCTACTCCCCTCACACACCCGCTTATCCCAGTAGAGCTGCAATAGCCATGTATAGATGCCACCTCCACTGCACCACCACGCAAGTGTAGTCTCTCTACTCTGGTAGGTTTCTGACATCCTAAACTAGGGCTCTACATCACATCTATCCTACAGAAGCCAGCCTTGCTTAGAGCTACCTCATAAAGTTTGGTCTGAGTTGTTTGGAAAAAAATGGGAAGAAAAAGAAAACGAATTTGTCACTGGAAATTACCAGTCTACAAATGCACCAACAAGGCTGCAACTGTTGCATTCTCAAGTATTTCTTAAGCTACATGCAGAGTGTACTTTGGTTGCCACTGCTTTATTTCAACTAAGGATGTAAGAGCCTTAATGAGGAGGTAGCTAAGATGGCGGCTGGCTGAGAGCCAAAGAGGAGGGATTTAATTATTTTCTCCTGACTTTAATGTAATCAACTAATGTAATCTTTCTGTGCCCATGAACACTGTGTGATGCACCTGTAAGTTGAGCTTGTGACACATGTATACTTGTTAAGGTGAAGAGTATTTAACCAGGTAGGGTTGGAGTTGTGTGGGGGTTGTTGTTGGAGTTGGAGAGAGAAGTCAGAAGAGAAAGCAGAATAAAGACCCTACTCATTCCCAGTCTGCCTCCGAATTCTTTCCCGCCGTATCGTTGCTACAGGCAGCAGCAGCTGCAGGCGGCAACATAAGGAATCAATCTTGGAAAGACAAAAATGAAGCTGTGGCAGTATCCCAGACTTGAGCAGGTGTAATGTTTCATGACTAGCTTAATTCAGAGTGCATTTCTGAATGAGACTCCTGTAACGTGCTGGCTAGAGATTATCATGTGCTCGGAGAGCTCATAATCATTTATTATTCACATCATAGCAGACATCCATCTGTGATCCCAAAACATGGAGGAAAACTGGCTCAAGTGAATGTATTGTTTCTTCAGACAGCTTCCTCTTTGTGAGTATGTCCACTTTCTTTGTGTGAAGGAACCGTGATATTATCATTGATGTGTAATCTTCTCTTGTTTTCCCAATAGACTAGGGTTCTCTTGAAATCTATGGCTTCATCATCCCAGCTCTGAGCACAAGAGCTGGCACATGGCAAGAACCCAATAAATACTTGTTAACAAATAAGGGAAACTGAATGAAAGAACCAGCCTAGTCACCTAAGAAAGGGGTAAGTATCTCATTGGCCTTGGTGGTGTTAGGCTTGATTGGCACATCCTTTGCCAACTCCACCAGCAGGTTCAAATCCAAGTGAAGAGAAAAGTGATATGCGTTAGCTTTGAGGGTGCCGTGAGCTCTACACACCCAATGGAGCCACATCCACAGAGTCAATCAACTTGGATGAAAAATATTAGAAAAACTGCATCTCTAATAAGTATTACAGAATTTTTTTTAACCATTTTCTAAGCAATATGGTATAACAAATATTTATATAACATTTATGTCATATTAGGTATTATATAAGTAATCCAAAGATGATTAAAAGTACACAGGAAGTTGTATGTAGATTTTATGCAAATACTATACAATTTTATTTAAGGGACTTGAACATTTACAGGTCTTAGTATCTGCAGGGGTCCTGGAACCAATCTCCCATGACTACTAAGAGCCGACTACATAGTATTTCACATTGGTAGCCAGTTAGGTACCTTAGAAACAGACTCAACAAAGTAATAGAAATGTCCTCACCCAGATTCTAGCTACTGGGTATCTCTCAAGCATTATGAGTTAAATGCAGTTTTGATTTTTGTAGCCCAATATGGTATTTGGTATTGCAAAGAGCCTCTCCTCCAGGTTCAGTATGTCTCAGACTATATTCAAAATCAGATCCTGCATAGGGCTCCCCAGCCTTTTCTCCTGCAGTCACTGCTTTTCAACATAATGATCTTACCTAAGTATTTTAGGGAAGCCCATCATCTCACTGTTCCCTGGCTCAAACTACACCCCTCTCTGCTGATGGTCCCACCTCACCACTCTACCATGGCTGAGTCCTTGGCCTTCAGTCTCAGCTCTCATTCCCTTCCCTTCATGCAGCCCTGCCTCATCATCTAGCATAGCTGGAGTACCACTTCTCTCACAGTGCAGGACAAGTTTCCGGGTGACGCTGGCCAATGCAGCTCTTCCCTCTTTTGCACTTGCTCTCAAAACATGCGGAGAATGCCACATCCCTAGACAAGGGGATAATGGCCATAGCAGTGTGGGGGCCATTCCCATTCCTCCTACAGCCAAATGCATTAACCCAATGTGCCCAGTTTCCCCTGGATATAAACTCCAGTGTACAGGTGTCTGGGGTCCCTCCACTGTGATGAGATGTGGGGTGCATACAGATGAAATTCTACCTGCCCTGGACAATAGACCTGATCCCTGGAAGACTGGCTCACCACAAAACTCAGGGCATATCTTGCCCTTCGCTTTTTATCTCTAAGCAAAGTAAATTTGCCTCACTGGTTACATGAATGTTCTCTCTCACCAGCCTCCTGCAAGTTGTAGAAATTACAGCCTGTGATGCAGTGGGTGGAAATGTTTGGATGCCTATTCTTGGTGGTTGGCATTGGGATGATCTTTACTATCCTTATGCAGCAGGAGTCTCCCCTACAATTGGTAACTGATGTACAATAAACCCACTCCACACGTAGTACCTGTCAGTTGTCCTTCAAAAAGTCATATGCTCAAAATTATTAAGTTATTGGTAGCTCTTTTTGGATTGTAAATCTTATGATTATAAAGATTCTATGTATCTTTTTCACTGTTCTATTTTAATTCTTGACATTTACATTTATCTTATACCAACTGTTGAAGGGTGAAATCAAATTTTATAACGTGTATCACAGGCACAACATATAGTAGGATTCAATAAATAATTTTTGAATTATTCAAATGATCCTCAAGATATGCTGTAGAGGTGATGACATTAAAGTCACTCACAAACTGCCAGATTAAATTTCCATTTCCTGAGACAGAATCTAAGGTAACTTTGAGTGGTCCCATTAACCCAACTTTAACAGAGTCTCATTTTCAATTTGAAGATATTCTCTGAGGTCTATGCCAGTGAGTACTGTAGAGGTGTTTGTTCATTATTAACTACGGATGCATTGAGAAATATTCCTAAAACAGTTACAATTATTATAACTGCATTCTTGTAACTATAGTATAGGCCTCAATGATAATAATTACCATTGATTGGTGACTTTGTAATCTGAAAAGTCACTGTTTCTAAGTACTCTCTATATAATATCTAATTTAGCATTCCCCAAATCCCCATAAACTAAGTAAGAAACATCTTTTGTGAGGGAACTAATATTTAAGAAAATTAAATAAGTTAACAAATTAGCCCTGATGCCAAAGCTCAGACATTTATCAGTCCTCTGTAGGCTCATACATTTTTTTTATTCCTTCATTTTGTTTTCAGAAAATCACATAGCATTAACAATGGTGCTTTTCCTGAGTAATTGTGGGAATATTTCTATCATTTTATTTCTGTAGACATTTTGCATTGAACATAAAATTTTGAAAAAATCGCAACTTACTTCAAAATGAAATCTGTAATTAGCTGATGACATCCCCACTTTCACCATGTATACACACATTAAGTTCCTTAGTGGTTCCCCTTACTGGCATAATACACCTACACCACTTCAATCTGGTGCACAGGGGCTTTGTTCTCCCAAAATCTTCTCCTGAATATCGTAAGCTTTTCCTTTCCTTCATTATCTCCAGTCCACTGCAGTAGTCTGCATTTCCCTGTCTCCTTGCCTTCGTACAGGTTTCTTCTCTGAATTAAATATTTTTTCCTACTTTTGTATAACTATGCCATATTAATTTGTTTTCTGTTGCTGCCACAAAATACATGAGGCTGGGTGATGTATGAAGAAAAGGAGTTTATTTTGCTCATAGTTTTGGAGGATGACAGTAAAAATAGCATGGTTTCAACCCTGGTAAGGGTTCTACTGGCTATATAACTTCATAGCCGATGGCATCATGGTTGGAATATGTGCAATAGAGGGAGATCACATGGCTGCACAGGCAGCCCAAGACTCAGTAAGGAAGGGCCAGGCTTCCTCTTTTATAAAAACCCTCTCATGAGAACTAACCAGGGACCCATAAGGACTACACCAACTCCTTCCAAGGGCAGCACCCTCAGTGACCTAAATTAGTTCCCACTAAGCCCCACCCCTTAAAGTTCCACACCACCTCCCAATACCAGTGCACTGAGGACCAAGCTCCAATATGTGAACCTTTAGGGGACATCCTCAAACCATATCCAAAGTATAGCATGAACCTCAGCTATTACAGATATTTTCATATTTGACCAAATGTGTATTTATATATTTCTACAAAATTTTCACAAAGTTTATAGCTCTTTATTTAAGGCATTAAAAAGGTCTGTCTGTTGAACAAATGTAGGAAATGGAAATGGCACTTACCATAGCAGTTGTGTTTCCTTCCAGCTTCAAACACTCAGCCCAGGGTAGACAATTCTCCTGATCAGCTTGTTCTACCAAGAAGATGGATGGACTTGGCAATGAACTGGATGTTGAGAACTATCGCTACCCACCATTGGCACATCATTTTCAAGTTGCTTGATTTTGAACTTTGAAGTTACAAAAGGACAAGCTTGGAACAATGGATGGGGTTGATTCCTCTACATTCCTCTTTTCCAGCAAGACTTATGTATTAAGGCTGAATTCATCTTGATGATTCTTCAAAATAAGGGAAGGGGGTCTTGGTTTATAATTGGCTTATGTATCAATTCTAAGTTCCAACAAGA
The DNA here is from genome assembly GCA_025594165.1 of Tamias sibiricus. NCBI lineage: Eukaryota > Metazoa > Chordata > Mammalia > Rodentia > Sciuridae > Tamias > Tamias sibiricus. The sequence goes on from CM046664.1 coordinate 42,750,581, forward strand.
TGAATGACAGTCTAATTTTTACTGTCTGAATTGCTTTGTCCTGTTTCTCTAGCAGTTAATATTTGACAAAACAGTGTTATTCTCTATTTACTCCTCCAATCTGCTCTCCTCCTTTGCTTACTGTTTTCCCCAAGAGATTGGTTCTTGCAAACTCCCTCACCCAAATTCCTCTGATAGCTGGCTTCTGATTGGGTTCCACTAGTGGGAACCCTGACTGGGGATAGAGGAAGGGAAACCTGAGAGAGGTCATGGTGTATCTTTGCATGTTTTCTGTCTTGGCTCCTCATATCTTCAGGTGCTATCATCTCCACCAGTGGTCTCAAAGGCAACTCTATCCTCACCCCTTAACCATGGGGTCACAGCGATTCTCTGCTGCTGCTCTCGTTCATCTGAGTGCCCTTGTTCTGTGTCTCTTTCTTAAAGTCCTTCTATTTGAACCCCATGGGATGAAATCTCTTTTCTTTTTTAAAATTTATTCATTTATTAGTTGTACACAATGCCTTTATTTATTTTTACATGGTGCTGAGGATCGAACCCGGGCCACGCACATGCTAGGTGAGCGCTCTACCGCTGAGCCACAACCCCAGCCCCCGGGATGAAATCTCTTTAATAGGAAACTGATACTATTCGAAACAAAACATTGTTCTCACCAATTACACTAACAACAACAGAGATTTTCTCTCTAATTCATTGTATGTTTTATGCCCAAATGGTTTCACTTTGTAAACAAAAACAGAGTCAATATAACTGTGTTTTATTTTACTTTTATTTATTTATATATTTATTTTGGTGAAAAGGAAATGTGTGAGTATAGATGTATAAATGTATACTTATTCATTTTGATAACAGTTTCATCTCAGTCAAGGTAAAACAACATTGGACTATGCTTTAGTCATCTTTTTTGCTGCTGTGACCAAAAGACCTGACTAGAACAATTTTAAAGGAGGAATAGTTTATTTGGAGGTTCATGATTTCAGAGGTCTCAGTCCATAGACAGCTTGCCTCATTCCTCAGGACTCAAGGTGAGGCAGAACACCATGGTGGAAGAGTGTGGTGTAGGAAAGCCCCTCACATGATGGTCAGAAGGCAAAGAGAGACTCCACTCCCCAGATACAAAGCATATGCCTCAAAGGCACATCCCCAGGGACCCACCTGCTCCAATCACACCCTATCCATCTTCAGTTTCTGCTCAGTTAATTCCATCAGGGAATTCATTCACTGATTGGGTTAAGGCTTTCATAACCCAATCATTTCTCCTCTAAGCCTTCTTGCATTGTCTCACACACAAGCTTTTGGGGCACACCTCACAACATCCAAACGATAACAGACTATGACTCATCTTTCAAGAGAGTATTCATCACTTGTTGATTTCCCTTGGCAGAGTAAGATAATTTTTTTTTTATTCTTCCCTCATTTTATCACACATTAACCAACTCTGTTTTAGAATTACTCCTCTAACTGCCCCAGCATCTGTAAATGTAAGATTGCACAGCAATGAGAATGATGCTATGCACCATAAGAATGTGGTACTGCCGGGGCTGCTGAGTTATGAATGGGGCCGCGGTCTAAAGCTACCCCCCTTTTGGGCCCTAAAAGGGGGTTCCTTCCTGCCCGCAGAAAGGAAGTAACTTACCGGGCAAAGATGGGCTTAAGGACAAAAATAGCTGAGTGTCTCCTATCCGCCTGCTGGGCAGATACCACGCCACACCCAGGGAGTTTTGTAGAGAGAGAGCAAGAAAGCCAAAAACTCAGATTTATTGACCAGGCACTGAACTTAAATAGGCCTAGAACTAACCAATCAGCCAGCAGGGCGGTTCGGTCTCTCACGCTATGTCATAGCCACACCCCTTTGCTTAGCCCGGTCCTACTAGGGCGTGGTAAGCAGCCAAAGTCCTTCCTCTTAGTAGACATGAGTCCCAACATGGTACAACCTAAGAATTGTCAGCCCCATGGTTCAGTCGCTGTGTGTTTCATATGTATGTTCAAATGCTAGACATCTGACTGCATCCTCTCACATTTTCACACGGACAGTTTTGTACCACTTTGATGTTATCTCACATTCTCTTTCACTTGCTTGGCCTCTCAGCCTCATTTCATTGACCCTGATTACATTTGGTTGCCCGTGTTTGGTCACCTTGGTGCTGCCTCCAGTAATTGACCCCTTTTCAGTAGGCATGCTAATCTTAGCATGCACATAGGCATGGAGAGCCCCACAGCTGGTGGAAACATCTGGACACATATCTTTATTTGGCACATATGCCTAAATCTTGCCATTCTGTTATAATCAGAGAGACCCTCTGAGCCACACTCTGATCATTTATATTGTGATCTGGATACTTAGCATACCATAGACAGTTAATATTTGTTAAATATTTAATCAAAGAATTTTCACTAAAAATTAATTGCGTGACCAAGCTTATGCTTGGAAAATAAAGCGGTTATGCAATGTACGAATTGTCGATTTTATGGTTCAATCTTCATTTATGTCATTCATTATATTTAAATATATTCACTGAATTCTGCAGTCTTGTGTTTTCTAATCTACCTCTTTACCCTACTTTTTATTGCAGAGTTAATCCTGTCAGCAGCCATTGGAAGTTTTTGACTAAATGGAAAGATCACTGCTGTTAAATAGACAGCATTTAAAGCTTTCTCAGAGGCAGCTGCTGGCAAGTTCAAGACTAATGAGAAAAAAACAGCTGAAGAAATTCTCCCAGAAGAGTTTATGTCCCTAAGTGATGGATTTTTCAATGGTGCAATGTTCCAACATGGTAATGGACAGTGAATTCCCAGAGAATCATCAAGTACATTCTGAACAAGTAAACAGCAGGACATATACTTTAAAGAGTGTTGATCCACAGTGAACCTCCAGAGAACTCTGATATCTTGATTTATTTACTAGCTTTCTTCCTAAGAAATAAAGGATGATAAAAACATATATACAAGGGTGAGTGTCTATGGTCCAGTGATCACAAAATTATTAATTCTGTGATGTTTCTAAGGATATGTGCAAACAGCAAGAGAAGGAACTAGTGAACTTTGAAGAAGTCACTTTCAGAAATTTTCAAAATGATACAGAAGAAATGGAAAAAAAATCCTGTTGTCTAGATAAATTTACTAGAGACACCACAAAGATGAGTTTATTATGGAAGAGTCAGGGGTGATGATGGTATAATGTATGTGTCCCTCCATGTAACACTGAGCTTTCAAAGAGATAACCAGCCTTATCATTGGGAAAAGAGAAAAATTATATGCACATTTTTAGAAAAGCAACATCTGAGAATTCAGTGCCCACAGCACATATGGGTGTTTTGTTCCTTTAAAACTGAACTTCTTACCCTTCCTCCTGGTGCCTGTCAGAGAACTGCTAATGAGCCTTTCCACTGTGGTTGGCACAAACTGTCCCAATGTCTTCCTATTCCAAAATGCAAACTATTTCAGGGATCGAGGCAGATGCTTTCTCCTCTACAAAAATTTCCTTGACCTCTAACTAAAAAAAAAATTTCTCCTACCTCTGAATCCCAGAGGACACCATTATGTACTTATTAACAAAACTCCTTCCCCACCTGGCCACCCTTCCACACCTAAATATAGAAGGACCAGGTGACCAGTGAGGGATGAAAGTGAAGCTGACAGCCACTGAAAAGATAATCCCACACAGAATCCAAAGAGCAGACAAACCTAAGACGGGAAGTGAAGTAAATACCAAAACTTGAGGAAAAGAGAATAAAAAGTCAGTGATCTAGAAACCAGAGCATGGGAATAACTAAAATGTGAAGAGCACTGGAAGAGAAAGGGGCAAAGGAGAGGAGAGATCCCTAACGTTGTCTCTTGTTGTGTTGATGGTTTGTTTGCTTTACTGCACTGTTAGCTGAGGACTATGTATGACTGTATAGACTGGCCAAGTGTAGACCACAGGCAGTAAGGTCAAGAGGGCCCAGTAAAACCCCATTTGGAGACTTCTGCATTTCATCTGCTACAAAGCAGTGTCGGGGAATTAGAGGAACACTAGAAAGGTCAATGGGGAGGGAATGGAAGGAAGGGGACAAGGGGATATGAAGGGAAAAAAAAGATGGTAGAATGAGATGGATATTATTTCCCTAAATGCATGTTTGAAGACATGAATAGTATGAATATACTTTGTAAACAAACTGTGATATGTAAAAAAGTGCTCTGTATGTGTATTATGAATTGCAATGCATGCTACTGTTATATATACAACAACTTCAATATAAATTTAAAAAAACAAAAATAAAATAAAATTGTAGGTAGACTATTAAAAAACATTCTGGAGCATTCAAGAGCATTTGTAAGGTGGGGGACAGAATCTGGTCATTCTAATTTTTTGGCCCTTTATGATTATTATATTCTCAAAAAGAAGAGACCCTGTGCATTATTAGAGCCAGATTTTGTCCATTAAAAGCAAGCTCAGCCTACTGACATGGTCAAAGATGTATTACCACACTCTTGGGAAGTCTGTCACTCTTCCAACTACTTCCAGGATCCAGAGTGGTGGAAATGATCAGTGGTTTAGGGATCCAGTACCGAGGAGGCCCTGGTTACAATGGAACGATGCTTTTTATGTGAATAAGGGTGATAAATTTCTGTAGATAAATTCTGCAATGGTAAAGGAAGTTAGTCCATTTGTAAGATCAGTTCCAATGCTGAGAGTCGATAGGTGGTATCCTAAATTCATCATACATGCAGTGGCAGGTATATTCAGTTATACACACCTACAAAAATTCCTCAGGCTCAGTGTCTTACCGTTGGCATCCAACCCCATTCAAGGACAGGCATCTTCTAGACCTGTCCTTCTACTTGTGTGTTGGCCTCTTAAACTTGGAGAGATGAAGAATCAATACAAGTCAACATTAAATTCATGTGTTTGCTTCGTATTGAGTAATAAAGTCCTCTGTCTCTGATACAGGAGCATAATGTCTTCTGGTATCATTCATGAAGCAATAACAGGCTAACATATTAGGTTGCAATTAATGTAAGATCTCACTTTTCATAAACTCTGTCAGTCGCTTGAAATCTAGGACTGCAACTCCACTTTATTCTTCACACTGAATATCCTGAAATTATTATTAAAAATAAAGCATTATTTTAACCTCTAAGACTGTGTCTTTCCTTCCCACATGCCATCTAGCTATAACTATTATGAGTGTCAGATGTTTGGTGCTAGCTGGGAAGACAGACTGACATCCTAAGAGAAACATCTTCTGATCCTTGCATCTCACACATTTGGAGATCATTCCATAGCTTAGCTAGGATATATCTAAAGCTAAAATACTTTTCTGCCCCTTGCCCAGTCTCACAATGTGGAACTAATTTTCCTTAGGCATTGTCCCTGCTCTGTGGTTGACAGATGAACCAAGTGCTGTCAGCATTAACATGATTTTTCCATGTGTCTTACATTAAAATAAAAAAAATCCCTAGATCAGAGAATGTAGCAGATTTACAAAGGATGTGGCCTTATGAGGGTGACAGATTTGGAACAGATTCTCTGGCTCTATTTTGAATCAGGATTAAAAGCCAATTTATTCTACTCTTGCTGTTGAACTGATTCAGTTGTTCCTATTACCTGGAAAAGTGATAAAACTCCTGTGTGCGTCACCCTCAGGATTCCTATATCATTCCAAAAGGTGCTAGCCTCCGTTTACAGAAGGTGTAACCACCATCAGTCTACTGCTGGTAGGAAGGAACATGAGAAGCAACCTTTGTAGACCCCTTGAAAACCTCGGTCACCTGATGTTTATGTTCTCTTGGGTCTGTACCATGAAATATGGATATTTCTGGATCTGGCTTCAATTCTGACTGCATACAGAAAGTGAAGTAAAGATGTCCAACCAAAATAAAGTCTTAGAGGAAGACACATCTTGGTGGACAGGTGAAAAGTCTAGGAGGAAGCATTTCTAATGGAAGAAATCCACAGTTAGAACTATCTCCACCCAGGGATCTGGAATGGGAGAAGCTGGGAGGAGAACTTGGGCCCGGAAGAGAGGCTTGTTTTGGCATCTGGTCACAGCAGCATATTTTCATCACCCTTCTCTGTGAATCCTTTCTTCACATATCTTCTAATTCTAATTCTTGTGTGTGTGTGTGTGTGTGTGTGTGTGTGTGTGTGTGATACCTGGGATTGAACTCACTTGAACTCACTGGCACTTGACCACTTGACCACAGGGCCACATCCCCAGACCTTTTTTTGTATTTTATTAGAGACAGGGTCTCACTGAGTTGCTAAGTGCCCCGCCATTGCTTAGGCTGGCTTTGAACTGGGGATCCTCCTGCCTCAGCCTCCCAAGCTGCTGGGATTACAGGCGTGTGCCTCCACACCCGGTTATTTCTTCTAATTCTTTATTCTTCTCTAATTTCCCCCTCTTCTCCTTAGTTGTCACTTTTCAAAAAGGGCTTCTTTTTCTTTTTTATTTTAAGTTTTGATCTCCTCAGTATTTGTATCTATTTTCTTCTTTCTCCACACTTCCTCTTTAATTGAAGCCAACCTCTTCATAATTTGGATATCATAGCCATCTCTATTTGCCTAATCTTTTCTCCCAGTACATATTCAATCCTCTGTTGGACCACTTTCAATTTGGCTTCTTAATTATCCTCCTCCCCACCCCCACTCTCCCACTGCTAGCCAAAGCCACCAGCATTGTTACTCAGATGATGGCAACTGGCTAATATTGGGGTTTAGGATCCTGTTTCCAACTGAAACTTGGCAGACCCCAGAGCTATTTTTTTTTTTAAGAATTGTTTTTGTTAATGCTATTGATAGCCCTTCTCAATTGTTCCCTATTGATCATTGGAGACTTGAAACAGTGTTGTACCCTAGAATGTTCTGAAAGAGATCATACAAAATGCACTTGCTTGGGAACTATTGAAGAAAACCTCCTGAGAGAGGATCTCCATCTCATTCACTGCTAGAGTGAAGTCCAAACTCTGACGCATGGTCCCAGAGGACCTTCATGGCCATGCCCTGCCTACCTGTCCAGCTACAAACCTCAGCATGCCCTGGCTCGGCCACGTTCCAGCAGCTCTCACACTACACTGGTACTTTTGGGGTTTGCTGGGCAGGTGCTGCCTCCATCATTCCACACTCTTCCTGCTCCCTGAGGTGTCATCCTGAGCCAACTGGGAAACTGATCCTCTCAAGAGTGGGAATAAAGATTCTCTTGTCTTTGAAGCTGTCCCTCATTTGCTCAGGAAAAACTGTCCCTCTTCACAAATTGGTCCTTTCTGCCTTTCTATGATCACACCTGCAGCTACTATTTACATTTCATCCTTGTCTTTACCAGTAGAAGATAGAATCTCAGTGGTGTTTATGTCTATGGATCACAGGTCTTTTCCATGATTGAAAGTAAATGAGCATTGTTGGGTGAATAAATGAATGCATGAAAGAGTAGCAGAGAAAAGTTTCAGTTCAATTGCTATGGGATATTGTCAGAATATTATAAGGGGTTGAGGTCTTTAGCCACCCCCCCCCCGTACCCGGGATGGACCTCTTTTGTCCAACAAAAGAGGCCAGAGGGGCCTACCCCAACGATGAGACTAGATTGGGAGAGTACAGGCCATTGATGTTCCCTCCCCCACCTTTAGAAGGCCCAGGAACATACCAGGGAGCCCGGTCACCGGTCAGTGCAGGAACTCGTTTATTGAAAAGGTGCACAATGCTTTATAGTGGACACCAGCCAATCAGTAGGGCAGTTTCGGTTCTCACAGCCACGCCCCCTGCTTAGCCTAGGTCCGTAACAGGGAGTGGCAAGCGTGGCAAGCAGCCAGAAAAGCCAGAGCTTTTCCATCCCCTTGGCAGACAGTGTTAAGGCCCGACATTTCCCTGTTTTGTTTTATTCAAAAATGGGGTTCAAAAATGGGGTGTCCATCTTACTCAAGAGTGTGCCTGTCTTAGGTCATTTTCCCTCTGGAAAATCTTACCCGTCTTTGGCTACCACCCTAGCACTTCAGGTGGACACACCCAGGGCCAGCAAGTGGCCAGGGGAAAGACATGGAACAGAACTGTCACCTTTGGGAAAGCTTTTCAAGGATGGTTGGTTTAGACCTCCACATCCTGTTAAGGACCATGGCCAAGTTTGCAGGGCTCTCGCTCAGCATCGCTGAAGGCAGCATATTATTGTCAGACCACCAAGCTGTATCAATTTGGTTCTGTCATAAAAGAGTTGAACAAGTTTGTTGATTACACAGGGCCCAAAAGTGAACACAAAGACAACGACAGTCAGGGATTTCACACAAAAGGGAGAAGGTAGGGATTAGACAGATACAAAGTCCAGCATGAGGAAGTAACCCCTTGAGCTAAAGCTGACCCATTTAGTCCAGTCTAAAGGAAGCTGTCTTGTATAAAGTCCGAACAGTTTGGCACAGCAATAACACTTTTCTCCCAGGAATAGGCATAGTCCCTCTTCTCTCATCACAGAGAGTTGAAATACTGACAAAGGGAGAGTCCAAGGCAATAGTGTTCCTGATGAACATCAGGATAGAGATGATGAGAAGTCCAATCACAACAAGACAGAGGATCCATCATGGTTTTCTCATTCCTGTGGAAAAAGGAAAAAAAAATCACCCCTCAAGAGTATGTGCTCTTGGGTAGACATTTTGTTCTAATTGGCAGTATTTGAGGTTCCTAGCAGGTACCCAAATAGGGCTTGGTTTTCCAATTGGAAAGACACATAGGTAGGGTGTCTGGTTGGACCAATGTCTCTAAAAGGCAGTCAAAGGCTGATGCTTGGAAAAATTTAAGCATCGCTGTTTTTAACTGATGATGGTGGCTGCTTCCCCCTTTTTGTTTTATTAATTGGTCCTTTAGGGTTTTATTGTGCCTCTCTGTGGTATATTTAATGTGCCATCTTTTGAAAAATTTTTGTAATGATTTGCTCACAAAGCAAGGTCTATTATCTGTTTTAACCTGTAGGGGTTAGAAGAGGGAGGGTAAAGCACAGGGTTAATATACTCTTAAGCCCTCAGGCGGAGAGGGTTTAATGGGCCATTGGGTGGAGACAGTTTAAGTCCAGTTTAAGTCGACTTGGCTTATTATATTTCTCATTGGTTATTATTGGAGGAGAATAAATCTTTATTTTTTCCATAATTTGCCATCTCCAAGTTTAGTTGAGAAACTGGCAGGCAGAATCAATGACTGAATGTTGGCATTGGGGACTCCCCTGATAACATGTAGGAGAAGGGGTGATATTGAAAGTCCTAAAGCTCCTCTCAGAAGGGGCAATTTCTGGAACAGTTTGGGACAGGGGCAGGGTTTTTAAAAGGGTTTTCAGTGGACAGTTTTTCAACAGGTTTTAATTTTTCCTGGACTCACTCAAAATCACCCGTCTACACTGACTGCCCAACAGACTTTGGCTTCATTTATCAAAGACAGAAGATTTTATAAGAGAAACAAAGAACATTAGTACTGAATAAATGTTGTAGCATCTGGAACATGTCAATGTATACCATGAACATGGTAGCAGTCAATAATTTCTCACCAGGAGGTGTGAGGGCTGAGAAGTTATCTCTATAATAAGGCCAGAATGGACATGGCCTTTATTTGGGAATATAACTCTTTAACATGCACAGAGTTATTAGAAAAGTAAATATAACACTTGATGGCTTAAATTAACTTAGGTTGTGTTCTTGAAGCAATACCTCTGCAAAACATTAACAGGCAAACCTTAAATAGTTTAATAACCATTTTGAATTTGACTGAGTTATATATTATAACCCCTGATTTTTAACAACAAGAATACCCCTTTGACCAATGATAATGAAAGTGATCGAGGAGCATTCTACTTTTAGAATTATCAGGACATGATAAAGCTTTATCTATTTTAATAGTAAGAGCAACCTGATTATTAGATTTTCATTGGAGGCAGTTTATCTATAGTTCAAAAGTGGTTTTACTGAACCAAGGGAAATTTATGATGTAGTCCTCTCCAATTTAGATGAGTGACGCTGTGAAGACCTTGGGCCATAATGTTTTAAAATAATAGTTGTTTAATTATAGCTGTATAATTTTTAATTTATTTAGATTGCTTGCTCAAAAAACCCCAAAACTTAACAAATATAATGTTATAGGTAAATTAATGTTTTAAGAAATTTTTGTTTTCTTATCATAGATTAAGCTTTGGTTTTATCAGTACATTAACATTTGACCTTAGAAAAAAACCTTAAATAGCTTTTCCTGATTGTTCTATATACTTATTTAATCAACTTTTACAGAGCTTTTATATAATCCCTTTTTGTTCATAATTTTAAATAATTTTTGTAATAAATTTGAATTTAGGTAAACCTTTTATCTCAATAAAAATATTGTTACCTGCAGTACTCCCAACGGAAACAGCTGAATCCCTTGAGCTTCTGCATATACAGAAATCTTTTATAAACCTTTATATAGAATCATACACATCTGTTAAGCACTTCATGAGCACATAACGTTCATGCATATAGAATTAGACCTGTTGAAATTTTAATCTGTTTCATTGATGACAAAGACCAATTTATGAAAACAATCAATAATGTTACTCGATGGAATTTAAGGAGTTATCTGATGGCATATTTAACAGTTAGCATTTTAACCTTGAGAATTAATGTTTAACAAACAAAGTTACTTATAAATTTACTTTTCTTACATTTACCCCAGAGAAGACACACAATAAAAAGGCAGAAAAAACATAGAATACAAGACAAGACAAAAGGGAGCAAGAACTAGGAATTATTATTATTATTATTATTATTATTATTATTATTATTATTTTGTTTTTGGTGTGGCAGTTCACTCTAGTAATCCAAATGACAGAAGGCACATCTTGGGGCCTTGGAACTTTCAAGGTGTGCATCCCCTGGATGGCATTCTATCTTGGAGTTCCAGAGTGAAGGTCTGATTTTAGAATTTGTGATGGTAAAGAACTTTTAAATCATGTGAGTTAAAGGTATTTGGATCCATTTTTTAAATTTTCATGAGCGCTCAGTTTACACACACATAAACACACAAACAGAACATAAGTGTACACACAACACAACCAAAACATCAATCTGGGTGCACAGAATCAGAACCACGAGCTCAAAAAATCTTAGAAAAATGACAGGCTGGCAAAAAGACATTTTAACCCCCCCCCCTTTTTTTTCTCTCTCTCTGGGGCTTGAGCTTACTTCTCCATTTGCATTTTAATGTAAGTCCTGGCTGAGGTAACCCCCTCTTTTTTTTTCCCTTTGGGGCTTAAGCTTACTTCTCCATTTGCATTTCACTATAAGTCCTGGCTCAGGTCTGGAAGGGTGGGGAACTGCTATTGTGAGCAGATGCCTTATGCCTAAGGCACTTTTTTCAAGGCCTTAACCAGTTGAGTCCCCCTAAGAGCTTTTGCAGCTCTACCAAAGAGTAAGATGATTGGAGAAGCAGCTAAGTTTAAGGGGACAGACAGAATCCAATTTAAGTTCAGCTCCTAAGATTTTAAAAGGAGGTATAGTTTGAACCTTGTTGACAGAAGGCTGGGCTATCGGCATGCGTTGCTCAGCATGAGCCCCACCCCAGAGGCAGCTCACTGGAGGCATGGTGGGGGATGGCCATGGCCAGAGGAGATGGACTCAGGTCATGCCCATCACCGAGCGTGCCTTCCCCGGTCATCCTCCCTTTCTCCCCTGCCAGGTGCATATGAAAACTGCAGGTTTCCCTGCGCAGAGGTTTCAGACCTAAGTCCGAAGGCTGAAGTTCCCAGAAAAGGGAGAGGAAGAAAGAGAGAAAAAGTGGGCGAGAAAGAGAGAGAGAGATGTATGCTTGCCTCATTTTCTAGAGGATGCCTCTACTTGAAAGGCCCTATCTGGCTCGAACACTTAGCCCAATCCATCAAAGTTCTGACCTGTGCTTGGCGCCACTTGTCAGGTGTGAATTCTCCGTTCTCCTAACTCGGACCGCTTTCACCCGGTTATATACCTTCAGGTTTGCGGGTGCCTACAGGTGCGTCACATACATATCAGGTGGAACTTATGGCTTCCAGCTAGCTGCAACAGCCCTTCCTAATTAGGGCTCCTTCAGTCAGGATATTATAAGGGGTTGAGGTCTTTAGCTCCCCACCCCTTACCCGGGATGGACCTCTTTTGTCCAACAAAAGAGGCCAGAGTGGCCTACCCCAATGATGAGACTAGATTGGGAGAGTACAGGCCATTGATGTTCCCTCCCCCACCTTTAGAAGGCCCAGAAACATACCAGGGAGCCCGGTCACCGGTCAGTGCAGGAACTCGTTTATTGAAAAGGTGCACAATGCTTTATAGTGGACACCAGCCAATCAGTAGGGCAGTTTCGGTTCTCACAGCCACACCCCCTGCTTAGCCTAGGTCCGTAATAGGGCATGGCAAGCGTGGCAAGCAGCCAGAAAAGCCAGAGCTTTTCCATCCCCTTGGCAGACAGTGTTAAGGCCCGACAGGATATGAAATAGAAATCACACGAAAAAGATGGTTGCGTGCATCTGTGATAGCTTACAGTTCATACTGCTCTTTTGTAACTTCTTGTGTGATAAGAGCAAACATCTAGAACTTGTTGAATAGGTTGGCTTTGTTTTTTGTTTGGTTGTTTTGACTCTAAGAATTGCTGCTCTTAGAAGCCTGGGAAATCTGGGTCAAACTGAAAACATCAGCCGTGTAGACATCACCTCCTTCCTCCTCTGTCCTAGCCTCTGTTCTCATATCCCAAGGATGCTGAAGGGAAGCATCCCCTACCCTTCTTGCTGCACTGGTTGTCAAAGCACCAGTCTAAGTATTGGCTTTCCTGCTTGATGACAAATTCATCATCATTCTATGTGAGAAGGCCAGAAATGCCACCTAAAGACCAAACTAGAATGTCAACCTACTCTGTCTGGTCCCTCCTCACTCAGGATCATAATCAGAGCTCCAGGCTATAAATCTCAGTGAGAGAGCACTCCACCTTCTGCCATGGGATCCCAATCGAATCAGGGCAACAAGTAGTGAGGAAAGGTATGGATAAGTGTAATTTTTCTGGGTGGTCATTTGGCAATATGTAGAAAGAAACAGAATATTTCTAAAAAAATCTACTTAAAATTTATTCTAAGAAAATAATCTGAAATGTGTACCAAGATTGAGGCATCAGATATTAACCACAAAATTTTTTATAATGAAACAAATGTGGGGGCCCAGAGTAGCAGCTCCCGGCTGCTGCACACAGGGCCAGACCTGGGGAAGGGCTTCCTCCATTATCGGGAAGAGTGCGACCTGCCCATTTGCGACCAGACTACCGCCTGCTGGAAGGAGAGACCCAGCCGCCACTGTCCCTGGCCGCCTGGGCCCAGAGTAGCAGCTCCCGGCTGCTGCACGCAGGGCCAGACCTGGGGAAGGGCTTCCTCCATTATCGGGAAGAGTGCGACCTGCCCATTTGCGACCAGAGCAAGAGGTAGACTTCCACCCGCCCAGCCACCAGTTTGCCTGGTCTTCGGGGCCCAGAACAGCAGCTCCCGGCTGCTGCACGCAGGGCCAGACCTGTCCTGCTTCCTCAACTCCCTGGGGGAGTGCGACCTGCCCAGCTGCAACCAGAGCAAGAGGTAGGCACCTGCCCGCTGGAAGGAGAGAACCCGCCGCCAGTTTGCCTGGCCTCCAAGGCCCATAGTAGCATCTCCCTACTGCTGTAAGCAGGGCCCAGACTGAGGATAAGTCCCTTCCACTATTCCACTGTGCCACTCTGCAACAGACCAAAGGTGCAGCCTTGACTCCACTAACAGGGTTGCTGACTGTACATGATCTGGGTCAGGTGGCTTAAACTGGAAGGGAAAAAAGAAGGGCTTCCAAGGGTCCATTTTGTTTGAGACTTGTTCTTGGGTTCAACGTTTTTGTTTTTATTTGCTTGTTTGTTTGTTTTGTTGTTTCTTGGGAGTTTTTTGTTTGTTTTTGTTTTGATTGACAGTGTGTTTGTGTGCTTCTGCTCCTCTTTTCTTTCTTTTCTTCCTTCTCACTTTTATATTTTTTCTTCTTTCTTTTTTTTTTTTTTTTTTTTTTTTCTTTCCACTTTTGCTAATTTTTGATGCGGCAGTTTTTCCGAAGGACTGAAGGCTGGGGCCTTGGAACGTCTCAAGGTGCGCACCCCCTAGGGTGATCCAGTCCCAGACGAAGGTCCGGCTTCAAATTTGTAGAATCTCGCTGCGGCCTCCAAAGATCCACGCAACTCCAACTCCAATTTTAGATTAAAGCAAGCTTATATTGTATACATATAAAGAGAGCTGGCCAGGGCTGCCCCTCCCAAACACTGGGCTTGGGGTCAGCGCCGCTCTCCGGGAAGACAAGGTTTTTATAGTTCAAAGAGTTACAGAAAATCTTGGGAACTTACAGCTAACAAGGTCAGACAGGTGTAATTCAAAGCAAGTAGCAAACTAATATCTACATGGCATTGCATTCCAAGAAAAAAAGGGGAGTAATAGTTAAACCCCACATCAAAAGTTTATGAGGCACCGTTAGTTTGAGAGAGAGAGAGAGTTGTTATCTGGTCAAGGACAGCCAGGCCTGAGCGAGCTCAAGGCCTGGGAATGAATGCCAGACAATAAGCTCAAGCCAAATAAGAATCCTAGCATTTCATAGAAAACTGAAGTGGGCTTTTCATAACTTTTTGACAGGATGGCTCCCAGTCTTAAGATGGAATTAGGCTGGTTTATCACTTTCTCCATCTTCCCTATTTACACCCTGCCATTGCATTCTCAACAGAGGCAAAAAAACAAGTTATACGCACAAATTGAGATTTCTAGAACGTGTACAATTGAAATATATAGCAAAGTGGTGTTATATATGGTTTATTCTCTATTTTCTAGACTTATTCTCTCTCTCCTCTCTCTTACACTAATTACTACTCCTTGGTTATTATTTTTTTCTCTTCTTTTTTTTTTCTTTTCCATCTTTCTTTATTTCTCCTCTTAACCGCTGCATAAGTTAGGTTTATATGTAAATCGGTCTTTCCATCTATTCATTCACTCCATTCTCTTTCCTCTCTCGTCGGCTGATACTAAACCACTTCCATAGAACTCTCTTTTCATACTTTCTAAGAAAGAACAAATCAATACACTCACTTCCTTCTTCCTAAACATATTACCTCTCTGTCCATTACTTGAAACTTTAAAACCCCATCAGAAGCATACAGAGTAAATTGGAAACAACATCTGGGTTAACTAAATCTGTACATTGTGATCAAACTGGGATTCTCTGAATAGAAAGTGTTTGATTTTAAAGTGTAAAGGAAATATAAGGGGATCTGATAGCATTGTACTACAGGAGCAACATAAGGTTTTAAGGTAAAATCAAAGTAGACAAGGTCCCACAGTGCAGGTAGAATAGACGCACAAGCAATATGAAGAAACAAGGGAAGAAAGTGACACAAACAAATCAATATACCTCCTCAGTAGATTCCTTACCATGCACAGTTGGTGCAATGCCAGAGATGGAATTCAGAAATTACATATTCCAAATGTTAGCAGAACTTAAGAATGAACTCAAAAATGAGATGAGGGAGCAAATACAGGAGGTGAAGGATCATTTTGACAAAGAACTCCATAAACAAATACAGGAAGTAAAAGATTACTTCAATAGGGAGATAGAAGCTCTAAAGAGAAACCAAACAGAAATTCCAGAAATGAAAGAAGCAATAAATCAAAATAAAAGCTCAATCGAAAGTATCACCAACAGAGTAGATCACTTGGAAGAAAGAACCTCAGACAATGAAGACAAAATATATATCCTAGAGAAAAATCTAGATTACACAGCAAAAATGGTAAGAAACCAAGAACAGAACATTCAAGAATTATGGGACAACATAAAAAGACCAAACATAAGAGTGATTGGGGTAGAGGAGGGGGCAGAGTTTCAAGCCAAAGGAATGAGTAATTTATTTAATGAAATAATTACAGAAAATTTTCCAAACTTGAGGAATGAAGGGGAAAACCAAGTTCAAGAGGCCTACCGAACACCAAACATACAAAATCACAACAGATCCACACCAAGACACATTATAATGAAAATGCCTAATATACTGAGCAAGGAGAGAATTTTATTAAAAGCCACAAGAGAAAGGAAGCAGATTACATATAGGGGGAAACCAATCAGACTTTGTTCAGATTTTTCTACCCAGACCTTAAAAGCAAGAAGATCCTGGAATAGCATATTTCAAGCTCTGAAGGAAAAGGGATGTCAACCAAGAATCTTATATCCAGCAAAATTGAGCTTTAGATTTGAAGATGAAATAAAAACCTTCCACGACAAGCAAAAGTTAAAAGATTTCACATCTCGAAAGCCAGCACTGCTGAACATCCTGGGCAAAATTTTCCATGAAGAAGAAGAGAAAAAATAACAATGAAAATCAACAAAGGGAGATATTAAACTAAGGGAAATACCAATCAGAAGAGAAACCTAATCAAGCTAAAGATCATCATACAAATAAAAATGGATGGAATAAAAATCACATCTCAATAATAACCCTGAATGTTAATGGCCTAAACTCGCCATTCAAAAGACACAGATTATCTGAATGGACTAAAAGAAATGACCAACAATCTGCTGTCTCCAAGAAACACACCTCATAGAAAAAGACATCAATAGACTGAAGGTAAAAGGCTGGGAAAAGTCTTATCACTCACATGGCCTGCGGAAGCAAGCAGGGGTTTCCATTCTCATTTCAAATAAGGTAGACTTCAAGCCAAAGTTAATCAAAAGGGACAAAGATGGATATTTCTTACTACTTAAGGGAACCATTCATCAAGAGGATATAACAATCATAAATCTATATGCCCCAAATAATGGAGCACCTACATTCATCAAACAAATGCTTCTCAAGTTCAAGAGTAAAATTGACCACAACACAGTTATTCTAGGGGATTTCAACACACCTCTCTCACCAATGGATAGATCATCCAAACAAAAACTAAACAAAGAAACCTTAGGCCTCCTCAAAACAATTAATAACTTAGATCTAACGGACATATATAGAATATTTCATCCCTCAGTAAATGAATACACTTTTTTCTCAGCAGCACATGGCTCCTTCTCCAAAATAGATCATATATTATGTCACAAGGCAAATCTCAGAAAAATATAAAAAAATAGAAATACTACCCTGCATGCTATCAGACCATAAAGGGATGAAATTGGAAATCAATGATAAAACAAGGAATAAGAAAAACTACTCCAACAACTGGAAGCTAAGCAACATGCTACTGAATGAACAAGGGGTTGAAGAAGACATCAAAGAGGAGATTAAAAAATTCCTAGAGGTAAATGAGAACACAGATACATCATGTAGAAATCTCTGGGACACTATGAAGGCAGTAATAAGAGGAAAATTCATTGCACTGAGTTCATTCTTTAAAAGGAAGAAAAACCAACAAATAAACGACTTAACATCACACCTCCAAGCACTAGAAAAAGAAGAACAGATCAACACCAAGAGCAGCAGAAGACAGGAAATAATTAAAATCAGAGCAGAAATTAATGAAATTGAGACTAAGGAAACAATTCAAAGAATTGACAAAACTAAAAGTTGGTTCTTTGAAAAAATAAACAAAATTGACAGACCCTTAGCGATGCTAACGAAAAGAAGAAGAGAAAAAAAACTCAAATCACTAAACATTTGTGATGAAAAAGGGAATATCACAACAAACACCTCAGATATACAGAAAATAATTAGAAATTACTTTGAAAACTTGTACTCTAATAAAACAGAAAATGCTGAATGCATTGACAGATTTCTAGAGTCATATGATTTGCCTAAACTGGATCTGGAGGCTATACACAATTTAAACAGATCGATTACAAGCAAAGAAATAGAAGATGTCATCAAAAAGGTACCAACAAGGAAAAGTCCAGGACCTGATGGGTTTACAGCAGAGTTCTACAAGACTTTCAAAGAAGAACTAATACCAATGCTCTTCAAACTATTTCAAGAAATAGAAAAAGAGGGAGCTCTTCCAGACTCTTTCTATGAGGCCAATATTACATTAATTCCAAAGCCAGGCAAAGACACATCCAAAAAAGAAAACTTTAGGCCAATATCCTTAATGAACATTGATGCAAAAATCCTCAACAAAATTCTGGCAAATCGGATACAAAAACATATCAAAAAGATAGTGCACCATGATCAAGTGGGGTTTATTCCAGGGATGCAAGGCTGGTTCAACATTCGGAAATCAATAAACATAATACATCACATCAATAGACTTAAAGATAAAAATCATATGATTATCTCAATAGATGCAGAAAAAGCATTTGACAAAATACAGCACCCCTTTATGTTCAAAACACTGGAAAAACTAGGAATAACAGGGACATATCTCAACATTATAAAAGCTATTTATGCAAGGCCCAGAGCTAACATTATCTTAAATGGAGAAAAATTGAAAACATTCCCTCTAAAAACTGGAACAAGACAGGGATGCCCCCTCTCACCACTGCTATTTAACATAGTACTGGAAACTCTGGCAAGAGCAATTAGACAGACGAAAGAAATTAAAGGGATCAATATAGGAAAAGAAGAGCTCAAATTAGCACTATTTGCTGATGACATGATAATCTACCTAGAAGACCCAAAAAACTCTACCAGAAAACTTTTACAACTAGTAAATGAATTTGGCAAAGTAGCAGGATACAAAATCAATACCCATAAGTCAAAGGCATTTTTGTACATCAGTGACAAAGCCTCTGAAAGGGAAATGATGAAAACTACGCCATTTACAATAGCAACAAAAAAAATAAAATACCTGGGAATCAACCTAACGAAAGAGGTGAAAGAGCTCTATAAGGAAAATTATAGAACACTAAAGAAAGAAATCATAGAAGAACTCAGAAGATGGAAAGACCTACCTTGCTCTTGGATAGGTAGAATCAATATTGTCAAAATGTCCATACTACCAAAAACATTATACAGATTTAATGCAATTCCAATCAAAATCCCAATGTCATTCTTCAAAGAAATAGAAAAAGCAGTCATGAAATTCATCTGGAGAAATAAGAGACCCAGAATAGCCAAAGCAATCCTGAGCAAGAAAAGTGAAGCAGGGGTCATCACCATACCGGACTTTAAATTATACTATAGAGCAATAGTAACAAAAACAGCATGATATTGGCACCAAAACAGACTGGTGGACCAATGGTACAGAATTGAGGACACAGAGACTAATACATATAATTTCAGCTATCTTATATTAGACAAAGGTGCCAAAAATGTACAGTGGAGAAAGGATAGCCTCTTCAACAAATGGTGCTGGGAAAACTGGAAATCCATATGCAACAAAATGAAATTAAACCCTTGTCTCTCACCATGCACAAAATTCAATTCAAAGTGGATCAAGGACCTAGGAATTAGACCAGAGACAATACGCCTAATAGAAGAAAAAGTAAGCTCCAATTTCCAACATGTCGGATTAGGCCCCAAGTTCCTTAATAAGAATCCTGTAGCACAAGAACTATTACCAAGAATTAATGAATGGGATAGATTTAAACTGAAAAGCTTCTTCTCAGCAAAAGAAACAATCAGTGAGGTGAATAGAGAGCCAACTAATTGGGAACAAATATTTAATACATGCACATCAGATAGAGCACTAATTTCTAGAATGTATATAGAACTAAAAAAACTTAACACCAAAAAAGCAAATAACCCAATCAATAAATGGGCTAAGGAATTGAAAAGACACTTCTCAGAAGAAGATACACGATTAATCAACAAATACATGAAAAAATGCTCAACATCACTGGCAATTAGAGAAATGCAAATCAAAACTACTCTAAGATTTCATTTCACTCCAGTCAGAATGGCAGCTATCAAGAACACAAACAACAATAAATGTTGGAGAGGATGTGGGGAAAAAGGCACACTCATACATTGCTGGTGGGACTGCAAAATGGTGCAACCGCTATGGAAAGCAGTATGGAGATTTCTTGGGAAAATGGGAATGGAACCACCCTATGACCCAGCCATCCCACTCCTGGGTCTATTCCCAAAAGACTTAAAAACAGCATATTACAGTGACACAGCCACTTCAATGTTTATAGCAGCACAATTCACAATAGCTAGGTTATGGAACCAACCTAGATGCCCCTCAGTAGATGAGTGGATAAAGAAAATATGGTATATATACAAAAATGGAATTTTACTCAGCAATAAGAGAGAATAAAATAATGGCATTTGCAGGTAAATGGATGAAGTTGGAGAATATAATGCTAAGTGAAATTAGTCAATCTCAAAAATCCAAGTACCGAATGTTTTCTCTGATATAAGGAGGCTGGTTCACAGAGTTGTTGGAAGGGGGTACATAGGATCAGAGGAACACTAGAATGGTCAACGGAAAGGGAGGGGAGGGAGGGATTAAGGGGGGGTTGGAAAAAAATTGGTGGTTGAATGAGATGGATATCATTATCCTAAATGCATGATTGAAGATCTGAATGGTACTTATATACTTTGTATACAAGCAGTTGTATGTAAAAAGATACTATACTTGTGCATGATGAATAAGTAAATAAATAATAAAAAAATTAAAAAAAAAAAGAAACAAATGTGATGTATATGTATGTGTATGGGTAGGTGTGTTCTTGGGCTCCAATTCTAACAGAGTTGCTTACTTATCTAAATAGAAATTTTAATGGTACCTCTGTTTCACAGGGTGACTGAAAGGGCTACACAGTATGTAGGTAAGCACATCTATGCACACAGTGGGAAGGTCAGGTGAAGGACACTACTTCTGAAGGTGGCCCCAAAGTCAGCTGCTAAAGAGACTTGATCTGTTAATTTTACCTGAAGTCTACTTTCCATTTTGTTGAGAATCCTAAATCTCATGGTGTATGCAAATGGATCAAGCTTTTACTAATAAGTAGGATAATAAAATAGAAGATTCCCCTTTCCTCATGAAGCTCCCAGATTGGCCAACTACCACACTGTCTCTTCGGAGTAGTGGAAATGAATGATTCCAAGAGCCTCCCCACAAAAAAAATAAATAAATAAACCCTTTGGAATAATTCCTGATGCATAGAAAATTCTAGGTGTTTTCATTGTAATTTGGTTTCCTATTTTTACCAAAATAAAATTATTTTGTAAACACCATTTTGTGACTTATTTTATTCACTTTATGAGCAGTATTCCATATTAACAAATATGCAACTATGTCATCAATTTTTAACTGCTGTTAATGTTTCATGCCTTTCATTTTGTTTGAAACAGCCATTTATTAGTACACTCTCAGTTTAATTGTAATTAATCCACTGTTGTTGGACATTGAAGTTATTTTTAATGTTTTGTTGATGAATAAGAAAAACATATCTTCACAACTAAATTTCAATGTTATTAATTTTTCTTAATTAAACTTAATTTTTGCTTACATACATTAAGCAGAAGAATAAATGAGTTTCAAAATTTCTTAGTCAACCTCCAAAAAGGAGCTTTATGAACCTGTGATTCTTCCGAAGAAACACATGAGGTATAAAGACAGAAGGTATCAACAGAGATCCACTTGGAGGCTAAGCTCTAGGAAAGTTGGTGCAATCACTTGTTTGCCATGAGCTACAATCCCATGTTTTATAACAGCTGGTATTTTAGTTTAGTAATGAATTATTTCCATCATAACTTAAATGTAATAAAGTAAAAACAGATTGTCTATAAAGGGAAGAAATATTGAACAAGGAAACGTACTGTGATTGCAAACTGAGCAGGAAACTGAGCAGGGTTAATCTCTCAGAGAACAAGCCTCAACAGGCTGACCATATTCTGTTGGATCTCAAAGGAATTCATTCAGAAGCAACTTGTTTGATCCTTACAAGCTCCATTCAGGGAGAGGGAAAAGGCCTCACTGCATTAAACTCAATGTTAATGAAGGGCTTTTACCCATTTCTTCCATGTCCCCAGTTTAAGCTCCTTGGACTCTGGGGACATCTATGAAGCAGCACTCCT
Organism: Tamias sibiricus; assembly: GCA_025594165.1. Lineage (NCBI taxonomy): Eukaryota > Metazoa > Chordata > Mammalia > Rodentia > Sciuridae > Tamias > Tamias sibiricus. The sequence continues at coordinate 42,772,494 of CM046664.1, forward strand.
TTTGCCTTGAGTGGTGCTTGAGCATTGAGAATAGATGCTGTTCAGGTGGTGTTGTGGTTTAGAGGTGAGGTGTCCCCAGAAGCTCATGTGTGGGTCAGTGCAAGAATGTCCAGAGGTGAAATGATTACATTGAGCATTGTAACCTAAGCAGAGAATTAGTCCACTGATACAAATTAACTGGTTGTAACTATAGGCAGGTAGGTTGTGACTGAAGGAGGTAGGTTATGGGGGGCATGCCTTTGGAGTGTAGGTTTTATCCCTGCTGAGCAGAGCTCTCTCTCTCTCTCTCTCTCTCTCTCTCTCTCTCTCTCTCTCTCTCTCTCTCTCTCTCTCTCTCTCTCTGTTCTTCCTGGTGGCTGTGTCCTGAGCTGCCTTACTCCACCATGCCCTTCTGCTATGACGTTTTGCCTGACCTTAGTCCCAGAGCTATGGAATTGGGCATCTGTGGACTGAGATCTTTGAAACCATGAGCCAAAATAAATGTCTCCTCCTCTAATTGTTCTTGTCAGGTCTTTAGGTCACAGTGTCAAAAAAGACTGAAGAAGGTGGCATCTCCCTGCATTATACCAAGTGGCCCTTCCCCACTGACCTCTTTATCGCCATCATGACTTGGTAAATTAAAAGACACTCTGCAGGTACTGGTGGGACAACGGGCTGTCCAAAAAGCTGAGTGCAGCAAGTGCCCTTTGCATAGAGTCAAAGTCAGGAAGCAGCAGAAACTCGGCCAAGCCTGATCCTGCCCAGCTCCCCTCCCACTGTCCTTCTGCCCTGAAGGTCACTCCTCTCAGTGTCCTCTCCACTATAATCATGGTCTTTCCCTTTGTTCCCTCTATTTTGAAGACTTTGGATCAGATTCTACAGAGATCTTGGGTTGAGCACCTAACATCCCCCTGCCTCATCCTCCGGGAGGAATCCCCTTTCTAGAAAGCACAACCTGAGCAGTGCCTCAGCCTCTCAGGAGACCTCCATCTTCCCCTTGCAGGAAAAATTTGAGTGGTTAGCTTCAGTGAGCATTTGTTCTCCAGACAAGAAACTCTGCACAATACGGCCTGAACCATATTTATTCTTAGGCGGGAAAACCATCTCACATAACACACTGCTGACTCACAGAGGAATACAATATGCCATGAGCATTTAAAATCAACTATTTTTGAAGCCAAAAATGTGCTTTGAGCCTTTTCTCTGATCTTTCTGGATAGCTGATATTCCACTGGTCACCAAACTGAATGTGGTAAAGGAGAATTAAAGATTATGCTCTTATTCTCATCTTGATTGGAAGCTCATTTTATTCTCTTAATATTTCTTGCTTTATTTGCCTGCATTAATTTTTTTTTCTGAGACAGAAAGGTTTGGAACACTATGTTTAAGGGGCTAAGGAAACCATGAAAGATCTTCCCTGTCCACATGCCTGCCATGACCTTCACATGCCCTTGATGGAATATCTTAAGAAGGAGGCTGACTTCTGGGTGGGTATGGCTCACTCGTGAGAACTCAGAGTCATGCACTTATCTCAAGGCTATCACTCCTTCCCTTCAGGGACCTGGCCAGTCCTTGGGGGGGGATGAAGTGTCCTTGAGGGGATCACTAGATCACACAGGAGCTTATTAGAGTGGAGCTTTCTTTGTTCTAATTTGTATTTAAGGAGCCTCACTGGGAAGAAGACTTTGGAGCCTTCCTATGGAGAGGATGCTTTGCTGGGGACTTCCCAGTCCAGACCCTGAAATGCTGAAAGGCTGCCCCAGGAATCCCCAACTACATGTCTTCAGGTGTTGATGTTTCTCCAGATCTGGTGATGTATTTTCTTCTCTTTCTCTCTTGCCTTTCACTTTTACTTTTGCCCTTGCTTTCATATTATTACTAAAATAAATGATATCTTGTATAAAGAGAGTGTGTTTATTGTCTATGGGCTCTGACCTGCCTAATTCAGCAGTTGAACACATATGCAACACTTCAGTGTTACGATATTATGAATGGACTGTTACAGATTTTAAAAATGAAATACTATCATTATCACTTTGTGTTGAACTGCCAGTGACTTTGACTCCTCCACACGTCCTGACATGCAGACTGTGGTAAGTACCTTTCCTGAACATATGAAGTGGCGATGATGCAAGTCACCTCTTTTAATCTGGATGGGTAGAAATACTGTCAATGTAGAATAATTTTCAAAGAGTCGGATATGTTGAAGGGTGGCAGCACAGGCAGCAACACAAACAAGCTCAGAACTGGAACTGCTGGGCTCTTCCCTGCATTTATTGACTGAGCTAATAGCTTCAGTTCCCACTGCGACATATGCACTGTTCTCCAGGTTGAGAGCATGAGGTGGTAAAGGAGGAAGGAGAAAGAGAAAAGTCACTGTCCTCTCTGACCTCAAGGAGGAAGGAACTCAAAGTCAGGTGGGGATTGAAAAAAACAGGCATAAATTAAGGAATAAAATCTATAAAGTAGCCATGGTGATGATGACACAGGGTAAAAGATAACGCATAATGCTAAGAGTAGTATAACAATGATGGTGAGGGCAGGACAGATGTTCTGAGCACAGGGTAGGACATGTGTAATTATCCTGTATCAGGAAGGAAGGCAGAGAAATGAGGAGCTGGAAGATCACAGTGCTGAGAATGTTGGTGGTGAGGAAGGCAAGGGGCTAGAGAGGCTGTGAGACAGATGTGGGTGTGTAAGGCTCTGTAAGGGCCTGGCAGGGAGTTTTACCTAAATCTTGCTCCCAGAAAGAGTTAGAAATCACTAGTGATGTCTTGATGTTCCAAGGAACATGGACTCTTTGGAAGGGACAAGGAAGCCCGGTCTTCACAAATGTAGGAACATAATCAGCTTTGAGTCTCAGAAATGGCATTATTTTGTCTGTATCAAGAACGTTTGGGAAGAGGGAAAACTAATATCACATTCGCCTCCTATTATTACTATAACAAATTAGCACAAGAAGTCTGCTATTGGTTTTCCCTGGTGTTTTAGTCATCTTTTTCAATGCTGTGAAACAGACAAGAACAATTTTAGAGGAGAAAAAGTGTATTTGGAGGCTCACAGTTTTAGAGATAAACAGCCAATTCCATTCCTCAGGGCCCAAGGTAAGAAAGAACATCATGACAGAAATGTGTGGTGGAGGGAAGTGGCTCAGGACATCATGCCAGGAAGGAGAGAGAGAGAGAGAGAGAGAGAGAGAGAGAGAGAGAGAGAGAGAGAGAGAGCTCTCTGCTCAACAATCGCAAAATATAAACCTCAAAGACACATCCCCAGGGACCCACACCTTACCTGCCTACAGTCACCACTCAGTTAATGCCATTAGGTTATTAATTCACTGATTGGGTTAAGACTCTCATAACCCAATAATTTCACCTCTAAACCTTGTTGTATTGTCTCACACACGAGTTTTGGGGGAGATATCTCATATCCAAACCATAGCACCTCAGCTTGACTCAAGATATTGGCAAGGCCACACCCATTCTGGAGGCTACAGAAAAAAGGCTTCCTTGTCCCTTTCAACTTCTAAAGGCACCAGCATTCTTTGGTGCCTGGCTCTGTCTTCCATATTCAAGTTACAGCATTACAACCTCCACTCCCATCCTCACAGCTCCTGTCTGTTTCTACTGCTTCCCTCTTTCCCAAATACTCCAGTGATTGTGCCCACCAAAACAATTCAGGATATCTCCCCATCTCTAAATCATTCACACCTGCAAAGTCCCTTTTGCCATGTGAACTGATGTATTCCCAGGTTCCAAGGATTAAGAGGAATCTTTATTTCCCCAACCACAGTCAAACAAGTAATGATAAGCATCAGCCAGGTGAGAAATGATGTTGCTTAGACCAGAATGTGTTCAGTGCAGACGGACATAAAAAGGAAGGTGTGAGAAATATTTAGAAGCAAAGTAGATAGGAGTTCATAATGGACTGTATGTGAAGACTAAGAGGAATAAAGTGCCAAAGGTAACTCTCATCACATCCTTGAATTAGAATGAGTCCTGATAGCATGATAGTTCCAATTGTTAAGGGATCAAGGTGTGGCGAGAAAGTTAATGAATTAGATTTTGGTTATATTAAGTATAAAACCCTTGAAGTCATTCTAAGGGAGATTCTAAGTGGGTATTTAGATAAGAAGATCTAGAACTAAAAAGAGATTTGAACATGTCATAAATGTAAGATATGGGTTATTAAATTGACATCAATGCTAAATTTACGGTATTTTAGGGTACATTTTGAATGTCCCCCTAAGTCCGTATGCCAAAGGCTTAGTCACTAGCTTGTGGCTCTATAAAGTGGTGGAGCCTTTAGTAAGTGGAGTCTAATGAAAGGAAGTCTGGTCACTGGGGTGTGCCCTTGATGGAGATGGTGGGATCTTGGCCCCTTCGCCTCTCTCTCTGCTTCCCAGGTGGCATGAGGTGAGCGACTGTGCAATAATACCTGTTCTCCACCACGATGTTGCACCTCACTAACAACCTAAAGTGAGGGGCCAGACTCCCCAAATAATTCCTTGAAATAAATCATTCCTCCTTTTATTTGATCATCTCAGGTATTTTATTACATCAATGGGAAGTTAACATAAGTAGCATTCAAGGGGAGTCTGGGGGGAAATGGGCAAGTCCTGAATGTACTTTTTTTAAGGGAGAGGAAAAATAGATGTTAATATTAGTCAGTCACCATGGTAGTAGCTTCCACTTGCTGTCCCATTTTATTCCACAGTAATAATATGAAGTCAGTGTTATTAACCTGAATCTAGTAAAAAGGAAATTCAGAGTGGTTAAATGATGATGGAACTGGGTGTGGTAGCGCATGCCTGAAATCCCAGCTGCTCCAGAGGCAAGAGGATCCTGAGTTCAAAGCCAGCCTCAGCAATGGCAAGGGGCTAAGCAACTCAGTGAGATCCTGTCTCTAAATAAAATACAAATACAAATAAATAAATAGATAAATAGATAAATAGGCTGGGGATGTGGTTCTATGGCTGAGTGCCCCTGAGTTCAATCCCTGGTACACACACACACACACACACACACACACACACACACAAGACAATGATGTAGCGTGTTTATGGAAGTTTGTGTACCTACCCCCCCCCAAAAAAAAAAAAAAAAAAAAAAGATGTATGTTGAAGTCCTAAC